>CM050452.1:75345425-75982925 GCA_027563935.2 Costus lasius
TCGTCACTTAAATGATAGAGCATCAAATTCGATCTTTTGATTCCAAAATATCATAGTTTCTTAAGTTTCTGGTTCAGCGCATCTCAACAATGAAGTCATAGAGGCAAAAAACTGGCCATTAAGAATTGTTCTGAGTCCTTCCTTTCTGTATCGAAGCTGTATTATTGAAGTCTTGCTATCAGCATCTTCGAATATTTAAATGTGATAAGAAAAATGCCCCAGCCATTCAATGCATATCCATTGTTAGAAATCTAAAACATAAGAAAAAGTGATATCTTTGACAAAACATAACAAATCTAGTACCTAGTTCCCTTGTTAGTCATACGTTCCACAATATTATATATATTATTTGTCATTCTAGAGATACTGTTGCAAGTTGATGAACTTGGTTTTACATCATTTCCCATTTTTTATTATCTGAAATCCATGGGCATCCGATGGAAAATGATCATACATATGTTGGGGATGAGTTTGTTGCTGATAACTGATTTTTGTCTTCTATTTTCTTAAACTAGATCTTATATGAAACTTCTAGTTAGGAATTTACCCCCTTCTTCATTGTGGAGACGTTATTTAGTGATCCTGTTTTAGTTGCGTTTGTAGTCTGCATATGAGAGTTTCATTTTGAACTGGTTAATGATTTGCTAATTGCTTTACCATTGATTCTTTTCTTATCATTTTGATTGCCAGAAACTGAAGACCAGCGTAAAGAAGCGCAATGTTAATCCAGTTTGGAATGAAGATCTCACTCTTACTGTTTCAGAACCCATTGAAGCAGTTAAGCTAGTATGTATTTAGTTTCTCTTTCAATCTTACCGTTCTTATATTTAAACTTTTTTTTTTATCAGTATTAGGTATTTTTTCTGTTAAATATAAGGAAAAAAAATAGTGTATTATCTCTACCTTAGTAGATAGGAGAAGCATAATCTGTACATAATTAATAACTTGCTTCCAATGCTGTTGAAGATCTTTTAAACTTGAGATGAAGCAGGATTACGTATAAATTAGACAAGATCAATTAGTTTTGCCTTATTACTAATTAAAGAGGAAGGAGGCTTTGTAAAGAAATAGTTGCGTACATAGTTATCCTAATTCTCTATTATGCTATGGCCGAACAAATAAGTTCAGATAGTGAAGTAGAAGATCATTCTGCATCTTAGTTTCCTACATACTACAAATCTTTAGTTACATGTAGTCGTCAATGTTTTTTCTACGACTTGTAACTAGGAATTGACTATAACAGCGGATATCTTCATTTGCATTTTCTTAATTTTCTGAACGACTTCTCTTGTTTCTAAAATTCCTGTAACTAAACTTCTCTTATAATTGCAAAAAACCAACTTTATATTATCCTCCAACTAAGTCATAACTAAAAAAAATTGAAGAACGAAGTTGGTTAATCATAATTAATGCAAGAGGGAAAACCAACCATTAACTATTTTGAAAATTTTAAAAGTAGAATTTTCTTGAGTAGTGTCACCGTTCTTACAGAGCAATTCTGTATCCTGCTACTGATTGTTACTGATAAGTTATTGTAGCAAGTTTTCGACAAGGACACCTTCACCCCTGACGATAAAATGGGTGATGCTGAGATTGACATCAGCCCATTTATAGAGGTAGTGAGGAAGAGCTTAACTGGCATCCCAAATGGCACCATTGTCACCACTGTTAAACCCAACCGGAATAACTGCTTGGTTGATGAGAGTATCATTGTTTGGAAAGATGGCTACGTTGTTCAGGACATCATTGTCAGGCTCAGCAATGTGGAGAGTGGGGAATTGGAACTAGAGCTACTCTGGATAAACATACCAGGTGCTCAAGGCAAGTAATGTTTTCTTCAGAAAAAGACTGAAGCATGTCATGAAGCCTCGTCAACTGAACCCAAGCTGCTCATCCTTGAAGGTTTGTTCAGTAGAAGATCGCTTGGTATTTAATTTGTTCTTGATATGTATCTATGTAACATTTACAGAAAGCAGGTTCGGATATGACACCTCGAATTGCACCATATCTATGTAAGGCCAACAATATTCTACATGTGTGCTGTTCGAATGGATTAACATTGTTTCCAGCATTTTGAGACAGCTCAGTAAGCAAGGTGCCCAAGTTTAATAAATGAAGAGAGTTATCTGTGCTCAAGTTCTTGACATCGGTAACACTTTCTCCACAGTTCTATTAGCGTTCCTAGTTCTTAACATAAAGATGTGGCGACGCTACATCATTGTTTGCCTCAAGAACTGGGAAGGGCAATACAACATGTGGAGAAAGTGTTAGTGTCTTTTCATCTTTTAAATTTTAAGTCCAAAATTTGCAATAGTAGTAACACGAAAAAAACTCTTAAGAGCCAAAAACGGGGGTGATTAAATTTAATAGATAATTTTTTTTTATTTTTTTTTAGAAATGATATACACCTTGTAAGCTATTCAATGGTACTAATATTAAGGTATTTTAGATTACGTATACATAGAAAATATGCTAATCAATGTTAAATTTCTTTATAACATGAATAGTATTTTTTTGTCTTATATATGATATTGGTTAGGGTATTTTCTATGTATATGTAATCTAAAATATCTCAATATTGGTACCATTGAATAGCTTATAAGATATACATCATTTTAAAAAAAAATAAAAAAAATTTTTAAATAATAAATTTAAGCGCCCCCATTTTTGGCACTTAAGCGCCGGGGGCGCTTATAAATTTTGTTCTAGTAACACTCATTCTTAGTTGTGTGAATATGTTTTGATTGGTTTCATGACACTTATTGTATGCTTATGTGGTTTTTTTTTTCCCCTTGATAGTAGTGAACGTTGCATGGTAACTGAACACACAATCAGCGTTCAAGATTTGTACAAAACTAATCTGCTTTCTTTGCCAATGGCAAATTTATTAACGGAAAGGACTAAGATATGCAGATGGCTTGCAGGGAGAACTCTCCTTGTATTACTAGTATTTTGTAGATGCTCAATATGCATGGACTGCCAGAGGCCCAGAGCAACTCTATACTATGAACAATCGAAGAGCATCCTGTTATTATCACATGAACACGGATATGCACAAATATATGGATATCTGTTATAATACTACATTCTTAATGACTGTTTAGTTCACGTAGTTGATGCACGGGATATAATTACTGTTTAGTATTATTTTCTGTCGATACTTTAGAATTATCGTGGCAGTTCAGTTGAGTCACCATTAAGTGAAATAATTTAATCATTAAGTGAAGACAATTAGGCAAGCTAATCTAAACCTAGAGATATGTTGAGTGATGCAATTAGGGCTGTCCATCTTACAGATCCATCCAAAAACCCGACCCAAATCAAACTGAATGAATTTTAAGTTTTGTTCAGTTTTAATCCACACTGATTTGATTGGGTTAAGCTTAAATTTTTTTTAAAAATTTTGGTTCAATTTCAGTTTAACATTAAAAAGTCAATCGATTAAACCAAAAATCAAATAATTTATTTTTAAATGTTATAATTTTTATATTTCAATATTATTTTATTTTAAAATATAAAAATAATAATTAGATTCAATCTGAATCAAATTGAACTAAACCCAAAAATTTCAATTTAGCTAAACGTCAATTTTGTATAAAATCAGTTCAATTTATATTTAAAAATATTTGAAAAAATGAATTAATTATAATAAGTTGAGTTGGGTTGACTTGACTGGACATCCCTACAATGTAGGGATTAAGTATTTAGTACTTATCAAATTATTGATCTAAATTTATTAAACCAAAATTTTTATTACCAATACTAAATCATATAAGAAAATTATTGTTCAATAATTTACTGAATTTACCAATAGATAAGTATGTAAAATCAGTAAATTACCAGTTTATCAAATATAATATAATATTTTTATATATAATTAATTTATTATAATTTATATATTTTGCCATGTGGGCTAGCACAAATGAGTAAATCACCAAGTTAGTGCCTAGTGGGCTAGAGCTTAGGCTTAGCAGCCTACTAACCGTACTAATAACTGATACCAAATTTATCAACATTTTAAATTCAATTAATTCAATTTTTACCCAAGTTTTGCGCACGTGTCTTCAATTTTTCAAAATTCATAATACTTTTAAGTGTTTGAATTTTTGGAAGTCTTCATTCATATTTATACGAATATGAATTTAAGAGAAAAATTAACAACTTCGTACTCTGTTTCAGTGATATTTCTACCGATAAACAAACATCTCTAAAATATTTTTTTTATTGCAAAAGGCGCTCTTTCTTTGATCAATTAGACAAACACTAATTTATTTTATACCATAACTGAAAAGTAAATACAGTTCCGCAAAGAAGATACCAAAGTATCAATTTTTTTTTCTGTACTGTATCTAAGATTTCGACATTAGGGTGTGTTTCCCCTCCACACCTTGGAGGGGCAACAGGAGGGAACGGATGGATTCATAAATTTTATGTGGTTTTCTTGGACGAATGAATTTGGACAGACGGAAAAAATGATGGCTACAGTGGCATTTTTTGTATCTGCTTGATTCGGACAGAAAACAAATCCGCTCATCGCGGACGCACTCGACGTCATTCTGCTCGCCCTCACTGACCTTCTGCTTGCCATCGACGCCTTCCACTCGCCCATGACGCCCTTTCGATGCCCTCGACGATCTTCCATGACGCCCTTCCGACGCCCTCGACGATCTTTCGCGACACCTCGACGCCCTTCCGCTGGCCCTTGACGAAGTTTTTGCTCGCCCTCGCCGACCTTCTGCTTGCCCCCGACGACCTTCCTCTTGGCTTCAACAAAGTGTCTACTCACCCTCATTGACCTTCTGCTTGCCCTCGACGCCCTTCTGCTCGCCCAAGACGACGCTTCCGCTCACACTCGCCTGCCCTCGACGACACTTCCGCTCGCCCTAGCCCGCCCTCGATGATCTTCCGCTTGCCCTCAACGACGCCTCCGTTCACCCTCGCTCGCCTTTGAAGACCTTGACGATGCCCACGATGACAACCGATGACGCCCTCGCCCACCCTCGACAACGCTCACCGACGCTCGGAGGCACTGCCGCTAACCTTGCCAGCCGTCGGAGCCGACACGCACAACATCTTCTCTGCGTCGTGTGGCACGCACGTGACACTCACGTGTAGGGATGGCAAAAAACCTCATCCCCGACCCGACCCGAAGTCAATGGGGAAAACCCGAGTTGACCAGGGGTCAGGTCGGGTTCGGGGAAAACCCGATAGGGGTATAGTCGGGTTGGGGTCGGGTATGGGAATTTAGGTACCCGCCCCGAACCCGACCCCGAACCCGCCCCGACTATTAAAATAACAAATTTACCCCTTATAAGTTATAATTTATGTAAAAATGATGATATAGTTTATGTAAAATATTTTTTTATTTATATATTATGAATAAAGAATACAAATTAATTTTAAAATATTATTTATAATATATATTTATTTTTTAGGTCGGGCGGGGGTCGGGTGTGGGGCAGGGTTTTCTAAACCCGTTGGGTTCGGGGTCAGGTTCGGAGACGGGTTTGGGGAAGTCGGGGTCAGGTCGGGAATGTCAAAACCCGACCCCGACCCGCCCCGTTGCCATCCCTACTCACGTGCTTTTCATTTCCTCTTCCCTAATTTTTTTTCCTCCCCTCCGGATTTCTTTTCCCTTCCCTCCTGATTTTCCATCCCTCGAAGGAAACACAGCCTGAGAAATTGTACAAATTCTGTTACCCTCTTAGCTACTTTTACATATGGATCAAACTAAATTCCCTTACAAAAATAAACTAATTTAACTTACAAAGTTTTTGGAAATTAAGTTTTGAGACATCTAAGCTACCTAGTTAAACCTTACAACGATACAAGAAATGTCATCTTTGCTCTTTCTTGTAACCGCCTCGTCTGTCAGACTCTTGGCTGCTGCTTGAGGATCTTTGACATCTTTGATGAAGTCTACTGCTTCTTGGTTCGACATCACCTGTACAAAAGGAAGTTCTCAGACAAATGAAAAGAAGAATTCCATCATAAACGCCTAGACTCATCTCTTTCTTTAGAGTATACTGAACAAGCTTCTAGATTGTGTGCAGCTACTTGTGATCATGAAAGGTAAGGCAAAATTTCATCCTCCTCAAACCCCGTTGTGATTCAGTTTAAGTACTTGCTTCCTACTAAATTTGATTAACGGATGCACAAATTTGACTTCAGCTCATGAGATAGTTATGAACAAGAAAAACGGATGCGATGCCATCTGGTTTGCAGCATTCTCTCGACATTACAAATATATGAAGCAAGTTGTTATTCCTTTTATACACTCATCCAGGTCATTGCACCTAGGAATCTAGGATGATGATAAACACTCACTACTCTCGTAGAGCATTTAATTACTATGCATCAAGTACGAAAGTTCTCTGATAAGAAAGAGTTTTGATCATCGATTAGCATAACAAAGAAGATAATTATTTGTGCATATGTAGTTTCGAGATTCAGCGATAAGTACTCAAATAACAACATGAGGTGCTGCTTGCGCAGTTAAATGATCTTACCTTCCATAGTCCATCGCTTGCAAGAATTAAGAACTCTGCATCTTCATCGATGATTTCATCAGCCACATCTGGCTCAGAACTGAGATGTGCCTTCAAGCTCCGATCTCCAAATGCCCTTGCTACAGCCAATCGACCATCAACCCGCGGTACATCTCCTGAAACAACAAATATAATATTACAGATATCTTTCATGTTCTCCTGCAACTGACAGGAAAAATTGACGCATCCTTTCAGTAACTCAATAATTTTTCTATTGCGTGTACTTTAGAGCTTAGAATTTGCATGCAAAAGAAAGTAGAGTTATCTATCCACAACCTAATGTTGGAATTTAAAATTAAAAACCTTTCATCTTGGTTTTTTCTATTTTTACTTGGTTAATATTTTATTTATTTTACTTGGTATTATCTAATAATTTTTAATTAAACAATGTAATTAAACAATGTTATTAGTGGCAAACATGTTGTAGCCGTATGATTTAATTAATCATAGGCGTGTGAACCCTGACATATCACATATACACAACAAATAGTGCATTGCCATTTACAAATAGTGCATAGTCAAAAGGGCACCACAGGTCAACTTCTCCACAACTGTACAACTGTAGGAGAAGAATACTGATTGTATCTTGAGTGTTCAATCTAGAACAAAGTCGCACGAGCCTATATTTTCACCTAAGGACAGTAAGTTTTTTTGCACCTTCGGGTTATTTCGTTCTTGATCTTTTCTATTTCATTTTATTAAATTATGTTGATTTAGACAAAAATAGTTTTATCTACATTTAATTTCATAGTGTTAACACCTAATACTATACACATTATACCATAGTTTTAAAAAGCAGCTTGTGCCACTCAATACAACCAATTTATATGCATTCCGACACACATACATGTGTTGGAGCATCAGCATCATACAACGAAGCAAAAAAATAAAATTGGATTCCTCACTAAGTGTTAGGCCCTGGACTCCCCGGTTTGGCCCAAGGCCCAGTGGGCCAAGAATTAGGCGAAATCCAAGTCCACACCAGAAGAGAGGAAACAGATCTCCAAATTCGGATAGGGGGATTCGGTCAACGAAAGCTCGGTCTGATTTTAACCCGAGCTCGGCGTCTTCGCCGCTCGCATCAGAAGCGGACGTCCACGCAGAGGAATCGGAGAAGCGTGGCGGCGGGCAAGACGCGGATGGCGGCGAACATTGCGGACGCGGAAACGGGCGGCTTCGTCAAAATGGGAGGAAGGCACCGTCCCCGAGCGATGCGGCGCCTTCCCCGAGCAACGCGGACGGCGGGCGACATGGAGCTTGTGGAGGTGGCGATTTCCTTCGTTAAAAGGAGGACGAGGGCAGCGAATCAAGGACACACAAGCTTCCACCATCGAGAGCCAGAGAGAACTCTAAGGCTGTGTTTCCTTGAAAGGAAGGAGAACACAGAGGAAGGGGATAGTGTAAAGAAAGGAAATCGCTAGGGAGGGAAGATTGTTCATGTGGAAATCACGTGATTTTCTCCCCAAGCTTCCGCTTCGGGACTCTCCTCGCTGGGGGCGGCAAAGCTGGAGGCGGCTGGAGGTGGCTGGAGGCGGCGAGGCTGGAGGGCGGCGGCGAGGCTAGAGGCGGCGGAAGGCGGCGAGGTTGGAGGCGAGGGTGCGGCGAGGCGGAGGCGGCGAGGGTGGGGCGAGGCGGAGGCGGCAAGGCTGGAGGCGGCGAGGCCAAAGGGCGGCTGCGGGGCTGGAGGCGGCAAGTTTAGAGGTGACTGGAGCCTGAGGCTGGAGGCGGCTAGAGGCTGGAGGACGAGGTTGGTGGGCAGCGGCGAGGCTGGAGGCGGCGGCATGGCTCCAACGCAAGCGGCGAGGGGTGGGGCGAGGCGGAGGCGGCCAGAGGGCGGCTACAGGGCTGGAGGACGAGGTTGGTGGGCGGCGGCATGGCTCCAACGCCTCCAGCGAGGGTGGGGCGAGGCGGAGGCGGCGGCGGCATGGCTCCAACGCGAGCAATCGCGTGGTCCGTCCGCTTTTCTGTCATTATTGGAGGGGCCAAAAAATTACTACCGTATACGTCCTCTTCTCCTTCCCTCCAATTCCATCCGTTCAATGAAACTATGGAAAAGGAGTAAATCCATCCTCTCCCTCAGGTATTACCTGCAAGGAAACACAGCCTGAGAGCGAGGGCTTCGAGCGCTTGGAGAGGCCTTCGACAGAGAGAGTTATGAGGGGTCTGTCGAGCGTTTGTAACCGGCGGCGAGCGTCTGCCGCCGGCAAGAGAGCTGAGAGAGGAGTTTTGTAGCTTCGGAAGATCAAATAAAGCTTTCTCCTCTCAATCCCGTCTTCCTCTGTTCTGTGAGATTCCAGAGTTCCCGGCACTGCTCCTCGTCGGTCTCGGCGGCATCCGACCAAGTGGGTCTCGGCGATACGAGGCGGAAGGGGAGACGAGGGCGTCTTCTCCCTTCCGGCATTCCTCTCCGGTGACACACGCAGTGGACGAGCAGCGTGCGGCGTCGCCAGTGTTTCGAATGCGCAGTGTTCGAAACGAGAAGCGAGCAGGTCAACGGAGGTAGACGAAGTCAAAATCGGAGCGTAAAATTGAAACGGCGAGATTTCGACTTAGGCACTGACGCAAGCATAACGTCAGCAGGAAAGGTTACGAGAGAGGAATAAATCAGGAGGGCTGACGTCAGCGTGACATCAGCCAGGCGATTTTCGAACGGCAATTTGGGTGTTGACCGAAGGTGAATTTTGAATTAATTTAGAGGTTTCGATTCTTTCCGGATTCCTAAATTAGGGTTAGGGTTTCTTCCGTGAGAATTGTAATTTGGGGGAAGAACTTAATCGGGGAAATAGGGTTTCTGATTCGGGGTGAGATTTTGTCCGGCAACCCTAGCGCGTCGCGCATCTGGTATTCCGCCGGACGACCCTAAGACAACGGTTAAGCACCGGTTTAGGGTTGATCCGACCGGGGCGTGACAACTGGTATCAGAGCCTAAAGAGATCCAGCAGCATGGTGAATCAAGGAGTTTGCATAGCACGAATCGAGCAGGTGCTCGGTTTGACAGGAAACAGCAAAGATGCGGTGGTTCCTCAGGTAGAGGATGATAGAACTCTCAGTCGTCACCGGCGAGTAATCGTGCAAAGCACGCCTAAAGTAGAAACTACAAAATACTTGACATCTCTCAACCATAACCTTATGCCCTTATTTATAGACTCTTCCTACTAAGCGGACCCGGGTATGACAAACCAACCCGACCCGCTTTATGAATAACCACTAATACTAATGGGCCCGTAACAATTGCCCCCCTCTCAAACTAGCCTTGTCCTCAAGGCTAAAAAACTTGATCTTGAGCTGCCTCCAGGATCCCAAGTTGCTCGATAATTTGTTGCATCCGCAATGCCAAACACTTTTGCCTCCAGCATGACAGCTTCATCTTGTTCTTCAGAAGATAATTCACCCCACTCATGTGGCTGGAAAATATTACTAGTAAGTTGAGGGTGTCCATTTAGATCATGGTGTGAAGGACCTGAGAAAATAAAGCTGAAGTCTCCAAGATTGGCAGGGTTTGCATTTAAGGGTTGCTTCTCCTGCACATCTTCTGATTCTTCTAAAACAAATATTGTCACCGTATCATTTGAGACAGGCAACCTTGGATGACCATAGGAGCTCTTTTTCTCATCTTTGCGCTCGGAAGCTTCAATAACAGCATTAATCAATTCCTCTTCTACATTGGGGCTATAATCGGCCTCAACTGCTCGATAACTGCTCGGTGCAGAATGAGGATCAAAAGTGGTATCGGTGGATGCTCTAGAACCTTGATTAACATGAGACAGATCGTCTTCCTCAGAGGGGCTTTGATCAGGAATTGTATTGAATCTGAGTAGCATCTCTTCCCTCAACCTTTCCCAAGAGAGATTGGGAATCTGTCGGTTTAATCCTTGAATCCACTCATACGCTTGTCCCTCCATACGAACAAATGCCTTAGGAAATTTGTATTTATCTTGCGTACCTCTAATGTTGAAAACATATTCGTGCAATCCAATCTTCTAGAGCAGTGCCGTCAAATCCTTGTAAGTCCACACAAATGCGAAGCGGCAGTCTATCTTCCATGGTGCTTTGTCTCGGTAATGTAGTCCTCATGATCTCACTTCCATCAATGGCCATATGCATCCCTCATCGCCCTTGTGTCTCTCTAACCATCTCTCTTAACATCATTTTCATCTCCTCCAAAACAACAGAAACATGATCCATCGCTCAATTTTTTTTATTTCGAACGCTACAGTACTGGCGCTACAGTACCGCTGACACCTGATGCTGCTACAGTAGTCACCGCTCGCGCTGGAAACGTCGCCGATAGCAGAGTTGTTGTTGTACGTTCGCCTTCTCCCTAGGGTTTCGATTGACTCCTCCCTAGGGTTTCCTTGTCGGCTTGATCAACGATAATAGATCCACCGACTAGATCTACCACCGACAATGGAATCTCTTCCGCCTTTATCCGTCGCCGGACCACCGGTTCCCCGGCGATCGATCCGGCAGGTCGGACCAATTGATAGAACCCTCAGCCGTCACCGGCGAGTAATCGTGCAAAGCACGCCCAAAGTAGAAACTACAAAATACTTGACATCTCTCAACCCTAACCCTAGGCCCTTATTTATAAACTCTTCCTACTAAGCGGACCCGGGTATGACAAACCAACCCGACCCGCTTTATGAATAACCACTAATACTAATGGGCCCGTAACAAAGGACCTCCATCGCACAATAGAAGAACAGAGGTTGCAGATCCTTGCCCTCCAACAAAATTTGGCAAGAGTAGTGGAGGCTCCCCAAAATGTTGAAGGCATGGCAGCACTACAAGAACAAGTAGGGGTCTTGGAAGGACAAGTGGCAACCTTGGCGACACAGATAGCCAACACCACGGCAACTCAGCAGTAGATATTGGCAGACCTTGCAGTGATGCGCATGGCACTAGCGCAGGCACAAGGCGGTGCGCCTACAGCAGCCAGGACGGAGTACGGGGCTCCCAACGGGAAGGTTCGCACCCTAGAACCTGCAGTGTTCAAGGGGGCCAGATCGGCCAAAGTATTGGGTAACTTTCTTTGGGATATGGAACAATACTTTGATGTTAACCATGTTTCAGACCAGGAGAAGGTGAGGGTGTGCACCGCATACCTCTCAGATGATGCAAAACTTTGGTGGAGGACCAAAGTTGATTCGACATCAGAGGCAGCTGGTTGGACATGGGAGGTGTTCCGAGAGGAACTGCGCCTCCCCAAAAACTCAGTGGACCAGGCACGAGACGCGGTGGATCGGCTAAAGCACATGGGGACGATCCAGGAGTATGTCAGAGCGTTCTCCGCACTGATGTTGGAGCTACCTGAGATGGCGGAAGGAGACAGGAGGTACTTCTTCCTCCAGAATCTCCAACCATGGGCGGCGGCTGAGGTACGATGACATACGCCGCAAGACTGGAGGACGACCGCAGCTATAGCCGAGTCTCTCATGGACCAGAGAACTTCAAAGACGACCTTTCAGAGAGCACCGAGGTCGCCCCCGAAGCGACCATCTCCACCCAGAGCAAGAGCGCCAGAGAGAGAGAGGCTCTCTCCCCGGCGGAACGGAGGTCAGCCGGCACGGCATGAGCAGAACCGACCTGCAGAAAGAGGGCAGGGTCAACTAAGACCGATTACTTGCTTCTTGTGCAAAGGACCGCACCGGATACGCGATTGTCCGGACCGACAGCGGATTAACGCAATTGCAGCGATCATGTATCGGGAGCTAGCTGAGAAACTGGCGGTGGTTGACAAGGAACCAACAAAGGCACGCATGTGAGGTATATACATTGCCTCAATGGTCGCAGGTAAATCATCATCGACCTCCTCAGATGCAGATGCAAAGCCAGAGGATGCAATCGGCAAAGGTGATGTCGAGCAGGAGACGAGCTCCAGAGACGCAAAACCTCCGGAGGAGAAGAAGATGTGGAGGTAAGTAGTAGAGGAAAAAGCTCCGGCGAAGCCTTCGTCGAGTTCTTCTGACGCAGAAGGAGGCCAGACCCGGCGGATCCAGGGGAGGTACTGGCCCTCTATAGCCGACCCTAGATAGTACGAACGATGGCGTCAAGCTATAGCTGACGATGTTGTGCGCCGGCAAGAAAAAAAAGATCGGCAAGCGCAGACCTGAGCGCCCGCGCCGGACATCGAGGGCGATGTCCAAATTGGGCGGGGGAGAATTATTAGGCCCTAGACTCCCCGGTTCGACCCAAGGTCCAGTGGGCCAAGAATTAGCCCAAATCCAAGTCCACACCTGAAGAGAGGAAACGGATCTCCAAATTCGGATAGGGGGATTCAGTCAACAAAAGCTCGGTTTGATTTTAACCCGAGCTCGGCGTCTTCGCCGCTCGCATCAGAAGCGGACATCCACACAGAGGAATCGAAGAAGCGTGGCGGCGCGCAAGACGCGGATGGCGGCGAACATTGCGGACGCGGAAACGGGCGGCTTCGTCAAAACGGGAGGAAGGCACCATCCCCGAGCGATGCGGCGCCTTCCCCGAGTGACGCGAACGGCGGGCGACACAGAGCTTGTGGAGGTGGCGATTTCCTTCATTAAAAGGAGGACGAGGGCAGCGAATCAAGGACACATGAGCTTCCACCATCGAGAGCCAGAGAGAACTTTGAGAGCGAGGGCTTCGAGCGCTTGGAGAGGCCTTCAACAGAGAGAGTTGTGAGGGGTCTGTCGAGCGTTTGTAACCGGCGGCAAGCGTCTGCCGCCGGCAAGAGAGCTGAGAGATGAGTTTTGTAGCTTCGGAAGATCAAATAAAGCTTTCTCCTCTCAATCCCGTCTTCCTCTGTTCTGTGAGATTCCAGAGTTCCCGGCGCCGCTCCTCGTCGGTCCCGGCGGCATCCGACCAGGTGGGTCTCGGCGATACGAGGTGGAAGGGGAGACGAGGGCGTCTTCTCCCTTCCGGCGTTCCTCTCCGGCGACACACGCAGCGGACGAGCAGCGGGCGGCGTCGCCAGCGTTTCGAACGCGCGGTGTTCGAAACGAGAAGCGAGCAGGTCAACGGAGGTAAACGAAGTCAAAATCGGAGCGTAAAATCGAAACGGCGAGATTTTGACTTAGACACTGACGCAAGCATAACGTCAGCTAGAAAGGTTACGAGAGAGGAATAAATCGGGAGGGCTGACGTCAGCGTGATGTCAGCCAGGCGATTTTCGAACGGCGATTTGGGCGTTGACCGAAGGTGAATTTTGAATTAATTTAGAGGTTTCGATTCTTTCCGGATTCCTAAATTAAGGTTAGGGTTTCTTCCGTGAGAATTATAATTTGGGGAAAGAACTTAATCGGGGAGTTAAGGTTTCTGATTCGAGATGAGATTTTGTCCGGAAACCCTAACGCGTCGCGCATCTGGTATTCCGCCGGATGACCCTAAGACAACGGTTAAGCACCGGTTTAGGGTTGATCCAACCGGGGCGTGACACTAAGGATCTATGTGAAGGGAGTAACCAATTAATAGTTCAAGATATATCTTTTAGAATATTGTAAGGTTGAATCTTTGTAGCAAGGGTATATGGCACAAGGTTTTGCATTTTGGTCCATATTGGTGTACCAGATCGGTACATACCAGACGTATCGAGATATGAAAATTTTAATACCGGATGTACTAACATAGCATGGTACCAGTCCGGATTCTTCTCGGACCAGTATATACCAAAAAATTTGATCGATTTGAACCGGCTTTTAAAACATTATATGGGCACCTTGCATCTCTCTCCAGTACCCACATACTATCGATGAAATCAATTCGGTCTACTATCTAGTGCTCACGTAAAGAGCGAGAAACTTTCTTCTAGTTGTCTCATATGTAAAAGGTGGTGGCAGCAATGGATGGAAGTAGCACATGAGGAGGTGGCATACTAAGGATATCTTTCCTCTTTTTCATTGTACACCTCAAGCATGACATTTGCCCCTTTTTATAGAGTGGTGTGGATTCTTTGGGGGTTTTACTTGTGACAATGCCTCTTAAAAAATTTGGAGTGGTGCCTCCACATGTTAAATTAAACGACACTTAAGTGTTAAGGTTTCATGCGCTAATTCTTTCCAACTTTAGATGCCAACTCTATATTCAACTAGTCCATGTGTCCATGTTTTCATGTGTGACACATTGACTTAATTCAAAATTTGAATTATTTTTTTTAATTTGATTATGTAAAAAGAAAACATGTCTATGGTTTGAAACCACATATTGTTGCTTGGTGTTGTCACCATTAGGTCATTTGACAACATTGTCTTAAGGGAGTTTCCAATTCAATCTAATTATATAACCCATTAGGTCCTTATGACTTTAGTAGTAATATTATAATCTCATTATAATGTCACAAATAGTTAGAATGACCGGCAACACATTATTATTACTTAAGACATAAGAATATCGAGATCCAATATAACCTTTTTGAGATATTATTTTTATATAGTTTAATCTTTTTGTCCTTGGTATCTAGATTGAACATAGATCATGAAATATGTCATACTTGTATAGTTCAATCATTATGTTTTGTGATTCCCTAGTAAACTAATATAATAAATATGATCAATATTTTATATTAAGCAATTAGAGTATAATCATATATTTTTAGCCTTACTTAATCAAGGCGAACAAGATACTAGCACGCACTCCTGTTATACAAGAGGTCCAAGAGATAATCACTCACATTCCTCTTTGTCAATCGTGGCATACCTAAGCCTTTGTAATTATCTAGGTAAAGGTGAAGTATGACTATATCAAAGTCACATAGGAATTTATAATGACCTCAAGTCTAAAGATCATATACAAAATTATTATAAGGACTAAGTTCTAAATATTATACTATCTTTTCTTTCACTTTCAATATGAAACTAAACTGGGATATTATAATATTTATGACACTCATATAACAATCCATGAAACTTTCTCAAGGTGGGTTTTGACAAGTACCTATGTGTTGACTTATATCTCATATCATGGCAATCCTTTGTCATCAAATATTACACATACTAGTCTTAGTGTAGTGTCTCAATCCACAATAATACTTGACTAAGGATATTTAAGAATAACTATATTATTTGAGATACATTATTATAATTACTTATATTATGCATAAATCAAGTAAAAATAATAACTTTAAAATGAACATAAACATGACAAAATATATGCTAAAGTCATCATCCAACTACTAGTCTTTATGGAACACACTAATAATATGTCATTACAAGTTGATAATTATTTATTCCTTTCATATAGCTCAAGTGTTTGTAGTCGTTTAAGTGAGTGGAAGGGAGGATTTCTCTTTATAAATACCCTTTATTTTCTACTAATTCGTTCATAATTTATTATAATTACAAATTACTTATATTATTCATAAATCAAGTAAAAATAATAACTTTAAAATGAACGTAAACATGACAAAATGTATGCTAAAGTCATCATCCAACTACTGGTCTTTATGGAACACACCAATAATATGTCATTACAAGTTGGTAATAATTTATTCCTTTCATATAGCTCAAGTGTTTGTTGCCGTTTAAGTGAGTGGAAGGGAGGATTTCTCTTTATAAATACCCTTTATTTTCTACTAATTCACTCATAATTTATTTAGTTTCATCCAAACCTTCTCAAAACTTTCTTTTTCACTCAATCCTTCTTGACAACTAATCCACTTCGACGTGGTTTGCATATTGACTTCAGTTTGAAGGTAGTAATGGTAATGGTAGTGGAAGTAATGGTAATAGCAATGGTAGTGACATCAACCATGTGTTAAATGAACCAAAGTGTAAGCATAGAGGAACTGAAAATTGACCAACAGCTATCGGTGAATAACATGCCATTAGCAACATTTTTGGATTCCTACATGCTTGTCGCTGATATTAAGATCAAGATCCAGCAATCAATAAGCTCAATAATAGCCCTCTCAATATATTGTTAAACTAGAGACTGATTGGTGATGAAACAAGCCAACCAACTCAAGCATAAAAGGAAGATGACATGGATTATAAAATGGTGAGATGTTGCTTCGGCCGAATCAAACTCAACCACAACATTAATCCTCATAGCCATAATGATCTGTTCAATCAAGTACTAAGATGGAAAAATTTGGCAAACAAGAATGCGCCTCTACCATGAAAGGGGAAAGGTGAAAGCTCCAATATACTCATTATCTACTATTGGTAGACAAGAACATCAAGAGTAAGAAAAAAAAATCTTCTCCTTTAATACACATTTGCATCGCAAGGTACACAACACTTGTAGCAATAAAAGCATAAATGATAGAGTGGAAGGAGATGGTAGTGCTAGTGTTGGTGGTGACCGGAGTAGACGTAGAGACGGTATGTCATACCAATATTAGAGGAAAAACAAGGATTTAACTCCTGTTAATAAAAAAACCCAAGTTTTAGTGGATTACAAAGAAATAAGAACCAATTTACCATTAGAGTCAAAGAGTACATCACCATGATTATAGCTAAGCTATAAAGGATATGGTTCAAAAGAAACCCAAGTTTTAGTGGATTACAAAGAAATAAGAACCAATTTACCATTAGAGTCAGAGTAGATCACCATGATTATAGCTAAGCTATAAAGGATATGGTTCAAAAGAAGCTTATCTATATATATATATATATATATATATATATATATATATATATATATATATATATATATATATATATATATATAATCTTAATACTCATGTCCATCCTGGTTTTAATTAACATATATCCGAAAGGAAATAGTCAACTACATGAGTTTATTGAGCATGTGAACTTATCTACCAGTACCATATATCTTAGAAAGACTTTCAATGTAGGCACCAGAGAATAATGGGACTGATTTAAGTCGTATGCAACCATCATGCCAATGATGTACTATGATAGTTGCCATTCCTTTTGGATATAGTAGGAGATCATACTATATGACTTTAGTAAAGAAGCTATTATTAGCAAGGTAATATCACAATTTAATTTTAATTTATGTAAATTACATAACAATGATTAATTTTAAAATTTTTAGGTTTCAAGGACATGTGAGATGGCACAGAAGGATGAGGCTGATTCACAATAAAACCAAAAATACCTCTAGCAAGGTATGTTATCACATTTCAATCTATGAATACTTTCATTCCAATTTTAATAAAAAAATATCACAATAATCATTAATTCTACTTTTTTTTTCATGTCACCCTCACAAATGAGATCAAATTGGAGGATGGGGTTGGTGCAAAAGCAAGCTAGTAACCCCTTATTGCTATAGTAAGATATCACAATTCAAAATTTCTATCTAAAGTTATAAACTTATGGAAATCATTACTTTAAGTGTCCAATTTTAGTTTATTTTCAACTCTAAATACCTGAAAATTGGTTAACTTCATATTTTTTTGCAGGTGTAGAGGGAGCAAGGCATCAAAATGGAGAGAAATAAATTTAAAAATTGGTCAAATTGACTGTACCCTGTATTGAAATAGTCGATATACAAATACATGCTAATTGGTCCAATTGACTGTACCCTGTGTTGATATAGTCGATATACAAATACATGCTAGTCCAATGATGGACCTTGTCTACCAGTATCAACTACCATTCAAAACCATTATTTTATTTTATTTTCCATATGTTCAGTCTGTTTCAGTGTTCCAGACGTTGACAACTAGGTACAGGCTAAGGAAGCATACAAGATTGGAAAGTTTGATTGCATACTAGTACTCATATTTTATTCTAAAGGGATTGACAAAAGATGACCAATGATCAGAATTGCAGTGATTATCTTCTGAACTCAGCATTTTTTTTTTACCATTAGTGAAACGTCAAAGAGATAGACAAGTCCAGTTATCAACATAACAATACTATATTAAAATGTGCCTGAATAATCATTTCTACTAGATTGAACCAATATTTAGCAATCACTATAACAGAGAACGGCATCACTCAGTGTTGAATAGATGGCACTTGGCAGCCTATCATGCTGCTTGTTTCTGTAGTCTCTTGGTAAATGCAAATTTTTAGTTTTCATCTCTAGATAGAGAACATGTGTATTTTTCCATAGTTGTATTGCATGCTCGAAAATAAGAGCAAATTTTTCATAGATAGATGCAACCTTATAATCACTGAGCTAGCATTGTCTTTTAACTTTGATGCATTACTTACGCTTGTATGAGCAAAACTTTTTAAATGATGATTAATAGATTGATATGTGAAATAGAAACGAATATTCAGATGAGTCAAGGGGACTTATCTACAACATATAATTATCTTCTTTTTGATGATGTACCAGAGTTGATCAGTACAATCTGAGCCATCCTAAGGCAAAGCTTTATGTCTAAATCAATCATATCATTATTTACATCATATCGTATATAACATAAAAATAAATAAAATCAAGCATGTATATGCATTAGCACTAGCTAGATTCTGATTAGGCCTATATCTGCATCTGCAACACATAATCACTTGCATTTTATAAAAAACCCAAATTAGGAGGCCCATTAAGTAGGCATCCTCCCTTGAAAATTTTCAAATATTAGGCAATCATCTAAAACAGCCACCCATCTAATTTTGGTCCATTCAATGCCCTAAACCAGTCAATCTATGTATTTTAATAGTCTTCAAAGTTGTCACTTGCAACTTCATTGCCTCAAGCAATGTTGGGAAAAAATTGTTGTCTTCCCCCCTTTAAAGACTTTATCAATATAAATACACCTCGATCTCATATAATTTTCATCACTTTTATTTTAGAAATGATATGAGGCTTTGATAAATTTTCGTCCAAGGATTTTGGATGAATGAGGTGATTTAATATATCCTTCTTCCCTTGCTACGTGTGTTGAATTATGCCATGGAGACAAGAAGCAACCTACTTCAATGACTTTTGAAGCAAATTGACGCCTTAAAATTCTCTAAAACTTGCCTAATAATTACTTTTCAAAATCCTTGTGCCCTTGCAACAATACTGCTCTAGTTCAGTGAGAACTCAACTAGCGGGCAATTCCTAGCTTATACCTTCTCAGCACACCTTTTGTTCTTATTTTGATTGTCGAGTTCTACAACGCCAAATTCCAATTTTTCAATTATCTAGAATTCCTTACATTGATTGGACTACAACAACTACAATTTTTCCATCAAACTCTTTCTGGATTAATCTATGCAAATTCCTGAAGCCAAGCTTTTGGCTTCATGCTCTAATATCTAGCCCACAGGACCTCTACTTCAGAGTTCATATTTTGATGGTCAAATCTCTTAATCCTTTTGATCTTACTCATGTTGATTTTAGAATTTTGAATACTTAAGTTAGTACTTTGGATGACACAGGATAGAGGAGTATTCAATCTAGAAATAGAATTCAGAATCGAAGTTGTAATTTTATCTTTATTTAGATGAATTCTATGTAATGTTTGGAGTTATGTCTGCATCAAATACTTGTAATAATAGGGTTACGCACATTCACATCAAATACTTGTAATGGGTTACGCACATTCACGCCAAATTAGAGTTTTGAGCAATTCAAGCTTGTCGTCAAAGCTTCGGCTAGTTCTTCTAAACTAAAACCCTAAGGTGAGTGTTTAGTAATTTTTACATTAATTTAGTTATTATCATCAGAATTGTTTTCTTATGTTTATTGTTTTCCAATTTTATATATATACATATATATATATATATATATATAACTGGTATTGACTCAGACCGATATGTACCACCAGATGGTACAAAATAGTATTTTAAACTGTGTATGACAAGAGAAGGAGATATTGTGTCTCCACACGGATCCAAATTCCATCAAAGAAAATCATAAAAGCCTCACATTATTTTTGTAATAAAAGTGATGAAGATTACATGAGAAAGAGGAAAGTTTATAGTATAGGAGGCTGTTTAAAAGGGGAAAGTGGTAGAATTTTTCTCTTTTTCCAACTTTGCTTGAAGCAGCAAAGTTGTAAGCAGCAACTTTGAAGACCGGGTCAAATGCATGGATTGGCTGGTTTAGAGCATGAATGGTCAAATTTGGCACGTGGCTGCTTTAGATGACTGCTAAATGTTTGAAAATATCAAGGAAGGTACCTACTTAATGGTCTTCCTATTTGGGCTCTATGAAATGCAGGTAAGTGATTATGTGGATGTAAATGCACATGTAGCTTTATCAGACTTATTTACTTGCTTAGTACCAATCCAGATGCATGCATGCTTTTATTTATTTTTATGTTATGCATGAAATGATGTAAATAAATGATATGACTGATTTATATATATCAGTCTGGAGCTTTGAGGACCTGTCTAGATTTTCTGGGATAGTTTGGCTGTCTAGGTTAAATCTTCTATATTTTGCTTCTGCATCATAATATCTATAGAATAATTATTTTAACTTGCCAAAACTGAAAACGAATTCAGGTATAACATTCTTTTTGTAAATAAGTATTGAATTAACATGAAAAAAGATATATCTTGATAAATTACCAGGAAAGTTTGACACAAAACCACCCTTTTCCTCAATCTTTTGTTGCTCCCTTTTTGGCTCATGATCAATAGAAAGTTGGATAGCTGCACCATTCTTGGAAATCACTGCTCGTGAATCTCCAATATTAGCTACCACAAGGTTCACACCATCTATTAGTATAGCTGTGACTGCAGTAGAACCTCCTCTTCCCAGCTCAGCTTGTTTTTCTAATATTTTTTTGTCAGTCCTCACATATGCTTTCTTTATTGCACTTTCTATATTAGTCCAAAAATCAGGCTGCACAAAATAATGTTAACAATTGTGAAGCTTTTGCGAGCCTCAATTTTGTTATCAGTATTGACTTAACTCTTCAAAATAAGCACATATGCAATCTACACAATTAAATGCAAGGGATGGCATTGCCATTACCTCTTTCAATATGTTCTCAAATAGATTAGCTCGCAGGTAATCAGCAACATCATGACCCAAGTGGCCATCAAAAATTGCAAATAAGCCTAATTCATAGTTGTCAACTTTCTTAAATTCGGCTACCAAATAGTCCTCCATTTCATGGCCCGATTTCCCCTTCACCAAATGATATCCATGTCGGATGTTCCTACCGAAGACCTTGGTCTTGCCTTTTCCGGTCTCTGAAGATGAAGCAAACCCTGCTTTCTCCTGTGGTGATAACATGAGATATAAGCTGATCCAACCAAGAGAGCTCAAGAAAAATGGATTCAAAGTACTAATTGTAAAAGAGAAAAAGGAAATAGTCTAGGATGTGCAAAAGTCAAATCTAATCACGACAAGATTTTTTTTTCTGCTAAATAAAATTTTCAAAAATTTTGGACAATCTCAATATTCTAGGAATGCGTTTATTAACACAAAAAAGTATTTTGAACAAGAGGTATGGTAGGTCAACTTTTAGTTTGCAGAAGAAAAAAAATAGATTTTATTCTATTACATAATTGTTTATAAATATAAATCTGGAGAGGAAAGCACGCGCATCAACTATTATAGCTGAAATGTGAACTACTGCAGGCAACTAAGGACTACCAAAAGGAAACGGCAATCACTTCATCGACCCAGTGTAATCCTAAATGAAAATTACTCCAGATCCAAAAAGGGAAGCAGGAAATGGCGACAAAGATTATCCTTCTCAACCCCCACCGAATGTTCCAAAATTAATTGTATTAATCCAGTTTCAAACTCCCTTATCAGGACGGAGGAATCAACAACAGAGGAAACACGTGATTGAAGCGAACGCACCTTGATCTTGTTCAAGATCTCCCTCCCCGTCATTATGCAATCTGCTTGCAACTAAAGCTGCGTTCCGAAACCGCGATCAAGAAGAAGCAGAACAAATCTGTTGAGGAAGAGAGAGGTGCCAATGGAGAAATGGAGCCTCGACTTGCGCTGACATGAGATCTAATAATGAGGGATTGCGAGGTCGATGGATCGCTGTTGAGTTTTGACTTGTCCGCCGTCTCGGGCATGATTGAGCATGAAGCCGTAGACTCTACACGAAAGTGGAACAAGGTGTGGTCTAGGTCGTTACTTTGGTCGCGTCCTGCATCCACCGATTCACCGACTGGAGCTCCTCGGGGCCCACATGTTGACCAATAACAAGCGGTTTTTAGGCAGTGTTGGCCAGGCTTGGCGGGCCCACCAAAAAAATCTGCTGACAGGTGGCGTGGGCCGGAGAAGTTGTCCAAATTAGACCGGGTAGTGTAGGACCGGTTCAATTATGATCAAATCATGGTCTTAATTGCTTGATCAATATCTGCCTGATTAATGGAAGCAATCAAAATATCAATCTCAATCGCTACTACGGACATGAGAAAAAAGGACCAAGTAATATGATCCATTCAAAGCTTATCCACGAAGGTATTCATCCTTACAAGATCTGGTGCAAAAAAAATTGTAATCTACTAACCTAAAAATCTAGGAAGAGTGTGATCAGATCCTTCATCATTGAATTTGTGTGAATCTTAAAGTAAAATAGATATGACATTGCTTTAAGATTTGTAATTGTTCAATGATAGATGATTCTAATTAAGAAGGAAAGAAGTATAAGTTTATTTACTTTGATGGACGATTAGTTGAGGAAGGAAAATAAGAAGAAAACACAAGTATAAGTTTATTACTTGGGTGGACGGTTAGTTGAGGAAGAAAAATAAGAAGAAAACACAGGTTCTACACTTTCCACTCAAATAAGACAGAAAAGCTTACCAAACTAAGCTATGCCCTAACTTCAGAAGAAATGACCTAGGTTAGGTACCTAGCTTAGTTTTCTAAGTTGGGTACCCTAATCGTCGTTCGATCCACATCCTAATGGACACAAATCTCAGAGCAAACTTTCCCCATTATCGACACTAGCATAACTCGGGTTAGTAGTTTTTACTGTTGTTATTTTATTTCCCCCCAAAACCACATGTCTCTAAAACTATTTTTCGACTCGTGACTAAAGCCCCGCTGTAACTTCTCCAGCAATTTGTGTCTCCAAAGCTCTCAGGCGTTTTTCGTGTCTCCTACCTCCTCCGAAACTCTTTAAGCTTCTACATTGTTGGGTATGTGTGTGTCGTCTCCGATGAGTCTGCTATACCATTTATCGCTGATAGTGCTTTCTTCTTTCTATATACCACTTTTGTCTCCAGCAAACTCCCAAGCAACAGGTAAAGATTTTTCGTTGATATACGGACATCTATCGTTGATGCACATTGACATTTATCGTTGATATATAGCTTAAATTTTCGTTGATAGACCTTATAAATTATCGTTAATACACATAGACATTTATCATTGATATATAGTTTAAATTTTCATTGATGGACATTACAAATTATCATTGATACACAAAATGCTTTGATAGATAGTTTAAGTTTTCACATAAAATTCGTTGATAGACCTTACAAATTACCGTTGATATGATGCAAATATCGTTGATAGAGTTAAATTATCCTTGATACACCAAAATTTATTGTTCATAGACTAAAATTATCAATGATAGACCATAATTTATCATTAATATACAATTTCTCATTGTTGACAGACAATTATACTCTGTATAATGGGATCAAATGATAAATCTTTTGAGCAAAACACTGCATGTGCATCCACAAGAGTTGGGGAACCTAAATCTTCATCTATTGTTCCAATTGTTGGTATGGTCTTTAATAGTGAAGATGTAGCATATGATTTTTATAATGAGCATGCGAAAAAACTAGGATTTAGTATCAAGAAATTGTACCTAGAGCGTAGATAAGATGGTTCATTGAAGTATTGAACATTTGCTTGTAATAAATAAGGTATGAAACAAACTCACCCCACACACGAGACTAAGAAACAACAAGCTACCACAAGAACAAACTGTATGACTCGTGTGGATTTTAAAATTTCAATCAATGATGTTTGGACAATATCCAAAGTTCAGATTAACTATAATCATCTGATAACTAGTCCAAAAAATAATATCAATCGACTGAGATCACATAAAAAAAATCTTACCTTTCCAACGTTCTCTTATAGACGAAATGATTGCATCTAGTATTAAGGCTAATCATGTTCATATTTATTTTCAGTTAGGGGAAGGTAATGTGGTTGTTGGTTTCATAAGAGATGATACTACAAATTATATTCAAAAACAGAAATACAAAAATTGGATGGTCTGGAAAAGAATAGTATTTTGAATTATCTAATGGAGAGACGAGCCAAAGATCCTTCTTTCTTTTTTGCTATTGAAGTTCATAATTCAGGCAAGATTGCAAAGTTTTTTTTTTTTGGGCTGATGGTAGATCAATCTTATATTATGCTTATTTTGGCGATGTTATTTCAATTGATACTACATTTTAGAGAAATGAGTATGAGATATCGTTTGCTCCAATTGTTGGTGTGAATCAGTACAAGAAAATAATTCTTTTTAGTGCTGCTTTATTATATGATGAGACAGCTGAATCATTTATTTGGCTGTTTGAGGCCTTTTTGAAATTAATGTCTGGCCGGCATCTTGTAACCATTTTTTCAGACCAATCGGCAGTAATATCGAAAGCAATTGAGATTGGGATGCTAAATACAACACACCGTCTGTGTTTATGACATCTTTTTAACAATACAGTAACACATCTAAGCTATGAGATTCATGGTAGTATTGTATTTCTTAAAGATTTGAGATATATGGTATATGAGAGTTGTAGCATAGATAGTTTTGAGGTACTATGGACTAGTCTATTGAACAAGTACCAACTTAGTGAAAATAATTGGATTCTCAATTTTTATAAAATATGTACAAAGTGGGCTGCATGCTACTGTGTGCAAACATTTTGTGCAGGTATCAGCACAACATAGTGAAGTGAGAGTATAAATGCTCATTTAAAATAATTCTTCAAGAAAAAATTGTCTCTGTTTGAATTTCTAGAACAATATGATAAGGCAGACACATTCTTTCATGAGAAAGAATTAAATGAAGATTTCAGGAGTAGAAACAGCACACTAGTTGATGCCTTCTATGACATGTTAAGAGAAGCATCATTTGTATACAGCATAGTTATGTACAATGAGTTTGAGCAAGAGTTTAAGATGAGCCTTGATTCCACTATTACATTTATGACATCTGATGTTGGCAGTTTGACATTTAAGATAACTTCTGAAAATGGTGGTAGAGATGAGCTTGTGGTGTATATGCCTTCTTCTGTGATTGTCAGCTGCACATGCAAACTCTATGAATTGAATGAAATTTTATGTGGCCATTGTATAAAAGTTCTGGCAGCTAACAATGTGAATTCAATGTCACATCATTATATATTATAGAGGTGGACAAAGTATAATAGACAAGGTCACGGTTCCAATACAAGTCCACCTATTAGTGATGGCTATGGAAAAGAGAGTTTGACATTTGTATATAGCCGAGTTTGTCAAAAACAATATTGTATGTCAACAAAGAGTATGCATTTTAGAAAAACGCTTGAATTAATAGAAGTTGCAACCAATCAACTGAGTCTAGAAGTTGATGAATTATTACACACCGAGCCTCAATTTGAAAGCAATGAAATTACTGAGGCTCAAATAGTTGAGGAGCCGATTATCACCATAAAGCCCCTTATTGCCAAAAAAAGGACTAAACGAGAAACGAAAGAAGTGTGTTATAGAAAAAAGAAACAAGAATAAAATATAACAAACTCAAGTTCAAGCAGACCTTTGTATATGATACCTCATGTTCCTGCATTCAATGTTGCTTCTATGTATGCAAATTCACAGGTAATATCATTGATAGACTCAGAATTATTATCGATATAGTCATAATTATCGTTGATATACTCATATTGCATATTTCATAATAGGTCCCCCTACGACCTTGCCCAATGAGCTCTTCTAGAAACATATACCTTGCTCTTTCGGTTTCTAGTTTTTTTGTATGCACAGTTGGACGCACAAAGCAATCCTAATGCTCCACCACCAACAATTTCATTTAGTCAAATGATGATAGTAAAAACCTCTGCATATGTAAGTACATTTTTATCTTATCATATGCTTTATAAGTTATGTGATAATTTATACTGATTAATCTTAACGCAATACAGTTTTCAGACAAAGGATCATAGGTTGCTCAGCCACAAATGTCATCACAGGAAAACGAGCCAAGTTGAGTGAAGTTGTGTAGGGCATTGTATTGTATGACATTTGCGATTTTACATAACATTAAGCATTACATTGTCAATGAATTGTTGATAGACTCGGATGAACATAATTGATGTACTCGATAAATATTGTTGATAGAATTGTTGTATTATCATTGATAGACTTGTTGTATTATCGTTGATAGACTCAGATAAATAGTGTTGATAGACTCGGATAAATATCGCTGATGTACTCAATAAATATCATTGATAGAATTATTGTATTATCATTGATAGACTCAGATGAAAAACAATTCTTGGAATACTTAGAATTGGTAGGCTTAAAAGATCACTTACATACATAAGCTGATACATACACTATCAAAAGAAAATCACTGTATTATACATATACAAAAAATCACTTTCTAATACTGATATACATATTCACTTTCTAAGCATCCTCTACATATCTCCAAACCGATAATAGCCCTCAATCTTAGCATATCTGATTGAGAGAAATCAAAATCCGTCTTCCTAGATAGACACTCCATGTACTTCATTACAAATACTCTACAATCTACAGATTCATGCTGTGTAGGGCATTTATCATCCTATGTTTTTTGGTACGTAGTTAGATCCCAATCAGCCGCACATTTCAATCCTACAATCTGTCTATTGAAATGTGAATTTAATACACCTATCTACATCAACAAAACCAATGTTAATTAGCTTATATCATTGAAATTTGAGTCAAAAATGCAAGAGGTAAGTGAATACCAATGCTCTTTATTACCAATTGGTGCGAAAATTCTTTTTATGTTTGCTAGCGTCTCTCAGTGGAAGTCACGCATGAATTCATAAGCCACACCAAATTGATGTGCTATATACAATTGATAAAAACTCTCAGAGATATAGGAAAATGAGAGATATTTTCTGTTTCTCGTATATTTCTTACTACACACATGAAGTAGGAATGCATATGCATCAATCACCTACAATGAATAGAAAATAATAGAATGTTAATTATGGATATGCATATGTAATATACTACGCGAAAAAAAATAAGTAGGCTACACTTACATTATCTTGAATCATACCACCAAATAATACACCACACACGGTGACCTTTTTTACTTCACAACCCTCGCCTTTATTGAATATGTCCAATGGTAGGTCGAGAAAGCCATTTATTTACTGGCTTTGTTGATCAATTATTAAATTATTTTCACAATAATCTCTTCTATCTACATACTGCCAAAGGGGAGCTGACTGTTAAATATACTTATTGAATTATACATATTGGATTATTTACTGGCCATCAAGGACAATTATTGTATCTATCAGCGATATATTATGGTCTATCAACGATGATTTACATACATTAAGCTCAAATTAATTGTCCATCAACGATAATTCGACGTCTATCAACGATAAAGTATGGTCTGTCAACGATAATTTACAAACATTAAGCTCAAATTAACTATCTATCAACGAGTTAATTTCCTTATATCAACGAATTTAACTCTATCAATAGTTAAATAAAAGCAAAGTAAAATAATGCCATATTAGAAAATAATACCTCTTCTACAGGTTCAGTTGGTGGCACTTTATTTTTCAGCTTCACACACTTCGGCTCATTAAATTGCTTCTTCTTTATCTCTCTCTCGGTATAAGGGGAGTTTAGTGCTGCAGAGGCCTTATGTCATCTTTTCCCCTTCCCCATCTCTAAATCATCTCTACCTTCAGCTGCATTGTCATCTTCTGACCATTCCAATACTTCTTTCTCAGTCTCTTCTGTTAACTTCTCATATGTAGCTGTAAGGTCATTCAGCTTCTTTTCATATTCATTTTTAAGCTCCTTTATTTCAGATTCATACTCTGCAACCTGGTTACGGACTGACATCTCTAATAAGAGCTTCCCTTTAGTTAAGCTCTTTATTCTAGCTATAATATCATCTACAATATTTTTCAGCTTTTCACTCTTGGCGTTGAGCATTTCATTCTCTAACAGTGTGTATTTGTGCTTTCTTCTCTCTTCAACCACCCAAGCTTCCAATTTATAAAATTTATTACGAATGTCATCTCTATCTTCTTGCATCCTATGTATGTCAACTTACAACTTCTCTATTTCTTTTGTATCCTCTAATTCATGTGTATTTTTTGAATCTTCTACCAATTCTTTGTTTATCTATCAACCATAAAACATTCTATTAGTTCAAGGATGCAATGTTTATAAGTTACAATAAAATAGTTCTTAATACTCACATCTTTACAAAAGGTCACCGGGACAGAGATAATCATCTAGCTTCCTTCCCAAATGGGAGTCTATACATGATGATCTTGTTCACTATCTCCAGGATCATCTTTCATATGTATAGTAGCATCATCCATATCTACAGGATCTTCTTCTTCACTATCTACAACAGCATCAGTATGTACAACATCATCTTGTACAGTAGCACCAGTATGTACAGCATCATCTTGTACAGCAGCATCAGTATGTACAATATCATCGATTTTAAAAATTATCTATAGAGATGATATACCATATAGTCATGCACAATTCTTAAAAATATTTAATGAGTATGACATTAATTAGCTAAATACCTGAGAATTATCCTACTTTTATAACTTATTTAAAAATGTCGCTCTTCTTCCCGCCTTCACTTTCACCCAACGAAATAGGTGAGGCTGTTCACCCTCAACCCTGATATCAGACCATATTTAGTAGTGTTTATATAGCCAAACCTGTACAATAATGAAGTAGGTATGTCAATTATCAGTAATAAATTACTCTAATAATACATAATTAAGAAAAAAAAGCCTTCACTTACACAAAGAAGGATGCCACACCCCGAAAATGATGTAGTATTTTCCTTCAAGCTTCGACTAAGACTTTCTATCAAGTATCTGTGTATAGCCTCAGCCCAATTGTATATGCTCAGCTTCGTCAGATTATCTACATATACCAAAAAAACTGGATCAAGGTGTAGCAAACACCACATAATAAGAACGTGCAGAATATGTACAAAATACTGAGTTTCTTAATTTTTTGTTCATCCAATATCTCACCATTTGGGCCTACAATAGACTTCAGTTTATTCTCAATCATATTCCTTGTTATGATTTTCCCTTAAAGTCATCTACGTATAAGCTTGATTCTGGGGTTCCCAAGTCAAATTTCACTAAATCTCACATATCTGGTAATCCTAGGATGATTGATACTTCCTTTACCATAAATTCTAAAAAGACTCCATTGATGCTGAAGTCGCATCTCTTCTCATCCCATGTATATCTTAGGTACTCCAAAGGCAATATATCCAAGGGTATTGTCGGTCCTATCAATAAATGGCTAAAAGGGGTAGCCTGCAGTAGCTCTATCAAATTGTTGCCCTCTGATATTTGTTAAATGATAGTGTGTAATCTCAACATTGAATATCTATTAAAATTTGGTCGAGGCCGTTCATGTTCTTTTCCCATTTCTCTGTGCAGCCCAATTGGAAAATATTAATGTGTATCAACGAAAAATATACTGCATATCAATAATAATAATATCTCTGTGTATCAACAATAAATTTATGTGCCAAAATGATAATTTAAACTCTATCTAGCAAAATTTAACTCTATCGAGGTAATTTATATGTGTATCAATGAGCATCAACAAAAAATTTCTCTATAGCCCAATTGAAAAATATTAATGCGTATCAACGAAAAATATACTGTGTATCAACAATAATTTTTATGTGTACCAGCAACAAAGTTATGTGCCAAAATGATAATTTAAACTCTATCAAGCAAAATTTAACTCTATCAAGGTAATTTATATGTGTATCAATGAGCGTTAACGAAAAATTTCTTAGTAGCCCAATTGAAAAATATTAATGCGTATCAACGAAAAATATACTATGTATCAACGATAATTTTTATGTGTATCAGCAATAAATTTATGTGCCAAAATGATAATTTAAACTCTATCAAGCAAAATTTAACTCTATCAAGGTAATTTATATGTATATCAATGAGCATCAACGAAAAATTTCTCTGTAGCCCAATTGAAAAATATTAATGAGTATCAACGAAAAATTTACTGTATATCAACAATAATTTTTATATGTATTAACAACAAATTTTTGTATCTAGATGGTAATTTATATGTGTGTCAATGATAATTTAAATTCCTGTCTATCAACGAAAATAAGAACCCTATCAATGATAACAAGAACCCCGTCAATGAATGAATACTTGTGGCCTATCAATGAAATCACTAGAGTATCAATGATACTTTACTTGTTTGGGAGTTAATTGGAGATGACTCAAGAGCAGACTCTTTAGAGACGACACAAGCTTTTTCGAGATATGCAAGAGAGAAGAAAATTATGTCAGATATAGGCAACAACGAAGAAGCTTGAACCTTAAACCCCAATGATAATAAGAACCCTATCAACGAGAATAAAAACCCCATCAACGAATGAATACTTTTGGTCTATCAACAAAAAAACTAGAGTATCAACGATACTATACATGTTTGAGAGTTAACCGGAGATGACACGAGAGCATACTCTTCGAAGACAACATGAGCTTTTCCGAGATATTTAAGAAAGAAGAAAGCACGATCAGATGACACAGGCTTTACCTATTGCTTGGGAGTTAGTCGGACAACAATGAGCAACTTATCCCAGGAGGCAAGAGATGCGAAAATGCCAGAGAGCTTCGAAGACACGAAATTGCTAGAGAGCTTCGAAGACGCCGGAGATGTCAGGTTAGGTTAATTAGGGGTTTAGAAAGGGTTTTGGGGGAAACAAAACAGCAACAGTAAATTTACTAACCCGAGTTACGCGAGTAACGGTAATGGGAAAGTTTGCTCCGAGATTTGTATCCATCAGGATGCAGATCCAACAGCGATTAGGGTATCTAGCCTAGACCATTTCTTTAGTATTGCTGTTTCTTTTGACCAAATCTGCCTTATGCATTATGATTTCATAGTAAATGTTAGTTAGTTTGTTTGTTTGCCTTTTTTTAGATTGATTTGCGTGTTTCTGATCTCGTGACGAACCGTTGGTCTTAGCTGCAAAACCTTAGATGAATGATGAAAACTCTATTACCTTTCAATGCATTAATAGTAAGACCACGGTTAACAAGACAATTAACACACTAATACGATATTTGAGAGAATCCTATGCTTGAAGGAACACTTTAAAACAATCGACCAACTTAGATATTAAAATTACCATAGTTGATGTTTTACAATTTAGACTCATTAATCAAGGAAGAGTTTTCCATGAGATGCCGCACCAGAGACTAGATGAAATCTCTAGAATCAGATTTAAATCTGTAGAAAGATCAAGAAAAAGCCTAAAAAAGTTTAGGCATGATGAGCTTAAACTGAATGCTCTCTACTCTAGGCATGTACCTTACAACTTCATAATTTTCTACCAGCGCTAATATTTTAGAAACAACATGTAGCATGAGTCCAGTATCGACAAATAATTTTACACCAAATATGGTGAGCTATGGCTGTCAAATGTTTGGCATTATTACAGATTGGCATTTGCATAAACAGAACTTAGACCAACGTGACAGATTTTTTTTTTTTCTCCAGTAACATAAAAAACAAGGCAACATACGTAGAATTGCACTAACTAAATTTGAAATCGTGATACAAACTACATTGACCAATAGAACAAAAGAAACCATTAAAGTACAACAAAGTGATAAGTAAGCAAAGAAAAAACCAAATCTTGAATTAAAGCTCAAATGAAGCTGTTAAACCAAATCTGGAATAATTAGAAGATCAAAATTAGGTATCTTTAGAAGGGGCCTTCTTTGTAACCTCAGTTGCAGCTTTCTCTGCCTCGATTTCAACAACAATAGTATCAATCTCAGCTTCCTCAAGTTGACGAAGACCATGCTCTTTGGCCATTACAGCAATTTCTATGTTCTTTCCTCCGCTCTCAACAACCTAAATAATATAATTTGTCTCAAAAAGCTCAAATCAAAATCTACCTGTGATCTGTCTCTTTTAGTAAAAAATAAATCAAACTATTGAGTGACTGCCAAAGAAACAGCAGACGAGCTTCAAAATGATGTAAGAAATATCAAAACATTAAAAAACAATCCAGTCCACAACTCTCTATGTTGCATATGCAGAAAGCTCTGTTCCCATTTTCTGGTGTACATTTATTTTGTATTGTGAAAGGGAAGGTGGACCTTCCATCTTCTGGTGTCTTTGCTTTAAAATAAAAACACCATATTATCTGAATTATATATCTTGAACATGTTACTAGCTCTAATTTTATTAAAAAAATAAATGAAACAAAAAATATTGAAGATTCCATATCGTAAATTGAATAAACCAAATAATTTGCTAAAGCCCAAATAATCTTTTCAGCCTTTCGGCATTTGATTTATATAAAAAGAGATGAAATTTTGGTAGGAAGAGAGATAGAAGAATAACTGTGGCAGCCTATAATATGAATGCTATAAAATTTTAGAGGTTTTATCAGTGTTCAACATGACATTGCACACTGTCCATCCCGAGTGGATGTTGAAATGCGACTAGAACAAAGGTAATCCAAACTTCATCTCTCTTTAGCCTTTTATTTTGTTTGTTTTAATCTCACTTATCAAAGCTTAGTTTACAGTTGCTAAAATCAGATTCTCCACAATTGTCACTAATGATTCACAAGTGGAAATAAACCAATCAACAGCTTCAAGCAATGGTAAAGTGTATGTAGCAAGAAAATGAGTATATAATCAAACAGTTGCTGATAATTATGAGGAGAGAGAGAGACTGAAAAAGATAAAAAACAATAAGAAAAAGAAAAGCAAAATAAAAAAGAGATATATGAGGAGTTACAGCATGTCCCAATATTGGATAGTTTGTTCATATGTGATTTTTGGGAGTGATAAAGAGAAGTCTTTTTTTTATTTTTTTGCACTAGAAGAAATTTGCTTAGCTGTTCTAAATGAATTGATAGACATGTCTAATTAGTGATCTGATATGACTTCTTAAACATTCATAGACTTGTTATGATGTAAGGGTATTGAATATTTAGACTTTTTGGTGTGTATAACTGATTAGAAGTATTAAACTTTTTTATGTTTTAAAGCACTTGGTTAAATGTTTTGAATATTTCTAAACTTTCTTAAACCTTCATAAACTTGTTATGTTTTGAGGGTGTTGAATATTTTGACTTGTTAGTATGTATGACTTCTTAAATATTTCAATGCTCATAAATGATGAAAGATATGTTACAGGTTCACACATAGAAAAATAGGAGAAATTATGACAAAATTTTCAAGAAATTTATGTTTAATAGTACTAAAAAATATTTAATAAATTTATGATATTTAATAATGTTATATACTATTTAATAATTTTTATGATTTTTAATAGTATTAAATAATATTTAGTAATTTTATGGTATCTAATAGTATGAAGTAATATTTAATAATTCTATGACATTAATAGTATTTATGTAATATGAGTAAAAAAAATAAAAATTTAGGTGTATATATCAATCCTTTAAATTTTCTTTCCTTCTAAGTAAATATAAGAAAGTAAAATTTATAACATATTATATCTATCTATTTTTTATTTCTTTTATTTATTTTTTTTCTTTTGTACTTTCCATTTGTCTGTGTTTAAGGGCGGATCTATTTTGCAACTAGTGTTAGGCCCAGGCGTTGGGCCCAAGCCCAGGCCCAGGCCCCGTTCACGGCCCAACCCATATGCTTAAGGGAAGCGAGTTAATGGGTTTTGGGCAGCGGATCTGGGTGGCTTAGCGGGTCGGGCGACCCGTTTAGCAGAGATGGCTTAGAGCTACAGTGCCCTTTGCTACAGGAGGCGTTCGCGTGACGCGAACGAGGGTGGCGGCGGCCGCCCTTCTCACCTCCTCTCCCCCGATCTCCCTCCGTCGAGCGTGGATCCGGCAGCGGCGACGGTCTCCGGCGTCTTCCCCGTGGGTTGGGTGTGTCGGTGCGGGAAGCGACCGAGCAACGGGCGGCGTCCCCGTTTCCTTCATCCACCTCTCTCTTCGGCGTCGCCGGTGGACGGACGTCCGCCGAGGTACGTCCCTATCTCCTCCCGCTCCGGCTTTGCCCGGCGGGCAGGTTTCTGGTCAGCGAGGTCGTCGACCCTGCTTCTTCGGCTTCCACCGTGTTCTCCTCTTTCTTCTCCTGTTTCCGGCGAGGACGGGGAGGGCCGGCGGGGCTGGGGGCTTCGGCTCCTCCCTCTGGTAACGCCCGGCGAAGAGTTCGCAGGCGTTTCCTGAGGGTCCAGCGGCGTCCGGTGAAGAAGGGGCGCGGCTCCCTTCTTCGATGGCGTCCGGCGACTGTGTGGGTTCGTCGGCGCCCCCCTTGCCTCCGGCGAGGTCGGGTTCGGCCGGACTGGACTCCGGCGAGCTTTGGGTTATTTCCGACGATCTTCCCGTCGTTAGTCCGTTGCCTTGGTTTACGTGCATGTGCTTTGGTTGACGTGCATATGCCTCGTTTTCTGTGCGCACGCCTCTAGTGAGTTCCGGACATGGTTCCTATTCCTGGCCGATCAGCTGCCCTCGGTCGGAGTCTTCCTCTCTTTGGCTCCCCGGGCCTCGCGCTCCCGGCCGAGTTGTCCTTCTCGGTCGGTGATTCCTCGTCCCTCTCCGCGCTCCTGTCAAGTGCGCCGGCCTTGTGTGGTGTTGCCCGGCGTTGGCTGGTTTGTTTGTGCCGGACGTTTGCGAGACATCCCCTGTTGGGTGAGAGTTGTATTCGATTGCTTGCATGCGGTCTAGTCGGAATTAGGGCGTGTGCCCGGCATCCTGCGTGACGTCGTCTTTTGCGTTAGTGTGCGCCACCGCCTGCGTGCGGTTTGGTTTCTTTTCCGGTGTACCGGACTTGTACGCACGCTGCGCCGGCGTTGAGTCTCGGGTTATGTACTTAGGTTGACTGTGGAGCTGGATCGTGCAACGATCATCAGTGGGCGCATGGCGGTTGATGATTCATCGAGGTGGCCGCCTGGGATAGGCTGAGGAGTATGTCGAGGACGTGCTCCTGCCGGTCGCACCTGGATCAGCGGTTCAGCCACTTAGCCCCTGTGTGAGCGTGCTTGGGTGCAAGTCAAGCATTAACTTGTGTGTATTTTATTAAAAATTTTATTACCTTAATTCTGGGCGTGATATCTAGCAAGTGCAATTGTCTCTATGAATAAGATTTATCTTATAATGTTATAAGAATTTAACTAAAAAAGAATCCACTCACAATAAAAAAACATATATAAATATAATTTTATACTTAATAACTATTGTCACAAATCTGTAAATGATGTAGCTTTTCAATTGAAATAAGTTTGAGTAACATATTTTATATTTAAAATGTTATCTTTTATATTTTGATTAAATGATTAAAATAAAAATTACCTAATTATATAAATCTCAAGACATATTTTTATATTAGTCTCGGCTTAAGATTTTGTTTATCTGAGACATGGGAAACACTGATATATGAGCCTCTTTGTGGAATTATAGCCTCAGGGTGCCTTTTGAATGGCCTACGTCTCTGAATACAACAATCTAGTCAATATTGCTGAAGACACTCAGAATGTTCTATCACAAGTAAGAAGAATCTTTCTGCTAGAAGACCCATAATCAGATGAGTTTTCCGACGTCTGATATGGCTTTCCTAAGCTCCTGATTTTCTGCTCCGAGTTTTTCAAGAATTATTTTAAAGCAAAAAGGATGATATGATCACGAGAAATGTGCAATGAGAGAGTAGTAAATTTAAAACTCAGAGTTCTTAGGTCATAAATACGACATAAATCGACCGTACATATATTTGCAAAAAAGTATACAACTAAATAGATTAATTATCAAGAACTATACAAATTATAAAGGTATATTTTGTATTTTTTTAACTACATGTGCATTTTTTATCTTTGAAAACTTTAAAGGGGTTCAAACTGCAATTAATACTGATATATGAGATATTTTCAAATGGTTAATTCATAAAGATAAAATTATATGGGTTACTAAATGGCTAATTTGTACAAGTGGCCTGATCGAAGCAAATTTGCAAAATTATAGGGGTGCTTTATAAATTTTTGGATTGTATGCCAATAGAAAATTCAATTACTTTGAAATAATTTACAAACAGAAAAATTTTAAGATGATTCTGCAATTATGTACAAATTATTCAGAAAGAAATCAGAGGGGACATCAGAAATGAAGTAGTTCTGCAACACATTACAAAAAATTGAAGAAGCATTCAGGCAAGCAATATAATTAGATATTGGAAATGAGAAGATATAAAATGGAGAAGCAAATGAAGAAGTTTAATCAGAGACGAGCTGTTCTTCCTCTTGCTGATAGTACTGAAACAGACAGAATATACATTGGAAACTTGAAGATGTTAGGTTTGTATTCATCGAAATCAGCTTAAAAGTGACCTTCTTTGTTCTGAAATGACGAAGTCAAAGAAGAAAGATAAGATATCAAAAGTGATACAAGTGAGAACAAGAGAGAATTTGATATTTCTTGTAGTTGACAGAATCATACTACAACGATTGGTGCACAAGCTTTCTTCCACTAGAATCATACTAAAAGATTTACAGAATAATGATTTTTATTCTCACAAGATAATGATCCAACTTGAATTTTGCACTCAAATTGTTTTTACTGCAATGCCTTGAATCAGCTTTCATCCAAGTCAAAACCATGGTCATCTGTGAGTGGCGTATACGAAGCATCTACTGCGTAAGCAAGGCAAGAAAAACAGAGCCTTGCAGCAAATAGATCTAGGTCAAAATGTTAAATCTCAAAATCAATTACATCATACAAAATGTTGAGTCTCTACCAACTCCCACAGTTGGTTTTTGAATTGCCTATGCAAGAAATAAAGTAATCTAACAATTAGTTTGACCTGGTTAATCAATTGTTACATTCTTCTCACATAATTTAACTTTAAATTCGTAGACTTGAAGCAGAATTTGGCTATATATTGCAAATCTCTTGCAGCTTTTACATCCACACTACCAGCACTGAGATGGCTTCTCAAACTCACTATTATCTCATTCTCCTCTCTTTCCTTACTCTTCACTGTTGGCAGTTGTTCTCTACCAAAGCTGAAGCTAGCGCTAAAGTAAAATATCTGTTCTTATGATACTTTAAGAGATGTTTTCATAACTAGACCTAATTCTGTGTTTGTTCTTTTGGTGGCTTCAGCTGCACATAGTGTACATGGGAGAGAGGAAACATGAGAACCCAGACCATGTAACTGCTTCACACCATGACATGCTTAGTTCCCTCTTAGGAAGGTAGTCTTGCTCACATAGTGTTTGGACTCTTCATCTTCTTGTTGATATCCTCTCTTCCTGCAAAGTTTATGTTATTTTTGTTCAATTGTTCATATCATCTCTTCCTGCATCACACCGCAGTAACATGTTATGTTTTGTGGCTTTATTGAATGTGTGTGTATTTACATTTGAACTTCAGCAAAAAGGTGGCACTGGATTCAATTGTTTACAGCTACAAGCATGGCTTCTCAGGCTTTGCAGCCATGCTTACAGAAGAGCAGGCAGAACAATTAGCAGGTGGGTTGCTTTGGAGAATCTAAAGATCTTGTTTATTTTCAAAAAGAAAAAGATGCTGTTAATTATCACTAAAATTAAGATCTTGATGTGCAAATTAATGCAGATTTACCTGATGTTATTAGCATACGACCAAGCCGAGAGTACGTGCTGCAGACCACACGAAGCTGGAATTTTCTTGGATTGGACTATTTGCATCCAACTGAGCTCCTCCAGAAGAGCAACAATGGAGAGGATATAATCATCGGAATGGTTGATACAGGTCGTATGCATGCACATCCTCCTGCTTATAGAAACAAACTAATATACGTAGTGTAGTCATGAAATAAGTGAACTAAGTCAACGCAAGATTTCTCTAGTAATGGTTATAAGCAATTTATGTTCAAGGCACACTATAATTCGAGGCAGAAATCTATGTGGTCAGATTTCTCCAGTGACGGTTATAAGCAGTTTATGTTCAAGGCATGCTGCCATGATCCAGGGCAGAAATCAGTGGTCAAACTCTAAAAGGAAATACTACGAAGTATTACAATAATATTTTATGGATTGATTTGGTCGACCGTTTTATTGAGTATGATTTCATTTTTTTACTAAATAACCTTTGATCTTTGAACTGGACAAAGTCAAAACACAGTCTTACTCTTGCTCAGGCATATGGCCGGAATCAAGGAGCTTCAACGATGATGGCTATGGCCCGATCCCATCCAGGTGGAAAGGAGTGTGCCAGACCGGAGACACCTTCAGCAGCAGCAACTGCAGCCGGAAAATTATCGGAGCTCGATATTACACTGCTGGGATCGATGACAGCAACCTCAAAGTAGACTACATCTCTCCCCGCGACCACAATGGCCACGGCACCTTCACTGCCTCCGTCGCCGCTGGCTCGATTGTGCCCGACGCGAGCTTCCATGGCCTTGCCGCTGGAACAGCCCACGGCGGCGCCACTCGCGCCCGGCTTGCGGTGTACAAGGCTGTGTGGGGGAGTGGCCGAGGCACCGGGGCCGGGAACAGCGCCACCGTGCTGGCGGCAATCGACGACGCCATCCACGATGGCGTCGACGTCCTCTCGTTGTCTCTGGTGGTGCCGCACGAGGATTCGTTTGGCGCGCTGCATGCGGTGGCCAAGGGGATCACCGTGGTGTACGCTGCAGGTAACCAAGGGCCACTGCCGCAGAGCGTGTCCAACACTGCTCCTTGGGTGATTACAGTGGCAGCAAGCACAATCGATCGATCTTTTCCTACAGTGATCACTCTCGGAAACAACCAAAGTTTTATTGTACGGCTTTCTTTGACTCATCGTTGAAACGTAATAGATGGATAGAAACCAATCAATATCTTAAATTGCAGGGCCAGTCAATCTTCTACAACTCAACTTTACTTGAAGCAGGGCACAGATTCAAACCTCTAGTCTATGGTGGAACGTAAGGATTAAGCTTTAAAAGAAAGCAGTAAACTTTCTAGTGGAGACGATACAGATCACGCAGCTAGACTAATCATGCGTGCCCAATGTTTTGCAGTTGCTTGCAGGAATCTCTGAATGGAACTGATATAAATGGATCAATCGTACTGTGCTTTTTGATTCCACCAGCAGTCTCTTTCGCGACTTCATTGTCCAATGTCTTGAATGCCGGCGGAAAGGGTCTTATTTTTGTTCAATTCACCACCAATGTTCTTGGCATAACCGAGGAGTGCTTGGGCCTCATCTGTGTTCTAGTAGACTTTGACATTGGATATCAGATCAGCAAGTACATAGCTGCTGAGAGGCAAGTTTGACTTTCTCTGATCGATCATAAACGTCAAAAGACTTGTTAATTCTGGGTACTAATTACTTGATCCAATCCAATGAAACAGTTCTCCTCTGGTGATAGTGGAGCTGACGCGCAATGTCGTAGGTCAGGAGGTGTTATCGCCAAAAGTAGCAACTTTCTCTTCCAGAGGGCCAGCTATACTATTCCCTGGAGTGCTAAAGGTTTCAAACTACAGAAAACAGACTTTTTTCTTTCTTGAGAATTGAAAACATGTTCTTCTTCAAAGTTGCAGCATTACTGCTCATTGATTTAGCATTGACTTTGGAAGACATTGATCCTTGAAACAGCCTGATGTTGCCGCACCTGGTGTCAGCATTTTGGGGGCAGAGAAGGAAGGTTATTTTTTGGGTTCTGGAACATCAGCGGCTTGCCCTCATGTATCTGGAGTAGTTGCTTTGCTGAAACGCCTGCATCCCGACTGGTCTCCGGCAGCTATAAAATCTGCACTTGTAACAACAGGTGAGTGATTAGATTAATTGGAGATCATTGATCACTTTAGTATGACTGGCAACATTTATGTTTGATTTAATCTTACAACTCAAAAGCATCGATCACCAACGGCCTGGGCATGCCGATACAAGCGGAAGGGCTTCCAAGGAAGACGGCAGACCCCTTTGACTTCGGAGGGGGTCAAATAGATCCTAACAGGGCCGCAGATCCCGGCCTTGTGTACGACGTTGACCCGCTCGATTACCACAAGTTCTTCAACTGCACCGCGGGTCTGTTTGAAGTATGTGATCAAGTGTTGGAGCCGGTGTATTACCTCAACCTTCCTTCCATCTCCATTCCTGATCTCAAGACCACCAGAACGGTCTGGAGAACAGTCACTAATGTTGGATCACAAGTCAACGCCGTCTACGAAGTGGTCGCCGAATCACCACCAGGGGTGGAGATGTTCGTGGAGCCATCAGTCCTCGTGTTTAATGCCACCGCCAAGAACCGCAGCTTCAAGGTGACGTTTGTGGCAATTCACAAGCTGCAGGGAGATTACTTCTTTGGAAGCCTGACTTGGCTTGACGGCGGCGGCGGCGGCGGTCACGTCGTTAGGATACCAATCGCTGTTCGTGTTGTCGTCCAGGACTTTTATGCAGATATTGCTTAAAAGAAGTTAAAGCTTCCTCGATTGTGGTGAAGTATTAATCTTATGAAATGGCTACGCAAATCATTGTGTGAATAATAAATGTTTTGCACAAATAACTTTGTGATAGCCCAACCTAATGTTTAACTAGATTAATACCGGTATCGCCAATCCTTGTTAGAATTCGGCAAGGATCGAACCTAGAACCCTCGTTCCAGACATTTCTCTAATGGATTTGTGTATGGAGATTACTCAATTCCTCTCGGTTCCAAGCATCGAAGCTAGCTTATTCTGCACACCTGCTGATCTGAACTTCTTGGCCTCGATTCGATGAGAGGAGGCAATAGAAGTTTCCCTTATTTTGCTACTTGTAGTAGACAGCTTTCTTTTCTATGTTTTTGTGAATTTTCAAAACAAAAACTCTAAAAATAAGTTACTATGAATATAACTTATTAGTTAATATACGATGAGCATAGATAGAATATCTAACCTTTAAATTTTTAATCAAACACTCTCCCAACTTAGCTATCTACACATTATAGTGTTTTAGCTATTGGTCTCATACTAACCAAAGAGCTATACAATAATTACTAAAAACAATATTATAAGCTTACTAAAATTTTTTAGTTGAGGATATAAAGTTTACCTTTTAGAGGATCATAAGTTACTATTTACTTTTGTAAATAAGGATAAAATTTGTTAGTAAACATGACTACGGTGAGTGTGAATCTAACCCACAACCTTCAGTACTAACGGAATCATTTTAATTGAGGATTTGATTTATATTTTTTTAAATATTATGAGTGACTGTTTACTTTTGTAGTTAAGAATATGACTTATTGGCTAATATGTGGTGAGCGTTGATTGAACAAGCGACTTTCAAATCTTTAGTCTGATGCTCTCGCAACTAAGTTATCCCCACATTTTTAATTTTAAAATTTATTGGTTAGAGCTTTGTCCCGTACTAATGGAATAACTATACGACAATTATTAAAATCACCATCAAATTTCATTTTAGTTGAGAATGTGATTTATACCTTTTTAAGTATTATGGTTACTGTTCACTTTTCATCTAAGAATATGACTTATCAGCTAATATGTGGTGAGCATGGATCTAATATGCGACCTTTAGATCTTCAATCTAATGCTCTACCAACTCAGCTATCCTCATATTTATAAATTTAAAATTAGAACTTTTGTTAGGTACTAACAAAACTTTTTTTTTAAAAGCATTATGGATTTCTTTGAAGCTCTCCCAACTGAACTATCCCACTTTTAAAGTATTATGAGTTATAGTATTCTTTTGTTGCTAAGAATATGACTTATTAGCTAATATGCAGTGAGCATGGATAGAACACGTGACCTTCATATCTTCAAGTTGACGCTCTCTCAAATGACCTATCCCTGCATATTTAAATTTAAAATTTTTTGGTTTAGAGCTTTTGTCACATACTAACGGAACAACTATACAACAATTACTAATATCACCATTAAATTTTGTTTTAATTGAGGATTCGATTTATACTTATTAAAGTATTATGGTTTGTTATTAACTTTTGTAGCTAAGAATATGACTTATTAGCTTACATACGGTGAGTGACTCCAAGCATTTTCTATATGGGTTACTATTTAGTTTTGTAGCTAAGGATATAACTTATTTAGTTATATTTATGGCGGATTTTGACTTCGGTCAACGCACCTCGTTTCGAAAGCTCGTGTCTTCGTCCTCGTCGGGTGCCGCCTGCACCCGTAGACCCGCCGAAGGAGAACGCTCGCCGGAGGATCGGAATGTGCCAGCCGAGAGAGGACGTCGCCTTGCCGACGGCCGTCAACGCCGGAACCCTAGCAGCCGCCTGCCGCTGGAGTCTGTTGGAGGGTCGCTGCCGCGGAAGAGATCAGAAACAGGGGAAGATGGAGACCGTTCAAAAGCTTTATTTTATTCACCAACTAAAGCTACAGAAGCTTCTTCTCCGTCGCCGACGTCCCACTTCCCCTCCCTCACTGGCGATTCCACAATCGCCGGTTACAAAATCTCTCAGGCTCGCAAACACTCACCCGTCGTCACCCTGGCAACGAGGCTTCTCTCCAATACCTCGCTCGACGAAGACTCGCCGGTGGCGTCCTCGCTCTCAACCGGTGATGGTGATCTTTTCCTCCTCTCTCATGCTTCCGCTTGCAGGTTCCTCCCAGCTCTCGATCACTCGACGATCCCCTCTTCAGTGCCCGCTCTTCTCCTTTTAACGACGAAAATCGCCGCCTTCAAGCCACCTCTGCCGCTCTCGCTGAAGTCGTCCAATGCCGCCTTACTCCGCAAACCTCGTCTGCCATCCGAAAATCTTGCCACAACGCAGACTTCGTGCTGCCCTCCATTGTCCGCGTCCGAGTCATTCGGAGAAGGCGAGGATGCCGCGCCCCTTTAGTCGTCAAGCTTTGACTTTGTTGTCCGCTTCCGACGCCATCGGGGAAGACGATGTTGCTTGGCTCGCCTCAATCACGAGTCAAGATCACGATTCGATTTCGGCGTTGACCGGCCGAAATCGTAAGGCTCCGCTTCTCTTGGGCTGATTGGGACTAGAGTTGGGCTTGGGCCAGGCCCACTCTTCTCTGGGCTGAACTGGAGAGTCCAGGGCCTAACAATTCTCCCCCGCCTAATTTGGACATCGCCCTCGATGTCCGTGACAGGCGCTCAAGCCTGCGCTCGTCGGCATTCTTCAAGAATTCTCTCTCCACAGAGATCTCTCTTAAACCAATCTGGCCTTGCGCCTCCTTTTCCTTCCATCGCTCGGCAAAGGATTTATAGGGAAGGGTTTTCTTTGTCGTCACTGTTTCCTTTGCTCCACAATCTTTGCCCGAAGAAACTGGTGTCTCCCTTGCGATCCGCTCCGTCGAGGATGCTATCTGCGCCCATGACTGAGTCTCCTGCGGAGGTCTTGCATCTTCGGAACTTGTCTTCTACTTGACGCTGTTCTTGCCGACTGTGTCTTTCGGCCCTGCATCTGAGTGGGTCGGTGAAGTTTTGCCAGCGACCATTGAGGCAATGTACATACCTCCTATGCGGGCCTCTATTGGTTCGTCATCCACCATCGGTTTCTCAGCTAGCTCCCGATGCACTATCGCTGCAATTGCGTTCACCCGCTGTCGGTCCGGACAATCGTGTATCCGGTGTGGTCCTTTGCACAAGAAGCAAGCAATCGGTCTTAGTTGACCCTGCCCTCTCTCTGTAGGTCGGGTCTGCTCCTGCCGTGCCGGCTGACCTCCATTCTGCCGAGGAGAGAGCCTCTCTCTCTCTGGTGCGCTCTTGCTACAAAACAAAATAGTTACGGCGGATTTTATAGCAACATTAGTTAATATACAACATTAGTTAATATGCGGTGAGTATGGATTAAACACGCGACCTTCAAATCTTTAGTTTGACACTCTCCCAACTGAGCTATCCTCGTATTTTTAATTACAAATTTTTTTGGATAAGAGATTTTGTCACGTGAGTGTGGATTAACAATGTGTGTGGATTGAACACAACTTTTAAATCTTCAGTCTAACGCTCTCCCAACTGAGCTATCCACACATTTTTAATTATAAACTTTTTTGGATTAGAGATTTTGTCACGTACTAACAGAACAACAATATGACAATTACTAAAAACACCATTATTGAGGATTTCATTTATACTTTTTAACGTATTATGGTTCCTTTTTTACTTTTGTAGGTAAAAATATAACATTTTAGTCAATATGAATACAGTGAATACAGTGAGTGTGGATCAAACACATGAACTTTAGATCTTCAATTTGACACACTCCCAACTGAGCAATCTCGCATTTTTAAATATAGAATATTTTTTATTAGAGATTTTGTCACGTACTAAGGATTTAACTTATTAGTCAATATGCAGTGAGCATGAATCAAACACGCGACTTTCAGATCTTCAGTCTGATGCTCTCCCAAATGAGCTATCCCCAAATTTTTTATTAAAAGATTTTTTGGATTAGAGATTTTGTCAAGTACTAATGGAACAACAATATGACAATTACTAAAAACACCATTAAATTTCATTTTAATTTTGGATTTCATTTATACTTTTTAAAGTATTATGGGTTTCTTTTTAATTTTGTAGCAAAAAATATAACATATTAGTTAATATGAATACGGTAAGTGTGGATCGAGCGCACGAGCTTCAGATCTTCAATCTGACGCACTCCGAACTGAGCTATCCTCTCATTTTTAAATATAGAATATTTTCGATTAGAGAATTTCTCACATACTAAGGGAATAACTATACAACAATTACTATAAAAACCATCAAATTTTATTTTACTTGAAGATATGATTTATAATTTTTAAAGTACTATATGAGTTACTATTTACTTTTGTAGCTAAGGATATAATTTATTAGTCAATATGTGGTGAGAGTGGATTGAATACGACAATTACTAAAAACACCATTAAATTTCACTTTAATTGAGGATTTGATTTATACTTTTTAAAGTACTATATGGGTTAGTGTTTACATTTGTAGATAAGGATATATGTGGTGAGCATGGATCGAACACGCGATCTTCAAATCTTTAGTCTAATGCTCTCCGAACTAAGCTATCCCTGTATTTTTAATTACAAAATTTTTTGGATTAGAGATTTTGTCAAGTACTAACGGAACAACAATACGACAATTACTAAAACCACCATTAAATTCAGTTTGACGCTCTCCCAACTAAGCTATCCTACATTTTTAATTATAAAATTTTTTGGATTAGAGATTTTGTCAAGTACTAACAGAACAACAATACAACAATAACTAAAAACTCCATTAGATTTCATTTATACTTTTTAAAGTTTTATGGGTTCCTTTTTACTTTTGTAGCTAAAAATATAATATGTTTATCCCTATATTTTTAGTTACAAAATTTTTTGGATTAAAGATTTTGACAAGTGCTAACGGAAATATGCCATGCATGTGGATTGAATATGCAACCTTCAAATCTTTAGTCTAATGCTCCCCCAACTGAGCTATCCACAAATTTTTAATAAAAAACTTTTTTAATTAGAGATTCTGTCACGTACTAATGGAACAACAATATGACAATTACTGAAAACAACATTAAATTTTATTTTAATTGAGGATTTGATTTTAAAAAACCATCAAATTTTATTTTAGGTGAAGATATGATTTATAATTTTTAAATTACTACATGAGTTACTGTTTACTTTTGTAGTTAAGGATATAACTTATCAAGCACTCCCAACTAAGCTATCGGTTCCTTTTTACTCTTGTAGCTAAAAATATAACATATTAATTAATATAAATACAGTGAGTGTGGATCTTAACGGCACTCCCAACTAAGCTATCCTTACATTTTACTATATGGATTACTGTTTAACATTATAGCTAAGGATTTATCTTATTAGTTAATATGCGGTGAGCATGGATCGAACACACAACTTTCAGATCTTCAATCTAACGCTCTCCCAACTAAGCTATCCCCGCTTTATTAATTACAAAATTTTTGTATTAGAGATTTTGTCAACTACTAACGGAATAACAATACGACAATTACTAAAAACCATTAAATTTCATTTTAATTGAGGATTTGATTTATTCTTTTTAAAGTAATGTATGGGTTAGTGTTTACTTTTGTAGCTAAGGGTTTAACTTATTAGTCAATATGCAGTGAGCGTGGATCGAACATGCGACCTTTCTCCCAACTGAGCTATCCCCACTTTTTTAATTATAAAATTTTTTGGATTAAAGATTTTGTGAAGTACTTTTGTAGCTAAGGATATAACTTATTAGTGAATATGCGGTGAGCGTGGATCGAACACGGGACCTTCAGATCTTCAGTTTGACGCTCTCCCAATTGAGCTATCCCCGCTTTTTTAATTACAAAATTTGTTGGATTAGAGATTTTGTCAAGTACTAACAGAATAACAATACTCTTGTAGCAAAGGATATAACTTATTAGTCAATATGCAGAGCGTGGATCGAACACGCGACCTTCAAATCTTCAGCATGACATTCTCCCAACTGAGCTATCCCCACTTTTTTAATTACAAATTTTTTTAGATTAGAGATTTTGTCAAGTACCAATGGAATAACAATACGACAATTACTAAAAAACCATTAAATTTTAATTGAGGATTTGATATGATCCTTTTCAAGTAATGTATGAGTTAGTGTTTACTTTTGTAGCTAAGGATATAACTTATTAGTCCATATGCGGTGAGCGTGGATCAAACACGCGACCTTCAGATCTTCAGTCTGACGCTCTCCCAACTAAGCTATCCCCGCTTTATTAATTATAAAATTTTTGTATTAGAGATTTTGTGAAGTACTAATGGAATAACAATACGACAATTACTAAAAAACATTAAATTTCATTTTAATTGAGGACTTGATTTATTTTTTTTAAAGTAATGTATGGGTTAGTGTTTACTTTTATAGCTAAGGATATAACTTACTAGTCAATATGCAGTGAGCATGGATCGCACACGCGACCTTCAGATCTTCAGTCTGACGCTCTCCCAACTGAGCTATCCCCGCTTTATTAATTATAAAATTTTTGTATTAGAGATTTTGTCAAGTACTAATGGAATAACAATACGACAATTACTAAAAAAACAATTAAATTTCATTTTAATTGAGGATTTGATTTGTACTTTTTAAAAAAATGTATAGGTTAGTGTTTACTTTTGCAGCAAAGGATATAACTTATTAGTCAATATGCGGTGAGCGTGGATCGAACAGGCAACCTTCAGATCTTCAGTCTCCCAATTGAGCTATCCCCGCTTTTTTAATTATAAAATTTTTTGGATTAGAGATTTTGTCAAGTACCGTAATGTATGGGTTAGTGTTTACTTTTGTAGCTAAGGATATAACTTATTAATCCATATGCGGTGAGCGTGGATCGAACACGCGAGCTTCAGATCTTCAGTCTGACACTCTCCCAACTGAGCTATCCCCGCTTTATTAATTATACAATTTTTGTAGTAGAGATTTTGTCAAGTACTAATGGAATAACAATACGACAATTACTAAAAAAACATTAATTTCATTTTAATTGAGGATTTGATTTGTTCTTTTTAAAGTAATGTATGGGTTAGTGTTTACTTTTATAGCTAAGGATATAACTTATTAGTCAATATGCGGTGATCGTGGATCGAACACGCGACCTGCAGATCTTCAGTCTGACGCTCTCCCAACTGAGCTATTCCCGCTTTATTAATTATAAAATTTTTGTATTAGAGATTTTGTCAAGTACTAATGGAATAACAATACGACAATTACTAAAAAAACATTAATTTCATTTTAATTGAGGATTTGATTTGTTCTTTTTAAAGTAATGTATGGGTTAGTGTTTACTTTTATAGCTAAGGATATAACTTATTAGTCAATATGCGGTGAGCGTGGATCGAACACGCGACCTTCAGATCTTCAGTCTGACGCTCTCCCAACTGAGCTATCCCCGCTTTATTAATTATAAAATTTTTGTATTAGAGATTTTGTCAAGTACTAATGGAATAACAACACGACAATTACTAAAAAAAACCATTAAATTTCATTTTAATTGAGGATTTGATTTGTTCTTTTTAAAGGAATGTATAGGTTAGTGTTTACTTTTGTGGCAAAGGATATAACTTATCAGTCTATATGCGGTGAGCGTGGATCGAACACGCGAATTTCAGATCTTCAATCTGATGCTCTCCCAACTGAGCTATCCCTGCTTTATTAATTATAAAATTTTTGTATTAGACATTTTGTCAAGTGCTAATGGAATAACAATACGACAATTACTAAAAAAACATTAAATTTCATTTTAATTGAGGATTTGATTTGTTCTTTTTAAAGTAATGTATGGGTTAGTGTTTACTTTTATAGCTAAGATATAACTTATTAGTCAATATGCGGTGAGCGTGAATCGAACACGCGACCTTCAGATCTTCAATCTGACACTCTCCCAACTGAGCTATCCTCACTTTATTAATTACAAAATTTTTGTATTAGAGATTTGTCAAGTACCAACGGAATAACAATACGACAATTACTAAAAAACTATTAAATTTCATTTTAATATGTTCTTTTCAAAGTAATGTATGGGTTAGTGTTTACTTTTGTAGGTAAGGATATAACTTATTAATCCATATGCGGTGAGCGTGGATCGAACACGCGACCTTCAGATCTTCAGTCTGACGCTCTCCCAACTGAGCTATCCCCGCTTTATTAATTATAAAATTTTTGTAGTAGAGATTTTGTCAAGTACTAATGGAATAACAATACGACAATTACTAAAAAAAACATTAATTTCATTTTAATTGAGGATTTGATTTGTTCTTTTTAAAGTAATGTATGGGTTAGTGTTTACTTTTATAGCTAAGATATAACTTATTAGTCAATATGCGGTGAGAGTGGATCGAACACGCGACCTTCAGATCTTCAGTCTGACACTCTCCCAACTGAGCTTTCCTCACTTTATTAATTACAAAATTTTTGTATTAGAGATTTGTCAAGTACCAACGGAATAACAATACGACAATTACTAAAAAACTATTAAATTTCATTTTAATATGTTCTTTTCAAAGTAATGTATGGGTTAGTGTTTACTTTTGTAGCTAAGGGTAAAACATTAATTTCATTTTAATTGAGGATTTGATTTGTTCTTTTTAAAGTAATGTATGGGTTAGTGTTTACTTTTATAGCAAAGATATAACTTATTAGTCAATATGCGGTGAGAGTGGATCGAACACGCGACCTTCAGATCTTCAGTCTGACACTCTCCCAACTGAGCTTTCCTCACTTTATTAATTACAAAATTTTTGTATTAGAGATTTGTCAAGTACCAACGGAATAACAATATGCGGTTAGTGTTTACTTTTGTAGCTAAGGATATAACTTATTAATCCATATGCGGTGAGCGTGGATCGAACACGCGACCTTCAGATCTTCAGTCTGACGCTCTCCCAACTGAGCTATCCCCGCTTTATTAATTATAAAATTTTTGTAGTAGAGATTTTGTCAAGTACTAATGGAATAACAATACGACAATTACTAAAAAAACATTAATTTCATTTTAATTGAGGATTTGATTTGTTCTTTTTAAAGTAATGTATGGGTTAGTGTTTACTTTTATAGCTAAGGATATAACTTATTAGTCAATATGCGGTGAGCGTGGATCGAACACGCGACCTTCAGATCTTCAGTCTGACGCTCTCCCAACTGAGCTATCCCCGCTTTATTAATTATAAAATTTTTGTATTAGAGATTTTGTCAAGTACTAATGGAATAACAATACGACAATTACTAAAAAAAACCATTAAATTTCATTTTAATTGAGGATTTGATTTGTTCTTTTTTAAAAAATGTATAGGTTAGTGTTTACATTTGCAGCAAAGGATATAACTTATTAGTCAATATGCGGTGAGCGTGGATCGAACAGGCAACCTTCAGATCTTCAGTCTGACGCTCTCCCAACTGAGCTATCCCCACTTTTTTAATTACAAAATTTTTTGGATTAGAGATTTTGTCAAATACCAACGGAATAACAATACAACAATTACTAAAAAATTATTAAATTTCATTTTAATATGTTCTTCTCAAAGTAATGTATGGGTTAGTGTTTACTTTTGTAAGTAAGGATATAACTTATTAATCTATATGCGGTGAGCGTGGATCGAACACGCGACCTTCAGATCTTCAGTCTGACGCTCTCCCAACTGAGCTATCCCCGCTTTATTAATTATAAAATTTTTGTAGTAGAGATTTTGTCAAGTACTAATGGAATAACAATACGACAATTAATAAAAAAACATTAATTTCATTTTAATTGAGGATTTGATTTGTTCTTTTTAAAGTAATGTATGGGTTAGTGTTTACTTTTATAGCTAAGATATAACTTATTAGTCAATATGCGGTGAGAGTGGATCGAACACGCGACCTTCAGATCTTCTGTCTGACACTCTCCCAACTGAGCTTTCCTCACTTTATTAATTACAAAGTTTTTGGATTAGAGATTTGTCAAGTACCAACGGAATAACAATATGACAATTACTAAAAATCTATTAAATTTCATTTTAATATGTTCTTTTCAAAGTAATGTATGGGTTAGTGTTTACTTTTGTAGGTAAGGATATAACTTATTAATCCATATGCGGTGAGCGTGGATTGAACACGCGACCTTCAGATCTTCAGTCTGACGCTCTCCCAACTGAGCTATCCCCGCTTTATTAATTATAAAATTTTTGTAGTAGAGATTTTGTCAAGTACTAATGGAATAACAATACGACAATTACTAAAAAAACATTAATTTCATTTTAATTGAGGATTTGATTTGTTCTTTTTAAAGTAATGTATGGGTTAGTGTTTACTTTTATAGCTAAGGATATAACTTATTAGTCAATATGCAGTGAGCGTGGATCGAACATGCGACCTTTCTCCCAACTGAGCTATCCCCACTTTTTTAATTATAAAATTTTTTGGATTAGAGATTTTGTGAAGTACTTTTGTAGCTAAGGATATAACTTATTAGTGAATATGCGGTGAGCGTGGATCGAACACGCGACCTTCAGATCTTCAGTTTGACGCTCTCCCAATTGAGCTATCCCCGCTTTTTTAATTACAAAATTTGTTGGATTAGAGATTTTGTCAAGTACTAACAGAATAACAATACTCTTGTAGAGAAGGATATAACTTAATTGTCAATATGCAGAGTGTGGATCGAACACGCGACCTTCAAATCTTCAGCATGACGCTCTCCCAACTGAGCTATCCCCACTTTTTTAATTACAAATTTTTTTAGATTAGAGATTTTGTCAAGTACCAACGGAATAACAATACGACAATTACTAAAAATCCATTAACTTTAATTGAGGATTTGATATGATCTTTTTCAAGTAATGTATGGGTTAGTGTTTACTTTTGTAGCTAAGGATATAATTTATTAGTCCATATGCGGTGAGCGTGGATCGAACACGCGACCTTCAGATCTTCAGTCTGACGCTCTCCCAACTGAGCTATCCCCGCTTTATTAATTACAAAATTTCTGTATTAGAGATTTTGTCAAGTACTAATGGAATAACAATACGACAATTACTAAAAAAACCATTAAATTTCATTTTAATTGAGGATTTGATTTGTTCTTTTTAAAGGAATGTATAGGTTAGTGTTTACTTTTGTGGCAAAGGATATAACTTATCAGTCTATATGCGGTGAGCGTGGATCGAACACGCGAATTTCATATCTTCAATCTGATGCTCTCCCAACTGAGCTATCCCTGCTTTATTAATTATAAAATTTTTGTATTAGACATTTTGTTAAGTGCTAATGGAATAACAATACGACAATTACTAAAAAAACATTAAATTTCATTTTATTTGAGGATTTGATTTGTACTTTTTAAAAAAATGTATAGGTTAGTGTTTACTTTTGCAGCAAAGGATATAACTTATTAGTCAATATGTGGTGAGCGTGGATCGAACAGGCAACTTTCAGATCTTCAGTCTGACGCTCTCCCAACTGAGCTATCCCCGCTTTTTTAATTACAAAATTTTTTGGATTAGAGATTTTGTCAAATACCAACGGAATAACAATACAACAATTACTAAAAAACTATTAAATTTCATTTTAATTGAAGATTTGATATGTTCTTTTTAAAGTAATGTATGGGTTAGTGTTTACTTTTGTAGCTAAGGATATAACTTATTAATCCATATGCGGTGAGCGTGGATCGAACACGCGACCTTCAGATCTTCAGTCTGATGCTCTCCCAACTGAGCTATCCCCACTTTATTAATTATAAAATTTTTGTAGTAGAGATTTTGTCAAGTACTAATGGAATAACAATATAATTGAGGATTTGATTTGTTATTTTTAAAGTAATGTATGGGTTAGTGTTTACTTTTGTAGCTAAGGATATAACTTATTAGTCCATATGCGGTGAGCATGGATCGAACACGCGACCTTCAGATCTTCAGTCTGACGCTCTCCCAACTGAGCTATCCTCGCTTTATTAAGTACAAAATTTTTGTATTAGAGATTTGTCAAGTACTATTGGAATAACAATACGACATTACTAAAAAACCATTAAATTTCATTTTAATTGAGGATTTGATATGATCTTTTTAAAGTAATGTATGGGTTAGTGTTTACTTTTGTAGCTAACTGAGCTATCCCCACTTTTTTAATTATAAAATTTTTTGGATTAGAGATTTTGTGAAGTACTTTTGTAGCTAAGGATATAACTTATTAGTGAATATGCAGTGAGCGTGGATCGAACACGCGACCTTCAGATCTTCAGTTTGACGCTCTCCCAATTGAACTATCCTCGCTTTTTTAATTACAAAATTTGTTGGATTAGAGATTTTGTCAAGTACTAACAGAATAACAATACTCTTGTAGAGAAGGATATAACTTAATTGTCAATATGACAAGCGTGGATCGAACACGCGACCTTCAAATCTTCAGCATGACGCTCTCCCAACTGAGCTATCCCCACTTTTTTAATTACAAATTTTTTTAGATTAGAGATTTTTTCAAGTACCAACGGAATAACAATACGACAATTACTAAAAAACCATTAATTTTAATTGAGGATTTGATATGATCTTTTTCAAGTAATGTATGGGTTAGTGTTTACTTTTGTAGCTAAGGATATAGCTTATTAGTCCATATGCGGTGAGCGTGGATCGAACACGCGACCTTCAGATCTTCAGTCTAACGCTCTCCCAACTGAGCTATCCCCGCTTTATTAATTACAAAATTTTTGTATTAGAGATTTTGTCAAGTACTAATGGAATAACAATACGACAATTACTAAAAAAACATTAAATTTCATTTTAATTGAGGACTTGATTTGTTTTTTTTAAAGTAATGTATGGGTTAGTGTTTACTTTTATAGCTAAGGATATAACTTACTAGTCAATATGCGATGAGCGTGGATCGAACACGCGACCTTCAGATCTTCAGTCTGACGCTCTCCCAACTGAGCTATCCCCGCTTTATTAATTATAAATTTTTTGTATTAGAGATTTTGTCAAGTACTAATGGAATAACAATACGACAATTACTAAAAAAACAATTAAATTTCATTTTAATTGAGGATTTGATTTGTACTTTTTAAAAAAATGTATAGGTTAGTGTTTACTTTTGCAGCAAAGGATATAAATTATTAGTCAATATGCGGTGAGCGTGGATCGAACAGGCGACCTTCAGATCTTCAGTCTGACGCTCTCCCAACTGAGCTATCCCCACTTTTTTAATTATAAATTTTTTTGGATTAGAGATTTTCTCAAATACCAACGGAATAACAATACAACAATTACTAAAAAAACTATTAAATTTCAATTTAATATGTTCTTTTTAAAGTAATGTATGGGTTAGTGTTTACTTTTGTAGCTAAGGATATAACTTATTAATCCATATGCGGTGAGCGTGGATCGAACACACGACCTTCAGATCTTCAGTCTGACACTCTCCCAACTGAGCTATCCCCGCTTTATTAATTATAAAATTTTTGTAGTAGAGATTTTGTCAAGTACTAATGGAATAACAATACGACAATTACTAAAAAAACATTAATTTCATTTTAATTGAGGATTTGATTTGTTCTTTTTAAAGTAATGTATGGGTTAGTGTTTACTTTTGTAGCTAAGGATATAACTTATTAGTCCATATGCAGTGAGCGTGGATCGAACACGCGACCTTCAGATCTTCAGTCTGACGCTCTCCCAACTGAGCTATCCTCGCTTTATTAATTACAAAATTTTTGTATTAGAGATTTGTCAAGTACTAATGGAATAACAATACGACATTACTAAAAAACCATTAAATTTCATTTTAATTGAGGATTTGATTTGTTCTTTTTAAAGTAATGTATGGGTTAGTGTTTACTTTTGTAGCTAAGGATATAACTTATTAGTCAATATGCGGTGAGCGTGAATCGAACACACGACCTTCAGATCTTCAGTCTAACTGTCAGGGTTCGGAGGAGTTCGGGTGTAATTAAACCATGTTACCCGACCCTGACAATGTGTGTTTTTGTTATTATCATGGATATTTGTGTAGATCCATATAAAAAATAGGGTTTGGCACATGTGTGCCATGTGATTTGGTCATCGGGGGTTGTTATGCACTCGGGGAACTGTCCCGAGGCATATACGCGTGAGTGGGGCACTATGTTTTCACAAGTACTCCAGGATGGGGGGGCTCAAATGTATAAAATTAGCCTACTCAACCCTTGTGAAGCCTTCTACTCACACCCCTTTGATTGTGTACTTGGGATAGTATTGAGAGGGGTGGTAGTGCCTTGGTTAAATGTAGTCTTGTGATCCCATGCAAGTATAAAATTGCAAGGTTACACACCTGCCCTCTCTACCAAGTCATAGGTCTAGGGTCTACTCAATATTTACTTAGTGTCCTGTAATATTGTCTGGTATTGTTGCCTTTTTATCAATATATACCGGCGTGGTGTTCGGGTGACTCATTTCACCGAGCATTTTACTCGTCATTCTGTGTAAATCTCGTGTGCCTTTCGATTTCTGGTGTTGCCCTCGAATTATTGTTGCCTCGGTTTATATTGACGCTTCCGAATTTTGTGCGTACGTGCACACGGGATTAAGGCTAAGACTACCCCAAGTGTGACGCCCGGGGTACTTTGGGGTACTACCCCGCCTTTCCCATCGACTCATGGAGGTTATGAGTAGGGATGAAGGGGGTAAAATTGGAGAAGAGCATGAGAAGTAGTGAAGTTAGGTCACTAACCTTGTGTTATGATGTTTTGTAGGTACATGGCAAGGAGCATGCACTTGCAAAAATACAAGGGTCAATGTAGAAGGCTACATGGACCATGGCGCATTATATGGGCTTGTATAGAGGTGTACAAGCATTGGCAAAAAAATATGTCATGGGCAAGATTTGAACCCAAGACCTATGGAGAGCCAAAGCCTTATGTTGCATGAGAGGAGCAACCCGAGCTTGGGTCATTCGCTGAAGTAAAGAGGAGGCGCCATCTTCTTAAAGATCTCATTATGCATAAGGGCATAATTGACAAAAGACCAAACAAATTGAGGATCTTGATTGTAATCGATTGGGATTGGGAAGAGAGACATTCGGCCTTGGAGAAATTGGAAGGGACCGAGAGCTTGGAGAAGGGGCGACTTGGAGAGGAGATCCGATCCTTCTTCATCCTTGTGCTTGGGCATGAGCTTGAGGGAGCTCACCATCTTCCTTCCATCCGGCTAGCTTGAGAGGAGCTCAAGCTTCCATCCATCTTCCCCATTCTCGGCTCATCTTGGTGGCGGATTGCTTGAGGGAGCTCACCATCCACCTTGGCCGAGAGTTCCTTCATCCATTTGGAGCTTGTGGTGGCTTGTTTGAGAGGAGCTCAAACTCCATCCACTTTGGCCGAGAGCATTTAGCTTGAGGAAGGTCTCGGCTGTATCTTCCTTGGAGGAAAGGAGGCCGAAACTTGGAGGAGCTTGGAGGACCGGCGGCCATCCATCTTTGGTGGCACCACCATCATCCATCCATCTACACTTGGGCGGTTGAGGTGCTGTCCATATTGGGCTGAGGTGTTCCTTGGAGCTAAGGGACACATTGAAGCATCAAAACCACCTAGGGGGGCGACCCTAGGGTGGAGCCTCAAGGGCATTGCGCTTGAGGATTGATTTGGGCTTGAAAGAGAAAGTTCGGCCACCTTGAGGAGGAGAGAGCCAAACACTTCATCACCACTTAGCCTAGCGTTGGAGTGGTATACTTTACTTGCTTTGAGTTATTAACTTGTATGAACATTGTATGAACCTCATGTTTTGTTGAGTGGTGTTTATAGTTCATTGTTAGTATCTCTATCCACATTAGAAGAGATATACTGCTCATACCCGAGGTTGTGTCCTTGGAGGGGTTTGTTATATTTGTCCGGTGTGTTTAGCTTGTGACTTGTGCAAGCGCCGTGCTTGTGCAAGGAGCTCGCTCGCTGTGTAGTAGTCGATATCTGCATTAGGATTTTGGGCATATGTCTAGTGCCCTTTACTTGTGACTGCCAGCGCTTGTGTGTGTCTCATTTACAGCGCGCTTAAGTCTAAGGCCGTCTTTAAGTGTGCATATGGGGTTGAGAAGCAACATGTGCTTGCCACCCGCCACTTATTGACCTAGGTCTAGGATTAGGAGAAGGCTAGGACTCAGTTACACCTGATCAGCCTTGGAGCTCAGCCCTGAGAGCGCAGTGGATTCAGAGGAACTTCTGTCAGCACTAGAGATCTTGTTATTCCGCATATAGAGTGTTGGCTGGCAATTTACACAGAGGGTGTGTAGATTGCGCCATCACGCTCATATTTTAAGGCAAAAATTTAGCACGAAATTTAGGGTGTGACAAAGTGGTATCAGAGGGTACGTTAGTGCTAGCTTGGACCACTAGGATATAGACGTTAGTTGGATTGCTGTTTGGGTGTTGCGTATGTCGGTGCTTAGCACCGGGGCGTAAGACCTCAGTAATTCCTTCTAATCGATCAGTTCTGGCCGGGGCGAGTACAGGAATGTTCCATTCATTCAGCTGATCCACAAGACACCACAGAGCAGCACACCATTGCACCCAGGACTAGGAGTATGGCGCAGTTTGAGGAGCGGTTCTCTAGACTGGAGGACGCTATTGGCTTAGAGGCAGATTCTGAGTGGCAGGGAGAGCCTCTTTCTGAGCGCCTAGAGGCATCGATGGAGATGTTCCATCAGTATAGAGATTACACTGATGGGAGGATTAGCACTATGGCGCAGGACTTAAAGACAGCTACTATAGAGATTACAGCATTGAGATTGTTGGTGGCACAGGTGGCTTCCCACCCACCTACCCCACATGCGTCACCCCTTGTTCAGCCTGCCAGACGCCATATTCCCGACCCAGTCACTTTTACTGGAGCTAGAGTAGCAAAAGAGTTAGATAACTTCATCTTTAACATAGAGCACTACTTTAGAGTAGCAGGAGTCATTGATGAGGATAGGATAGAGGTCTGTGCATCCTACCTGCATGGGGATGCCAAATTATGGTGGAGAACCTCTATCGCTCCCAGGACAGAGGGAGATAACCCAGAGATAGCCTCATGGGATGATCTGAAAACTGAGATGAGGGCTCAGTTTAGACCAGTTAATACCTTACATGATGCTAGGATGACTTTGAGGTATTTGAGGCAGACTAGCACTGTTAGAGAGTATGTCAAGTAATTTGCTACCTTATTGCTTGAAATACCTAACAAGAGCGAAGAAGAGAAGTTCCACGACATCCTAGGAGGTTTACAGCCGTGGGCACTTGCAGAGGTCAGACGCCAGTTAGTGACCACCTATAGGGAGGCGGGCGCAGCAGCTGATGGATTAGTAGACATGAGAGCACCTCGTCCTACTATGACAGCTCAGGGGACTAGGACAGTACCCCAAAACAAACCACCAGTTCAGAATAGACAGCCACAGAAGAAGAATGCGCAAAATTGGAAAGGAAAAGGAAAAGCAGTAGTGTACCAGCAGAAAAGCCCACAGAAGAAGCACTATCTGCCTCAGCAGAAGAGGGCTGCTGAGCCTAGCACAAAGAAGAAGATAGAGTGCTTTATTTGCTATGGACCACATATGATGAGAGACTGTCCTACCAGAAAGATGATAAGTACTTTAGTGACAGTAGATGGGGAAAAAGGACAAAAAGACCAGGGAAGCGCATCAGTTTCAGTTAATCCACTAGTGATTGCAAATGTCAGTGTGCGGTCTTCACCCCTGATGTATGTGGATGTGGAGCTAAATGGTACATCTATAGCAGCTATGGTAGACATTGGAGCTACTCACGTGTTTGTCTCAGACAGAGTGAAGGATCAGTTGAGACTAAAGACTAGCCAGTGTGATACTAGTGTAAAAACGGTTAACGCAGACCCGAGAAAGGCATTTGGAGTTTCATATGACGTGCCTGTGAAGTTGAGACCATGGACAGGGAGAGTACATGCTATGGTGACAGCCTTAGATGATTTTGATGTCATCATAGGGATGGATTTGCTTAGGAGGGCCAAAGCAATCCCCATGCCTCACTTAAATGGGTTGCAGATACTGGATGAGAAGGCACCTTGCTTTCTTCCTTGTCATTCGATGGTTAAGGTAGAGAAGAGCAACAAGGGCAAGGAGGTGATTGCAGCCTCAGTCCTTACAAAGGGGATTCGGCGTGGCGAGACTACTTATTTGGCACATATCCGAGTAGTAGAATCCATTCCTGTTATTGATTCTAGACCGATGCAGTCGAGGGGACATATGGGAGACCTGATCAACCTTCCTAGTTCTAGTAGCCGTGGAGGTCGGGAGTTGAGATAGGAGTGGCGAGTCTTACTTTGGGTGATCGGATTAGTCAGCTACCTGCACCGATTGAGGGTCTGTTACATGAATTCAGAGATGTGATTCCCCCTGAGATGCCTAAGGTGTTACCACCTAGGAGGGATATCGACCATGCTATAGAGTTAGTGCCAGGGGCAGTCCCACCAGCACAGTCACCATATAGAATGCCACCATCAGAACTAGCTGAGTTAAGGAAGCAGCTAGATGAATTACTTGAGTCAGGGTTTATTCAGCCTTCAAAAGCACCTTATGGAGCACCTGTGCTATTCCAGAAAAAGAAGGATGGAAGTTTAAGGATGTGTGTTGACTATAGAGCATTGAACAAAGTAACGGTGAAGAATGCATATCCTATTCCATTGATCCAGGATTTGATAGACCGCCTTGTGCATGCAAAGGTGTTTACAAAATTGGACCTTCGATCTGGGTATTGGCAGGTGAGAATAGCTGAAGGGGATGAGCCTAAGACCACCTGCGTAACACGATATGGATCTTACGAGTTCTTGGTCATGCTATTTGGGCTGACCAATGCACCAGCTACTTTCTGCAATTTGATGAACAACATTCTGCATCCATTCCTGGACAAGTTTGTTGTTATTTATTTAGATGATATTGTCATTTATTCTGCCAATATGGAAGAGCATAGAGAGCACTTAAGAGAGGTCTTAACAGTGCTAAGGCAGAATCAGTTATATCTGAAGCTGAGAAAATGCGAGTTTGCGCAGAGTCAGATAGAATTTTTGGGGCATGTTGTTGGTGGAGGTCAGGTTCACATGGATTCTGGCAAGATTAGAGCCATTGAGAAGTGGCCTGCACCTACTTCAGTTAGCACATTAAGGTCATTTTTGGGAATAGCTAACTTTTATAGGCGATTTATCACGGACTATTCCAAGATAGTAGCGCCTCTGACTGACCTTTTGAGGAAGGACGTCACTTGGGCTTGGGAGGCCAAGCACCAAACTGCATTTGATAGACTGAAGTTACAGGTGACTTCAGAACCAGTCCTGAGGTTACCAGACTTTTCCTTAGCTTTTGAGGTTCACACAGATGCATCTGATAGAGCATTGGGAGGAATGTTGGTATAGGATGGTAGACCAGTAGCTTTCGAGAGTAGAAAGTTGAAGAGTGCCGAAATGAACTATTCAGCTCACGAGAAAGAAATGCTAGCAGTGGTACATTATTTAAAGCTATGGAGGGTATATTTGTTGGGGAACAAATTCATAGTGAAAACTGATAATGTGGCCAATACTTTTTTCCAAACTCAGAAGAAATTATTTGCCAGACAGGCCAGATGGCAAGAGCAATTAGTTGAGTTTGACTTTGATTGGGAACACAAGCCAGGGCGCATTCATCAGGTTCCAGATGCATTGAGCAGAGTTACCTCCATTTCTCATTGTTCTGCTATGTCATATGTCGTGAGTAAGGTCATTTAGTTGATCAGAGACACTATGGGTTCAGATCAGTCCTATATGAAGCTAGTAGCGAAGATAAGAGAGGGTGTAACCCGTCGCTTCTACTTGAGTGAGGATGGATTGATCATGGCACGAGGTGATAGGCCGTATGTACATTCATCTGGGGATGTCAGATTTGGCCTCATGCGTGAGTATCACGATATAGTCTAGGCTGGTCACCCAGGAGGGAAGCGCATGTTTGCACTATTGAGTAGAGCTTGGTACTGGCAGGGGATGAAAGAGGATGTAGAACACTATGTGAGGACTTGTCTTGTCTGCCAGCAAGACAAAATTGAGAGGAGAAAGGAGGCAGGACTTTGCAGCCCTTGCCTATTCCAGAGAAACCATTTGTTTCAGTTTCTATGGATTTCATCACCCATTTTCCCCGTGTGGAAGGAATGATATCTGTCTTTGTAGTGGTGGATAGATGTTCAAAATATGCTGTGTTTGCACCTGCACCGGAGCCGTGCACTGCTGAGGTGACGGCTAATCTGTTTATGACACATGTGGTTAAATATTTTGGTTTACCTAGGGAGATCATTAGTGACAGAGACCCGAGGTTCACTGGGAAGTTCTAGTCTTCACTGTTTAAAAAGTTGGGTACAGATCTCAAAATGTCAACAGCATACCATCCACAGACTGATGGGCAGACAGAGAGGATCAATGCTTTGCTTGAGGGATATCTTAGACACTTTGTTTCTTTGACTCAGAAGAATTAGATTAGATTGCTAGATACAGCCTAGTTTGCATATAATATTCAAGTTTCTTCTGCCACAGGAAAAAGTTCATTTGAGTTAGTGTTAGGGTGGCAGCCTATGACACCCGTGGATACATTGAATAGGACGTTGGAGGGGAAATGCCAGGCAGCTACTAAATTTGTTGAAGATAGAACCGAGCTATGGCAGGAAGCTCGTGATAGCTTACAGGAAGCTAGAAATAGGATGGTACAATATGCTAATAGAGACAGGAGACATCTCGAGTTTGATGTGGGGGATCTTGTGTTACTGAAACTCATCCCACAGATGTGGAGAAAGACTGACGCATGCACTTATCATAGAGGTCTTGTGAGAAGGTATGAAGGGCCTTTCAAGATCATCAAGAGGGTTGGAGCTGTTGCTTACAGACTTCAGTTACCACCATAGCTACAGTTTTATCCCACATTCCATGTCAGTCTATTGAAGAAGTACCATCCAGATGAAAGGCATCCAGACCGTGGAGTAGAAAGAAGGCAACCAGCCCAAGGGAAAATTGAGTATGGCAGGAGACCATTGAAGATTCTAGACCATAGAGTCTATGCATCTAGTGGGCCCAGTGTGCGAAAGACTGAATTTTTAGTCCAGTGGTTGGACGAGACAGTTGAAGATGCAACTTGGGAAAAAGCCACGGATTTGGAACAATATGAAGGGTTGTTGAGGCAGTACGAGAGGTACCTAGCATCGAGGGCGAATGCTAATTCAGGTGGGGGAGAATTGTGACGCCCGGGGTACTTTGGGGTACTACCCCGCCTTTCCCATGGACTCATGGAGGTTATGAGTAGGGATGAAGGGGGTAAAGTTGGAGAAGAGCATGAGAAGTAGTGAAGTTAGGTCACTAACCTTGTGTTATGATGTTTTGTAGGTACATGGCAAGGAGCATGCACTTGCAAAAATATAAGGGTCAATGTAGAAGGCTACATGGACCATGACGCATTATACGGGCTTGTATAGATGTGTACAAGCATTGACAAAAAAATATGTCATGGGGAAGATTTGAACCCAAGACCTATGGAGAGCCAAAGCCTTATGTTGCATGAGACGACCAACCCAAGCTTGGGTTATTCACTGAAGTAAAGAGGAGGCGCCATCTTCTTAAAGACCTCATTATGCATAAGGGAATAATTGACAAAAGACCAAACAAATTGGGGATCTTGATTGGAATCGATTGGGATTGGGAAGAGAGACATTCGGCCTTGGAGAAATTGGAAGGGACCGAGAGCTTGGAGAAGGGGCGACTTGGAGAGGAGATCCGATCCTTCTTCATCCTTGTGCTTGGGCATGAGCTTGAGGGAGCTCACCATCTTCCTTCCATCCGGCTAGCTTGAGAGGAGCTCAAGCTTCCATCCATCTTCCCCATTCTCGGCTCATCTTGATGGCGGATTGCTTGAGGGAGCTCACCATCCACCTTGGCCGAGAGTTCCTTCATCCATTTGGAGCTTGTGGTGGCTTGTTTGAGAGGAGCTCAAACTCCATCCACTTTGGCCGAGAGCATTTAGCTTGAGGAAGGTCTCGGCTGTATCTTCCTTGGAGGAAAGGAGGCCGAAACTTGGAGGAGCTTGGAGGACCGGCGGCCATCCATCTTTGGTGGCGCCACCATCATTCATCCATCTACACTTGGGCGGCTGAGGTGCTGTCCATATTGGGCTGAGGTGTTCCTTGGAGCTAAGGGACACATTGAAGCATCAAAACCACCTAAGGGGGCGACCCTAGGGTGGAGCCTCAAGGGCATTGCGCTTGAGGATTGATTTGGGCTTGAAAGAGAAAGTTTGGCCACCTTGAGGAGGAGAGAGCCGAACACTTCATCACCACTTAGCCTAGCGTTGGAGTGGTATACTTTACTTGCTTTGAGTTATTAACTTGTATGAACATTGTATGAACCTCATGTTTTGTTGAGTAGTGTTTATAGTTCATTGTTAGTATCTCTATCCACATTGGAAGAGATATACTGCTCATACCCAAGGTTGTGTCCTTGGAGGGGTTTGTTATATTTGTCCGGTGTGTTTAGCTTGGGACTTGTGCAAGCGTCGTGCTTGTGCAAGGAGCTCGCTCGTTGTGTAGTAGTCAATATCTGCATTAAGGTTTTGGGCATATGTCTAGTGCCCTTTACTTGTGACTGCTAGCGCTTGTGTGTGTGTCATTTACAGCGCGCTTAAGTCTAAGGCCGTCTTTAAGTGTGCATATGGGGTTGAGAAGCAACATGTGCTTGCCACCCGCCACTTATTGACCTAGGTATAGGATTAGGAGAAGGCTAGGACTCAGTTCCACCTGATCAGCCTTGGAGCTCAGTACCATCAGAGCTCAGCCCTGAGAGCGCAGTGGATTCAGAGGAACTTCTGTTAGCACTAGAGATCTTGTTATTCCGCATATAGAGTGTTGGCTGGCAATTTACACAGAGGGTGTGTAGATTGCGCCATCACGCTCAGATTTTAAGGCAAAAATTTAGCACAAAATTTAGGGCGTGACACCAAGTAGTCTGCCACACGGACATCAAGCACCAAGGAAAGTGCGTCCGTGACATAACGCTCTGCCAATTGAGCTATCCCCGCTTTATTAATTATAAAATTTTTTTATTTGAGATTTTGTCAAGTACTAATGGAATAACAATACGACATAATTACTAAAAAAATATTAAATTTCATTTTAATTGAGGATTTGATTTGTTCTTTTTAAAGGAATGTATAGGTTAGTGTTTACTTTTGTGGCAAAGGATATAAATTATTTGTCAATATGCGGTGAGCGTGGATCTAACATATGACCTTCAGATCTTCAGTCTGACGCTCTCCCAGCTGAGCTATCCCCACTTTTTTAATTATAAAATTTTTTGGATTAGAGATTTTGTCAAGTACTAAGCTTTATTAATTATAAAATTTTTGTATTAGAGATTTTGTCAAGTACTAACGGAATAACAATACGACAATTACTTTTATAAGTAAGGATATAACTTATTAGTGAATATGCGGTGAGTGTGGATCGAACACTCGACCTTCAAATCTTCAGTCTGACGCTCTTCCAACTGAGTTATCCCCGCTTTATTAATTACAAAATTTTTGTATTAGAGATTTTGTCAAGTACTAATGGAATAACAATATGACATTACTAAAAAACCATTAAATTTCATTTTAATTGATTGAAGATTTGTTTTGTTCTTTTTAAAGTAATGTATGGGTTAGTGTTTACTTTTGTAGCTAAGGATATAAATTATTAGTCAATATGCGGTGAACATGAATCATGCGACCTTCAGATCTTCAGTCTAACGCTCTCCCAACTGAGCTATCCCCGCTTTATTAATTATAAAATTTTTGTATTAGAGATTTTGTCAAATACTAATGGAATAACAATACGACAATTACTAAAAAACAAGTATTAATTATAAAATTTCATTTTAATTGAGGATTTCATTTATTCTTTTTAAAGCAATGTATGGGTTAGTGTTTACCTTTGTAGCTAAAAATATAACTTATTAGTCAATATACGGTGAGAGTAGATCAAACACGAGACCTTCAAATCTTCAATCTAACACTCTCCCAACTGTGCTATCCCCACTTTATTAATTATAAAACTTTTGTATTAGAGATTGTCTTGTACTAATGGAATAACAATACAACAATTACTAAAAAAACCATTAAATTTCGGATATTATTTATTAGTCAATATTTTTTGTATTAGAGATTTTGTCAAGTACTTTCATTTTAATTTTGGATTTGATTTATACTTTTTAAAGTAATGTATGGGTTAGTGTGTACTTTTGTAGCTAAGGATAAAACTTATTAGTCAATATGTGGTGAGCATGGATCGAACACGCGACCTTCATACCTTCAATCTGATGCTCTTCTAACTAAGCTATCCCTACATTTTTAATTATAAAATTTTTTGGATTATAGATTTTGTTAATTTCTAACAGAATAACAATACGACAATTGCTAAAAAAACTATTAAATTTTTTTTTAATTGAGGATTTGATTTATACTTTTTAATGTACTATATGGGCTAGTTTTTACATTCGTAGAAGGATATAACTTATTAGTCAATATGCAGTGAGCGTGGATCAAACACACGACCTTCAAATCTTCAGTTTGATGCTCTCCCAACTGAGCTAACTCTGCTTTTCTAATTACAATATGACAATTACTAAAAAACCATTAAATTTTGTTTTAATTGAGGATTTGATTTATACTTTTTAAAGTATTATGGGTTCCTTTTTTACTTTTATAGTTAAAAATATTATATATTAGTCAATATGAATAAGGTGAGTGTGGATCAAACATATGAACTTCAAACTAAACATCTATACGACAATTACTAAAAACACCATTAAATTTTACTTTAATTGAGGATTTGATTTGTACTTTTTAATGTATTATGGGTTCCTTTTTACTTTTGTAGCTAAAAATATAACATATTAGTTAATATGAATATTGTGAGTGTGGATCGAACACACAAACTTCAGATCTTCAATATGACGCACTCATAACTGAGCTATCCTCACATTTTTAAATATAGAATATTATGGGCTCTACTGAGTACTCCTCTGCTATGGGCACGATTGTAGAGAAGTTGATCGAACTTCCTTTTGGCAATGAGTAGCAAAATCAAACATCTAAGAAAATAAACAGAAAAAAAGAAGAAGAACAAGGGAAAAGAGGAGAGCCAAAAATCTCATCGATCATATGAGACACCATTTTTAAAGTATTATGGGTTACTATGTTCTTTTGTTACTTAGAATATGACTTATTAGCTAATATTGCAGTGAGAGCATGGATTGAACACACGACATTCAAATCTTTAGTTTGATGCTCTACCAACTTAGCTGCAATTTTATTTTTAAAATTTCTTGGTTTGAACTTTTGTCGTGTACAAACGGAACAACTATACGACAATTACTAAAAACACCATCAAATTTTTGTTAATTGAGGATTTGATTTATCCTTTTTAAAGTACTATGAGTCATGTACTAACAGAACAACTATATGACAATTACTAAAATTGTAATCTTATTTCATTTTAATTGAGGATTTGATTTATACTTTTAAAGGCTTATGGGTTATTGTTTACATTTGTAGCTAAGAATATGACTTATTGGCTAATATACAGTGAGTGTGGATCGAAAACGCAACCTTTAGATTTCCAGTATAACACTCTCTTAGCTATCCCCACATTCAACCTTTAGATCTCACTCTCCCAATTGAGGTATACACATATTTTTATTTTTATAATTTCTTGGATTAAAGCTTTTGTCACATACTAACGAAACTATTATACGACAATTACTAAAAACACATGACCTTCAGATCTTTAATTTGACGCTTTTCCATCTAAGCTATTCCCGTATTTTAAAATTTTTTGGATTAGAGTTTTTGTCACGTACTAACGGAACAACCATTGCTAAAAACAACGTCTAAGAATATGACTTATTTGCTAGTATGCGGTGAGCGTGGATCGATCAAGCGACTTTTAGAACTTTTATCACGTACTAACGAAATAACAATACAGTAATTACTAAATAAACCTTCATGCACCATCAAATTTCGTTTTTGTAGCTATAGCTAAATATTTTAATTGATTGATATGAATTATACTTTTAAAGTATTATGAGTTAATTATTTAATTTTGTAGCTAAAAAATATGACTATCAGCTAATATGCGGTGAGCATGGATTGAACATGTGAATTTCAGAGCTTCAACCTAACGCTCTCCCAACTGAGCTATCCATGCATTTTTATCTTTAAAGTTTGATGAGATTAGAGCTTTTGCCTTGTAGTAACGGAACAACTATATGACAATTACTAAAATCACCAAGAATATTCATTTTCTCATGATATTTTAAAATCGCAAATACATTCACTCAAGTAGAAACAATATTATGATTTATACCTTTTAAAGCATTATAAGTTAGTCTTTACTTTTGCAGCTAAAAATATTACTTTTAGCTAACACTACTACATTTATATTTTTAAAGTTTGTTGTGATTAGAGTGCTTGTCATGTACTAGCAGAACACAATTACTTAAAAAAACACTATCAAAATTCATTTTTCTACGATATTTTGAAATAGAAAGAATTGATTTCAAATGCGAATTTAATGCATCCTTAGCAAATGCTCCCTATATTGTATATGTGATATTAGGATATTGGTGTTGGATTCCTGTTTCTTTGGAGAGAATCTATATCGAAAAGAAAAAAAAAATACACATTCAAATTTATTATATTTTCTCTTTTTTCCACTGTGAATTCTTTTTAAAAAAACAAGCGAGTACATCATAGTATAGTGGTATAAGTTAGTGAAATTAAATTAGCAGATCACGTTTTGAGCTTGGGATTGCAATGAATTTTATATGATTGCCTTAGACAATATTTAAACTATTGTTACTATTATAGATTTCTAAAACAACATGTTACAATCTTCAATGTCAATTATAAAGGCCGGTGCATACTCTCATCTTATAAGTTTAACAATATATTTAATTTAATTAAACAACGTAACTTAAAAATCATTCACATTTATGTTGAGCAAGGACACGAGAGCATTCTCAAGTGAGGAATAAATGGTTTTCTTTGCATGAATTTACATTTTGAATTTATATTCTAAAGAAGATTTTAGGAAAGATTATCTATCAATAATTTTATATATCTCGGACCTGAAAATTTTATTTATCACTGGTAAACGATTTACCAGGGTGGAAACTGGAAAGGAGAGAGAAAGGATGGAGAGAAAAAATAACCTAGTTTTTTTTTTAACCCCCCAAATCGAACGGATTGCCCTTCGACTCTTCGTTGCAAAACCTAAGCTCTCGCCCGCCGCACCTTTTGTCCTTCGTTCGTCAGCCGCCGAGCCCGCTGCTCGCCATCGCCAGAACCTGCCTCGACGTTTCCAAAGCCTGCCTTGCCGTCGCCACTCCTTGTGTTTTAGGTCTTGCTAGATCAAGTTGAATGAATGATCCTGCCCGCATGTTTTTCTTCTTCGTGGATCTCTACCTGCGTTCATATTCTAGAAACTTACAATCTGTTTTCGATTTGCACTATCCGACACTTTCACACTCTGTTTTGCTGGTAACTTTGTAGTGAAGAAATTCGATTAAGGTTTCATATGCTTGCTATATCTGTTTCATAGTAAGTGGTAAAAATCTGTTTTTATGTTCATTGTGTTTAGGTCTCATCTCCTGTGCTAGATCAAGTTGAATGCTATAGGAAGAAAAGGATTTCATAAATTGGAAGAAAAAACATCACATTAAAGGGAAATCAAAGTCTCGGTATCAGTGGTTTAGCTGTCACAATAATGGTAGATAGATGATAAAAAAAATATGATACTTGGAACATAATACAAGAATGGTATTGGTATCTAGAAAGGGATCCATAATGCTAACAACTTTATTACTAAAAGTTTGGAGCGTAAGATCAGTTCCAAAGTATAACTTGCCTCCTGGCATTAACTCTGGCTAACACATAAATCGCTTTTCTATTGATTCACTAATCTTGATTGGGCAAATAAAAAGTTGTTGTGCATTGTAGATGTCCAACGTTGGAACTAGACTAAACCCTGTCACTTATTTTCACTAGCACAGTTTTATAATCATCTCCTTGTCAAATTCTATAAATTTGTTTTATAGATCGAACTAAGAGGCTGAATATGTTAATGTTTCAAACATCAACTATTTATGCTCATTTTGTAAATCTAAGGCTAGTTTTAATTACATGTGTTCTCATCAATCCTGCTAGAATTTAAATCTATGTGTGATCTTACTTGAGTATGACAACTATGATGTGGTACTTCTTATTTACATGCCATTGTGTATCAACTATTGGTATTATAATATTTTCACTTATATGTTAATTCATTGATTTGTTGATGTATTATAATATTTTTATTTATAGGTTTTATTTTTATGGCTCCAACGAGTAACAAAGACAAGAGATTTGTTCGAATTTTGAACCATCATCTTAGGCTTATTCAAACAGCATCTATAGCTGCAGTTTCTGTTGTACGATTGCAACAACTTTTGGCACTAAACTTATCATATGTTGATAAGCCATTAGCTGAGAGTATGGAAGACAAAGATAGCATGCAATCCGAATTATTAAAAAAAATGACTAATTCGGATCAGTTTTGTCATAATATTTTGAGAATGAGTAAGGATGCCTTTTTTCATCTGTGTGAGATGCTACGAGGTCAAAATCTAGTTAAAGACACAAAAAATTCTAGTGTTGAGGAAAAAGTCGTACAGTTCTTATATTTGGTTACCCATAATATGAACAATCGAGAATATTGTTTTTTCTTTCATCGTCCTGCTAGAAGTAGTATTTGTCATTTTCATGAGATGTTAAGAGCTATTATTAGCTTACATGATCAATTTATCAAGCAACCCGATGGTACAATGGATCCTCCTCAGATACGTAATACGAACAGATTCTATCCATATTTCAAGGTATATTATTTTAATGAGTATATTAGTATGAACAACACTTTTTCGTATGTTAAATCAATTGTATAAAACTGTAGGACTGTTTAGGAGCTATTGATGGGACACATGTTCGCGTACAAGTGCCTTCTGAGGATGTACCTAAATATAAGTGGAGAAAAGACTGGCCAACGACAAATATTTTGGCTGCATGTACATTTGATATGAAATTTACTTATGTCCTCGTGGGGTGGGAAGGATCGGCATCCGACTCACGGATATTAAAAGATGCTCTCACTAGAACTGATAACTTAAAAATTCCAGAAGGTAAATTTTTATACTTACAGTCTTTACAAAGTTTGGTAGGAAAATATAGTTACTTATTTTTATTATTAATTGTCATAGGGAAATATTATTTAGGTGATGCTGGATATAGAATTAAAAGTTTTCTCCTCACACCTTATAGAGGAGTCCGCTATCACTTGAAAGAATATTCAAGTCGTGCTCCAGAAAATGCGAATGAACTTTTCAACCTTCGGCATGCATCTGCTCGTAATGTTATTGAACGAGCTTTCGGTGTATTGAAAAAGAGATTTCCAATTATAACATGTGATACAGAACCATGTTATCCTATAAAGACACATATTCAAATCATCCTTGCATGTTGTATTTTACATAACTATTTGATGGGTGTTGATCCTGATGCAAATATCATCGCTGAAGTTGATGAGGAATTGACAAATATGAGGAGCCAAGATGCTCTTGGATCAAAAAGATTAGATGAAGATGCCAAAAAAGGGGTTGAGCTTAGAGATTCTATAGCATCTGCAATGTGGAGCGATTATGTCCTGTAAGTGCATGAGATGAACCTAACTTTTATGTCTTATGGAGCTTAGTTAATTATTTATGTTTTTAGTATGCACTTTCACTTTAATGCAAATGTACTTTGATTTTGATATGTTAGCTTACTATGTTTTTCTATCTTCTTAGTATGTACTTTGTTGTTCTTTTACTCTAATGCAAATTTGCTTTTATTTCAAAGTAAGATGAGTAAAAAGCTAAGACCACTAAAAACTCAAGGAAAGAGAATATCAAATGGAATGAAGAAAAGGATAATATTTTTATTGATGCAATGCGAGAATAACAGACAAAGAGGTTTTAGAGTAGATGACACTTTTACTCATTTGCATATAAAACATGCTAGCCATTTGTGAACAAACTTTGGGCATATCTTTAACTAAATATCATTTGAAGAATCAAATCAAAACTCTTTAAATTAACTACAGTACTTGTCATAAGTTATTTAAAAACAAGAGTGGTATATCATGGAGTAGTGAGACAAGGATGTTTGAATTGTTCATCTCTTTTGGAATGAAAATATATTCAAATAATATAGTTTTTATTAGTTTGTTAATATATCACTTGTAAATTCTTTTGAGTTAAGTATCCAATTGTAAAATTTATGTTTTATTATCTATTTTCAAAGTGGGCATAACATTAGAAAAACATATTAGTAGGATAAATGATTATGCAAAAATATGACTCCCTGTAACTCTTAAAAATTTTAATAAATGATAATATCTAATTACTTAATGAGATTTTAGTTCTCATTTATAAAACTCAAAACTTTTTTATTGAACATGTAAGAAGTTTTGTGGGTACAACTTAAAAAAGTTTTTTTTTTAAAAAAAAAATTGTGATTTATTGTTCATGTGAATAACTTTAACCACAATTCAATCACTTCATTGGTGCCCGGTCATAATGCTTCTAATTAACTACTTTTGAAAGAGAAACATCAAATAAAAACCTTGATTAATGTGAGAAAAAATTGCACCAAATTTAAGTTGTTGAATGAAGCTAGTAAAGGTGCATTTGGTAGAACTTTCCACCAGCTTGTCGTAGCTTTCCACTTTGACATGCCTAGCCATTGAACTCCCCTTTGGTTTTATGGTTTTTTTTTTTAATAGTAGTTAGTATTTGACATAGCTTATGCTTTCAAATTTTGTTAATTAATGTGATGAGTATAGATCAAACTTGCAACGTTTAGATATTCAATTTAGCACTCTCCCTAGTAAACTATCCACGCATTGTTATTTATAGAGCTTACTTAATTAGAGCTTTTCTCCTAAATCGAACCTAGCAGTTCAACAAATCTACAAATCATTTTTGAATAAAAAAATAGATTTTATATAATTTATATAAAATCATCAGATGATGTTTCCGTGCATGATTCTAAAGGTGCATACTGCATTTAGGGCATCTTTCTTTATTTGACTGGTTAACCACTAAAAGGATTGTGCATCCTTCACCTGTTTTCAGACGGAAGTAGCCAAGATTCCAAGATGGATTTCTCAGATTTTGAAGAGAGTCTCATTGCCAGGATGTACAACTTGGTTGGTGATGGGTTATGGCACTTCTTTTTTGCTTTTCCTTTGTTTTTTTTTTAGTTTCTTTTGGATCCATTTGGAGTTTCTACTTACTGTTTTTTCTTGTGCTAAAGAACAGGTGGTCACTGATTGCTGGGAGCACTGGGAGAACAGCTGAAGAGATTGAGAGTACTGGATTTCAAGGTATTCATCCTGTGAATGACAACATTGTGATTGGTGCTTATATCCTGTTCTGTAACATGGTATGTAATTTTGGTGGTGTTTCTACTTGGCTTGTCTTTTGGGGATTTCTTTGATTTCAATCCTGCATTTAGGTGGTTTGTTTAGTACTTGTTGTATATAATTCTCATAGTTAAGGCTAGTGTATGAATGTTTGTGAATTTTTTGGTTGAGTAATACAAGCCCTCTATCAACTTTTAGCGTAATATTCCATGAGCATGAAGTAAATGAAGATATGCCTGAAAGAAGCACATATTAAGTTCTTGCTCTGTTGCTTGTATCTGTGAAGCTTCTCATCATACAATTAAGTCATGCAGAAGGATCAGATTCTGAAGTAGCCAAATTTTCTTGTTATTTGGTTAATTTCATTTGTCTTGATAAGCTACTGCCCTATAAGCAGAAATCAGAAGGAATTGCCAGAATTTCAACTGGTTAAAGCAAGTAAATGGGAAGAACGTATCATGAGCTCAAACCAGAATTTAAGCTTATCTGAAACTCTCAATACACAATATGGTCTCCTCCACTGACTTCTTTGATCAGTCTTCACAAAAGTCAACCACAGCAAAATTTACCTCTTTTTATCATGATTGATGGAAAAGTGAAATAATCAAAAACAAGCTGATACAAATGATCATTACTCTAATTGGGGAATATAATGTGACGTTCAACCAAATCTCTGCATCAATTTCTTGAATCATAAGGGATTCATTTACACCTTCTATCAAGGTGACAAGTATGTGAAAGGAGTTATATCAGCTGCATTGGTTGTTGGGTCCCGCTCCTCATCATTGAACAAAATTCGTCATAGTTGATTTTTCCATCCTGCAGTCAATGAGAGATCAATAGAAGTTTTACCATTAAAAAAATTTGAAACTTTGTATACAGCTTAAACTATACATTATCTGTGTCAACTTCTGATATGATTTCCTTGATAGTTTCTTTGTCGCCCATTCCATGCTCTATCATGGCTCTCTCCAGTTCATCTCGAGTAATGAACCTGTTAATGAAGGTGAAAATAAATACCAAATAAGCCAAACACAAAAAAAATATTTTTCCTCTGCAATTAGACACTGAAGAATCAGATAATGAATTGATGTGAGGAACTTGAGTTACACAAGCAAGTACTACTCACCCACTATTATCTTTGTCAAAGTACTGAAAAGCTTTGTACAGATGCTCTTCCTTTTCTAGTCTATGTCGGTGCATTGTAGCAGTAACAAATTCAATAATCAATACTGCCATTTCCATCTACATCAGCCTGAAAATTGGTCACATTGAAATTAAGAAATTTAGTCTGAAACTAAGCAATTAGTGTATACTCTTATCTCAGATCACATTACAGCATCCATAAGCTGCTTTATTTCGTTCTCCGAGAGCTTCGAGCCTAGACGAGCCAATCCAGTCTTCAGTTCCTCATATGTGATCGTGCCACTTTTGTCTGTATCCATATTGGTGAACATCTGCTTCAGTCCTTTGATTTCTTCTTCAGAAAGGTTTTCAGCAATGACCTACATAGGGAACATATATTGCATTGTGTCATTGGCCACTGAAATCTGATTAATTGAATATGTTAACTTACCTTTAATGCCAACTTCTTGAGTTTGTTCATTGCTCTGAACTGCTTCATCCTTGAAAGCACTGCACTGTCTATAGGTTTATCTGATGCCTCTTCACCTTCCTTAAGCACCGCATGTGACTTTTAGACCGCGTACCTTCAGATCTTCGATCTGACCAGAAAAACTATCCGACAATTATTAAAAACACCATCAAAATTCATTTTTCTATGATCTTTTGAAATTGAAAATACATTCACTCATGTAGTACCTTTACCTAATAGCTATACAATAATTACTTTTGTAACTAAGAATATAACTTATTAGCTAATATGCGAACACCATCCAAATTTGTTTATGTAGCTGTTAATATGCTGGGATTAGAGATTGTGTCTCGTACTAACGAGTGGAAAAACTCATTTTTGAAGTTTTTGTTAAACTTTTTAATTTAGGATGTGATTTATACTTACGCACTAATATGTGGTGAGCATGGTTCGAACACGTAACCTTCAAATCTTCAATTTAATACTCTCTCAAGTGTCAGGCACCCACACAGTAAAATCAGAAGCAATACCCAAATCTCTCGGTCAATACTTGATTTTGACCGGCTTGATTTTGACCGGGATTCGAGAAAATCGGGAGGCGGAGAAGACGCGAGCTGCGTCAACGTGAGCTCGGCGAGCTTGTCGGAAGAAGACGGCGTCTTCAACAGTTTCTCGGTGGGAGAAGCGGGACGCTGACGAAGTCTTCGGTGCAGCGAGTTCTTTGGGTGGTAGACGGATGCGAATAGGGGAGCAAAGCTGCTATAAAAGTTCGACAAAGTGGACGAGTCAAGGGGGGGAGGAACACCAAGCGGAGAGTGCCACCTTCCGGCGACGGCGAGGGTGCCGTCGTCCTTCCCGGGGCAGGGGCCCTGATGCCAATGCCAGAGGGCGTTGATGCCGGCGCCAGGGGGCGTCGATGCCGACGTCAAGGGACGTCGAGGGATTTGGCGAGATGAGAGCACTGTAACCGACAGTAGGTGTGCCGCCGGCGAGAAGGTCAAGTGGGAGAGGGGTGGGCGATGAGGGTCGTCGGCTCCGAGAGAGATTTGTAGTTTCCTTGGAGAAGAAATACAAAGCTTCCGTTCATCTTCTATCTTCCCCTGCTTCTGCGATTTAGCGGCGACCAGTGGCCGAAGGAAGGAGCGAGCCTTCCTCTAGAGGTTTTCCCTCTCTGACGAGCTCTCGAGTGCGAACGGCCATCAGAGGAGGGAGCGACGCGGTGGCATCGCGAGCGTGACGAAGAAGACGAAGGAATCGGCGTTCGATTCGAGGCTGGAGTCAACGAAATCGGGCGAGTCAACGATTTCGGGCGAAATCAAAGCGGCGGCGAAATCAAATTGTGGGGCTGACGTAGTGACGACGTCAGCCAAGCGAATTCGGGCGAGCGGCACGACAAATTCTGAGTTTGCACAGTAAACATGATTTTGACTTTGACCAGGTTAAAATCAGGAGATTGCAGCTCAGATGGTTAAGGGGTCATGACTTGTGAGGGTCATGGACAGGGGTCGAATCCCGCTGCAGACGTGAATTGTTTGGGGTAACGGGGATCCAAACCGGGATTCGTGAGGTCGGAGGGACCTAGCCCGCTGGGCCTGGACCTGTTACGGGTGGGGTGGCCCTAACAAAAAAGGCGCCTTTTTTGTTAAGGCCACCCCACCCGTAACAGGTCCAGGCCCAGCGGGCTAGGTCCTTCCGACCTCACGAATCCCGGTTTGGATCCCCGTTACCCCAAACAATTCACGTCTGCAGCGGGATTCGACCCCTGTCCATGACCCTCACGAGTCATGACCCTTTAACCATCTGAGCTTTTTCGATTTAGGATTCGATTTTCTTAAATTAGGGTTAGGATTTTCTGGACTTTTAGATTTGGGGATAATTTTCCACCCATTAAAACTTAACCCTAGGGAGTTCACGCATCTAGTGTTCCGCCGGACGGCTCTAAGACAACAGTTAAGTTCCAATTTATGGCTGATCCGATCGGAGCGTGACACCAAGTAACGGCATTTTTATTTTCAAAGTTTGCTAGAATTAAAGCTTTTGTCTTATACTACGTAATAACTATATGACAATTACTAGAAACACTATCAAAATTCATTTGTAAGATTCAAATCTTCTCTGCATTTTTATTTTAAAAGTTTGCTAGAATTAGAGCTTTTGTTTTATACTACGGAACAACTACATGACAGTTACAAGAAACACTATCAAAATTCATTTGTAAATCTTCCCAGCATTTTTATTTTTTAAGTTTGCTGGAATTAGAGCTTTTGTCTAGTACTACGGAACAACTATATGACAATTACTAGTAACACTTTCAAAATTCATTTGTAAGATTTAGATCTTCAGTCCAACAGTGATTTATACATTTAAAAATATTATGAGTTATTATTTACTTTTGTAGATAAGAATATGACTTATTAGCTAATTACGATAAGCATAGATTTAACACGCAACCTTCAGATTTTCAGTCTGACAGTCTCTCAACTAACCTGTCCCTACAGTTTTATTTTAAAAATTTGCTAGTATTGGAACGTTTGTCTCGTACTAACAGAACAATTATACAACAATTACTAAAAACACTACTATGGTTAAGCTTTTAAATGGAGGATGTGGATGTGATTTATATTTTTTTAAGCATTATGAGTTACTAGCGGAACAACTATATAACAATTACTAAAAACGCCATCAAATTTTATTTTTTTAGCTTTAGTTAAGCTTTATAACTGAGGATGTGATTTATACTTTTTAAAATATTATGAGTTACTATTTATTTTATATACAATGATCATTGATCAACCATGGAACCTTCGTATACATTCACTCAAGTAGTACTTTATTTAATAACTATACAATAATTACTAAAAACAATAACATGAGCTTACTAAGTTTTTTTTAATTGAGGATATGATTTATACTTTTTAAAATAATCTTTAAATCTTCAGTCTTAAACTCTCGGAACTAAGCTATCCCCACATTTTTATTTTAAAAAATTGTCGAGAGTAGAGCTTTTGTATACATTCAATCAAGTAGTACCCTTATGTAATATCATAAGCTTACTAAGTTTTTTTAGTTGAGGATGTGATTTATACTTTTTAAAATATTATAAGTAACTATTTACTTTTGTAGCTAAAAGTATAACTTATTAGTTAATTAATATGGGATGAGCATAGATTCAACAGGGGACCTTGAGATATTCAATCTAACGGCGCTCCCGACTAAACTATCCCCATATTTTTATTTTTAATATTTGCTAGTAGGGCTGTTCAAAAAAACCAGAAAACCGATAGACCGTGGTTAACCGACCGAACCGAACCGCTCGAACGGTTAACCGAATTAATCGGTTCGGTTCACGGTCGGTTTTTAACTTATAAATTTATGGTTCGGTTCGGTTACGGTTCGGGGAAAAAATTTTCACCGGTTAACCGAACCGACCGAATATATGTATATATAACCTAAATTTATAAATTGATTGTACATCTAGTACAATGGTTAGACATTATTTTATAAGATAGTTGATCATGAGTTCGAAACTTATTGACTACAATTTAAAAATTAATTATTTTACATATTTGATTATCAAATAATAATATTTAATATTATATATAGCCATTGTATTTTACATATTTTATATTTTATATATTTTATATTTAATATTATTGAAGAAATATTTTTCTTAATCGGTTAACCAAAAACCGTGGTTAACCGAACCAAAAAACCGGTTAACCGATTAATCGGTTAACCGGTTTTTTGGTTCGGGAACGGTTTGTAATATGTCCGAACCGTTCTAATCGGTTCGGGACAAGATTTTGGGTCACGGTTCGGTTAACCGAACCGTGAACACCCCTATTTGCTAGTATTAGAGCTTTTGTATCGTAATAACAAAAAAGCTATACAACAATTACTAAAAGCACTATCAAAATTTATTTTTCTATGATATTTTGAAATAGAAAATACATTCACTCCGGTAGTATTATAGAATTGTTTCCAAATGTGAGTTTAATGCATCCTTTGCATCGTTATATTTTAGGGAAGATTATCTATCAAGAATTTTATACATCTTATGTATCACTGTATTTACTAGGGCGGAAAGGAAAGTAGAAAAGAAAAGATTGAATTCTATATCTTTTTCTCGTGTAGTAGGGGGAATGAAAAATAGAGGAAGAACACCATAAAGGAAATCCTAGGTTTTTTTTTTTTTCTGAATCTGCTCAAAATCAGGCGGGACTTCTCTTCGCTAAACCTACGCTCTTGCCCGCGAAAAAATTTTTCCTCGCGCGCCGCACCTTTTCTCCTTCGTTCACCAGCCACCGCACTCTGCTCTCGCATGCCGCACCGCGCTCGTCCGCCAAGCTCTCCTCCGAAACTTGTTCGCTCGCCCGCTGCCTCCTCGCCATCGCTAGAACCTGCCTCGACGTTGCCCAAGCCTGCCTTGCCGTCGACACTCGCCGTTGCCAGACCTTGCCTCGACGTTGCCAAAGCCTGCCTTGCCGACGCCACTCGCCGTTGCCAGACCTTGCCTCGCCGTCGCCAGAACTCAGACTCTTCTAGCAAGCGGTAAAAATCTGTATTTTAGAGTTCCTTGTGTTTTAGGTCTTGCTAGATCAAGTTAAATGAGTGATCCTGCCTACATGTTTTTCTTCTTCGTGGATCTCTACCTGCGTTCATAGTTTAGAAACTTGCAATCTGTTTTCGATTTGTACTACCCCACACTTTCACACTCTGTTTTGCTGGTACCTTTGTAGTGAAGGAATTCGATTATGGTTTCGTATCCTTGCTACATCTGTTTTATAGCAAGTGGTAAAAATCTGTTTTTATGTTCATTGTGTTTAGTTCTCATCTCCTGTGCTAGATCAAGTTGAATGCTATGGGAAGAAAAGGATTTCATAAATTGGAAAAAAAAACATCACATTAAAGGGAACTCAAAGTCTTGGTATTAGTGGTTTAGCTTCACAATAAAGCTAGACTAGGAAATGGCAGATAGATGATAAAAAAATATGATACTTGGAACATAATACAAGAATGGTATTGGTATCTAGAAAGGGATCCATAATGCTAACATCTTTATCACTAAAAGTTTGGAGCGTAAGATCAGTTCCAAAGTATAAATTGCCTTCTGGCATTAACTCTGGCTAACAGATAAATCGCTTTTCAATCGATTCACTAATCTTGATCGGGCAAATAAAAAGTCGTTGTACATTATAGATGTCCGACATTGGAACTAGACTAAACCCTGTCTCTTATTTTCACTAGCACAGTTTTATCATAATCATCTCCTTGTCAAATTTTATAAATCTGTTTTGTAGATCGAACTAAGAGGCTGAATATGTTAATGTTTCAAACATCTACTGTTTATGCTCGTTTGGTAAATCTAAGGCTAGTTTTAGTTACGTAAAGTGGCATATGCATACCAAACATGTGTTCTCATCAATCCTGCTAGAATATAAAATCTGTGTGATCTTACTTGAGTATGAAAACTATGATGTGGTACTTCTTATTTACATGTCATTGTGTGTCAACTATTGGTATTATAATATTTTCACTTATATGTTAATTCATTGATTTGTTGATGTATTATAATATTTTCATTTATAAGTTTTATTTTTATGGCTCCAACAAGTAACAAAGACAAGAGAATTGTTTGAATAACATCTAGAGCGGCGGGTTGTGTTGTACGATTGCAACAACTTTTGGCGCTAAACTTATCATATGTTGATAAACCATTAGCTGAGAGTATGGAAGACAAGGATAGCATGCAATATGAATTATTAAAAAAATTGACTAATTCGGACCAATTTTGTCATAATATTTTGAGAATGAGTAAGGATGCATTCTTTCATCTGTGTGAGATGCTACGAGGCCAAAATCTAGTTAAAGACAAAAAATTTTAGTGTTGAGGAAAAAGTCGCAAAGTTCTTATATTTGGTTGCCCATAATATGAACAATCGAGAATATTATTTCTTCTTTCATCGTACTGCTAGAAGTAGTAGTTGTCATTTTCATGAGATGTTAAGAGCTATTATTAGCTTACACGATCAATTTATCAAGCAACCCAATGGTACAATGGATCCTCAGATACGTAATACGAATAGATTCTATCCATATTTCAAGGTATGTTATTTTAATGAGTATATTAGTATGAACAATACTTTTTCGTAGGTTAATTGTATAAAATTGCAGGACTATTTAGGAGCTATTGACAGGACACATGTCTGTGTACGAGTGCCTTCTGAGGATGCACCTAAATATAAGGGGAGAAAGGACTGACCAACGATAAATATTTTGGTTGCATGTACATTTGATATGAAATTTACTTATGTCCTCGCGGGGTGGGAAGGGTCAGCATCCGACTCACGAATATTAAAAGATGCTCTCACTAGAACTGATAACTTAAAATTCCTGAAGGTAAATTTTTATATTTCATTCTTTACAAAGTTTTGGTAGGAAAATATAAGTACTTATTTGTATTATTGAATTGTCTTAGGGAAATATTATTTAGGTGATGGTGGATTTAGAACTAAAAGTTTTTTGTTCACACCTTATAGAGGAGTCCACTATCACTGGAAAGAATATTCAAGTCGTGCTCCAGAAAATGCGAATGAACTTTTCAACTTTCGGCATGCATGTGCTCGTAATGTTATTGAACGAGCTTTTGGTGTATTAAAAAAGAGATTTCTAATTATAGCAAGTGATACAGAACCATGTTATCCTATAAAGACACATATTCAAATCATCCTTGCATGTTGCATTTTACATAACTACTTGATGGGTGTTGATCCTGATGCAAATATCATCGCTGAAGTTGATGAGGAATTGACAAATATAAGGAGCCAAGATGTTCGTGGATTAAAAAGATTAGATGAAGATGCCAAAAAAGGAGTTGAGCTTAGAGATTCTATAGCATCTGCAATGTGGAGCGATTATTCATGTGAGTGCATGAGATGAACCAACTTTTATGTCCTATGGAGCTTAGTTAAACATTTATGTTTTTAGTATACACTTTCACTTTAATGCAAATGTACTTTGATTTTGATATGTTAGCTTACTATGTTTTTCTATCCTTCTTAGTATGTACTTTGTTGTTATTTTACTCTAATGCAAATTTGCTTTTATTTCAAAGTAAGATGAGTAAAAAAGCTAAGACCACTGAAAGGTCAAGGAAAGAGAATATCAAATAGAATGTAGAAAAGGATAATATTTTTATTGATGCAATGCTAGAATAATAGACAAGAGGTTTTAGAGTAGATGACACTTTTACGCATTTGCATATAAAAACATGCTAGCCATTTGTGAACAAACTTGGGGCATATCTTTAACTAAATATCATTTGAAGAATTAAATAAAAACTCTTAAAATTAACTACAGTGTTTGTCACAAGTTATTTAAAAACAAGAGTGGTATATCATGGAGTAGCGAGATAAAAGTGTTTGAATTGTTCATCTCTTTTGGAATGAAAATATATTCAAATAATATAGTTTTTATTAGTTTATTAATATATCACTTGTAAATTCTTTTGAGTTAAGTATCCAATTGTAAAATTTATGTTTTATTATCTATTTTCAAAGTGGTCATAACATTAGAAAAACATATTAATAGGATAAATGATTATGCAAAAATATGACTCCCTGTAACTCTTAAAAATTTTAATGAATGATAATATCTAATTACTTAATGAGATTTTAGTTCTCATTTATAAAACTCAAAACTTTTTTATTGAACATGTAAGAAGTTTTGTGGGTACAACTTAAAAAAGTTTTTTTAAAAAAAAAAAAAATTGTGATTTATTGTTCATGTGAATAACTTTAACCACAAGTCAATCACTTCATTGGTGCCCGGTCATAATGCTTCTAATTGACTACTTTTGAAAGAGAAACATCAAATAAAAACCTTGATTAATGTGAGAAAAAATTGCACCAAATTTAAGTTGTTGAATGAAGCTAGTAAAGGTGCATTTGGTAGAGCTTTCCACCAGCTTGTCGTAGCTTTCCACTTTGACATGCCTAGCCATTGAACTCCCCTTTGGTTTTATGGTTTTTTTTTAATAGTAGTTAGTATTTGACATAGCTTATGCTTTCAAATTTTGTTAATTAATGTGATGAGTATAGATCAAACATGCAACGTTTAGATATTCAATTTAGCACTCTCCCTAGTAAACTATCCACGCATTGTTATTTATAGAGCTTACTTAATTAGAGCTTTTGTCCTAAATCGAACCTAGCAGTTCAACAAATCTACAAATCATTTTTGAATAAAAAAATAGATTTTATATAATTTATATAAAATCATCAGATGATGTTTCCGTGCATGATTCTAGAGGTGCATATCTGCATTTAGGGCATCTTTCTTTATTTGACTGGTTAACCACTAAAAGGATTGTGCATCCTTCACCTGTTTTCAGACGAAAGTAGCCAAGATTCCAAGATGGATTTCTCAGATTTTGAAGAGTCTCATTGCCAGGATGTACAACTTGGTTGGTGAGGGGTTATGGCACTTCTTTTTTGCTTTTCCTTTGGTTTTTTTTAGTTTATTTTGGACCCACTTGGAGTTTCTTCTTACTGTTTTTTCTTGTGCTAAAGAACAGTGGTCACTGATTGCTGGGAGCACTGGGAGAACAGCTGAAGAGATTGAGAAGCACTGGATTTCAAGGTATTAATCCTATGAATGACAAGACTGTGATTGGTGCTTATATCCTGTTCTGTAACATGGTATGCAATTTTGGTGGTGCTTCTACTTGGCTTGTCTTTTGGGGATGATTTCAATCCTGCATTTTGGTGGTTTGTTTAGTACTTGTTGTATATAATTCTCATTTTTAAGGCTAATGTATGAATGCTTGTGAATTTTTTGGTTGAGTAATGCAAGCCCTCTCTCAACTTTTAGCGTAATATTCCATGAGCATGAAGTGAATGAAGATATGCCTGAAAGAAGCACATATTAAGTTCTTGCTCTGTTGCTTGTATCTGTGAAGCTTCTCGTCATACAATTAAGTCACGCAAAAGGATCATATGCTGAACTAGCCAAATTATCTTGTTATTTGGTTTAATTTCATTTGTCTTGATAAGCTACTGCCCTATAAGCAGAAATCAGAAGGAACTGCTAGAATTTCAAATTGTTAAAGCAAGTAATGGGAAGAACGTATCACGAGCTCAAACCAGAATTTGAGCTTATCTGTAACTCTCAATATACAATATGGTCTCCTCCACTGACTTTTTAGACCAGTCTTCAAAAAGTCAACCACAGCAAAATTTACCTCTTTTTATTATGATTGATGGAAAAGTGAAATAATCAATAACAAGCTGACACAAATGATCATCACTCTAATTGGGGAATATAATGTGACGTTCAACCAAATCTCTGCATCAATTTTTTGAATCATAAGAGATTCATTTACACCTTCTATTAAGGCAGGACCAGACCAATTGGATCTCTCTTCTTCAAGTAGTGAAGAGTATGTGAAAGGAGTTATATCAGCTGCATTGGTTGTTGGGTCCCGCTCCTCATCATTGAACAAAATTCGTCATAGTTGATTTTTCCATCCTGCAGTCAATGAGAGATCAATAGAAGTTGTACCATTAAAAAAATTTGAAACTTTGTATACGGCTTAAACTATACATTATCTTTGTCAACTTCTGATATGATTTCCTTGATAGTTTCTTTGTCGCCCATTCCATGCTCTATCATGGCTGTCTCCAGTTCATCTCGAGTAATGAATCTGTTAATGAAGGTGAAAATAAATACCAAATAAGCCAAACACAAAATATTTTGAGTAATGAATCTGTTAATGAAGGTGAAAATAAATACCAAATAAGCCAAACACACAAAAAAAATATTTTTCCTCTGCAATTAGACACTCAAGAATCAGATAATGAATTGATGTGAGGAACTTGAGTTCCACAAGCAAGTACTACTCACCCACTATTATCTTTGTCAAAGTGCTGAAAAGCTGTGTAAAGATGCTCTTCCTTTTCTAGTCTATGTCGGTGCATTGTAGCAGTAACAAATTCAATGTAATCAATACTGCCATTTCCATCTACATCAGCCTGAAAATTGGTCACATTGAGATTAAGAAATTTAGTCTGAAACTAAGCAATTAGTGTATAGTCTTATCTTACAGCATCCATGAGCTGCTTTATTTCATTCTCCGTGAGCTTCGAGCCTAGACGAGCCAACCCAGTCTTCAGTTCCTCATATGTGATCGTGCCACTTTTGTCTGTATCCATATTGGTGAACATCTGCTTCAGTCCTTTGATTTCTTCTTCAGAAAGGTTTTCAGCAATGACCTACATAGGGAACATATATTGCATTGTGTCATTGGCCACTGAAATCTGATTAATTGAATATGTTAACTTACCTTTAATGCCATCTTCTTGAGTTTGTTCATTGCTCTGAACTGCTTCATCCTTGAAAGCACTGCACTGTCTATAGGTTTATCTGATGCCTCTCCACCTTCCTTAAGCCAAGGATGCTCTGAATACAAAAAAAGGAAAAAATTTTGTAAGAACTAACAGAATGTGTGCTAGAAACATACAGACAAATCAACAAGACATATACGCAGAGCTTCAGCTGAAGTAATTCTCTTCTTTGGATCCTGTGTCAGCATCCTCTTGATCAGATCTTTGGCACTGTATGATATAGATGGCCAGGGTGGACTCTCAAAGTCAATTTCTCCTTTTATGATAGCATCAAATATTCCTCCTTCGGTTTCTGAAAAAAGCATCAAATGAACTCAGGAAGGCAAAAAAAGACACAAAAATAGTAACTATAATGTGTAGATAAGCTACAATTCAGCAGAAAAATAATTCAAGCTTACCATCCCAAAACGGAGGTACACCACTGAGGAGAATGTACAAAATAACGCCTGCACTCCAAATATCTACCTCTTTCCCATAGTGTCGACGCAAAACTTCAGGGGCAATGTAGTAAGCACTCCCGACCATTTCTTTGTATACTTTTCCTGGAGTGTGATGAATTCAAGGTCATGACCAAAGTTTTGGGATTATATTTTGATTTTACAATGATACTAAGTGTTTGAATTTTGATTTTACTATGATAATAAGGTTTTCAATCTCAATTTGTATAGAATCAAATAACTGATGCAGAGATTTCAAAAACTATGGTAGCAAAACCAACGGAAAGTCAATAAAATCATCCTTGAGCCCAACATATTGCTTAAAACAAATGAAAAAGAATTGCATATCCAATAATCAACATATCAATTTTGTGCTTGAAATGAAGGGATAAAGAACGGGCTCACCTTCCTCAATGAAGACTGAGAGACCAAAATCAGTAGCCTTGAGCATAGCTCCCTCATCCTTGGTTGCAAGCAGGAAGTTCTCAGGTTTAAGATCCCGGTGCATCACCCCCATAAAATGGCAGATGTTCACCACATTCACTGCAGCCCGGCAGATGGTAGCCGCCGCCTGCTCCGAGTAATGGCCTTTTGCAATAATCCGATCAAACAGTTCTCCTCCGGCACACAACTCCATGACCAGGTTTACTGAATTCTTGTCCTCGTAGGCCCCTTTGAACTCGACTATGTTGGCCTGGCCGGAGAGGTGCTGCATGATCTGTATCTCCCTTTTCATGTCCTCTCGGTCTCTCTTCGTTGTTAGCTTTCTTTTGGAGATGGATTTGCACGCATACCTTTCACCAGTTGCTTTGTTAGTGCAGAGATAGGTAATCCCAAACTGGCCACGGCCAAGCTCCTTGCCAAGGGTGTAGAAGCTCCTGACATCCTCAAAGGGCTTACCAAGGATAGCGTCAGGCATAATCATCGTTGAATCTGGAGGCAGAGGATGACTGTCCTGTGCTTGTGATGCTGGTGGCATTGGTTCTTGGTAAGAGAATCCATTAGCTCCTCCTGTTCCTACTGGCCGTTTGCCTTTGCTAAAGCACTTACCCATATCTAATTTAAGGAAAGCAAGTTTATTCATTTTGTTCAACAATGCTAAAGTAGGATTATTCTGAAAGGGCTATAGCTTGCGGAATGGCAAGCGACTAGTTCAAGGTGAGAGCAGAAAACAACATCAAATGCTGAATTTGATATACAAACTTGCAATAACTCCAAGGTAAGAGAAGCAAAATGTAATCGACAGAAATGGAAATTAACAAGCTGAACTTTGAAAAGGTGCGAAAGTCCAAGAAATCTTGAATATTTGGGCAAGTGTGGGATCAATTTCATTCAAGAATCTTAGTTCATTCTGTTTTTGTTCAGCAGTGTTGAATTTAGACTAGTTGACTTGAATGAAGTATCAAGAACCATACCGGACAATGTTTTGGTAGCTCTAAAGAGTTGACTTCAGAATGCTATAGTTTGTGAAAAAACATGCAACGAGAGAGAGGAAAACAAAATTCGAGTTTGGACTTTGAAATGCAAGCAAGCAATGACCTCAAGATAGGAGGAGATCATGCATCAAGCGACGATTTCACAGCTCAAAAAGAACATATGAGAAGAAATTATGTTGTTCTGACGAGAATGCGCACCTGCTAATTAAGAAGATGAACTTTCAAAAGCTGAAAGGCCAAGAAGAATTGAAGAGCTCCAATCGAGAAGTACTCAGGGGTATTTGATTCAGATTCTTCAAAATTTTGCGCAAGTGTTGGATGGAATTTTGCAAGGGGAATTGGAAGGTTGTGGGGAATGACAGGGGTGGAGGGGGAGACTTCAGATCAATAAACCAGGCAAGTCGTGGGAACAACTAAGGCAATGGTGTGTTTTGGTTCCCTTGCATGATTGAACCAGTAGAGAAAAGTGGCGAGAGAGTGGGAGAATGTTTACATGGTGGACTCGCTCTAGTTATTAATGCATTTTGATCTATTTGTGCCTTTGTTTAATCTCAAGCAACAACAAATCTTGAGAAAATTTGATAGATTTATGTTGTTTAAGGGTATGTACTAACTCAGCATCCATGAGATTGAGCCTGTAATGTAGGCGCAATTGGTGTTTGACTTTTTTTGGAATGTTTGAAAAAGAAAATAAATGTTCAGAAATGAGAGTTGAAAACTTGCTTGCCAGTTGGAACAGCTCTTAGTCATGGAATTCTTCAGAATGGGGCTAAAATGCTTGAGCTGGATGTCGTGGCGTGAAAATTTTGCTCCTTTTAGTTGACTATAAAGATTGACCTAATTATATTTCTTAATTAATTTTTATTCATATCGTCAGACCAATTTCTCATAATTTATTAGGAAAATGCCCTTTAAGTTTTTCCAAATCAAGTTCCTGATTAAGTTTTAATTTTCAAATAGACTCCCACGAACTCGGATGCTCTCTTATAAGTGGACTATAGCCGAAGTAACCATCTTTCAGTGATATTATCTATAAAGTAAGTGTCTACATTATCTCGAGAAATAAATAGTTAATAAGTAAATAAATAATGAAAAATATAATAAAATATTTACATATCCAAGATATTTAGTCAGATAATTTTAAAAACTTTATAGTTTTTTCCTTATATTTCACTTTTCATGATAATTAGCTAAATGTTATTTTTTTTTCATAAAATATAAAATTGCCAACATGTATACAATTCTGTGTTAGCATGATTGACGATAATTTTGTCCTTACCTTTTAGTTCTTAGTCAAATTATCTCGCCTTCACTTTATTATTTTTTTTTTTTGCTGGTTGCAATTTGATTAATTAGCTTAATTTTATTAAAAATAAGAAATATATAAAAGTAGACCAATATATGAATTTGACTGATCAACTTTAGAAAAAAAATTTTAGACAGGTCCAAATTCCTAGGGAAGGTGCTATCATCACCCTTCATCTTACTTTGAATTTTAAAGTTGAGTATGAACAACACAAATCTTAAAGCAGAATGAAGGTGATGATAGTACTTAGGTAGTAATCTTGTCTAGAAATTTTTTTCTCAACTTTATGCTTCTATTTTAGCTAAACTTAAGAAGTCTAAGTAAAAGAATTATTAGAGAGGAATCCTTAGGCCCAAACTAGATCTACAAAAATAAATCTTACTTAAAGAAGTACTATCCACACTCTATGATAGGGTGTGTAAGATTCTAATATCTCATTAGATTTTTAACTTTATCCCTTATGCTATTAATAAATTTGAATTAACTTTAGAATCTCAACACAAACCCTATACTTTCAAATTAGATAATAAGACCATAACTAATATCACTCATATTTGCTTAATCTCATGACTCCTAAGTCATACCATCCTAATACTCTTGGCTTAAGAAAGCAAACAACACCCATAATAGAGAAGTCAATACTAGCATTCTTAGACACTAATAGTCTATTTCTTTGGAGAGAAAAGTGGAAGAAGGCGAAAAAATTTTTTCCCTTGTTTTCTTAGAGGGATACGACAAGAGAATAGAAAAGTAAAAAAAATATATATTTCTATTTTTCCCTCTATCTTGGTTCTGCCCAAATCAGACAGAAAACTGAATAGACAAAAAAAAAAAAAACTCACCGTTCGCCCAACGCCGTCTAACCAGCCACGCCGCTCGCCCTCAGCCTGCTTGCCCATTCGATCGTCGCCGTCCAGCCCTCCACGTCGTTTGCCCGTCGCCATCTAGCCCTCCACGCTGCTCGCCCCGTCACAATCCAACCCTCCACGCCACTTGCCTTCGCCCTCAACCCATTCACCCATCGCTGTTTAGCCCTCCATGTCGCTCGCCCGTCGCGGTCCAGCCCTATGATTTTTCCTCCACTTCTTATTTGCTTTTCCACCTTATTTTCTTTCTCTGCAACACAGTATAAAGTATAATGATTAGTATCTTTATCTTTCTCCCCGACTGCTAAGGTTGAAACTCCTGCACTACCTATTAGTGAGCTCAATCAAGCCATTCAAACTAAGTAGTCTAAGCCTGAAGCAGATCTGAGCCAACCTTAATCTAAAAATGATCAACTTATAACTTTGCTATCCCATGAACCATTCCCGAATGTGCTTAAATGGTCCTCATTCAAAAAGATATGAGGACCAACCTTAGGCCACTCCCTAGGTCAACCACCCCTAATGACTAAGCTTAAATCAAGCCTAGAAGTAGGTTAGTTATTATCCTCCACTCAAGCTTTAGAAGCACCTAAATTGAGTTAGAAGTAAATTTAAATGAAGAGCCTACCCATGATGACTCTAGTGTTATCAATCCCCATCAAGATTATTATACCAATGAATAAGTTTGATCTAACACAATCGTTGACTTGGAATCTACCCATATCTAATTGTTGAGCCAGTAAAAGCTGGTTTCTCTTGTTCAATCCTCATTGCTGGTTTCTCTTTCTCCAAGGTGCTTGCTTTTTGAAGGGATTATTTTAAATGGCACCACCCTGTCGGCCTTCGATTGCAAGGTTGGAATAAAGCAGATAATTTATGGCAACAAGCAAGAATGCTCCATTCTTTGCCATAATGTATGCGTTTGTCCATGTCATTGCTATGGATGATGTCAACCTTGTCAAACATTTCGTAAATATATAGCAAATCACAGGGGGAATTTATAACTCAACACAGACTTTAGAAGCTAACTTGAAATTTGCATTATATATTGGCAGTTAATATTTTTGTACACGTGAAGAAAAAGTGAGAACTCAACATCTATCTTGTTGATTGGCAGTTAATATTTTTGTACACGTGAAGAAAAAGTGAGAACTCAACATCTATCTTGTTGTTAAAGATTGGTGCGCAGAGTAGCAAAAACAACAGCAAATTGAATGATCCAGAGTGATATCAGAAAGACACTGCAATTTTAGCATTGTAAACAAAAGCCTATGTAGGCATACTATAATGACACGCAGATTGTGGTTTCTTCTCTAGCATGACACGCAGATTGTGGTTTCTTCTCTAGCAAAGAAGTATATTTGTCAAGCATTGACACAACAGCTTCAAATTCGGTAACTTGCTGGTCTATCTTCTCAATTTCCTGGACATACTCTTGAAAGCCTTCATTCTTGTTACTTAGTTGCTCGACAAAAACTCTTACACCAGATGCCACATCTCCAGAGCTATTGTATTCCTCGGCTACTTTTTGGTTCAATTTCTCCAGCAACAATGGTTGGTTATTCGTTCCCTGAAATAGAGAAATCTATGGTGAAATGATAAAATGTCAATTATTTAATAGAAACATGTACTAGCAAAAAGTTTATATTAAAGTTATACAGCCAGGAAACAGAATACTATGATGTTGAGCCATTAAAAGCAAGACTATAAGCACGAGGCAAATAAGGAACAAGCTAAGGAAGAAAATTACAACCTATAGTTGACTCCGCTGAATGGAACATCTATTTCGTTTAAGAAAGAAACACATCTCAAGCGACTCAAAAAGTTACTGTCAGCCTGAAGGACTCAACTAAAGCTACTCTTCAGCTCGATCAAAAGGGAATGTGACTATGAAGCAGTCGCATACATGAAATTTCACAGTTAATTGATACAATCAAGTGCGACACACAAAGAAGAGAAGGATATATGCATGTATACTACAGCAAATCTTCAGAATCAAACAAACAGCAAAAATCGATCCATCAAAATTTGCTCTTGCAAATTGTGCTACACTCAACAAAGCGAAGGCTGTGAAATGTTGAAACATTCAGGTGTTAAAAAAGAAAGGGGTATTAATCAATAAACTCAGGGTTAGGTTTAGTGAATGGAAGAGTGAAGAGCAAGCTGGAGAAATCGCTGCGCATTGTCCTCTTAACAATAGTACCTGACATTAAGCAAGCAAGAGGAATAAAAAGGAAAGCTCAGATAAATACTAGCACTCAAGAAAGAGAAGTGGAAAGACCCATTTGGTAATGATATAAACCATGGTAAGTCATCCCAGGTCTCCAATTTTGGATGGGGTGAAGCTAAAGAGTTGAGTCATTGAGAGGCCAAAATTTATTTTGACCACAAAATAAATTTATGCGTTGGCAAAAAACCCAAAATGAGGGACAAAGTTGGCATGGCGCTTTGTAAGGCAAGAAAAAAAAAGCCAACAGAAAGAGGCATCGTGGAAAAAAGGGGAAACGACAACTGAGAAGAAAAAAAAACTGACATATACAGAGGAATGCAAAATATCACCTAAACCCCACCTAATAGCCTGCAGACAAGACAAGGCAAAAAAAAAAAAATCGTCAAAGGAAGATATGGCAATGGGCAGAGAAGCTGTCGACAGGTAAGAGAAGGTCAGTTCTCAACCAATAAAGGAATGGCCAGAACCGACGAAAAAGACCTCACGGCAAATAAAAAAAAATCGAATCAAAGAAGCGCAAAAAGAAGGGAGAAAGCCCGCTGTAAAAGATGATCATTTTTTTTATTGGGCTGGGGGGCTTATAAAAAGGGGAGTCGAGAGGCAAAGAAAGGGATCATCGCAAGCAGAGAAGAAAGAAAACGTTGCTGCAAGGAAACACCAGGGAGCTCAAGAGAAGGCGTCTTTAGGTAAGAAAGGGAAGTATTTCATTTACGTAGGCCTGAGGTGCACTAAGCACCGGTGGCATTTAGGCCTAAGGTGCACTAAGCACCGGCGGCGTTATGAAAAACTGGCAAAGCGCCAAAGGGACGAAGAGGATGCGGGGCGAAGAAATTGAGTGACAAGGGGAGATGCTGCTAAAAAAAAGAAAGAGAAAAGAGAAGAGAAAAAAGGAGGGACGCTGGTAAAATGAGGGGAAAGAAAGAGAGCAATGCTACGCGAAAAAGGGGAAGAGAAGGATGATGCTCGAACAGAAAACGAGAGAGCAAATCGAGGAGTAAAGGGAAGAGACGCTAAAAAAGAAAAGAAGAAACAAGATGCCATGTAAAAGGAGAGAAGCTACTTAAAATGAAGGGATGAAAATTGCTTCTCGGTCTCATAGGCCGTCATAGAAAATGCCAACACACGATCAAGATCTGGAGAGAATAAGAGGACCATGATCATACAAAAATCAAATCGAAGAGCAAAAATCGAAATCAGAAGAATTCGTGAAAATACGGAAGGATAAAAAATGTTGTTTCCCGAAAAAGAACTGACGAAGGAGATCGAAGAACAAGAACACATACCTGATAAAGTCTCTGATGCTCCCTTCAAATTTTCCTTGAAAGTTGAGAAGGCGTAGAGAAGCCCCAACCAACTTCTAACTCAAATTAAAGCAAGAGGAAAGCCGGATTGAACTTTTGTCTCCTGCTTTCTTCCGCTGCGAGACAAATAATTTTTAAGGGATTCAACAAACAAAAATTATAAATTTGACAAAGGTTGGTGAAAGGAAGAATTTCATCGAAAATACTACTGAGAAGGGGAGCAGAGTCTAATAAATTCATAGAGAGAAAGAAACTGTGAAACCTTGAAAGAGACCTTATGCCACTATGTTGCTAGAGGGCACTTGGCTGAAGGAGGGCGCGACAAAACAAGATGCTGCTACACTGCAAAAAGAGAGAGATCAAATAAATGAATAGATAAAGGGAAAGCAGCCAAAATACTCGCCAAGAGACAAAACAAGAGAAACCTGAGGAAAAGGGCGAGGAGAAGTTGCTATCGTCTCGTTGGAATAAAAATCTGCTGGCGACAAAGAGAGAGATAAATTTTCTTCATGAGTTCCTTCGAAAGCTACGAGGAAAGTGAGTAAAAAGAAAGGGAGAAATCGATACATTACATAGCTACCTGGCGGGAGTCATTGCTCAACGCCTCTACCATATCGTTGCCGCTACGCACGAAGCGCCGCTGATAAACTCACTCCACGGCAATCGCCGGCGTCATCTTCCCCAGGAGTCGCTGCCGCCTAAGCCTCCCCCTTCCTTCCAGTCATCGTCGACATCGTTTCCCCTAGGGCTTTCAATAAGCTGCGCATCCCCACGCTTCCATCCGCCTGACGGCAATGTCGTTGCGAAAAGCTGTCGCCGGCTAGAATGACATTGCAGCAAGCTTCACAATCGCAGCTGCAGACGGACGCCCGTTTCCTTCGAGACCTAAGGAAGCTGTATGAGTCAAAGGAACTTTACTCTTTGACTCAAGAAATAACTTATATATAAAAAAAAAAAAAAAAAAAAAAAAAAAAAAAATCAATTACGTAAATAAATAAGTGTGTGTCCGATAAAATGGGATGACGTTAACTAAGCCGTGGTTGGTTTAGTTACTTGGCAAAACGATTTGAATTTATGATTTGAATTTGATTCAAGTTACATCAAAGGAAAAATTCTCAAAACATTCTCTCAATTAAATACTGGAAGCCGTGACTTATCGTAACTAAGTATTGTTTGGGAGGTACGTACGTCGACGTTTATCGCCGGGGCGTAACTCCTCAATATGATGTTGCGTTCGTCAAGGCCAAAGTATTTTCAAAATTCAAACTATCCAACACGCCGCAAGGCCGGATAAATTTCCAAACCAAATTATCCAACACGCCGCAAGGCCGGGTAAATTCCAAATCCAAACTATCCATCACGCCGCAAGGCCGGATAAATTTCCAAACCAAATTATCCAACACGCCGCAAGGCCGGGTAAATTCCAAATCCAAACTATCCATCACGCCGCAAGGCCGGATAAATTTCCAAACCAAATTATCCAACACGCCGCAAGGCCGGATAAATTTCCAAATCCAAACTATCCATCACGCCGCAAGGCCGGATAAATTTCCAAATCAAATTATCCAACACGCCGTAAGGCCGGATAAATTTCCAAACCGAATTATCCAACACGCCGCAAGGCCGGATAAATTCCAGATCAAATTATAAATTTCCAAATCAAATTATCCAACACGCCGTAAGGCCGGATAAATTTCCAAACCGAATTATCCAACACGCCGCAAGGCCGGATAAATTCCAGATCAAATTATCCATCACGTCGCAAGGCTGGATAAATTCCAAACTAAGTTACCCAACACGCCGTCGAGGCCGGATAATCTCTCTCTACTTCAAGTCATCCAACACGCCTTAATGTACTACGATGGAATATCGTTTGGGAGGTGCGTACGTCGATGTTTACCATCGGGGCGTAGCTCCTCGATATAACGTTGTACTGCCTGGGCCGGATATTATCCAACACACCGTCACAAGGCTAAAGTTCGACGAACACAAATTGCCCATGGTGTTGGAAACTCTTTTTCTCTTATCATGTCGAAATATGTATCACGTTAAATCAAATTCATGAATGAAATTTTCTGATTATCGCTCTTATCTTGTTGCGTATTATAGATCTCTTAATCAAAGGTTCCCTAATTTTAGGGGTAATTAACAATGAGCGCTTGCGCTCATTGGAAGCCAGAACCCATTAAACAAAAAGCCTTATTAATTTAAGGTGGATTTGAAACGGTCATAATACATTCCCAATGTAGCGAAAATGACCCCACACTAATATCCTAAATCACTATAAAATCTAGAACTTGATATTTTCTGTAGGACTAACTTTGTCTAGTTCAACCTCTATCTTTAATTGGCTTGAACCTTTATCAAGACCCAAGAACATTGATTTAGACAATCTTACCTAACCTAATCCTTGAATCCATAAAGAACTCATCAATACGTGCAACTCTTGAACTAGTACCTATTAAAACTATAGATAAAGTTGACCAAACTAAACTCATTGATCCATTAGAGCGTGCTTTAATAGAACACCCTGAGTTTGTGATACTAGTTGATATTTCTGAGTTATCACTTGATTAAAATCTTATGTTCTACCTGAAGCCTATCTGCATTCCTCAACATGAATAACTCTAGTAATTTTGTCTATCCATTAGTTTGCACTAGAACTTTTAGCTTCTCTCGGAGTATAAATATTTAATTAAGTTGTGATCTAATATAGGAGTGAAACATGAATTAAATTTAGGCTGAATTGATTAGTTTCACATTTAAATATTGGATGATCGAATGTATTTTCACATTTATTTAGACGACTGGATTCTTTCCTCAGACTCATGAGCTTAACCTTTTGATTTAGTAAGAGTTAAGTAACTTGTTTTTGCCGAGCTTGAAGACTACGAGTCTCATTTGTTCTTGATAGACCAAGTCAAGTTGAACAGTGATATTTCCCTTGCAATTCCCCCCAATGAAGTCAAACTCCGTAGCTCAGCAATCGATATTCAACATGCATAGATGGCTTGATCTGAAGATTTATGCCCCTTGATTTTATCAATTCTTGCGCAGAAACAACTTGGTAATTGGGATAAGCAAGAGAAGAAACTCACTAGAACCATGGCGCATTGTCTTGTTCTTAGCTACAAAAGATAACGCCCAGGTGTGTTGAAATCTGGAAGAGCAGAAGAAACAAGATTACTGATTCCTATGTTTGACTTGAATGATTCTCTTATATCTCTCAGCCGTAGTTGGTAGTTGACCTACTTATCCGCTGCAGAAACTTACTGCACAAACTAACATGTTGCTAGATTCTTGACAAAGCAGATTTAAGCTTCTAAGATAAACTTTCAGTCTACGAGATATGATTGAGTTGGTAAAAACAAGTAGTATTCCGGATGAAACTAGGTGAAAGATTCTGAAGACGTCTCATGTTCAGACTAAATTGCCTGGAAGGAGGTGCTGATAGTTGCCTTTTTGCAGTTGAGGTCAAGAAACTTGAAGCAAAAGCAGATGGAGATCCAAGCACACTGCAAAGTTTGTAAAAAAGAAGAGTACACGTTGTGTTAGCTTTTTAATAAAGTAAGCATTATGCCACCAAATATGATGCAGAGATTGACAGATGTGCACAAGCAAAAACCTGGAGCATTCCTGCAGAAAAAAAGTGAAGTCATAAGAGGAAGAAAAGAGATTTGTAACTATCTCTAATACCTCGATTTAGTTTTAAAACCAAAGAAAAGTTGATAGATTTAATGAATTAATTATCATCAATCTTAATGAATCAATTTAGCTGCTGTGACAGTATACACTAGCACTGTAGAATTGTGAAGGAAACAGAGTGAGAAGAGACTACAGATTGAGACAGGATCATTTGGCTCTCAAGTCAAACTACTGTTTGACATAAATGGAGGCCAAGCCTCCTTTGCCCAGAAGTAATCATTCAAGGACAATAGATATGATCGGACACAAAACCGCGTACAGTTCCCAAAGATTCCCGTCGGCCGCCCGTTCCCACCATGTCGGTGATCACGTCGCCTCCGCCGGGCCCGCTGCCCCTCGACGCCACAAGTAGCCTGAATAAAGCAAGCCCTCCGCCGGATTCTCTGCCCACTCCACCGCCCGTCGGTACGAGTGGACGACTGCTGACCTGGCTCAGTCACGCGCCGCTTCGGTGAACCATCCTGCTAATTAATTTGAGCTAGCGCTCTGCGTAAAATGGTCAATTCCAGGATTAGGTTTGACGAGATCTCGTCCGCGCTTGCATCCTCGCCCTTTGTTTTCCCCGCGCATCGCCACATCGAATCGATTCCTCATCCTCTTCCTCATGTCTATAAATAGAGACCCTCTCGATTGCAGTCGCCTCTTCACATCTAACCCTATCGACCACGCACATTCAGTATCGATCCAAAGGAAACGGAGAAGCAAAAAAAGGGCAAATTTCAAAGTAATTAACTAGTTAATTAATCCCGTCGGGGATATGGGGAACTGCATCGACTTGCAGAAGGCGGTGACGTGGGTGGACGACGAGGATGCGTCCGTAGAGCGGCGGATGATGGACGAAGCGAGGGCAAGTTTGCTGGCTAGTTCGGATCGGGAAAAGGAGGCCAGCTCGGCCGAGCGGTCGACGGAGATCAAGATCAAGATGAGCAAGAAGCAGGTGGAGGAACTGCTGCGGCGAGTGGACGGCGAGCGGGTGCCGCTCCGGCAAGCGCTTGCGGAGCTAGTGAGCTCGCGCGGTGCCGAGTCGTGGGGCGTCGGGCCGTTGCAGGAGGCGGAGGGCGGACACTGGAGGCCGGAGCTGCAGAGTATACCGGAGGTGCCCGAATCAGATGATTGCATCTGTATGCGTGTTTGAGTGTGTGTAATTAGGACAAATATTCTTTAATTAATGGAATCAGAGAATAATGTAGATCATTAGAAATTGACGTAAATAACAAACCAAGATTGATGAAGCTTAATTTGCAGGTAACATTTTGGTTGTTTTGAAATCTGGAAGAGTCGATTCAGAAGAATCAGTTCTTCGGAAGCGGATGCTTTTGTTCGGAATTTAATTAGGATTCTATGATCCTACGAACAAATAATTTGGAACATACTTTTGTGAGAGTTTAATGGCTATAAAAACGATTAAATATCCAATTTACATAACATTAACAAATAATATTATTAAAATTAAGTAGTAGGACTAGAGACTTACCATATAATCTCAATATTCATGAGAATAAATTTCTTATTAACTCTACATTTTGCATTTAGTTTTCTAGAAAATTTCTTATTAGTATGAATTCAATAAAATAGAAATAGCTACGTTTTTTTTTATGAAAACGAATAACCTTTTAGTTTAGCTAAAAATGTAAAAATTATGTATACTTAAAAAAAACATTTTATTGGTATAAAAATATTTTATTTAAGCTTTACACTTACTTTTGTACTTTTGTAATTTATTTAACATTTGATACATAGAATAGTAATTATATTAAGTAGGTAATTTTTTTATTAAAAAAATCACTAGGACTAAAATGGTTGAATTTTCACATACCTCATATGGTATTGTAAACGAATATATATTGATTTACATACATAACATAACTATAAAACTTTTCATTTAATTTGAATACTTCTAACAATAGTCATATTTTTGTTAATCTTTTAAAGCAATAAATAAATCCGATTATAACTATCATTTTTTTTTTGTTATATTCTTAATTTATGTGTTTAATATAACATAAGAAAAATTGATTAGCATTACAAGATATATTTAGTTTAATTTGGTATTTTTTTCAACAAATGAAAATACTAAATATATTTGATTTACAACATTCCATCCTTGCCTCCTCTTCTCTCCTTCGCCAACGGCAACTTCCACGGCAATCATGATGATTCTGCTGTCGCCTGTGATGACACCGAGTGGTTACGTGGCAGCTGCAGCAGCAAGAGGCCTGAACAAAAGAAAAGTGAAGAATAAAAAGTTAATTTTATAATATTTAATTATATTTAATTAATTTTATAAATATTTATTAATATTAAATAATATTTTTTAATAATATTTATATAATAAGAATATAAAAATAAAAGATAAGAATGTGTTTATTAATCTTTTTAATTTTAGAAAGTTCTCTTTTTAAAAGTTTTAAAGAAATTAACTTACTTAATGAATTATCTGCATAGCATACAGTAGTAGCTTTTAGTCGAGTACTCACTGTTATAAGTGCAGTATAGGAGCATCATAATTGTAGAGACAAAAGCCCCTACCATCCAACCATCACCCTTCAAGACATTATTATCACAGCACCAGAGGAAGCAGCAGGTGACCAGACTTAGAACATTACAAAATTGTTTGTTCTACACACTCAATTACAATACATTTTTTTTAGCCTGTCGGTGTGACTTCAAATTAAATCGCTCAAGGCGGCCTGGAGTTCTTCTACCTCCTCGCCATCACACTACATATGCATGCCCAGCATGCCTTGAGAGATTAAGAAAAGGTGCTTTGACACAATTGGAACAGTGCTTTGCAGAGTCTTCTGCCAGCATTTTGTTCAATCTGAACATGATATTATAGCTGTAAATGGCCAGGACCAACGCATACAGATCATTGAGGAAGATATAATAGCAAGATTCTTTTTCTGATACTGAAGAATCAGCAATATTTTATCCTGCATGTAAAATTTTGTTGTTACAGAGAACAATCAAAAGGTACGGAAATGGAAACTGAAAAAAAAGGGGGATAAGAATCTACGGGGAGCCAATTACGCAAGAGTCTTTTTCCCTAGCAATTAAATTCTCAAGTTTCAGTACTCCCACACCTGCCAGCAGATTGATCAGTCAACTCTCCTGTACCAGCCTGCTCCACAAGAATCCTTGTTGACCATTTGCTCTATTATTCAGAATATCTTAGTCTTGTTGATATGTCTAGCTTGAAGTCATGCCTTTGAAAATAGGCTAGAACTAAGTGAACTGTCTCCTTTTCTTTTCCCTTGTTTAAAAAAGAACGTCTCCTGGTGAGCTCTAAAGACAATTCCAGTTAGGGTTGATTAGATTGTTAAAAAAAGGATAAGAAGTCCCGAAACACTTCGCCACAGACATTCTGGTGAAGGCATTCTCAGGGGGTGAAATGAATATCTAACTAAATTTTTTTAATACAATTAGAATATGATTAGAGTTCTATATCTACTTGGAGGCAAATTAAGATGAAAATGTAAGTAGAAGGAGCAAATTAAGTCTGTTTTTAATGAAGATACAAGGAAAATGAGTTAATTATAAAGTATAAGAGACAAACTAAAATTTAGTACTTCTTGATTGTTGCTCACATAGAGTCATTTTCCTTTCAGGAAAAAATAAAAAAAAAAACAGCTGCGGAGTGGTGAGGCAACATTTAAATTTCTCAGGTCCAGAGCTTATTATTTTGGGTAGAAACAAAGGAAGGTCGCTGGAGCCTTCACAATGTCCAACTTTTCTGATCATATAAAGAAGTATTAATGAGCACAGCTTGATATGAGAATTGTGGTTAGCTTGCTATATATATAGCTCCACAACCCTGCGCACAGTTCCAAACCTTGGCTCTTGTCTCTCATATGGCTCTCATGAGAGCTCAGCAATCTTACTCAAGGCTTCACAAGGAAGATCCAGAGGAAATGATGCATCTGAAAGCAAGGTTCCTCATCCATAAAGTTTTAGAGGAAGCTGATTCCCTACACCGAAGATCATCCAACTCAGGACTTAGAATCTGCAGATTGAAGAAAAGGATTGGAATCAGGATGAAGAGGCTGAGAGTTGCCATCTCCAGAGCCAGGCTTTGCATCTGCAGACAGGTTATGAAGCAATTTAAGCAGCTGAAGCTTGTCTAGATGCCCCAAATTTGCAGTGTCGAAGAGCAGTTTCTATATTGTCAATGTGTGAAAGAAAATCTCAAGATCATAATCTGCTAATTTACAGTGTTTTGGATGTTTGAGTCAGCAATAAAATTATCAGAAAGATTGATCCTCATAGCTGCATAAAATATGTTCACAGTTTCTGTCAGTAAGTATAGAATACACTTGTTCAGAATGATTCCTCAAAATAAGTATTCTTTTTTAAGAAATATCGAAAGGCAGAATGATTCAATGAAGAAATTGTCTCCTAGCTGCATAAAATATGTTATTATAAAATGCCTGCTTCACCTATGATGTAGATCATATGAGCTAACACATTTGTCCATTTTACTTGAACTAAGATACATTGAGGAAGAACTAAAATTGTTTCTTTTATTTCTCATTTCTCACAATTGTTCCTAATTCCTAGGATCCTAATCATTCGCACTAAACAAAGATACTTCCAGCGAAAGGCCCAGCCGACAGCCCAGCCCAGCTCCCACATTGTTCGACGCATATGCTATCAATGCGGACGCTCCTATCAGTGCGCCGCTGGCCGCTCCAATAGTATCCTCTCTTTTCGCATCTTGCTGCTGTTGTTGACACTTGCACATCCTTAACGGTACCCGATTCCAGACCGCCCAGCGACCTCAGGCCAGCACGACAAGTAGGCACCCACCCGCTTTAAAGTGTCGAAACTTTAGATCAGTAAAGAGCTGACCCCACAAATCTTACTACTCTGTCGCGTATGAAAAAGGCGTGCGCGAAGAGTTGGGTATCCCATTAGGAAATTATGGGGGCCTTAATACAAACCAGGCTATATATATATATATAGTATATTTTCTTTTCTGTCTTTAATTTATCGCGTGGTCTTCTCTCTCGCTTTTGTAGGGTTAGGGTTTTCTCCGATCTCATCCCTCTACTTCCGCCTCCATTCCCTTACGGAAGAGGGTTTATCCAAATCCAATCGTTTTGCTCCACGGATCGCCTCGACTGCCATACAACCTTCTATCATTGGATTTCGGCGTTATCTCTTCGTGGATCTTTCAGCTTTTCATTAATCTGACATGATGCAGCCGGGACCGATGGACCAGCAACCGCATCCGCAGCCCTGGGCCATGATGCCGTCGCCCCAGCAACCACCGCAATACTACCAAGCCGGTCCGCCGCAGATGTGGAATCAGCAGGCCTCCCAGGTGCCTCCTCCGGTTCCTCAGCCCATGCCACAGCCTCCTCCGCAGTACCAGGCCCCGGTGCAGTTCCATCCGCAGCAGATGCAGTTCCAGGCTCCTGTGCCTGCGCCGGCCCCAGCCATGGTACCACAGACAGCTTCGGCTGATGAGATCCGCACGCTTTGGATTGGAGATTTGCAGTATTGGATGGACGAGAACTATCTGTACAGCTGCTTCGTTCAGACCGGCGAGGTATCTTTTTTCTCTCTATGTTGTTCGTTTCCCCCTCAACTTCTGTATTTTCCTTGTTTTCTTGATTCGTTGCTTGATTTTGATTGGACTCTTTTGTTTTAGGAGCTATTTTGTCAATCCCATTACTTAAATCAAAATTAGGATTACGCACTTTCTTTCCAATTCTTTGCAAGGTTGTGTGTCATCTCGAATTATATAAAGTTCAGTAGCTAGATAAATAATTTTATTGCATTGCGAAGCATGCCTGCTCACAGTGGCACGTTCAATCAGAGTCTTTTTTTAATTAAAAAAAAGGTAGAGGCAGGTAGTGAAGGCGGGATTTGATCCTAAGACTTTGTTTTTAACAACTGATATCTTTACTAGTTGGGCTTACTAGCACCTTCTCAATTAGAGTTTTTACTAGTTTAAATTTGATTATTTCAGTGGAAGATGAAACCTTGCACCTCAGCCCATCTTGACCCTGCTATGATTGAGTGAACTTGGAGGAGATAAAATAGTAAAAACATAAATGTTGTTACTAATTTTTCAATGAATAGAATTCTCATGCCAGTATAATGATGGAGCTGGAGCACGCCAAGTGGAAACAAGGAATCACTATTACATAACGAGATAAACATTATATTCATGAGGAGAAAGAGTATTGTAGTCATTTAGCACTAATCAACTTCTATTAATTAAATGAATAGGAGAATAGTGTCATAACTCATATGTGAACAGTTAAAATATATGTAGGGGCATATTTGCAACATCCAGTTATTACAGTGACGTTTATGCAACTTGCAAATCTTAAAAGAATAAATGTGTTTTAAGCATTAGCCACAGCATATTTATGTTTCTGCTAGACATTAAGGTGGTGTTAAGTTCCTTTCTCACACATAATCTTAGTATTTGTCAGAATATCTAATTCTCAAACAAGGCATACTGGTTTCATATTTGATTTCTATTTCAGTTATTTCTTACCTTAAGTTGAGGTGAAGCACTATTATCATTTATTTTGAAGGGTTTAATTTATGAATAATTTATTTGTACTTATATTTTTAACCTTTCAAGCATTAGCTTACCAATATCTGCTCCACCTGTCTATGCATAAGATTGCATCTAATGTGCTGATAGGTTGTGTTAACTAGATTCCCAACTCTTGTTGAGCCCGTTGGAGTCAGCTTCAGTTATCATTGGGGTACATATTTGTATCTTCATTGATGTGAATTTAGTGTTAAAATGATGAATTAATCCACCAGGCCCCTTTCAGTTTATTTATTGTATGTTCTCCTGTAACATTTCATACAATGGTGATAACAAGGCTTAAATATTATGGGCTGTCTTCCCAATCTTGTTTCTACTTGGTTGAATTAGATATTGATTCTTATCTATATTGCTGTAATATCAATCGTGTGCACTAGCCTTTTCTGATCATTCAAATTATGTGCAGGTAATATCAGTCAAACTTATCCGCAACAAGCAAAATGGGCAATCAGAGGGTTATGGTTTTGTTGAGTTTGTGTCTCACTCTGCCGCAGATCGAGTTGTACAAACTTATAATGGTCAAATGATGCCTAATGCTGAACAAGTTTTCAGGCTAAATTGGGCATCATGTGGAACAGGTGAGAGGCGAGGTGATGGTGGTGCCGATTACACAGTTTTTGTTGGGGACTTAGCATCCGATGTCACTGATCTTCTATTGCAAGAAACATTCAAGAGCCACTACCCCTCTGTTAAGGGTGCTAAAGTTGTTACTGATAGGCTAACTGGGCGCTCAAAAGGTTATGGCTTTGTTAAATTTGGAGACCCAAATGAACAAACCAGAGCAATGACAGAGATGAATGGAGTTTACTGTTCTACAAGACCCATGCGTACTGGTCCAGCTGCGAATAAAAAGACTCTGGGAACTCAGCAACAATATGCTACAAATGGTATGCAGCTATATTGCAACTTACCTGATATTTTCTTTGCAGGATTCTTATAACCAATTTGCCTCTTGATTGATTGGTTGCATATGTTATTATTTTGCTTTCCATTTGCATTAGTTGAATTCCAGAATGGTAGGGCAATCAATTTTAAGTGATCTCCATTGTGTCTCTATCTGTTTGTCGTACTGTTGAAGATAAGCGGCATTGCTTCAGTTGCTGTACAGTCATTTCCTTCCGGCACTTTTGTAAAATTGGGCTCATTTAAACATAACTTCTAGTAATGAGCACTTATAGAAACTCGTATTCTCTCGAAGCAGGATCCATGATATCTTCATTTAGGGCTTGGAATTGACTTCAGCTGGTATGCATATCTCGTGTAGTGGTGGCCCTTTTTAGGTCAGTGTTCTATTATGTAAAGGTTTGATTCTGAATCCTTGCTGTGGCATAATTTGCTGCATATTCTTTTATTAAAATAGTCTAGGCAATCTATTTTTAATCTACACCATCTATTTAAAAAAATTTTACTCGTGTTTTCATTTTTTTAGTTCCTGCAGTTTCTTATATTTTGCCACCTATCATTCAAATTTTATACTTTCAACAATTCCCTTGAGTACTATGGTCTGGATTTTTAGTAATAGCCATTATAGGCATCTCGTAGATGAAACTTGTTATTTCATTTCATTCTTTCTGCAAAATCAGGTATATTCAATGTATTCATATATTTAAACTGCTATTCGCATTCCCATCTATTTTCTGGTGGGACGAAACAACAGTTTTTTAGTTACTACATACTTTCGTCACCATACCAGAAAAATATGGTTCAGATCACTCTTCTATTCCCTGGATTTTTGTCTCATTACGTTTATGTTTGTTAAGTAATTCTTTCCTGCTCATTCTAATGTTTTGCTTGGACCTCTTTAAAAACATCAGTTACATGGATTTTAAGTCAAGATTGGCTTGATGGATTGTGTTGAAAATGGTAACTATCTTAATCAAAATAAGATTAGATTCCCGATTCAGCACTTTTGACATTTACTGATGCCACTGCAGATAGCTTGCTATTTTATTGAAGAGTTATTGAACGGCACCATTTGATGCCAATGTTTTTGCAACTGAAAAGAACTACTTTGACGAGAATATCTTTTATGATTAGATGTCATGTTAAGTTCCATTTTTTTTTTTTGCCTTGTTATTGTAACCTATCATTTATGCTTGCTGAATTAATTATGCTCTGTGCCTAAGTTAATCTCAAGTACTTATCTTTCTGTTATATCATGGTCAAAACCGACCTTAGTTTAAAACTGTGCTTGAGCTTACCAATATGGCCTGTTGTATAAAGTGAATTTTTCTTTTTAATTCTGTAGAATGTTGATTGATGTAGGATATTTTCCCTATGAATTTGTGATGATTTGAGATCTTTTTCTTAAGCAATTGATCATCTCATTGTTTTATTTTTTTTTATGTGAGTAGCTAACACTGCATTTCTATGAAATATATTTAGGATACTGACTAATGAGGTTGACAACCAATCATTCGATCAGTTAAATGTGTCATGTTTCATGCTCTACCCTCCTAAGATAGTTCAAAGGCTTGTGATAGTGGATGGTTTGAATTTAATTATCTGGAACGAGCATGGGGTGGATTTATTTGGAGCATGTGAGTTATTGGCTTCCATCTTGACCAATTCTCTATTTCTCAAGAAGGTTCCAGATCAGTTTAATCAGTTCACAGGCTAAAGAGATGCAGATTCTCTAGACTGAGACAACAATATAAATATTGGATAAAAATGTGTTAGACCAGTCTTCTTATGTTAGATCACATTCTTTTATTTTTTAAAAAATATTATGTACTAAAAATTTCAAGACAATTATGCACAGAAAATGGCACTCACCCTAGATCTATGATATTCAACCTAGATACACAACCTTCCGAAGGAAAGGGATTTAACATTACATCACATTTTGATTGCAAAAGAGCTGGTGCTTGACATCTTTATTTATTTCAATCAAATTACATATAATTGTTAATTTGAATTTTTATTTATTTGTTCTTTTTTAACACTTACCGGTATAGTTTTAGATTAATATATTATTGTTTTACCTCCTTGTATCTGCAGCGTCCTACCAGACTGGTCAGGGTGCTGAGTCGGAGAATGATCCAAACAATACCACTGTACGTACTTGGTTAGCTTCCTGAAAATGAAAATTTTTGGTCATGTTTCTGAAATGTTACACCTGTTTCACAGATTTTTGTTGGTGGGCTGGATACTAATGTTACGGACGATCATTTGCGGCAACTGTTTAGCCCGTACGGTGAAATAGTATATGTAAAAATACCTGTAGGCAAGCGATGTGGGTTTGTCCAATTTGCTAGCAGGTTTGCTCAGAAGTGAAAAGTAGTCATCAAATAAGTAGTGGAAAATTTTAATGAACTGATTTTATATCTATTCGGTCGTATTCTTTTCACAGAGCCAGTGCAGAGGAAGCCTTAAGGGTGCTAAACGGAACCATACTGGGTGGACAAAACATTCGGTTGTCATGGGGTCGTAGTCCTACAAATAAACAGGTTCAGTTAGCTTTGTTTTTTTGCGTAAAGTTTGTCTTGTATTTATAGGGTTGAAAAATCACCAGAATTATCATTTATTATCAGCCACAGCAAGATCCTAACCAATGGAATGCGAATTACTATGGATTCTCTCAAAACTACGACTCCTATGGATATGCCCCTCCCCAAGATCCTAATATGTATGCTTATGGTGCGTATCAAGGGTACGGAAATTTCCAGCAGCAGCAACTGCCACAGCAACCACCGCAGGTACGGGCTAATGCTGATTCAAATTACCGTAGGATACAGTTACAAATAAGTAACCTATAATGATAACCTGATGCATGGTGCTCAAACTAACATAGACAACCCCGAACTTCGATCCGAAGATTTTGAGCCTGCTGGGTAGCTTCAGGCTACACTGTATCTTTTCTTTTTAAATTTAGATAAAAATCGATAGGCAATTTTAAAAGTTGTCTGATAAATGTGTGATATGGCTGGATTAAGTGGTTAAAAGGTATGCTCTATCATGTTGCTTCCTTTATGTATGCTTTCTGGGGTTGATGTTACTTGAACGTACCATATCTGGGACCTGATATTTCACATCCTTTATAGTCAAGTAATTCCTCAATATTTTACTGCAGTGATTTTGCAAACTTGAATCTGTAACGATTCGCCCCTGGCGTAGCGAAATGGTACAGAATAGGAAACATGGAGAGGTCAGCTTCGCCCAGACATGCGTGCTATCCAGGCCTTGGTTTCCTCTTTCATAACATAATCCTATGTACTATGTGAAACTGACATTGCTACAGATGTTGGAACTTTTCTTTTCGTAGCATTTCATTTTCTCTGAGATGATGACAGTAACTTGCTATGTTTAATTGTTTATTTCACTTTCCCGAATTTGAAATGCTTCCAAAATGGAATTTTGCCTATTCTAAGCAGTACTATCTTATTTTTGTACGTTCTTTTTTGCTTTAGTGATTGATTTATTCTAGATCGTTAATGAGCTACGTAACGCGATTCGTGACTTTGGACCGGCCGAAACCATGTCACAACAAATAGCGTTATTGTCAGGCCCGGTCCAACTGGTTCGGCCCAAGCCCCATCCCATAACAGAAAAAAAAACGGAGACCCAAGCCTGCGAAGAGAACAGGAACTGTGAAATTCGAGCCGGGGAAAATCGTGGTCAACAGAGCATGTTGACCCTAAATTGCACGCGCGCGCTGCATGTTCATCCCTGCAAAGCCCGGCTTCACCTGAAGACACGGATGACGACGCAAGTCACGGGCGAGGCGGAAGAATCGGATGGCGGCAGCATAAGGGTGCGAGGTACTCGGACGCAGCCAAAGATATTGGTGCGAGCGGGTCGTGTGGAGAAGCAAAGGCAGCGTCACTAGCGGAAGAATCGGGCTGGCGCTGAGACTAGAGGTGGCGGCGGGCGCTACTCCTCTCTATAAAGCCGATCGAGGGAGATCTTCAGCCTTTAACCAGCGCCTTCGCCACTAGACGAGAGCTGAGCGAAGGTTTTGGAGGAGCTTCAAGTGGAGCAATCAACGAGACTCAGGGGAGTTTCGCAGTGCGGGCGTCAACGAGAGATTGTAGCCGGCGTCTGGGGAGACGACCGGCGAGGGAGGGATTGAGGGCGTCGACGGCCAGGTGGCCGACGACGAGGGAGAGAAGCTTGTACGGTGATTTTGGTTAATAAACAGAGTTTCTTCCCTTCCTTCCCTGATTCTTCGGTTGGCAACGACACTCGGCAGTACTCCGGCAGCAGGCGGCTGTCCGGCGACGAATAACGCAAAGGAACGCAGTTGGCGTTCCTGTGAAGGGAGCAAACGGCGGCGACAAGCGCGGGTGGCGCTCGTACCAGGCGGCTCTGCTTCGTGGCGTAACAGAGGAGAAGGCGACGCGAAGAGACGTGTTCCGATTTTGACCGAGTCAAAATCGGAACCGAGGCAAGATTTGGCGAGCGGAGCAATTTCGGTGTGACGTCAGTGAGGCGTCACTGACGTAGGACAACCGAAATCGGGTTAAGCGGCGGAAGTGAATTGAGGTGGCTGACGTCACGACGACGTCAGCAACGTAATTTAATCGGAGCGGCGCGGCGGAAATTAGTTGACAGGGTCAAAATTAGGGTTTGACCAAGTTGACCAAAGAGGTAATTGATTTAGGGTTTTGATTCTTTTCGGATTTTCCTAATTGGGGTTAGAGTTTCTTTGTGCGAATTGTAATTTGGGGATAAAAATTATTCGGGGAGAAAAATTATTCGGGGAGTTAGAGTTTCGAATTTTGGGTCGAAAACGCTAGGCAGTTTGCGTTCCGGTATTCCGCCGGACTGCCCTGAGACAGCGGATAAACGTTGTTTTTAGGCCGATCTGACCGGGGCGTGACAGTTATGGTGCATGCATACCTACACGCCTCTCTCTGGTTATCTTACTCAAAATGAGACGAGTGAAGACAATGAATGCCGGAAAAAAAATGAAAAATGGGGCCTACGGTGGCTCATCCACCATCCATATAAATTTAAATATGTAGGTTGTGTTTTTTTAAAAAAAAAAATAGAAGAAAAAAATAAAAAATATATTAAATCTAGTAGTATCTATTAGTATTTTTCGTCTAGATTCAATCTGTTTTTTATTTTTTTTTTCCTAATTTTTTATTCAAGGAAACATAGCCTTAGAGATGTGTGTATTTATACATCTCAAAGTGATGGTGGAGGGGAAAGATTAAACCTGACAAAAACTGACCCGACCCGTCGACCCGACCCGACTCGACACGAAGTTAGGCGTGTTCGGATTGGGTCTAATCGTGTTCGGGTCATAAACGAGTCAATCCATTTATGACCCGAAATTAAACGGGTCGTATCGGGTTATAATCGGGTTGACCCGCTTAATCCGATTATATTATATAATTATATATTATATATATAATTTATATATAAATATATTTATATATCATTTCGGGTCGAGTCGTGTCGAGTTAATCGGGTTAATATTTTTTTATAAATATTTGTTTGAATTATTTAATATTAAACGAGTTAATCGGATCGTGTCGGGTTGACCCGAATGTATATGGGTCGTGTTTGGGTTAGATCATCTGATCCAATTAATTAAATGGATCGTGTTCGAGTTAAGCTAATTGGATCATGGGTTATAAACGGGTCAACCCGAACACGACCCACCGACCTATTTTGCCAAGTCTAAGAAAGATTGGCTTACTTATAACTTTTATCCATGGATGCCACTATTATTAATCAAAACTTTACCGAAGATTCATCCCTTTCAATTTTTCGTACTCATTTAGTTTCTCCAGTATTTTTTCGGTGGAAAAGATTTTGGTATTGGTATTAACCAAATCTTGACTGAAGATTCAACCCATCACATTTCCGTACACTCATCTAGCTTATTTCCAGTTTATTTTGGTCGAATGATATATGCGAATACAACTAATTGATGCCTTAGTATATTGCCTAATCTTGACTGGATTCAACCCCAATGCACTATCTTACTCTCCTTGTTTAGTTCTCTATTTGCTATTACCGTTGTAAATGAATTATTCAATCTTTTCCCATTTTCATAAGATCTGACAATGGCTCTCCAAAAGGATTCCTTCCAATAGTCAATCACCGATCAGGCAAATATGACAGCTTTAAGGTGGAACTTGAAATACCAAGTCAACATTCGTAGAATACTTGATAGCAGGAAACATGATGATTCACACGACAATTAGACATGACATGAAACTTAGGTTCAAACCATTATTGTCCCAGTCCCACATTTTGGACCTTGGTCAATACGGCTCCTACACATAATGCGCCTCCAGAGCTTGAAAACTAAGCAATCACAGTTCCAAGGCCGCAGGACACCAGATCTCGTGCAAGGATCAAAATATAGTATATCACAATACATATATAACTAAACATGCACCAAGGCCTCAAACAGACTTTTCTGTTGCTCGAGCCTCATGCACTCTCCTCGCACAAGTCTAGGAGCTGCAGAGTCTGATATCACACACGAACAAAAGAAAAAAAAAAAAAAAAACAACATTAGATGCTTATATAATAGGATACAAAATTAAGCTGAAAGCGGATATACCAACACAAGCATAATAACAGCATGAAGTAAATATTACCTCCGATATTGAGAGTTCAAGCCGAAATTTTGGACCATCATAATGATGCAAGACTGGCCTAAAGGCATCTTCCTCAAGGGCCTTACAAAGCTTCCTAACACGAATCCTCACCTTGTTTTTTTTTTTTCACCAGATAGAGAAAGATTAGGAAAGAATAGGAAGCAGGAAAAGCATTAGTTATGTTTCTTTCAACAACACTATTGTTTACCTGTGCAGGAAATCTGGACTCGCCCTTACACTTTTTGTCTTCCCAGGCTGTTGGGTCAATATTAGAGCCTCCAAAACTAACAGCCTGTTAACAGTAATTAAGCAACAAAACATAGTTTAAATTTCGAGATTCAAGAAACTGTACAAAGTGTCGTCCATAAGACTAATAGTACTCAGATTCCCGAAAGTATTTTCATCTCTACCTAACATGAGCCTTTGGCAAATGATAGAAATAAAAAAAAAAATCACAAGTTATTGCTCAAATAGCAGATCTCCGTATGACTTCAATTGAACAAAATTAAGTGGACGAAAAGCCAAAAGAATGTATCCTGACCTTTTATAGTCAATTGCTTAATTCCAACGTGCAAAGATTTAACAGTCTTACTAATATGAATCTCGAGCACTCTTCTAAAACTTTGATAAGAAAAATTGTTCTATAAACCTACTTTCACAAGGGCATGCACCTAAGAAACAACTAGCTGCAGCATAAGAAGGTGCAAGCCCAGTTCATAAACTAATCATTATCAAACTAAAGCAGAAAAGAAGAAACTAGCCATTGGACACAATGCTTTTTATCTTAGATAGAAAATACATATTATCCACCAACAGAGTATTAAATGCAAGGAAAGTAGCTATTTGAAACCTCAAATATCCCATGAAGCTGATGAGTCGTATAGTTGTAGAGGAAAAGGGGCAAGCCAGGAGTAATGGCACGAACAGAATCACGGTATCTGGGAGGCAGACCTGGCAGATGAGATTGTAAGAAGACAACTTAATTATAACGTTGATGGAAAATTTTAATTTTTTATTTGTAAACAGAAACAATCTTCAAAACTGTAATATATGGAACAACTAACTTCTTATAGCAGAAGCAGAACGATGGAGCATGAGTTGACAAAACAAACCAAAGTTAAAGGTCATGGCAGTGGATAAGATATTCCTCATCAGACAAGTTAAAGGTCAGTGAGTTGATTGATTCAAGATCAATGAGGAAACACCAGGCAAGCCAGAGGGGCTTTGTAATTGAAGTTGAGCTGGAAAATAAGGCTGATGAGATCGGATCTGCCTATTTACAGCCTATATCTGCTACTCCACTAACGAGTCCATCACCAACAAGCACTGTCCCATCCTTAGATGACAGCCACAGTGGTGCCCGCTGGCCATGTTGACATCATTATATTATGTGCATGAGAAGTCAATTCCAACTGTTAACATCAATCCCTTCATAGCCTAAGGTGGATAGGGTTCTAAGAATTGCTGCTGAAGTAGTGATGCCAAAAAACATAAAGTGTAATTCTGTTTAAAGTTGGATAAAGTGTATGTGAGTAGATTGATGACTTAGTGACGCATAAAGGCTAAGAGATGTGATAATAGGAGTGCATAATTCGTGATCAAGATAGGCTATCTCCTCTTCAGTGCGAGATAGCAATCGAGGCCTTTTTATCTCCCTCTGCTCCTTTCCTTTCTATTTCCTTCCAACTCAGCAAAGGAAGACTCCTCCTCCCTCTCATTATTGCTTCATAGTTCATACCTCCCTCTCATTATTACGGCAACATGCAACAGAACTAACCAAAGAAGAATCACACAAGAGGAATGTGACAAGAAATACAGTTCTACCTGTCCTCAGGTCAATTTGCATGTAGAAACTTTGCTTGGAAATTAAATGTGAAAAAAAGAATTTTTTGCCCTGTCAGTGGGCAAATGAAGGATAGAAAGAAAAAAGAACAAACAGACAAATTACTGGTTCCCTCTCTGAGGAGAATCATTAGTGCAAGTTCAATATTCATGCAAGCAACCAGTTGATGTTAGCTATTGAATATTATGTCTTGGTGTTTTTCCTACTATTTGATCCTTATTAGGTAGTCATAGTATTGGGCGTTACCCAATCAGGTTCCTCTCATATGTTATATCCTCAGCCGTTACCGGCAAGAATCGTGCACACCCTAAACAAGAAGATAACTAAACCCTCGATAAAAACCCCAAACTAAACCCTAGACCCTTATTTATATTGCCCCCTTAACACCCCATCCTCACACCCTTTCCCCTCGCACCCCTTCACACCCCTTCCTTCGCACCCCTTCCTTCACACCCCTTTCTTCACTATTGGGCTTCGGCTGGATCCGGGTATAACATACTAACTCGGATCCACTTTATTACATATCTACTACTAATATTAGGTCCGTAACAATTGCCCCCCTCTCAAACTAGCCTTGTCCTCAAGGCTAGAAAACTTCATCTTGATCTTGAACTGCCTCCAGGATCCCAAGTTGCTCGATAATTTGTTTTATCCGCAATGTCAAACACTTTTGCCTCCAGCATTACAGCATCATCTTGCTCTTCAGAAGATAAGTCACCCCACTCATGAGGCTGGAACATAGTACTAGTAAGCTGAGGTTGTCCATTTATAACATGGTGTGAAAGACTTGAGATAGGATTGATAGTTGTTGTATTTAAGGGCTGATTCTCCTGCATATTTTTTGGTTCTTTTAGGACAATAACTATCATCACATCATTTGCTACCAGCAACCGTGGATGTTCATGCGAGCCCTTTTCCTCATCTTCTCGCTCGGAAGCTTCAACAACAGCATTAATCAATTCCTCTTCTACATTGGGGCTATAATCGGCCTCAACTGTTGGATAACTGCTCGGTTCAGAACGAGGATCAAAAGTAGTATGCTCTAGAACCTTGATCAACATGAGTTAGATCGTCTTTCTCAAAGGAGCTTTGATTAGGAATTGCACTAAATCTTAGGATCATTTCTGACTTCAGCCTCTCCCAGAGATTGAGAATCTGTCGGTTTAATCCTCAAATCCAATCATATGCTTCTCCCTCCATACGAACAAAAGCCATAGGAAATTTAATGTTGTCTGATGTACCTTTAATGTCGAAAAAATATTCAGCTTGTGCAATCCAATCCTCTGGACCAGTGCCATTAAATCCTAGTAATACCGTGAGAATACGAGTCTGCCATCTATCCCACGCAGTGCTTTGGCTCGGTAATGTAGTCTTCAGGACCTCGCACCTATTAATAGTCACATCCTTTCCTTCTTGCCTTTGCTTCTCCCTAACCATCTCCCTCAACATTAATTTTATCTCTAAAATGTTCAGACGATGATTCATCTCCTCCAAACGTTGATCAATCTCACTCCTCATCATTCTCTTTCAAGATTTTTTTGGTGCTACAGTAACTTGATACAGTAAGTTACAGTACCCATTTTTTTTCCACTCTGTTTTTTTTTTCCTAAACTACGCTACAGTGGCGTCTTCACGCCCGCACAGGCGCCACGCCTGATTTCCCACATGCGCCACTTCCACACGCGAGCGTCTGCGTCGCCGGCTTGCTCCGCCGGCAAAGGTCTCCGGCCGACTAGGGTTCCGGCCAGAAGGGGGAGGAGGAAAAAGGAACGTCGCCTCGATTCCGCCTCCGATATGCGCTTTTCCCCTTGATCCGACGTCGCCTTGTCTGATCCGCGCGCGTTGAAGCTTTCTTGCCTGCGACTGCGTTCGCCGATGCCCTCCTTCTAGCGCCACAGATCCCTTAAAGGAGCCGATGTCCACATATCCCTTAAAGGAGCCGATGTCTTCACCGTGTCTGAAAAATACGCCGCTCGCCGAAAGCGACGAAAGCCAGCGTCCACGTCTTCAGCAATCGAGGAAGACAATCACACGCCACTCACCAGATCTGTGCTCGCTGGTCGCCCTCGCGTCGTGGCTTCTCTTCTCGCGTTGCCGCAATTAGGAGTCGGCTGATGTCACCTGAGGAGAAACGCTGCCGTCCGAAATCGTCTCGAACCACCTCGAATCAATGTACTCCGCCCTAGGGTTTCTTTATCGGCTTGATCAACGATAATAGATCCGCCGTTTAGATCTACCACCGACAACGGAATCTTTTCCGCCTTTATTCGTCGCTGGACCACCGGTTCCCCGGCAAATCAATCCGGCAGGTCGGACCAATTGATAGAACTCCCTCAGCCGTTACCAGCGAGAATCGTGCAAAGCACGCCCTAAACAAGAAGATAACTAAACACTCCCACACTAAACCCTAGACCCTTATTTATATTGCCCCCTTCACACCCCATCCTCACACCCTTTCCCCTCGCACCCCTTCCTTCGCACCCCTTCCTTCGCACCCCTTCCTTCACACCCCTTCCTTCGCACCCCTTTACACCCCTTCCTTCGCACCCCTTCCTTCACACCCCTTCACACCCCTTTCTTCACTACTGGGCTTGGGCTGGATCCGGGTATAACATACTAACTCGGATCCACTTTATTATATATCTACTACTAATACTAGGTCTGTAACATAACCTCAATTTCCTAGATATGAAAAAAAAAATTCAACCCTTGTTCTGATATGGAATGAAAAACTTATCTCCCTTTCTTCTTTCACAGCCACCATTGCTAACCACCAAACATCCATTGGCATCCACCTAGTCACCCGCCACCTTCCCCTCGTTCTCCTCTCTTCCTTTTTCTTGTCATTACCTCCCACCTAGCCATCCTCCTCTCCCTAAACCTTACACCACTCACCACTTCTACTTCTTGACTGTCAGCGAGTTCTAATCATTGTAGTTTTTGTTCCTTTTTTCTCTTCTTGTTTTTCACCTCTTAGGCTATGTTCAGTTGGAGGGATTCCACAGTGGAAAGAATAGAAAATGCTATGAATCTAGATAACTTTTCATCTGGATTCATAGCATTTTCCATCCTTTCCACTTGAAATCCCTCCAACTGAACATAGCCTTAGTGAATTAGAGTTATGCCATAATCATCTCTCCTAATCCTGACCACTCTCTTTGATCCCTACCATGCTCTAGACCTTTGATAACTCATGGATTCCTCCTCTACCAATAATGATCTTAAACCCACTGCCACCTCGGAATAAATATTAAACTCAATGGTCCTAACTATTTATTGTGGGTTCAATCCATGTGTTATTTTCTTGGATCTCATAGCAAGGATCATCACTTTGACACCCTTCCTCTAACAACCACTAGCCCTAATCGATTGTGGTGCCACTCTAACATGGTTGTTCTCACATCCTTATTGAACAATATAAAGACTAGCATTGCATCCTCATAAATAGCAAGTATCATGGTGCAACCTGAGTGGCATATAAAAATCAAGTGATTAGACTTGCTATATTGAAAACCAGTTGCCACAATAATTTGAGAGAATTTATGAAATCATGCTTGGGGATTTTATTTGAGGCCATAAATTACATTGTGCAATTTGCATACTAATTTCCCCAAGCAACATGCACAAGAGGTTGTTCCATGTATCCATTTCATTTGGTGAAGTTGTCAATCAAGATTGTAAGCCAATGAGAAAAAAAAAAATCCAAACATAGGTTAGTCAAGCCCCAGGTGAGAAAGTGTCAAAACAGTCAATTTGATATATTGAGTGAAGCCCTTTGCAACTAATCTCCCTTTGTACTTGCCTACTTATTATATTTCACAATCTATACCCACTTAATGAAACTAGGTGAATGTTGTGAAGAGACTAGAGATCATGTACCTCATGAAACTAAAGGGAGTAGACGCAATGGCCAAGGGTGGAGGTTATGTAGGAAAGCTGGTGGAGGTGATAAAAAGGAGCAGAGCTCCTACCCAAAGGGTTCAAGCAAGGCAGCGGTTGGCAAAGGTACAGTGGAGGGAATCCCCTCGATATTGTGATGAGAGGCAAAAGAATATAAAGTAGACTTACAAAAGATGGCATCATCACTAACAAGGGTGTGACGATATTTTGATAACAAGAGGTAATACACAAGGAATTGCTGGCAAAGAAACACCTAGAATACCATTTTATCCTAAGAGACCTTGGGAAACCTATATATTTTTTTAGAATCAAAGTTGATTACAAAAGGCAAAGTAATGCACATATCCTTTGGACATGCTTGAAGAAACTGGTTTGCAGATTGTAAGCCCACTAAGACACTAATGACCCCTAGTAAAAAATTACACTAACATGAATTTTAACTATGTTATCCCACCAGATATCAACAAGTAGTAACAAAGCTCATCTATATCACAGTTACCAAGCTTGACATCTCTTATTCTATAGGCATAGTCAATCAATTCATGCAAAAACATGTTAATGTCATTGGGAAGCAATGCTTCGGATATTAAAAATACATAGAAGGGGCACCGGAAATGGACTATTATTAAGAAGAATGGACACATCAAGATTGAAGCTTCCCTTGATGTTGACTATGATGTAGATATAAAGGACAGTAGGCTTATTTATGGTCACATTGAAAAGTAAGACAAGACAGGGAGCTAGGTCAGGTTGTGAGGCAAAATATATAGCTACACTTATACCACCTTGGAGATGATGTGGCTCAAAAACCTTCTACAAAACGTCAATCTCTAATGTCCTACTCAATGACTATGTTCTTTGACAATCATTCAGTCATCTTCATAACTAAATTTGGTCGTTCACGAGAGAATAAAATACATAGAGGTTTATTGTTACTTGTTCAAGAGGTAGTTCTTAGCAAATAATATACACTCCTTATACAAAGTTGAAATAACAACTTGTTGATGTCCTTACAAAGACTCTAAGCCCAACTAGATTCCATACAGCAAGTAACAAGTTGTGCATGTCTTACTCAAGCTTAATAAGTGTTGAATTATGTCTTAGTGTTTTTCCTGCTATTAGATCCTTATTGTTACTCAATAAGGTTCCTATCATATGTATATGTAATCCTAATATCCTACATATACTCTCGTACCAATTTTAAATACCTTATCGGATCTATATTTCTCCTAACTTAGAGCAAACCCAAACCTTTGTATCTGAAGTCTAGATGCCAAATGCCCACTATCTACTAAATCAATTGTAAAATAAAACCAATTTATTTAATCATGAGACATCCTGCAAATTAATAACTAGAGAGCTTTCTGTTCAGTAAATGGAAAGTAAACAGTTCAGTATAATCATCATTCTAAGAAATATACCATTCTAGAAAAGCAGATAATTTGATACATTTCATAATATTATAGTGAATATTGGCCTCTGGCAATACAGAATCACATTACTAACCAATACACAAAGATTGGAGGTGCCATAATATTGGATATTAGGCTCTTGGAGACAGCATATAATATATATATATATATATGTACGTACTAACTAACTAACTAACTAACTAACTAATTAACTAACTAACTAAAAGATGTTAAATAAGCAGTTGATTAATGTAAATTACCCAGAGTAAGAACTAAGTACAACTAAAGTATACTTCAGTAATGCGATGCAAAACATCCAAGTCCATGAATTCCATTCCAGACTACTGTAACAGGATGAGTGTGATTTAAATGCTTCAAGCTTACTATCTAAATGGTCATTAATTGTTTATAAGAAGCTAATGGGAGCAATAGAATTTATAAGTTCACCTTCAATCAAAAGAGAGTACAAAAGATGGATTTACTGACGAGTATATAATCAGTATAGTTGAACAGAAAAATTGGTGAGAAATCCATTTTGTTTTTATTCATTGGCTTGCAAGCTAGAACCAAACTACAGTTGGATATATTTTCAAGCATACTAATGCTTCAGTATTATCATCTGAAATAAACTACAAAAAAACACACACACACTAACACAAAAGAATCTGTAAATTGATCAAAGTTGAATAATCATACCAAAGAGTTGTCGCTTGAGATCTTCCTGCATGGTATCATTGTTGCAAACAAAGATATAACCACCAAGAACTTCATTTCTTGGGAGCATCTCAGTTGATGGCAATGTCTTAAACCTCTTGTCAAGAACAGCATTATTGTTGTTGTTGTTATTGCCACTGCTATTGCTATTGACATTACTGTTGTTGCTGTTTCCATCATTCTTATTACAGTTGGTGACCTCTTTGTTGCTAGAGATCTTAGTATACTTGTTAATGGTAGTTCCCAACTTGAAACAATTGATATCATTACTGTTGCTTTTCTGATAGAGATTGTTCATGCCATAAGCACCATGGAGGAGACTCTTAACTGAAGCATCATTCATCTTGAGATCCAGATTCATAAGACCAAGATTGATATTATCAAATTTGTTTTCCTCATGAAATCCAACCTTCTCATATGGTTTAGCATCAAGAATGCTCCTTGGATAATCCAGGTTATTCTGGCGGATATCTTTTGACCTTGTCAGCTCCGCCAGTTTGGAGGTCATAACAGACCACTGATAGTCCTCCGAGTTCTTTGTTTGACCACGGAATTCATCCCCCAATTTCCAGAGGCTATCCATCTTTTCCAGAATTAATAATTTATAAATGATAAATGATGATATTAGTCAATAAACGATGGATAATCTAAACCCATAACACAATCAATAAATATAAAGAGAACAGAATTATATCAGATTGTGCACTTGACTGAAACAAAATATGTCATGCAAGCATTAGTTCAGAGGTCTCCAAACAAAGAAGGTTCAAAGTGATCGTTGGTTGATAGATCCAAACACAGCTTCAAAGGGAAATCATTGTTACTTAAAATTCATCTAAAATCAGCAAGATCCCGATTTTAAGAAAAATTAAACTTCCAAAGCACTGACGCAGCTTAAGCATACAAGCCCAAATGGTAAAAAGAACGATGGATGACGCGCTAAAGTTAAGCTTTTTTAATCAAAAATAAAAAGAAAATTAACAACCAAAATTTGAACATTTCAGCTAAACCAGCATTAACCCACTATCTAACTACCTACGAAAACATTAAAAAACAAATAAAACGGAAGAAATTCAGCGACTTGATGCACAAAGGCCAGTTATTCCGAATTGCCAACTTCAAACTATGGGTTTGACAGTACAAAGAGTAAAGCTCGAGCCACGAAAGTACAGATCTTTGCCAAATCCAAGCTGGGGAAATCGACAATTCCAAATCGAGTAACAGCAGCTAGGGCAACAAAATTCGAGCACTGACTCACCTCAATCCGAAACAATGGTGGGATCTGAGTTCGGAAGGGTTTGAAGAAGCGATCTGGAGCGAAGATCTGTAAAGCCTAGATTTCTTGTGGGATCAAACGGGAGAAGGAGAGGAAGGCAAACCACCTCTCCTTTTCTTCGTTTGGTGCCTCCAACCAAGGGGGTAAGAGGAAAGTAATGAGCAGCTGAAGCAGCTCATCTTATAAGTAACAAATTGACCAGAATGCCCTTCAAGGAGTGGCACTAACTTTTTAGTGCCAATATTATATTGTTTATTTGGTGAAAATAGGATAATTTTTTTTAAAAAAAACTAATTATGCATCTCAACTTTTTTTTCTTAATTTGTAATTGTTTTAAAATATTATTAATATTTTTTTCTATTAAAAATTTCTTATTTATTAATTATTTTTATGTAGACAAATAAGTAATGATAGCGAAAGGAACAAGTGTTCCTTTCAATAATTGCACAATGACAAAGGAGAAAGCACATAGAGTATAAGCTAAAAGATAATTTTATCTAAGGCTAGATATTTTTTGAGTTAAATAGATCTTTTACCTATCATAATTAGGATTCATCCAATCTCACCTGTTTTTTAATTCAAAAAAATAAGAGAAAATATTTTTTACTTCAAATAAAAAATAAGAAGACACTAAGCATTATAATTAGATCACAATAAAAAACAATAAAATATATATTAGAGATTATAGAATTTTTTTTATACTTGAATTTGCTCCTATGAACACTTCAATCCAAATTTATTTTTTTGATTAAAGTTAGGTAAGATCGTTGAATCGAATATGAGTATTTTTGTCATCCTTAATAAATCTCAAATAGTCTAAAAATGAGTTAATAGATTGATTAGTAAATTATACTAAGTCCATATAAGAGATAAATAAAATGACTCTTTAATAGTTCAACGTTATTTAAAAAAAAATCTATAAGTTAACATAAATGGTTAATTATTTTAGATTATTAATCTTTCACTTTGACACTATATTTTTGTTGGACTCAAAGTTAACTCTAACACTACTATAAAGTTTTATCCAAATTAGAAAGAAATAAAAAATAATTAAAAAATAAAAAAATGAAAGAAAGACAAAAAAAAAAACCTTTGTAGTTTTTGTGTAATTTAGAAAAAACCTAAAATGAAAAAAAAATCTTCACTTTTTTCTTTATTTTTCCCTTTTAAGAGAACAAGTGAAACTTTTATATTTTTCTTTTAGTTTTTTTCCTAGCATATTCATACTCAATCCCATGGTTAGAGAATTAAGGAAGAGAGTTAATCAATAAAAGTGAACGATTATATAAATTAAAGGCATCATCAAAACACAAACATGTAATGGTGGCAACTAAAGGGCAATTGGGGAGAAAGAAGACAAGAAGGTATGACATGTGGGAGCGTGAAATGAGTGGGTACTTATTTAAACTCTGATATTCATGATAAATGTGTAGCTATTTGACTCAAATACTTATTAAGTTCAAGTACATATATTTAATATTAGGGTTAGTTGAGGTCTTGGGTAAAAAAATAAGATTGTAACGTGTTGCCACAACGAATTTCAAAACTATAAAATTAGTTTTGAAACTGATTATAAGGAGATATGCAATTTAATCTTTAATGAAAAGAATGTGCTGCCACAAGAAACTAAGATGAAATTAGATATTTTCTACTCAACAAGAACTTCACATTCAGTTATATAAGTAGACATTATAATTTTGTTACTGCCTGGCAAAATTGTCTTGCATTAATGCATGACAAAATCGTAACTGTCGATAACTTACTAATACACGATGACTCATAACAATTACGTTTTAATACGCAATGACTATAATGTTCGACACATTAACACATGATGGATATAATAATCGGCCGTCATTAAAAAATAATTAGAAAAGTTTCAAGTTTGTTAACCATTAATAATTATTAATCATCGTAATTATAAATTTTTTACCTTCTATTTCGTTAGTTATGATCGTTTATTTTATATTGAAAATATATTTACTTATAAATAATACTTTAATTTATTAAATATTCACAGTAATGCAATTATTTGTTGTAAAATTTTTATAAGTATATTTAGTCAACTTTTTTACAAAAAAATTAGTGCAATTCTGTGGCTGAAGTATAATTTTACCTCAACCAATAGCTAAAGTACATATAAGATCACAAGAAATTAATTAAATTTAATTAATAAATGAACAATAATAACAATAACAAAATCATCAAGTCTAACTAGCAATACATTATATATGCACATTATCTAAACAACCTAAATAACAAGTTTAGTAAATAATGATTAATATTATTAATATTTTCTTAAAAAATGTTAAAACAGTAAATCATAAATAAAACTAAATAAACAACATTAGTTTAATACTAGAATTCGATATAAGTCCTACAAATTTTAATATGGTCTAACTAGCACTAAATGATTTTTCAGCTAACCTTAGATATTAATTAACTGATATTATAAATTTAAATAAATTTTCTGAAAATAAAATTATTGAGTAATGTTCTTTGAATTTCATTTTTAAAATTTTAATTTAATTTAATTTGTAAATAAATAACTATATTTTTTAAACTCCTGCAACTTTTTTCCTAGATATTCAATGTTTAGATTATGAAGGAGAAATCCATTGGATATTCTTTCCACTAAGAGTATGAAAAACTCAAATAAGAAAATCAATAATTTTAGCGTGATTCATGTAAAAAAACGATGCTTGAGAAAGAAATATCTAAGTTCTCGATTAACTATTGGAAAGACATGATCACAGACTGCCAGCACATGGGTTATAGTACAGATCCTCTATTATTCATATGTAACTTCTTTAAGAAAACTGGAAGTCAGAATAATTCGAGTCCTTTTTACTCCACAATAAGACAAGTTGATCGATTAGAAAAAGAACATTTTAAGATGAATGCAGTTTGGTGAGCATTTGGTGTATCACATGTTAATAGCAAGCCGGTTGTTGGAATGAGACAGCAAGGGTTATCCAGATTGTATCATTACTAATTCAGTCACTCTGATTAATTTAGTCTTTGGAGATGATGTAGAACATGATTGAGGTCTTCAAGATCCAAGCCATTTGTTATGAAAAACAACAAAACATGATGATATGTAGCTGGAAAATGAATGTCAATCAAGATGATCCCTAGTATGTTAATGGTAATCCAGAATCATTTTGTGAGTGAGCAAAACAATGTTCAATTATTTTCCTTTTTCAAAATTTTGACATTCAATTTGAACCTACTTCTAAGACCACTACCTCAATATATGCTAGTAGGTCTAACGGATGATGATATTTAGCTACAAAATCTTAAATTGCAAATAAATATACAAAAATATTCAGACATATCCTCGTGCATTTACAGTGACAGCTACATCTAAGTACTTGTATATATACAACATTGATCTAGCTATGACACTTGCACAAGGTATCCTAGATAAGGAAGCAAAAAATCAGTGGTGTTCTTCTGAATCATGTAATGTTTTGGAAAATGAAACTTCAAAATTTGATGAATATACAATCATGCACTGTCAAACGTGAGTGTTGGTCTACTCTAATGGCACAAGAGATGTAAATTGGAGAACAAACATCAGAAGTATGGCAACTTGTCCTGATGATATCAGTTCATTCCGAAGAAACTCCATGTAGCACTGAGTCAATCAAACTGACCCTGAATAGTATTCAGGTTTTAATCTATCAAGTTAGGATTTACGTCTGGACTGAAATCAATCATAAGTAGCTTTGGTTCATCATGTGACCATCAAATAAATCAAATTCTTTTGAAATGTAGGGTTAGTTGAGAAACAAGACATTGCCAAAATAAATATAAGATGTTCTCCATTACAAATTGAAAAACATGAAATACAACTAAAACATCTGAAAACGAGTATGGACAGAAACCATGATTGAATAAGTTAGAAAGGAAACTTCCAAAAACTTTAACATAATAGCGCAGAAGGCAAAAGAAACACTGAAATGTAGATAAAACTTAAGAGTTAATTAGTTAAAAGTGTTTAAACAAGTGCAATTTATTCCCACCACATTACCTCAAACTTTTGACAACTGAAACACAGAGAAGCTGTGTTTAATGAATTTAAGTTCTTATATTGAGTACCTCAAAAAAGCTGAGAGAACTGAATTACTAATTCAGCGACAGACAGACAAACAAGAGAAATAGTATACAGAATTACCAATAGAATGTAACAAGGTAGGATGTACCAGTGGCTTCATGTATCTCACTCCGGTAGCAGTTGCAAGAAGGTGATAGGTTAAGAAAGATTAATTGGATGAATTTGGATCATCAAGCTACAATCTTTGTTGAATGACTTAAATTTAAGACAGAAACCAACAAATACTTGAAACGGCCGAGTAAAAAGTATAAGAATCATCATTCTTTTGTATTAAGAAGGATCTCTTAGATGGTACAGCTTAAGTTTCTCCAAATAATAATTTGCAGCGCCAATAAGTAAATGATTAACGACAACAAGTAAGCTGGGGACATCTCAGAGTTAATGGTCCTTGTTTTGGAGGTGATTGCACAACACAAGCATCTCCAGAAATACCATGGAAAAGAATTCAATTGTCATGTAAATTTCTATGCCTTCTGTCACGCCCCGGCGGAAGCCGGCTATTCCTAGCTCAGGGTTCCCCAGGGAGATGACAATATTAATAGGAACAAAGGAACATGATTTCTATAAAATCAAATAAATCAATTAATCTTAAATTCAACATCAGCACTGTGTGACATAATCAACTAACTCCATTACAAAAATTCATTAACTAAAGTTTATCAAGAAACTCTAACAAAGATGCAACTAATTTAACTGTAAAACTAGAATAAATCAGAAAAGTGTTTATCAAAGAACATTTGATGATACTCTGTCTCTGGCGGTAACTAACTATCTACTCTATCCCTCCCAACGCAAACTCGGTACCTGGAGGAGAAACAAGGGGAGTTAGCGAAAAATGCTAAGTAGGAACCAAGAGAGATGATGCATGTTCAATTTATATGAAATTTGCAATAACAGAACTACACTACATGTCATGAACTGATAATACAACAAAAATAAGTGAACAGAAGGTTGTCGTGTAAATCATCAAGCTTGGCCACAATTCTCTCTCAGGAGCCGCACTCATTTTCAGAGTGTTTCTATCGTCAGCTCACACGATAGAACGACTGTATCTAGACAGTCTGGTAAATGTTGCGTCCAACATCTGACATCCGTAGTATTGTCCGAGGACAACTGGCGGTGCCCTAACCGGTAACATAGTCTGATATAACCAGAACTACAACTCAGATAAACAGGCCACTGGTGATAAATCACCAGGTCAGAGGTCATATGCATGCACGACAGTATAACATCTCAATCATTTTTCACGGTTCATAATTATTCATAACTTTCCAACAGAAATATCAGAAAACATATTCTCAATGCAATCATAATAATCATATGATACTGGAGTCAATTTATGCACAAATAATAAGGTAACCGAGGTCAACCGAATTTAGAAACAAATCAATCAGAATAGATTCAAAGATAAGGTGTCAATACCTATCTACACATGAATTTGACACCGTAACAAAGGTAGGGGAAAGATTCCTACCTCAATCGCCGATATTCCTAATTCCTTTGAAATCACAGTTGTCTCCTTTGGTTCACTGAATAAATTAAATAAACACCCGTCATTACCCATAACATGCATCAATCCACAATAATACCATTACCTCTACTTTCCTATTAAATCAGAATTTTATCCCAAATAAATATCATCTAAATAATTTTCCATCTACATAATTTTCCCCCATCCTACTTAACAATTTAGATATATTGTCATCTCCCTGGGGAACCCTGAGCTAGGAATAGCCGGCTTCCGCCGGGGCGTGACACCTTCTATTGCCTCAATTCAAACAATAAATAGTGTGTAACCATTATAAATTTTCTTCAGATATTCCTCTGAAATTTTCATCTTTACAGGTCCTCTGGTCACCAATCATGGACCTAAATACATCCAAAAGCTGGTCCAACCTGTCTGCCTCACCACCCAAGTCCTTCATGGCACAGACAATGCTCTCAATGGTAGAGAAACAACCTGCCTTAGGCTCATGCCTTACTTCAGCATACAAGCTCTCTCTTGCTAAATCCAACTTTAAGTGAGGTAAAAGTTGCAGCCATGGGTTCTCATAGTAAATCCTCTTTGCCTTTGCCCATGTACCATCTAAGACAACCAAATGCTTCACTTCAAAATCCACAGTTTTCATACTGATAGCTTTATCACTAGGAAAAAGAAGAGCAGCACCAGGAGGAACCACTATCTCAAATTCTTCAAAATCTTCAAATTCATTGGTGGGACGTAATTCTTTCCTCTGCAGCTTACTCACGACAAAGCCATTAAGAATCGCTGATCTGCCAATTGGAGTCTCTAAAACCCAATCGATTTTAGGCTTGGCAGCGCGCTCAACTAACATTTTTATATCCTTATTGGAGCATCTTACTGTACATTTACCAGAAGTTCTTGTGATTGAATCCTCCGCATCTTCTGGCCATTCTAGATGATGATCAAAAACAAGTCTTTTGCAGCCTGGCCGAGAAGAAAATGGATTCAGTTTGCGAACTTTAAGAGTATGGTGCAAACCCAGTCTGTTTGATGGATTCGGAAGATTATATGAAGTAGCAGAACTGCTACCATTGCAATGCTTGGCATTGCTCTCGTCATTTTCCACCCCTTGTGCAACTGAAAATTCCAAACATCTTTCTAAGTCGGGCGTGTCCAGTGCTTCTATTCGGTGTTCAAGAGGGCGAAGAAAGAGCTGAGCATGGAAATTCACGTCAGTGACAGAGACTATCTCCAGGTTCCTGAGCCCCAGCTTAGCAATGCGCGTGGAATTGAGGGGGTGCTTCTTCTCCGAGCTGTGCAGCAAGATGGTGACAGAGATCGAGTTGTCGAGCGGCGGCAAGGGAAATCGAGAGCAGATACATGTTCTAGCGGGCTTGGAGCACTTGAGGCAAAAGGGACGCCTTGAAGGTCCCTCGCTCCCCATTGCTAAGGCTACGGTGCCGCAAAAGTTGGATCTTTTGGCAAATACAGAGTAGCTTTTGGCATGGAGAGATCGGATGCAGTAGAAAGCGAGAGGAATTATTCCGGCGATTGAGCCGTACGGCATCTGCGAGCTTCAATCCATGAAGAAAACCCTAATTGGAGCCGTCAAACCACCATTTTCTTTGCGGCTGATTCTGCCGTAATGGGTTGGGCCAGTGATCCAATCGTTTAAACTTCAAACCCACGATAAATCTTTTCCTTCTATTTTCTCTTTTTCTCCCTTTTTACATATCATTATACATTAGTTCATCAAAATATCCTTAAAATTTTATTACAAATTGGTTTAATTCTATTACTTAAAATATAGAGCTAATGAATTAGTAAGCAAACAAGTTTCATTAATTGAACCATATGTATTGATGACAAAGTCTTGAGGTTGAGTCTCGTCTTTATTAATTACTTTTTTAAAGTTAAAAGACAACCACTTACCTCCTCTTTCTATTTTGTGATGACTGATTCATGAGTCATTCTCATTATTATCATCATCATTCACTGATAAATTTCATTAATTGAACTATATTTATTGATAATAAAGTCCTAGAATTGACTCTCACCTTTGTTAACTACTCGTTTACGTTATAAGAGTAGTCCTACTCTTTCTATTTTGTGACAGTTGATTCATGAATGGTTCTATCATCATTCTCGTCATTCCTTCCTACAAACTAATCAATAAACAATAGAATTAACTTTGTTTTTCCCACAAACTTTAGAGAACATTGTCACTGTAATTTAGGTCAGCATCAATTACTTTCACTTAGAGGTACAAACATTGTCTGATTCTGAGGGGCCAGAGGCAATAAATGTGAGCCATTGTGTTATCCAATTGAACACAATGTGAGCCACTCAATGAGCAATCCAAAGTCTCCTAAATGCAATTGGCCTTTTTGCATGCAGAAAGTTTGACAGTGATCAGTGAGGACAGCCCCCACAAACCCAGGAGGAGAAATAGAATCCTTGCTCATAAAGGTGAGCAGAAGATTCCAAAAGCTGAATCCTTACTTGGGGCTAAAATCTAAGGAGCCAACGCATGAATACTTGGCCCTTTTCATCTACAATCTTCACATTAAGATTCTTAGTTGATCTTTTTTGTTGTTTTATGATCATAATCATGTGATAAATTTTTTTTTTCCTTTTGTCTTCTCTCTTTGGATTTTGGTGATCAATTTTCACCTATATGTTTTTACTTGGTACTAGATGGGCACTGTCTTTTAGTGCATAAATTGTCATAATAATAGTATTCGTGTCGAAGTTAGATCTAGAAAAGATAGGAACAAAATTATAGTTATATTATTTTTACTAATAGAGATAAATATATAATATTAAGTACTGTCTATAAGATATGCAGAGGGTAGCGTCCATACAACGAGCAGTATAGATCGGCTCTAGCTCTTGTATTTGTTTTATTTAAGATATATTTATTAGGGATGATAGCGAGTAGGGTACCTATATTTTTATATTATCCGTATTTTAATTTGAATAACTCTTCTACTATAATATCCGAATAACTTTTCGTTTATTTTTTAAAATCTCTACCCATACTCTAGCCTATTAAAAATTTAACTACTCATTTAATACCCGATTTAAATACTTACCCTATAAAATTTAAACCTATATTTGATTACTCGATTAAAATTCGAGTACCCAACCCTATAAAAATCCTAGTTAAGTTTCCGATAGGGTAAAATGGGTATCTGTAAACTAACTAATATATTAAAAAAATAATATTTAATATAAATAAATAAATAGGGCTTGGATAGTGAGTACCTGCCTTATACTACCTAAACCTTACCCACATCTAACTTGGGTAGCATATGCATTACCCATACTTTACCCAAATCTCAATAACATATACTCTACTACCTTTAAACGGGTTTAGGTAGGGCGAGTACTCGCTAAATTGCTATTCATTTGTCATCCTTAATATTTATCGGGTTGCATCCTTAATATTTATCGAGTTGCATATTTTTATAATATAATAATAATAATAAAAATTTAACTGTATTAATGTTTCTATAATTAAAAAATATATATGTATTTGTAATTTATAGTTTTATACGCGTGAATGTATAAATAGAGAAATAGAAGGATATTAGTTGCCTCCTCTCCCTCCTATTTAATCCCAGACTTTGCGTGCTCTGGATGCGCCAACAATTAGCAAACCATCTCCCCCGTTCTCTTCGAGGCCATGAAGCCAAGACTTGCTGTCAAGCTCCTCTCTCTCCCTCTCCTCCTCCTCATCGCCTCCCTTCTCCTCCTCTTGTCCCCTTCTCTGTCTCCGGATTGGGGCGACGCCAGCTCTTGGAAGGTCCCCTTCCGCGCTGTGGATCTGCTCCCCCTCCTCCCCTGGAGGGCTGCGTGGCCCGTCCTCCGTTCCCTCCGCAGCGCCGTCGACCTTCTACCCACCTTCGTCGGTTCCGTCTCATCCCCCGGGAATGTTCTCGAGTGGAAAGGCGCTTGCTTTTACAAGAACATGGCGTGGATGGAGTTCCATAACAAGAGTCAGTCCCAATTTGGCGGTGGAACTCTCCATATCAAGGTCGGCGGTGACTTTTTTTTTTCTCGTGATTCGAATTATCTCTTCAATTTTAGGGGTTTATTTTTCATTCGGAGTAAGGTGTTTGACAGAGTATGACTTGAGTTGAGAATTGGGGTTCTAGGTCGCGTGCAGTATATGTCTAATGAAAATTTGTAAGAATAATTGAGATAGGAAATGAAGATGTCGTTAATCCTGAAGAATAACATTCTGAGAAGAAGAGATGGGCCTCTTTTGATCGGACCTTTTTTGGTTGGAGGTTGGGGCTGTTTTAGAGAATGGTAGGTCCTTGGAATTTCGCTGTGTATCCTTCTGCTAGACTACTCATATTCCCTGATTTCGATAGACGAATGCCTGTGATGCCTTGGCATTGGGTCGAGGCCCATGGCAAGAAGTGCCCTGGCTCTGATGCATGATCTTTCGAATCAATTTTGGTGCAAGAAAAACTAACCATGTGAACAACTAGGTAGGTTGCCTTAATGTGGTTTATTGTTATCTAGAATCGACTGGGTTGGTCTTGTAAGTAGAGTAAATTCCAGCACTGCATAAGAGTATGTAGGTTTCACTCTGGTGGTAATTCTTTAAGACGTTTATGTATATCACTATATCTGTGCGCTTCGATGCACTTGGTAGTGGAATCCCTAGAGATCATAGGATACTTTATTTTCCCTTTTATTTTTTTCAATACTTTTTTTTTGTTTTGAGGAAGTAAATTTCACTTCTCACTTTTGTCTTTTAATATATTTCCTTGCTGGATCATTTTGTTTGCTTGATTAAAAGGGAAATCTTGGTGTTTGGGAAGCTCCATGTTATTTTTCCCATTTTAAATCCCATCAATCTGAAAATTGGGGAGGTTAATTGCAACGAGAGTTGCACTCTTATAGCCAATTTCAGTGTCTCCATTTACTTGTAATGATACTTTCTACTGCTAAACTTTTGCCTGTTATCAAATTTAAGTTGTTAAGTGCAAGTGGGGATCAAGATCCAAGTGAAATTTCTGACGGTTTTCTTTTGCGTTTTACATTGCAAGTGGAATCATTTGAGCCAGTGCATTTTGTTCTCTTTTTCTAGATCCGAAAGGATATTGAGTTTTTTGGGTATACTGGAGATGGGGATCTTATAATTTTTCATAGAATTTCTCCATTTCAACTTGTATTTATCTTCTTAGTTCTGATGTTTGGTTTTCACTTTATAAACCGAGTAGTTTGGTTTAATGTGTATTCTTTTTTTAGATCTGGCAATTATGACCAAATCTTATTATTTCTCTTCTATCCAGATCAGCAAAGCCCATAGTTGGACATGCATGGATATTTACGTCTTTGCCACTCCATATCGTGTGACATGGGATTATTACCTTTTGGCAAGAGAGCATACTCTTGATTTTCATGAATGGGAGGGAGAAGCTGAATATCTCTATGTAAGTTGCTCTGTCCTTTAGTATTGAACACTGAAATATGTGTTTTCAGCAAGAAGCATTCTCCCCTGATTCCTTTAAATTGGTTTTTGGTAATATTTTGAGAAATCAGGTGAAACGTCATGGAGTTTCAATTTTTCTTATGGAATCTGGGATGCTTGGAACTCTTCAGGCTCTGTGGGATGTGTTTCCTCTATTTTCAAATACAGGATGGGGCGAAAACTCAAATCTTGCTTTCCTTAAGAAGCATATGGGAGCTACATTTGAGGAACGGCCTCAACCTTGGATTTCAAGTATCAATGTTGATGATATTCACTCGGGAGATTTCTTGGCTATATCAAAGATTCGAGGACGTTGGGGTGGCTTTGAGAGTTTAGAAAAGTGGGTTACTGGGGCTTATGCTGGTCATACTGCAGTTTGCCTAAGAGATTCTGAAGGACAACTTTGGGTTGGAGAGTCGGGCCACGAAAATGAGGAGGTCATATCTGATTGTTGCTGAAAGTTATGCATTTTTTTCGTATGAGACTGTGGATGCTTCATATCGCATTAGATATCTAGTATTTTATATGACACTGCTTGATTTTTTTACTAATAACTTTTGTGCATATCCTGATAAAAATAGTAACTAATAACTAGTACTTCAAACCCGCTGACTAATATATAATATATTCTTAACAAAACAGTACAGTGTAGGGAGAAATAGTATGCACCTTTAAGAAATAAGAACTTCAGTTTAAGTATACAATTACACTTGATGCTCCGCACAGTGAACTGAAAGGATAGGGAATCTTAATATATTTTTGTAAATTTATTGTAAGAATATGAAACCAAGAGATAATGCTAAGAGTTACAATTGGCATAAGCAGAATCATCCTTATTAGAATAAGTTGTTTGTTTTACTTTATAATTTTCAGTGGATGAGCAATTCAGAAGTTTTAATATGTTGTAATAGTTGATATTGGGATGTTGGCTGCAAAATTTTCAATCTTGGTTTGAATCTGATGATAAGCTTGATATTGGCAAGTCCAACATATGACTGATAACATCAATTTCACGTGTCGATTCATTTGGTAGAGGAACATTCATATGTCAGTATAGTCAGTATGTAGTGGTCCATCTTGGATTGATACACCAGTTAGATTGAGATTGAACACCTCGTATGTTACCTACAACCTTGCACTTTGTTGCAAAAGTTTTTGTTTCTTTGATCTGCTTGCTAGCTCTTAGTGATTTCTTGCCAATAATGTTTCGGAGTATATGCCTGAAATTTAGTATTCATCTCTGCACGTGCTCAAGCTACATATACAGTTTACAGTTTACATTGTTACACGCATACATTTGATCTACAGTGCTATCTACTGATTGATTTATTTTTAATTTATCTTCTTAGTTGTATTTCCATATAATCCGTTACTAGTCATTGAGTCTTACAAATTTTCCCTTTTGCTTCAAATTTCTTTGAAGCACCTATACCCAATTTCTTAAACTTTCAAGATTTTCTGCTAACTTGCATTGCCAGTGCTAGCTAAATACAATTACTCATATTTGATATTTATAGTTTCAATACCTTACCCAAGTCCTAAAAAGTAAAAACATTTCTTTTGTTATTCTTATTTATCAGACTCAATTACACTTTTGTAGGGAGAAGATGTGATAGCTATTCTACCCTGGGACGAATGGTGGGAGTTTGAGCTCACGAAAGATGACTCCAATCCACATATTGCATTGCTTCCTCTCCATCCAGATATCAGAGCAAAATTTAACAACACAGCAGCTTGGGAGTTTGCAAAAAGCATGTCAGATAAGCCTTATGGTTATCATAATATGATCTTCAGTTGGATAGATACTATAAGTGGGAACTATCCTCCACCTCTAGATTCAAATGTGGTACTATTTCTAGTTCTATCTTTTAAAACTAGCATATTTGATTTCTTAGGCTCTTTTATGCTACTGTTTGTTAATTATTATGATTTCACTATTTTGATTAAGTCAGGAGAAAAAAAATAAAAGCATATTTAAATGAGTGCTACATGCGGTCATATATAGATCAACACAAGTGAGTAAAGTCATGCAAGGTTTTTAAAATTGGTCAAAACCGGCCGGTTTTTCTTGGTTGAATCGGTCCAACAGAGACAAAAATAAAAGCGTATTTAAATGAGTGCTACAAGCAGTCATATATAGATTAATACAAGTAAGTAAAGTCATGAGGGCAAGGTTTTTAAAATCGGTCCAAACCGGCCGGTTTTTCCTGTTCAGACCGGTCCGACAAAGGTTCGGACCGAACCAAAGTCAGAGCAGTTGGAGCAGCCAAATCCAGCATGAGAAGGAGAAAAAGAAAGAAGGAGAAAAAGAAAGAAGGAGAAGGAAGAAGGAGAATAGGAGAGGAAGGAGGGCAATGGCAGACGTGGGCGATGGTGGACAGTTTCTCCTTTATCTTTTTCCTCCTCTTTTTCTTCAATCAATTCCATCGGAATTTCGGCCAGTACGACCAGTATGTACCGGTTCGACTGGCAATCGGTCGAGCCGGAACTTCAAACGTTGCATGTGGGATTATGATATTTAATCTTGGTCTGAACCAGTATTCTAGTTTTGATCGGCATAATGCATACGAGGTTGACACAGTATAGTATCTAGTGTACTGGGTATACCAATATGTGATATTTAGTATAACATATATACGGACACAAGAGGTCCGTTCAAGGTCAGAACTAACCGAGATGAAAAACCATATATGGAACTACTAAACACTAAAGAATTAATGCAACTCTAGAGTATTCAGCTTATATCATTGTTGTTTGTCATGAATATATTGCCACACCTCATTTCTATTTGCTACGTCATTCATAATTTGACTTTGATTGTTCGGGTTTCTACAGCTAAATGTTGCTCCTTGCTCTTTTAGTGTTGGCAAGCTGAAAAACACTTAATCACACACACAATCTACTCTAAATAAGAGAAAATGAGGAAGATGGAAATGCAGGAATTTTTTACGGCTTAAGACGATATATTTTCTCATAGAGTGTCCTTCTTTTTCTTTGTTTTCCCACCATACCTTTTTTTTTATAGCAGTTGACCTACTTGTCATACAAAAGAAAACTTCTTTCTGGAAGCTACATAACACTTGCTTCTTTGAGAAGCCATACGACACTCAACCTAAGTAAATAACTAACACACATTACTTGGCATACTAGTACAACAAATATACATAACTAATGCACATTACTCTCAACACATGTGCTACTCTTAAACTCCAAGTGCTTCTCTCATCTGTTCAAACTTTGCTCTTGGCAATGCTGTGGTAAAGATATATGCCAATTGCTCATTTGACCAGCAAAATTTCAGCTCCACAACATCTTCTTCAATTGCTTCACGAATGAAGTGATGTTTGATTGAAATGTGCTTTGTACGACTATGATAAACAGTATTCTTTGTCATAGCTATTGCTGATTTGCTAGCACAATATATCACCATAGCTTCATCTTTCTTTTCTCCAATATCTTCAAGAATTCATTTCAACCATATTACTTGTTGAGTTGCAAAACAAGCTACAACATATTCAGATTCAACAGAAGACAATGCAACAGATTGTTGCTTCTTTGAAGATCAAGAAAATACTCGTGAACCAAGAGTAAAAATATAGCCAGAAGTGCTATTCATATCATCAACACAATCAGCCCAATCGTTATCACAAAACCCAACTAATTTTGCTTCAGCCATATCTAATGTCACATACCAAAGTGCTACGAATATAGCTCATCACCCTCTTAGCAGCTCCTTTGTGAATGTGACATGGATTTGTTGAGAATCTTAACAATTAGCAAACATTATATCTGGTCTTGTTGATGTCAAATACAACAATCTTCCAACTATACTTTTATAGTCACTAGCATCCACTTTTCTTCCTTCATCTTCTTTCATCAACTTCTCACCAAACAATAAGTGGTGTAGGCACAAAATTGCAATCAAACACTTTATGTTTCTTAAATAATTTTTCTGCATATTTCGTTTGACAAATGAACACACCATCTCCATCTTGATAAACTTTCATACCAAGAAAGTAATGTAATAATCCCATATCACTCATTTCATATCTCTTCATCATCTCATTTTTGAACTCTTCAATCATTGTTTGATTGCTACCAGTAAACACCAAATCATCAACATAGAGAGGAATAATGAGAATGTTGGACTCACCTTGATACTTCATATATAGAGTGGGCTCACTTTTGCTTATGTGAAATCCTTGCTTGAGATACTTGTCAATTTGGCTATACCAAACTCTTGGAGCTTGTTTTAAACCATAGAGTGTCTTTTTCAACTGATACAACTTGTCTTCATGGTCTTTAATCACAAAACCTTCAGGTTGCTCTACATACACTTTCATTTAATTCACAATTTAAGAATGCTGATTTAATATCAAGTTGGTGTAAAAACCTACCTCTATGGGCTGCCAATGCAATGATTGTTCTAATAGTATCCAACCGAGCTATTGGAGCAAAAGTCTCATCAAAATCTATGCCGGGTTGTTGTGAATACCCCTTTGCTACCAACCTTGCCTTATTTCGTTGAGTCAATCCATTTGGGTTGTGCTTCACTTTGTAGATCCATTTGACTTTAATAACTTCTCTATCTTTAAGTCTCTCCACAAGCTCCCATGATTCATTCTTCTCTATAATACCTATTTCCTATAGCCAATAAATAAACATTTCTCACTCACCTCATCAAGCTTGTGCCCCTTCTCTTTTGGGACTTGAGCATAAGCCATTCGCTCAAAAACTCTCAAGTGATTCACTAAGTTCTTCCACTCTAAGCTTCAAATGGTATCATATTCCAAATAGTCTTTATTGGACATCTGTTCATCAAATATACAACTGTATTTACAGCTTCAGCCCAAAAAATCTTTGGCAATTTCTTCTCAAATAATATGGATTTTGCCATTTCCATAACAGTTTGGCTCTTCCTCTCAGAAACTTCATTTTCCATTTTGTTGTGGATACCCAACTGTAAGTTGTCTTTCCACACCTTCATCTTTACAAAATCTTTGAAACTCTCTTGAAGTGTACTCCTTTCCTCTATCACTTCTCAGGACTTTGATACTACATCCACTTTGATTTTCAACAAAACATATAAACTTCTTGGAAATTGAGAACACTTTAGATTTTTGTCTTATAAAATAAAATCATGTCATTCTTGTATAATCATCAATAAAAAAGATAAAATACCTATTCCTTGAATGAGAAGTTATAGAAATAGGCCCGCAAATATCAGTGTGCACTAACTCTAGCTTTTCTTTAGCTCTTCAAGCAACTCCCTTAGGGAAAGATTGTCTATGATGCTTCCCAAGTGCACATCATTCACATACTTCGCTCTTGTCATGAATGAAAGAAAGCTCTTGTACCATACCCTTTTGATGAAGCCCTTGTACTATCAACTAGCTATCTTTCACTTTTTTGTTCCAACACACTTTGACAAGCATAAAACAAACTTCCATCACTTTATTTTTCTTTAACCATGCTTGTTTGCTAATCATTTTTCACTCTACAATCCTTCTTCATGTGACCAAGCCTTCCATAATTATGATATCTTGGTTTGCTATCATTATACCAACAATTTTAAGCAAAATGACCAGCTGTATCACACACATGACATCTCCTTATTGTGCCATCTTCACTTAGTTTTAGTTTGTTGTCATAACCAAATCTACCTCTACCTCTACCTCTGAAACTTTGAATGCTTGCTCTTGCTCTTTCTCTTCCTCTACTATATCTACCTCCTCCAAAGTATTCTTCCTTCTTAGTTGTACTACATGATGAACCTTGCTCTTGATTTTTAGAACCAAGAATTAGTTTGGATTGGAAAGCCCCCTCTACTGATTTTTCTAAGTGTCTTGCCAACTTCTATTCATAAGATTTTAAGGAACCAATCAATTCTTGCACACCCAAGCTTGCTATATTTTTAGCCTCTTCAATCACAGCAACAATGGGATCAAACTTTTCAGGAATACTAATTAAAATTTTCTCTATTATTCTCTTCTCACTAAATTCTTCGCCATAAGTTTTCATTTCATTTACTACTTCAACAAATCTAGTGAAGAACTCATCAATCTTCTCATTTTTTTTCATTTTCATATTTTCAGTATCCCTTCTCTGTGATTGAAGTTTAACATCCCTTACCTTCTCGTCTCCTCATCTCCTCATCTCCTTAATACTCCTTTTGCAAGATCTCTCATGCTTCCTTTGCTTTTGTTGCTCTCATTATTCTGGGAAAAATCACATTAGAAACTCCCCTTTGAATCACCCCAAGAACCGTTGCATCAAGAGTTTTCTTCTGTTTCAACTCTCGCACTTCAACTATTGTTATATTAGTATAAGCACTTGGTTCTTCGTATCCCGTTTCAATCATCTCTAACACTTGAAGTGACCCAAACAAAGTCTTCATCTTCACACTCCAAAAAACATATTTTTGCTCTTGGAAGAGAGGAACTTGAACTGGACTCAGGCTAATAATCTTGTCGCTTGCCATATTTTCAAAACCCCTTCACTTTCTAACCATGATTTAATGCTCTCTCAATGGCCCTCTGATACCAAAATGTTGGCAAGCTGGAAAACACTCGATCACATACAATCTACTCTAAACAAGAGAAAATGAGGAAGATGGAAATGCTAAAATTTTTTGCAGCATAAGACGATACATTTTCGCACATAATGTTCTTTTTTTTCTTTGTTTTCTCACCATACCTTTTTTGTACAACAGTTGACCTACCTCTCACACAAAAGAAAGCTTCTTTCTAGAAGCTACAGAACACTCAACCCAAATAAACAACTAACACATGTTTCTAAGCATACTAGTACAACAAATATACATAACTAATGCACATTACTCTCAATATTTAGATGCATTTATCCAAGGGAATTATCATTTGATGTAATGGGATTCAGATATATGTTGTTATAAGGCTTGCATATATAGGCAGTCATTATATGCACTCAAGTTATGTTGTTGATAAGAAGGTATTTTTAGAAATTTGCAACATTCACAACTAAAACTATACTATTTCTACAATGTTTTTATTTTAGTATGTTCTTTGACTCAAAAGTGTAGTTGCTCAATGCCATTATTGATATCATAGGTGGCTTCTGTTATGACCATGTGGAGTAAGCTCCAGCCAGCCTATGCAGCAAATATGTGGAATGAAGCCCTGAACAAGCGACTTGGTACAGAGGTTAGTTATATGCATCTTGTTGGACGTGCTGCCTCTGCTTCTTCCGTATATTACCAGAATTTTCTGTTCAGAAAACCTATTTGAACTAAGAGATATAATTTTATTTCAAATCCAATTACTTCATTACATTAAAAAAAATGTATTAGCAGTTCAATCTTTGGAAATTGATCATTGCTTGAATTTGTTTGCTTCCATGTTTTGGGATTGAGTTCTTAGTTCTTACAATGTCAAGATGGATAGATAATCTTTCAACCAAGTTCATGGATGAGCAATGGGTGCTTTTTTTATTTTCTTTATTCAACCTTTGGTAGTGACACTTATACTTTCTTTACAATGCTCAAAAATAAAAGTTTGACACCATTGGCAGAGCAACTTGCTACCTCTACTAATACCATTATCATACTAGCCATGATTTTAAATATTGGTCTGTTATTGAACGGTATGTATTAATCAGTACCGGTCCATGCTGACATATGGTATCGATAGTATGGGCTAATTTTAATTAACATATATATGTATTACCAACCATATCGGTATACATCAGATGTAGTACTTGATATGAACCAATTTTTGATTTCTTGGTTTATACATTCCAATATGAACGGTATATATAGGTCTAATAATAGATTGGTACCCAAGGCAAGGACAATATTAATTTGGTGGGTGTCAACCAATACTATGTGATGGTTGGTATGCATCGACATAGGATCAATACATCGATATGGGTTGAGATTGAAAACCTGGGCCAAGATTAAAAGTCCTGCTCAAAAGTCCTGCTCATCAGTAATGTTTACAATTACCAAACACATTTTCTATGTTTGGTAATTCATATTCCCGTAAGGTCTTGTATCGCTGCTTGCACATGTCATACATTCACATATCTTAAACTTCCATTTCATGTGCACATATCACTATTAATCTGCATTTACTTTCACATAGGTAAGAAATCCAATACAAGTATGGAGGATTATGTATACAATATTAAGATAATAATTTAAATATGGCTTTATTAATTGAGTCATAATTTGTAAAGTTTAACAATATCCTAAAGAAAAGCTATAATTAACCATTCTGAATCAAATTCACATTCTAAATAAAATAATGATGACATATTATTATTATTATTATTATTCATTTAATTGCTATAATAAATTATGGAAGTATTTATTTTGATATATTATATTTAAATAATTTATGTTATCATAAGAAGACATCTGTAGATCTTTTTATAAATTCTAAGAATGTAATTCAATTTTTTTAAGTCATATTTACATGTCTACTAAGTTGTTTCTCATCAAGGTTTACGTCATATCACACTAAATAGACTTGACTGACTCAAGTGTAATTTTGTTTAGGCAAGCCACATTGTGTAAGTGGATTTGAGTAATCAAATTAGACAAAAAGTCTAATGTGTTGGAAAACTAGCTCATGCTTGAAACTTGGATTCAGTGAACACATTGGTTGGGCCTCATGACGTTGTGTTTTGTGGCTATATAGCAATCAAAAGCAAATATATCAAGAAGAATAAAGTAAATGAAGTTTTTAAAATAAATTAAGATTTATTAATCTAAGCAAACATTATTATCAAATAAATAAAAATAGAATGAATTCTTGATATGAGAGAGAATACTGTTGATTTAGGAAATTTCAAATTACTTTTTATACATGAATTAAGGTCAACGGTTATCAAGTTTTATGTGCAAATATATATCCAAAGAATTTTATGATTGTAGTATAATGAGTATACTACTCCAAGATCTCACACACACTTACACTTGTTTATTATAAATATCATTATTTCATCAATTATACCAAGAGTACAATGAGGCATGATTAAAGGATAAGGTCAATGAAATTGTATATACATGAACAATTTGATTTGTTATAATTTATTGCATTTTATATTAATTATTTAGTTATGATTTATTTACATAATCCACAAGAATCATCCAGAATATTTCTCAAACGGTTGAGTAATTAAATAACACAAAATTAAAACAAACAATAAAAATTTTCCAAAGCTGTTCAAAATTCACATTACTAAAAACACTAATGCCATTTCCTGTTATTATTATCAATATTATTATTTTTAGCTGAGTCTTCTAGGTATCAAGTTTGCTCTTCTTCTATGTAATTCCATGTTTTGACTTCTTCCTTTATCTTGTCGAGCAACGAGCTTCTTGTAAGAAGCAACTCTTTCAATAATTATAACATTTACATTTATGAAATTATGGTTTCGACATTGTGAGATAACACTAGTATTTATCAAAACTGAACTCTTTTAAAACTTAATGCAAAATGAATTTTCTTTGTGATATTCACCAATTTGAAAATTTCTATGCAGGATCTTGATCTGCCTGAAATTATTGTTGAAGCAGAAAATAGAGGGACATCTTTTGATGAGTTGCTTACAATTCCCGAACAAGATGATTGGGTGTACAGTGATGGAAAATCAACATCTTGTGTTGTTTTCATTCTTGAACTGTACAAGGCTGCAGGACTGTTTGATCCAATTGCAAATTCCATACAAGTTACCGAGTTTACTGTAAGACCTCTCAAACTCGATTCTACAAATTGCCCTTCTCTGTATTTTTGTTGTCATCCATGAGCTCCCCATTACGAGACACCATCTTTTTCTTTAAATTAAACTACAAAATGGTGATCTATGAGTTGCCACTCTTGGTGCCATGCAGATTAAAGATGCCTACACCCTCAATTTCTTTGAGAACAACTCAAGCCGCTTGCCACAGTGGTGTAACAAATATGATGACGTGAAACTTCCATACTGTCAAATAAAGGGAAGATATCGGATGGAATTACCAGGCTACAATACAATGGAGCCGTACCCTTACATGAATGAGAAGTGCCCGTCATTACCACCATACTATAACAGGACCAAGTACTGCTGAAGTTCTCAACTAACGACGCACGCTACTTTCTGTTGTGTTCTTGTAAATATCATAGTCAGAAGAATGACAACTGGATATAAGCTGGTTGAGAGGTGTATGATGGAGATTCAATGATTTGGGGTAGAATTGGAGTTGGCACCTTTTTATGTACATAAAGATTGGACGCTGAATTGGAGACCTGAACTAAGAACTTGTAAGTAGACATGCTCTGTGATACGTTGAATTTGTACATTCTTGCTAACTAGGAGTACAGATAATGAGTCCTGGCGAAGTTATCATGGATGGTTCAATGTTCGTACTGTCTGTACGCCGGGCTTTCCTTCGGTATCTAATAACCTTGCTTCTGCTCGCCGCTGGCGCACCTCTCCTAAGCTGGCAGGCCAGCTGGGCCGTGAGCGCGGTGGGAACGGGCTTCCCAAAAAGCCAGCCCCGGCCCGGGTCAGCATAGAATGAAGGGGACGGCCGTTGTGTTGGCAAAGAAAACTGCCTCCCGTGGGAAGCATATTCGGCGCCAAGAAACCCAGTGAAAACGGCGCCCAAAATCAGAACATCTTCGTGAAGACTCTCTGCTACTGAGCTAAGATAATGACTCAAGTTCTGTAGTTGAGTGCTCCGTCGTTGTTCGGATCTTGACCGGGTCGCTGTTTGGGAACTCTGCACGCCCAGAACAGCAAAGCTCATTTTCCTTCCAGGGTCAAGCGGCGCGTGAACCAGAAATGAATTAACAAATATGAAGCAAGACCTACTCCCTCCCATCCCCTTTTCTTGGCTGAAGCAAAAGCCGAGCGGGGCCTTCTCGCCAAGCAGCATAGAAGCTCCAATATCCGTATTTTCTGAGAAAGTAGAAATATTCCTATCCGAGTTCGAAGAACAACAACTACTAATTCATCAGCCAATATACTTGACGTCATCCTCACCTTCCTCCGGCTTATCACCGGCAGTCTGTTCAGGGTTCCAAACTCTGGTTTGTAATAAGCCCTGCCCTTTTGGATCGTGTAAGCCAGCTGCTTCCAAGCCCACCTCCTGGTTGTCATCGCTCGATCACTTCCTTTTCCACTAAGTGATTGCTTAGGGACCTTAGCGTACGATCTGGGCTGTTTCCCTCTGGAAATGCAAGACGAAGTGAACCGGTGCCAGAAGGGAGGGAAGATTTACGCGAACCCTTCCAGCCCTTGGATAGATAGAGAGGGAGGGCAGCCGTAGCGTGGGCGTAGATAGCTGGACCCTCGTGCACGCCCCTTCGTCATTCCACCATGCCGGTTGACTCTCGTCCTTCAGATAACCTCCTGGATATACTTTCACCTATAGGGGACGAGGAAGAGGCCAACAAGCCTAAAAAAATGGCCTTTAGCCCGACCCGGCGATCAAATTCTTGGTGGCATTTTTTGCAAAGGAAGAAGGCCTTTGAGCTTGGCACTAGGATGATGAAACGGCGGTGAACTGCCAGATATACCGCTCCGTGGGCAGGAGAATGCGTTCCAGTATTTCAAGGAGTGCTTAGTGACAGCGGTTTCCGGACTGGGTTGGGAAGTCCCTCCGAGGACGACTCCCATACAATTCTTGCGAGAACTGGAGAAGCGTCTACGGGTAAAGCACCGTATCACCACTTCGCCCTAACCTCGAAAGACCCCTGCTCAGCACCTCTGAACAAACAAGATTTGTCTAAGTCACTTCGTTTCTTTTTGTCCAAGTCACTTCTCTTTTTGTCCAAGTCACTTCCCCTTTTCTTTGTGAGTATCGGGAATTTCTTCTACTTGGAAGACATTATATTATCGTCAGGCAACTCGCTGTTTAGTGGGGAATCATCCTCCGACCAAAGATTTTACCCACCCAATAGTGAAATCCTACAAATAAAGCAAAAACGGCCGAATTTCAAATCATTTACTTGCTTCAACTACTCATGCTATGGATGTGGGAGCATCAACTCCGTTCCTTTGGGCTTTTGAGGAGCGGGAGCCCACGGAGCGGCAAACCATGTTAACATACCATTCCTTTAGTTTGTGGGATCATTTTCCCCGAGGGGTAATGAAGAGAATTATATATCTTTCTGGTCTTATCCCTGGCCTGGGGAAGGCGCTTGCGCCTTTGCATCTTGTCCTCCAGTGTCTTCCATGACGCTTTTAGTCTTGTCTGAAAGTCCAAAGGCACTTCAACATGAACCTGACTTCCGGAAAGGATTTTTTGACGACTTTTCGCTGTTTTGTCGTTCGACTGGAGTGAGTCTCTTTTGTCCAAGAAAGAACCCATTTCTGTACTAAGGGTAGGTTGATAACCCACTGCGGAAGGCATCCTAGAGACCAGAAGGTTAGAGAAGCGGTCTTGAGCGATGCGCACCGCTCTAGATATACAATCCATCCAGGTAGTACGAAGATGTACCGCGATTGACTTTGTTTCTATTAACAAAACATCCCCTTTTTCTTCGCTCTTCCGGGTTGGGTTAAGTCCCGCAACGAGCGCAACCCTCGTGTTTAGTTGCCACCATTGAGTTTGGAACCCTGAACAGACTGCCGGTGATAAGCCGGAGGAAGGTGAGGATGACGTCAAGTCATCATGCCCCTTAAGCATGGGTGTTTTGTACCCATTGAGCAAAGATGGGTTGTAATTGTATAGCGGTATCTGAAAACATATCTTGTGGACGCCCTAAAGCGCTCATGGTATCATGCCTAGATCAGAGGAAGAGAATAGGGGAATCACAACACTGGTCATACCTATGATTGATGGAAACCGCGCCCCAGGACCATGTCCCATCTCTAACATTCCCGGAGACCACCTCCACCATATCAAAGCTCTTTCTTATTCTCCCAGCCTTGCGATAGTCTTTCTTTATTCTTTTTAGGAAGGAAAAGAATAAATCAGATTCTAGCGGGCACTCTTCCTCTTTTCCACCCCTACGCTAGAACTAATTCTCCGCTTGTAGAAGCTGGATGAGCGGGAAGAGCGGATTCCACGGCTACGAGCTCCTTCATGAAAGTCGAATGCCTTTCTTTCAGCTCTTTCCTAGTTCGATTGACAAGCAGCAAGCGGAGGTTTTCACCGGAGCGCGCTAGTCAGTTCTCTATTCCTCCGCGCGCGTTGAGTTTCTTTAAGGAGCGCGGAGGCGCACTCCGTTGCCCTTTTCTTAGTCAGTTCTTGCTTAGTTCGTTCCAACATGCAAGTGGAGATGTAATTCTAGGTTATGTTTCGGGAAGGATCCGGCGCAGTTTTATACGGATACTACCCGGAGATAGAGTCAAAATTGAAGTAAGTCGTTATGATTCAACCAGGGGACGTATAATTTATAGACTTCGCAACAAAGATTCGAACGATTAGGTAATTTTTTCGACTATTGAGCATATAGCTCGGCGGCTCTCGGTCCAGTGCGGGGAAGCTGGGTCCAAAATGAAAGAGAGAGGTACGTTCCCTCATTCTATGGGAGCTTGTACTATTACAGGGGGTATGTTCAGTACTGATTCTTATAGTACTGTTTGTGGAGTCGATAAGCTATCATTAACTATTTCTTTTTTTTGGTTTGGTGCAAGGAACTTACACTTACCATGAATCCACTGATTTCTGCCGCTTCTGTTATTGCTGCTGGATTGGCCGTGGGGCTTGCTTCTATTGGACCTGGAATTGGTCAAGGTACTGCTGCAGGCCAAGCTGTAGAAGGTATTGCGAGACAACCAGAAGCAGAGCCCAGACAAAATGAGCAGGGAGATAGTGCATCAAGCTATTCGCAAGGCCTTTAGTTAGTTGGTTGTATAAATCTATCCCTTGCTCGGGAGTTCCCCCTCGCTAAATATTCATACAAACAAATTAATCGAGACGCGAGCCCCTCCTCGGGCGGATTCCTCCTTTTGCTCCTCAGTCTACGGGTCGGGCGTTCTCTCTCTCGAGAGCCTGAAATCGATCATATTCCCGATTAGAAAAAAAAAATCTCTTAGCAAAGGCTAATGCACGCTGAATTTCATTCCAGAAAACCTTTTCTTTATTAAAAAGGAGCTATGCCGGTACTGATGCTACCACTGGTGCTTTCCCTCCTCCACTACTGGAGGTACCCCGGATAAGCTACTGAAGCGCCTAAACTAGAAACTCAAAAAAGAAGGGCTAATCAGTTATTTCTTGCATGGATAAAAAGCAATCTCTAGAGTTTGCCCTTATCCAAACGGACCGGCTCCGTAGCCAATCATCCATAATATCAAATAGATCATTTTCTTCTTTGGTAAGTTTACCAATGGCTAAAAATGATTTTTTTGTGTTCGTACTTGAACCACTCCCTGGAGGGTCGTTTTGGGGCATCTGTAGCACTCATAGCTACAGCTCTAACTCGATTATTTCCTAATAATTGTTGTACTTCACAAGTTACATTAATTTGCTGACCGACAGTATCTCGACCCTGGACAGGCGGTGGAAACTACCAAGCTGGAGTACGATAGGGGCAGAGGGAATTTCCGGTGGAGATTCTTTTTTTGTCGAAGAAAGATATATCTCTTACCTAGGCTGTATCCATTTCTTCTTATTTTGGTTCTCGTGAAGTCTCTTTACTTGCTGTAAGGTCGGCCGGGGTACATTTTTCAAACGGTGTCACACCCCGATCGGATCGGCCTAAAAACAACGCTTAACCACTATCTCAGTGTCGTCTGACGGAACACCGGAACGCGAACGCTATAGGGTTTCCGATCCAAAATTGAAAAACCTAACTACCCCAAACAAATTTAATTTCCAAATTATAATTCGCTCAGAGGAAACCCTAACCCTAATTATGAAAAATCAAACCCTAATTTAGAAGCCAAAATTTTTCCCTTGGTCAAAATCTCGCCACCGCTCGATTTTGCGTCTGCTGACGTCCGCTTGACGTCAGCGTCTAAAATTTGATTTCGCCACGCGAAATCTCTTCTACTGACGTCTGCTTACGTCAGCCTCCAAATTTGACTTTCAATCGAATCGCCCGTTGACCGTGCTTGCTGACTTAGCTCCGCGCCTCGTTTCGAATGCCGGCCAACACATTTGAAACACTATGCTGCTTCTTCGTCTTCCTCGACATGATCGAAGCTCGGCTGCTACTTCGTCCGCCGCCGGGTTCAAGCGCCGCCCGTGCTCTTCGGTTGCAGTCGCCGACACGGATGGAGACGCCTTTGACCTACGTCGCCGCTTTCGGAAACAAGAAAGGACGACGCCGGAATACTGAAAGTAGAGGAAGGAAGATGCGAGAAGGTAAAGCATTATTCGGTCGCCGGAAAGCTTACAGAACTTGCTCGAAATTGTCGGCCCCCTGGCCGCCGGTGCCCCTCTCCCTCCCTCGCCGGTTACAGTCGCTATGTTCCTCTCGCCGGTGCTTCCCTAAGCGCCGGAATCTCGCCTTCTCAAGCTCGGTGGTCGAAGATGCTGATGAAGATCACTTCCCTCTCTTCGGCTTTATAGAGGAAGAGCCGCCTCCATCCGACTTAGGGTGTCCGCCGCCCCTATTTTTGGCTGCGACGACCGAGTCTTCCGCTCCCTTCAGCACCGCACGCTCCGTCACCCAGTCTTCGTCGTCCGGGCTTGTCGACGTCGCCCGTGTTTGTCGCCTCCGCGTCACTGCCTCCGTCCGGATCTCGGGGGGATGAGCTTGTGTGCGAGCATTGCGGAGAAGGAGACGAATCCCCGTCTCTATTTCTGCGGTCAACGCCCCTAGTTGACCGGCTGGATTGAGCCTTGTCGCGTAAGTTTGGGTTTGTGTGCGGCCCACTGGGCCCCGGGCCGAACCGGCTGGACCGGGGCCTGACAATTCTCCCCTGCCCAAATTGGACATCGTCCTCGATGTCTGTCCCGGGCGGATCTTGAGCAACCAATGCTCCGATCCTCACCTCTGCGGGGATCTCCTCAGCCTCCGCGGCTGGTTCCTGTACCACCATAGCCATAAGCTTCTGCCTGGACGGACAATCCTTTACCCAGTGGGGACCGCCGCACATGAAGCAACCCTGTGGCTTTTGCTCTCGTCGTCCCGATGAACCCCTATTCTGTCGGTGAAGGGGTCTTCCTCTTTCTGGAACTCTATCCTTCGGTGGGGTCCGTGGGGAACCGTGCCTGCGCTTCGGTGGTGTCCTTGATTTCTTTGGTGGTGCTGGTCTGAATCTTTGATTATCCATTAAGGACTCAGCCACCGCTGCAGCCGCCCTCCAATCACTCGGTGCGTGCCGTCGGACCTCCGTCTCTGCCCATGGCTAAAGGTTCCGGAGGAAGAGATACCTCCTGTCATCCTCTTCCATGCGTGGAAGCTGCAACATCAAAGCAGAGAATGCCCTAACGTACTCCTGGATCGACCTAGTGTGCTTCAGCCAATCCAGCTTACCACGCGCCTGATCCGCTGAGTTTTCAGGAAGAAATTGCCGCCGCTGTTCCTCACAGAAGGTCTCCCAGGTCCAGCTAGTAGTCCCCGCCGTAGAGTTGGCTTTGGTCCGCCACCAAAGTTTCGCGTCGCCTGTAAGATAGGCGATACACACTTGCACCCGATCTCCTGCAGAAACATGGTTAGCTGAAAACAATTGTTCCATGTCCCAAATAAAGTTTTCGACCTCTCTGGACGATCGAGCGCACCCCCCCCCCCCCCCGAACGTCGTTGGGTCAGGCATGTGCAGTCTCGGTTTGGGAGCCTCCTGCTCCGCCGGTGCTGTAGTTCGGGATACTGACATTAGGGCCAAGCGCAGTACCCCGATCTCAGCCTGCATTTCCTCCTTCATGCGTGCCATCTCCCCCGGTAGATGGTTCAGATTGTCAATAGTCTGCTGCATGTGGGCCATCCCTGTCTGTTGTTCCTCACGCATCTTGACCATTTGCTCTGGCAGGTCGAGCAGACTCTCCAGGGCCTGTTGCAAGTTTTCAATTTGCAACCTCTGGTGCTCCATTGTCCTCTGAAGCCTCTCCATCTGGGGAAACATCGCCATGTCCCTATCACCCATCATACCGAGCATCTGCTCGATCTTCGCTATGCATTCACCTTAGTTCACCATCTTCTCAGGTTTAGCCGTCTCCTTGGCTTTACCTTTGGGCCAGATGTCCTTTGACACTCCCCTGGCTGAGTGGGTGATCTTCTGAAACTTCAAGCCCTTCTTCACCTTCGCCGATGAAGATGCCGTGTTCGCTGTAACACGTTAACCGCGCTCTGATACTTGTTGTCACGCCCCTGTCGGATCGGCCTAAAAACAGCGCTTAACCACTATCTCAGGGTTGTCCGGCGAAACACCGGAACGCGATCGCCCTAGGGTTTCCGATCCAAAATTGAAAACCCTAACTACCCCAAACAAATTTAATTCCCAAATTACAATTCGCTCAGAGGAAACCCTAACCCTAATTATGAAAAATCAAACCCTAATTCAGAAGTCAAAATTTTCCCCTCGGTCAAAATCTCGCCGCCGCTCGATTTTGCGTCTGCTGATGTCCGCCTGACGTCAGCGTCCAAAATCTGATTTCGCCGCGCGAAATCTCTTTTGCTAGCGTCAGCCTCCAAATTCAACTTTCGATCGAATCGCCCGTTGACCGTGCTTGCTGACTTAGCTCCGCGCCTCGTTTCGAACACCGGCCAATGTGTTCGAAACACTCCGCTGCTTCTTCATCTTCCTCGACACGACCGAAGCTCGGCTGCTACTTCGTCCGCCGCCGGGTTCAAGCGCCGCCCGCGCTCTTCGGTTGCAGTCGCCGTTGACCTACGTCGCCGCTTCCGGAAACAAGAAAGGACGACGCCAGAATACTTAAAGTAGAGGAAGGAAGATGCGAGAAGGTAAAGCATTATTCGGTCGCTGGAAAGCTTATAGAACTTGCTCGAAACTGTCGGCCCCCTGGCCACCGGTGCCCCTCTCCCTCCCTCGCCGGTCGTAGCCGGTTACAGTCGCTATGTTCCTCTCGGCGGTGCTTCCCTAAGCGCTGGAATCTCGCCCTCTCATGCTCGGTGGTCGAAGATGCTGATGAAGATCGCTTCCCTCTCTTCGGCTTTATAGAGGATGAGCCGCCGCTCTTCCCAGCCGCCTCCTTCCGACTTAGGGCATTCGCCGCCCCTATTTTTGGCTGCGACGACCAAGTCTTCCGCTCCCTTCAACACCGCACACTCCGTCACCCAGTCTTCGTCGTACGGGCTTGTCAATGTCGCCCGTGTTTGTCGCCTCCGCGTCACTGCCTCCGTCTGGATCTCGCGGGGATGAGCTCGTGTGCGAGCGTTGCGGAGAAGGAGACGAATCCCCGTCTCTATTTCTGTGGTCAACGCCCCCAGTTGACCGACTGGATTGAGCCTTGTCGTGTAAGTTTGGGTTTGTGTGCGGCCCACTGGGCCTCGGGCCGAACCGGCTGGACCGGGGTCTGACAAACGGTGTCAGGCCCCGGTCTAACCGGTCCAGCCCAAGCCCAAACCCAAGCCCACACTCAAGCCCAAATCGTAAGCAACAAAGTGGAGCCCGAAGCTACGCTGAGATAAGTTGGTCAACGTGCGATGTTGACCTCGCTTCGCGACAGAAACCTGCAGCATCTTCACCCGTGTGACAGTCGGACGCGGCAGCGACGCCGCGAGTCTCGGACGCGGAGGAGGACGGGTGGAAAGCAGCGACACGTGTGGAATACGCGGACGAAGCCAACGCCTGCGGTCACGCGTGCAAAGCGGAGATGCGATGGGCGACGAAATTGGCGGGCGCTGATGAGGGCTTAAGCGGCGGAGCGTTTTCTTTGGCACGATCCGAAGGCGCGGACGATCCGGACACGCAGAGGCGGCGGCTCCCTTATTAAAGAGGAGCATTTTCGAGGGAGGCATCCTCACCACCCTGAGAGAGCTTGGGGGATTCCTGCAATCGTGAGAGAGGACGAAAGCTTAGAGGAGCGAACTTCCAAGAGGGGAGAGATCAGAGGATCACCATCATCAACACCGGTGGCGGCACTCAGAGGAACTACGCGCCGGCGAGAGAAGGAGAGGTCGAGGGACTTTTGAGAGAGATTGTAACCGGTGATCAGAGGATCACCAGCGAGGGAGGGAAGGGGGAAGCCGGCCGACAGCCAGTGGGTCATTGGCGACGGAGAAGAAGAAGTTGTAAGTTTGAAGCAATAATAAGTATTCCTTCTTCCACTGCCCCTGTTCCCTGTGTTTCCGGTGTTCAGAGACTGCGTCGGTGGCGTATATGGGCGGCCGAGAGGAGTCCCGGCAGCATTGGCAGCTGTGTTCGATGCTCAGACGACAAGAGACGCGACGGCGAACAAACGCGGCGGCGGGCGTTCGTTCACAGTGAGGACGGAGACGACATCGGCTTTCGAAAGGAGGAGTAAGTCAGCAAAGCGAGCGGTCAACGCTAAATTCGGCGTAGCGAGATTTCGATTTTGGCTTCGCCAGCCGACGTCAGCAGAATCAAAATCTGATCGGTGAATTCGATTTCGGGCGGCTGACGCAACGACGACGTCAGCAAGGGAGAAATTCGAGCGCGGCGACAATTTTGACTGTGGGTCAAAATTGGCGGTATTTTTCCTAAATTAGGGTTAGGATTTTCCGTGAGAACTGTAATTTGGGAATAAAATCTGAGCGGGGAGATTAGGGTTTCTATTTGGAGCGTGATTTTCTCCGGAAACCCTAGAGCGCTCGCGTTCTGGTATTCCGCCGGACGACTCTAAGACAATGGATAAGCACTGATTTTAGGCCGATCCGACCGGGGCGTGACAACAGGTATTAGAGCAGGTTAACGTGTTACAGCAAACACGACACCTTCACCCGCGAAGGTGAAGAAATGTTTGAAATTTCAGAAGATCACCCACACGGCCAGAGGTGCGTCAGAGGACGTCTGGCCTAAGCAGAAGAAAGGTAAAGCCAAGGAGACGGCTGAACCTGAAGAGATGGTGAACCAGGGAGATCGTATCGCACAGATCGAGCAGGCGCTCGGCTTGGCAGGCGACAGAGACACGGTGATTATTCCTCAGATGGAGCATTTTTGGAAGACCATAGAGGAACAAGGGTTGCAGATCGAGTTCATGCAATAAACTATCGACAGTCTGATCCACCTGCCAGAGCAGATGACACGCATGCAACAGACTTTGGAGGATCTGATCGACTTGCCAGGGCAGATGGCACGCATGAAGGAGGAGATGCATGCAGAGAACAAGGTTTTGCAGTTGGCCCTAGCGCAAGTATCACGATCGACAGCACTGGCGGAGCAGGAGGCTCCCAAACCGAGGGTACGCGTGCCTGAGCTAGCGACGTTCGGGGGAGCTCGATCGTCGATTCAGGTAGAGAATTTTATTTGGGATATGGAACAATTATTTTTTGCTAACTATGTTCCAGAGGAAGATCGAGTGCGGGTGTGCATCGCATACCTCACAGGCAATGCAAAGCTTTGGTGGAGAACCAAAGTCAGCTCTACGTCGGGGGCTACTAGTTGGCCATGGGAGGCCTTCCGTGAGGAACCGCGGCGGCAGTTTCTTTCCGGAAACTCGGAGGACCAAGGTCGTGGCAAAGTGGATCGACTGAGACACACCGGCTCGATCCAGGAGTACATCTGGGCTTTCTCTGCCCTAATGTTGGAGGTTCCAGACATGGCGGAGGGAGACAGGAAGTACCTCTTCCTCCGAAATCTTCAACCTTGGGCGGAGGCGGAGGTCAGGCGACACTCACCACCAGACTGGAGGGCGGCGGTGGCGGTGGCAAAGTCTTTGGCGGATAATCAGAAGTTCAAGACATCACCACCGAAGAAGCAACGGTCACCACCGAAGCGTGGCTCCCCACGGACTCCACCGGGGGCTAGAGTTCCAGTCAGGGGGAGACCCTTCTTCCGACAGAACAGAGGTTCACCGGGGCAACGAGAGCAGAACCATCCTACAGGAAGGACACGAGCAGAGCCAAAGGTACAGGGTTGTTTTGCCTGTGGGGGTCCTCATTGGATAAAGGACTGTCCCAATAGACAGAAACTCATGGCAATAATAGCACGGGAACCAGATGAGGAAGCTGAAGTCAACACCGAGGAGGTGAGGATCGGGGGGGATCCAAGTAGTTTCAAACACTGCCACGAGTGCGCCGCATGTCAGATCGGGGCGATGGTTGCGATAGATCCGCCCGTTGTAGACATCGAGGGCGATCTCCAAGTTGGACGGGGGAGAATTGTCAGGCCCCGGTCTAACCGGTCCAGCCCAAGCCCACACTCAAGCCCAAACCGTAAGCAGCAAAGCGGAGCCCAAAGCTACGCTGAGATAAGTCGGTCAACGTGTGATGTTGACCGAGCTTCGCGACAGAAAGCTGCAGCATCTTCACCCACGTGACAGTCGGACGCGGCAGCGACGCCGCGAGTCTCGGACGCGGAGGAGGACGGGTGGAAGGCGGCGACGCGTGCGGAAGACGTGGACGACGCCGACGCCTGCGGTCACGCGCGCAAAGCGGAGAAGCGATGGGCGACGAAATTGGCGGGCGCTGACGAGGGCTTAAGCGGCGGAGCGCTTTCTTCAGCACGATCCGAAGGCGCGGACGATCCGGACACGCAGAGGCAGCGGCTCCCTTATTAAAGAGGAGCATCTTCGAGGGAGACATCATCACCACCCTGAGAGAGCTTGGGGGATTCCTGCCATCGAGAGAGAGGACGAAAGCTCGGAGGAGCGAACTTCCAAGAGGGGAGAGATCAGAGGATCACCATCATCAACACCGGCAGCGGCACTCAGAGGAACTACGCGCCGACGAGAGAAGGAGAGCTCGAGGGACTTTTGAGAGAGATTGTAACCGGTGATCAGAGGATCACCGGCGAGGGAGGGAAGGGGGAAGCCGGCCGACGGCCAGTGGGTCATTGGCGACGGAGAAGAAGAAGTTGCAAGTTTGAAGCAATAATAAGTATTCCTTCCTCCAGTGCCCCTGTTCCCTGTGTTTCCGGTGTTCAGAGAATGCGTCGGCGGCGTATACGGGCGGACGAGAGTAGTCCCGGAAGCATTGGCGGCTGTGTTTGGCGCTCAGACGACAAGAGATGCGGCGGCGAACAAACGTGGCAGCGGGCGTTCGTTCGCAGCAAGGACGAAGACGACATCGACTTTCGGACACATCTGGCGTTCGAAACGAGGAGTAAGTCAGCGAACTGAGCGGTCAACGCTAAATTCAGTGTAGCGAGATTTCGATTTCGGCTGACGCCAGCCGACGTCAGCGGAATCAAAATCTGATCGGTGAATTCGATTTCGGGCGGCTGACGCAACGACGATGTCAGCAAGGGAGAAATTCGAGCACGGCGATAATTTTGACTGCGGGTCAAAATTGAAGGTATTTTCCTAAATTAGGGTTAGGGTTGTCCGTGAGAACTGTAATTTAGGAATAAAATCTGAGCGGAGAGATTAGGGTTCTATTTGGAACGTGATTTTGTCCGGAAACCCTAGAGCGCTCGCATTCCGGTATTCCGCCGGACGACTCTAAGACAACATATAAGCGCTGATTTTAGGCCGATCTGATCGGAGCGTGACAAACGGGATGGAGTGTTTAATTTAATTTTGTTTAAAGCGGGGCAGTCAAATACTTTTTATAAATCTTAAAATAGAAACACATTTTAATACAATTAATGTTTTAAGAATAAGAAAACATTTGATCTCTATATTTTTCCCGGACGACTCTAAGACAACATATAAGCGCTGATTTTAGGCCGATCTGATCGGAGCGTGACAAACGGGATGGAGTGTTTAATTTAATTTTGTTTAAAGCGGGGCAGTCAAATACTTTTTATAAATCTTAAAATAGAAACACATTTTAATACAATTAATGTTTTAAGAATAAGAAAACATTTGATCTCTATATTTTTCCCTCTACGCAATAAGCGGAACAAGATGGACAATAAAAATAAAAAAAATATTTTATTACTATATGAATCTCACATGATTAAACCAAATCGATCTAACCATTCTTAAAAATCCTTATGCGTACCACGGCGCTAAAAGTTTTTTTTTCCACACGTGATTATAATTCTCTTGAAGTATTAAATGACTATATAACTTCTATATGAATCTCACATGATTGTACCAAATCGATCTAACCATTCTTAAAAGGTCATAAGCGCCCAACGGCGCTAAAAGTTTTTTTCCACACGTGATTAGAATTGTCTGAAAGTATTAAATGACTATAACTTCTATATATATATATATGCATATATTTCCTATATGAATCTCACGTGATTGAACCAAATCAATTTAACCGTTCTTATAAAATCTTAAGCGCCCCACTATCGTAGACACACTTTCCTTAGTGCCTGATATCCATACGACACACTATTGGGAGTAGTGCTAAGCCTTCTTCCCACGTGTACTTACGCACTATCTTTTGGCAACTGAATAAACCGAGATAACATATATCCAAAGGCAACACAAAGTCACAACAACCGAATAAGGCAACCAGCAAGTTTTCTGAAAACGACGAGTAAAATGCTTGGTGAAGCAATTCAACCAAGCACCCCGCCGATATATTATAGATAAAATAAGATTACTGAGACCTTACAAAAGACTCTAAATACGCATTAAGTAGACACTAGACGTAGGGACTTGATGGAGAGGGCAGGTGTGTGGAACTTGTAATTTTTGACTTGTGAGTTATCACAAGAGAGCATTTAACCAAGTACTATCACCCCTCTCAATACTATCCCACATACACATACTAAGTGTGATGCCCTGGGTATGCTGGGGTTATACCCCAGCCCATCCCATGGATCCAGCGGGATTCTGGGGAGGGATGGATGAGTCTGACGGGGAGTTAGGCTGGTGTTGCAGGGAGCCTACTAGAGGCGTTAGGTTACTGACACCGTGTTAGTATGTTTTTGCAGGTACATCTACATACTTATCCTTAGGCATAGCCTGGGGGTGCTTTGGAGAACTTTGGAGGACATCGGAGTTCTTTGGTGGACCAGGGTTAGCTTAACCATGGTTAACTTAACCAGGGTTAGCCTAACCATGGTCAGGTCTCATCTGGACTCGATCAGGGTTCACTCAGGAGGCTTAGGGGGCTGATCTAGTCTTCTAAGGCCTTGGCGCAAATTGGCTAAGTGTTTGAATAAGTTGGCACATGTCTAACATGTGACAACTTATGAGAACATCTAATAAGAAGTTAAGTGAGGATCCAATAAGACTTAAGTGGTTTAAGTCTTCCTACCCACTTGGATCCATCACTTAGGCGACTATCCATTATGGTTCAATTGGCGGGTTGGATCCCTTGGCGACTTTGGAGATCCGATCCACTTGATTTAAATTGGCGTGAAGGCTTGGCGGAAAACACATGCAACCCTAAACGCTCAAGCTTAGGCGAAGCTTTGTTGGAGGCGACAACTTCTTGGAGCTTGGCGATCTTCTTCCTTGTGGCGAGGAAGAAGACTTGAAGGAGGCGGCTTGGCTAGGCGAGTCCTTGAGGTGAGGGCTCTTGCATCCGGCGATCCTCCTTCCTTCATCTTCATCACCGGCGGCTCTTTGGGTGGAAGCAACTTGCTGTCCACGAGAGTTCTTGGGCGGTTCTTGAAGAACTCTTGAACTTGAGGCGAGTTCAAGAGGAGGCGACATCCACAACTACCTAGGGAGGCGACCCTAGGGTTTGGGCTCTTCATCACTTTGGTGGAGAGCGCTTGTGGAGAGTTCTTGGTGGGCGGCTTCTTGAGGAGAGGGGGCTGTTCTTCCATCATCATCATTGTTCATACGCATATTGGTATAAACCCTAACTTAGATTAACTAGGGTGATTGTATGAACGCTTGTTGATTATCATTATATATTTGTGTACCTCTTCCCGGGATTAGGGAAGAGGGTCCTCTTATACTTCGAGAGTTATCTTGGAGTTGAGTCGGTTTTATTGTTGGCTTTACGAGTTTAGCTTAGGTGGGCGCAAGCATTGTGCTTGTTACCATCCTTCGCTCGCTGTGTAGTAATATATTTGCCCTAGGTTAAGCAGGTCGGTAGTTGACATATTGCTTAGGGTTTTCTGGGTGCGATATCTGCCAGCGTCTCTTGTGTGTGGACAGGGCGCCTGAAGTGTGCAAAGCGATTAGGGTCGCGAAACCCTAATCCGCCACTCAGTTCAGTGCTTCAGAGGTTCGGTCAGTTGCTTAGGCTGAGCTAGAGGCAGTGTGGTTAGGCAGATTGGGTTGAGTGATCTGTATTGCTGGGAGAGACGATCATTGTAGTGATGCGCGCATTGTATTTATTATTACACGTTTCCGCATAGACGCATTGTATAGGTGTGTTAGCTGATGGGTTACACAGAGGTTGTGTAATATGTGCTATCACGTCCTAGTTTTAGGCGCGAAAAATTGGGGCGTGACACTAAGGGGTGTGAGTAGAAGGCTTTACAACAGTTGGGTGGACTAATTTTACACATTTGAGCCCCCCATCCTAGAGTACTTGTGAAAATATAGTCCCCTCGTGCAATTTCCATGTCCCGGGACAATCCCTCGAAAATAGCGCAATCCCCCACAACCAAAATACATGGCACACATGTGCCAATACTTATTTTTACATAGAACTACCCTAAATATATATATATGACTAAGACAAAAGACATATTGTCAAAGTCGTATAATATAGTTTTACACCGAATATCCTCGGACCCTAACACCATAGTGCTAAAAGTTTTTTTTTCACAAACTCTCTTGAAATATTAAATGACTATAACTTCCTTTCCTTTTTGGTGCGATTATTGATTGAGTGCATTCGTTTAATCAACAGTGCAAGATTGAACTTACTATTCCAAAAGGGAATTAGCTACGTGGATAAAAGTAAATTTTTTTAAGCAAATAAATTTTAAATTCTTTTTTTTTTATCAATTCAAGAGTATGAAAAATGGAACACGGTTGCTTATCTATTTTTATACTTAAGGCCTGTTTGCCCGCTATAAATCAGCTTCAACACAATTTTTAAGGTGAATAAAAGCTCCAAAAACTTGAAAAACTAGAAAATATGTTTTTTTTCAATTTTAACTTTTGCTAGCTTAAATTTCGAACTCAAAGAACTTTGAGCGAGATCAAACAGATCCTTAGTGAAAGTGTGCAGTTTAAGTGCTTGTTTGTTTGTGCATTGCTTTCTGCTAGGCTAGGACCGCTTGCAGAAGCAGCCATTGTGCGTGCATTTGTTTTGCCAGCTTTGCTGTGGAACAGTGAAATTTTGGAAGCAATTTTCACTATTCACAAAAGCTGGTTTTTGATGTTTTGTCTGCTTTTAGCTATGGTAGATGTGGGATTACTGTAGCAAATATATAATTTAATATATTTATATATATTAATTAATATGATATATAATAATTTTAAATTAATTAGTTTAAAAAATAGTTAATAAAATTTAAATTATAATTAATTATTTATTATTAATCTTATAAAAATTGATAATTTTTTAAAATAATTATTTTTAATTTTAAAAAATATATAATATATAAATAATTAATTAACTTTAATATATTTTTTCTAATTATATTATATATTATAATTTAATGAATGAATGAATTAATTATTTTACTGAATACTTTTATAAATTTAATTATTTTTATAAAATTTAAATTTATTTATATATAAAAAATATATATACACTCTTACACGTCATTATTATTTAATTATAATATTTAAAATATAAAATTATACTAAAACAACATTAACAGCACATCAACTTTAACAAACACTCTTAAAAATCTATAATAGTAGATTCTATGGTTACTTATGTAGCTATGACAGCATAGCAAAATCAAACTGGGTCTCAATAGGTTCGTGATATGGCAAATTAATTGATATTTAGTGCTCTTCACGAAAAGTTACAATAATTCATAATAATCTAGAAATAATAAAATCTAGATATGAAGATTAATAGCGAGTAGAGATTATTCCGACTTAGACTAAGAAAGTTAGTAACTTAAGAGAAACTTATTGGAAATGTAGAGTCAAATTGAATATATATATATATATATAATTTTTTGTGATGATCTATTTATTTAATAAATTATTTTAATTATTGTAAAATATTTTGTTTATTAGTAATTTATATTGCTCCTCTCAATAACAACCTATAGCTTTTCAACCTAATAACAACCATACTACACTGCTAAATAGACCTTATATTTTATTTTTTTTATGACATGCATCATAATAATGTATTAAAATAGTTTATTTTGTTATTTTAAAATTTTATTTATTACTTGACTAATTATATGTCACCTATATGCATATAATTAAAATTAAATGCTTCAAGATTCAATTCAAAATATAATTACTATCATAAAAATTAAAGAATCTTTATAAAATATATAAATATAAAGCATGTATTAGCTACTTTTCATTGAGTTTTTAATATTATTTTTAGTTTCTATATTTGTTACGATACATATGACAATGACTAAATAATGAAATTTTGTTTAAATAATAATAATATATTTAATTTCCACGTAGCTTCTTGATTAATTTATGAATGATGACCAACTATGATAAGAATAAGAGATATTTTTTTAAAAAAATCATAAAAAAAATTTGAGAGATAAAAAAAAAAGAAGATAAAGAGATATTTAATTGAATTGATGAGGTGCGTTTTTAGGGACCAAAGAATGATGGAGGAGTCTATGAGCGCATGTTAGGAGTGAATTTATTATTCTTATCTAATTTTTATCTATCAAACGAGGTTAGTACTGAAAATATAAATAAACGATGATAATATCCTTACCTTTAAACTTTTAAAAGAATTTAATAAAATGGAAAAAAACATTCCCAAATATAACAATACCGCTATTTTCTATAATCATGAATTTTCTGCATGATAACAAGTACGTTTTTCATTTTTGAAGCTTTACATTAAAATTTTTATTTGTGATTATTTTGTCTACACGTTGAAGTGTATTCAAACAATTAGTTCTACTTTAGTAAGTTGCATAAGTGGTTATTTTTAATTAACAATTGAAAAATGTTTCTAAAATTTTATATATAATTAAAATATACTATTTATCCTATATTTTAAACAGAAAATATTCTAAAAATTATAGCCCACAGTCTCACACATATCTGATGGGTCTAAATCTACTAATTTTTCTTTTATAATATAGGGGTGATATCCATGCTATAAATATGTCAGAATATCTTAAATTCGCCTGCAAATTTGTTTCTTGAACTCCAAATTCCATAGTTCAAAAGCATGTTTTTCACCATTTCTTTGGATATGATCTAAAATGGCAAAATAGATTTAGAAATGTCATATGCATCATCTCTGTAACTCATACAACAGCTGACCACCTCCACATGTTAGTTTAGTCACAAATCTGGTGTCAATATCATGTGTCGAAACATAACTCCAAAAATACAAAAATATTTATTTGTTTGTAGGATGCACTGCACAAGCAGTTTGCAAGCTCTGCGTTGACCTTACTTACTGTTTGGACCACTGATCAGTGGCTCCTACCAGTAGGAAACTGCAGAAATGGAGCGCAAGTTGTGTTAACTGAGCCTCTCACATCAGCATTCTACATCTTCCCACTCTGCAACCTTGAACAAAAGTTGAGTTCAATAGCTAGAACAGCAGGATCATATCGATACTTTGTTTCCCACTACCGGATAGGGTGGTAATGTGCTGACAATCTCTTAGGAGGGAGCTTTCGGAGAATATAAAGAACAAGTGCTGAGGGGAGTATCTCTGTCAGCTGTTTGAGACAATAATCGTAGTTTTAAATGATTGTGGCAAATAAGTTATTCGCCGAAACTCACAGAAAACGGACCATGTAATAGATGAGGTCTAAAATGGGATGATCCAGAACGTCAAGAGAGGCATTCTTGTTGAATGCAGACAAACCAACCTACAAATCAGAGAAAAAGTATGGATAAATGACTCAGTAGCATGAAGAGATTGTTTCATGGGCGACTTTTAAAATGATAAACTTGCAAATATAATGATTCACTAACAAACATGATCTTGTTTTGATTAGAGAAGAAAAAGGAAAAAGGAACTAACTAATCTCTCTCAATATATTGAAAGGTTATAAAGAAAAGTGAATAAATGAAATTCAGAACAATAGTGTATTGTGGAATTGTTTTTTTTTTTACCAAAGACAATTTCATAAAATAAACAGCATACAAACTATACAACTTAGCTCTGCAGTCTCAAAATGTTGGACAGTCATGTGGGTAAAATGTCAACACAAAATTGGCCTCAGGAAGCTATGCAAGCAAAAATAGCAGTGTCTAATGTGCAACTATATTCCCCTCCCTATGAGTGAAGGAAAATTAAATGCTCGCAAAAGAAGTTTAACATCCTATATATCGATCACTTACTAAGGAGGTTGGCCATTGTAATTTAGATCATTTAAGAAGGTTAAAGAATCAGATTCAATTTGCAATAGATGCATTTGTGCTTGCTAAGCCGCGTAGAGATATTCACAAATGACTTTGGTGTCAAGTGCAATAGCAGAACGCCAGAACCCCATAGCAACTGGTGACGTCAGCAAATTGACAATGATCAAACTTATCATGGATGGCAAAGCCAGTTCTCCAAAACATCTCCATATAAGATTGTCAAAATTGACTTTTAAATAATGATCTTCTGTGGTTCCATTTGATCCAAAGGTTAGAATAAACAACCTCTGATACGAATGTGGCTGTCAACATAGTCAAAATGACAGCAGAACATGACAATCCAAGGTTTACAATAATTTTCAGATTCCATAAGTAGGAAAATACTATAGTACAAATCTTTGTACACCTCCACCATAATCTAGTGTGACTATGTGCTACCAACAAGATTTTGGAAGTCATGTCCCAGTTTTAACTCAAAGTGTGAAGTTCTTTTATGAGAAGAATAATGTAATTAGATAAATATGATAACTTAGTGATTGGAATATTACCGTGGGTACAATGGAGATCAAGCCACTTAGATAAGGCTTCAATGCCCAACCCAATCGCCATCTAGGGATTTGACCAGATGGCCATAAACATGGGTCATATGTCAAAGAGAGATTTACAAGAGTATCATAATACTTGGCCAATGAGAAACCCACAAATTCTAGTCATTTGAGGGGCCTTTGGAGACTATAAAAGAACATCTAAGGGTACCCCATAAAGGCATAAACCTTTGATGAATAATATCATTCGTTTGCTCTTCCCTCTTGGCACATCTAAAAGAGCTCCCCCTGTACCTCTTTTCACTTCTCTTGTTTTCACCCCATAACATCCCACCCCCCACACCCCCCCACCACACACACACACACGCCTTGTTTTCTTCTTTCCCTGTTCTCTTCTGATTTTTAACTCCTCTCTTTATCACAGTACGTCCATAATAATTCAAAGAATTGTTGGAACTACATTTCAATTCTATAGCAGAAACTTCCGGTCATCATCCTACATTGACCATAGCTTGTTTGCCTCCTTCCCCTTCTCCTTTCCCTCCCAAACTTCACCACCTTATACCTTCATTAGTTTTCAACATTCCCTCCAAGTTTTATCTTCAAAGGATAGGTTTTGCTCCCCAACCACCCCTGTGATCTGTTATACTGTAGCTTGCAAACCTCCAGTATGAGCAAAAATTTCTGCAAAGGAGGATACGAAAAGCCACAATAAGAAAGCTCGCCATAAACCTGAAATGAAACGTCAGAGCCATCAATTAGCCTCATTTGGCAAAATTTTCTCTCCCACTGGTTGAAAGTTTGGGTGCTTTCATGCTGCATTAAACTCGCGGCAAGTTGAGTTGACTTTGTCAAACCTAACTCTACAGTCTACATACAGATATATGAACTCCTTTACTAATACTAAATTGATTGACTCACTGACACTAACAATACGAATAACTCACTTCATCAACGGCTAACTTACTAACTCAACAAAACATTTATCTATATATGCTAATTAGGCTTTACAGAGGGATTTTCACCACTCAATATTTCTTTGTGGAATTAATGAGCTTGGTAAGACATGTCTAAACTTGATGTGTATTATTCAAACTACAACTAAGGATAGCTTCCATGAACTTTGGCACTCAGATGAGTTTCTTTCGTGCGTAAATATTAGTGTATAAGCTCTATCTTTCGTTTTTTTGCTCAAGAAGTATTTGGAGTTTTTGCATTTGTGTTCGGATTCATAAAGACACTTCTCTTTTCTTCCACACATTCTTACCCTCGGTGGTTATTGGACTTTGTTCACTAAGCCATAGCTTGTGAGTAGTTATAGATTCTGTATTTGTTGTTATAACTGTTTTATGCTAGTGTTAAAAACTCTATGTATGGCTTAGTTGTATTAAAGACAAATATCCATTTTGAATGAATTATTAAAATTTATCCTCAATCTATCTCATACTCCTCTTTATGTACCACGTTAGATGGAGATACTTCCACTTTTATTTTGAGATAAACTCAGGTCCTTGTGCAAATTATTTCAAACTCATTTTCTAATTTATCAGAAGAAAAGAACTTATTTATAAACTTCATAAGTAACAATTTGCACATTAATTCCACAAATCTACTTACCATGACCAAGCGGATGAGAAAGCAGGCGAAGCATATGGCTGTAACAGATCCAACCTGCATGAATTTACATTCTGATTAATGGAAAAATCCTACATGTAAATTGTAACTGTTAATGCCAATATGATTTGCCTATGTTAGGATTCTCCCTAAAGACACCAACTTTACTAGATAAAAAAATTATACAATAGCCAAGTGAAAGAAGTAATGCCAAGTGAAAGGAGTGATTACAACGGAAAGAACTAAAGATCCTCTAATATTCAAATAAATTTGGACTGTTAGTAGTTAACACGTCTTGAGTTTCACAGTGAATCCATGGTATGTATTAGCCCAATCTTGTATTGGTAAGATATTGTTTATATTTATTGATATAAATGCTGGTACCATTGGTATTATGTTGATGTACCATCCAGTATTCTGGTCTACTTATAAATTTGTACATCAATTAAGACGGGTATCTTGAACCTTAATTAAACCTAACAAGTATCATAGTGCATTCGACTTTGAGTTAATATATAAGAAGTTCATATGCAAGGCCTTGGTACAAGGTCTTTTCATTTGGAATTTTAGTTGGGCCTTTCTTTCATGCAATTAATTTTGTATTTTAAGCATTAATAACCAGGTAAAAGGAATGAAACAAATGTGTTATTACTTTAATGACATACAAGAGCTGTCAGTTATATATAAACTACTTGTCAATTAATAATATCATTAATTGCATCTAGAAAAAAGAAAGTTGGTCTTTTTGCTGTTACTAGAGATTGAAGTTTTGAATGTCAAGCACAAGCATCTGGGATTTGTCGTACCAGTGCAACAGGAATCGACCTAAATCTCAGAGGGTATATAACATGCTTATTATCCACTTGGATGTGGTTACTATTTCTTGCATCTTGTTAAATGACAATGCAACGTACCTCATGAAGTTTCTTTCTCCTCCCTTTTGACTCAATGGGGAACCTCCTCAGCATGAAAAACAGACTAAGTAGAAAAGGACAAGAAAAACCATGAAGGATGCGTTAGAAGCAATGATCGGCCTGTCCTAGGAAAAGTTCTCAGCAGATATTCTTACCGGCCTCCATAAAGAACAAAACCCAGCGCAGCAACAAATGACACCGCTAAAATTGCATAAGCAGTAGAGTAAGCAAATATGCTCAATTAGAAGACAATAAACAAGAACATAAAGGTTAGGACCGATAGGCTACCTACTATAAAGAGTTTTCCAACTAACTCGACTATGCTGTTGTCATTTATCCAAAGGTATATCCAGATACAAACCTGTAGATTTCAAGTCACCAAGAAAATTTTTTTAAGAAAAGTTTGAAAGATAATTATATATTGTATATATCTTCAATTGTTCTGAGACCAGGTTACCAAAAATCATCAATTTTTTTTTTTATGAAATAATGTTTAAAAAGACTACATGACCAAAAATTTTCTAGCAACCTAAACATGGTGACAAGCAAGGTATAAAAAATAAGTTCAAGACATAGTACCAATGCATGGTAGGCAGTACAAACAGGTATTTGATACCTTGGTGGCAAGACATGATCCTTTAATTCAGGGCTAAAAGATAACTCATCTTTGTCAACAATTACTTGCATTCCTCTAATTCAATGCATCTATTGAGAAAACATGATCCTTTCTACTACCATTGATTTACTTAAAAACAAAGATATGAAGTATAAGTGCAGGAATAGAGCCATGAAGCAGTAAGATTTAATTTGCATCAGCTTTGCTTGTTATGGGAATTGTTCAAATCAAGTAGTCGTTGGTCTTATAAGGAGAAACAACATCCCTTTGAGCCACCCAATTGTCATGCCTTTTAAGGAATAGACCTGCTCCCAATCATACAAAAGCAATCTTCTATTATCATAAAATGAATAAATTTATGTTTTTTTTATGAAAGCTCAATATTCTGGGCAGTCGGTTAGTGCCTAGATCTTAGAAGCAAGGTTTTAAAATTGGTATATATCAGTGTATTAGTACTAGAGAAAACCTATACAATCAAGTACATAGTGACACATTAGTATCAATCAAGGTTTAAAACCGACCAAAATTTTTAGTTTATATGGTTTCACTGTAGCACTATGTATAGTTGGTTCTATTGTAGCACAGTATTGGTTTTACTGTAGCAAACTGGTCCGAGATTAAATTGGTACACCGATTCGAACTAGTTTTTCAAACCTTGGTATCAATCATTCTATATATAATAATTTATTAATTTTTTTATTCAGTCATATTAAATGAGTCATGCCATGTTTGATTAACTAATTTATAAACAAGGTTCAAGTTGAATGATTTCTACATGACTATAAGATGGATTGAATTTTGATTTGGTTTATACAAGTTATGAGTCATTCGAACTATGGAGGCAACCCACTTATGACCTACTAGCCTAAATTGCCACTACTGCCCACATGATCCAAGCTAGCCTAAGTCAGACATGTAGGATGAGTTTGGCACAACAAAAATGAGAGAACACATGCCACAAACCATAGCAAAATATAGAAATTTTATTAACCAAGTTGGCATATCCATATCCGAACCAACAAATGGTGAACAAAAGCTAAGTTTACAATTCACAATGTTAGTTTGGCATCTAAAAATGGAAAAACAAAGTAGGTGCCCCTTTTTATATAAATATCACAATCTAATTATCTATTTACAAAAATGTAGATACATAAATTCATCCTTTTCTCCATCTCCCTTAACCATAAGATTAAGACTATTGATCTATTATCAATTTCTCATTCTTGAAAAAACAAACATACCTAAATAGTGGACCATTGTTGATTTTGACATGTTGAATATCCCATTCACCTATTTTGTGATTAATGACATGTTATTAGTTTCAATCATGATGACCATGACTTTAAGGGCCTGTTTGGCTAGATGTTAATTACTTTATAACTATTATAAACTGTAATTATTTGGTAAACAAATTTTGAATTACTATCAAAATTTAAAATAATAAAAAAAATATTATTTTAAATTATTTAATATAATATTATATATTTTTTATTTATTATAAATTTAAAATAATATTATTTAAAACTTTAACTAAAATCGAGTGTGTTACTTTTTTAGAGAAGCAAACACAGCAAAAACATCAAATTATAACTTTTCTAATTCCTGTTTTTCATTACCAAACTACTTTCCACTCAAAAATAGCTTAAAAACATAGCCAAAGAGGGATAAAACTTTTGAGTGCCCGGGGGCGCTTAAAATGCAAAAATGGGATCCCTCGTTTTTGCACTAAAAATATTTTTTAAATTTTTTTTTATTTAGAAATGATGTACACCTTGTAAGCTATCCAATGGTATCAATATTGGGGTATTTTAGAATACGTATATATATAAAATATCCTAACTAATATCACATATACGTTTACGTAATCTAAAATACCCCAATATTAATACCATTGGATCAAGGATCAAAATACCGGTCCGGTACCTTGCTCCGGTCGCCGGCCGGACCAGTATAAACCGCCAGTACCGGTAGGGTTTACCGGTGGAACCGTCCAGTTCCATCCCGCCGCCTCTCCCTTCCGCCAACTTCGAAGGAAGCTTCCGCCTGCTTCGCCAGCTTCGAAGGAAGCTTCCGCCGACATTGCCAACTTCGAAGGAAGCTTCCGCCGGCGTCGCCAGCTTCGAATGAAGCTTCTGTCTACGTCGCCAGCTTCGTTCGAAGCTTCCGCCTGCGTCGCCAACTACGTGCAAAGCTTCTGCCGGCGTCGCTAGTCGTCTGCCGGCGTACCGTTGATACGTGCCTAGTCCGCGATCGCTCTCCCCGTCGGACCGGTACCGTACCGGCAAAACCGGTCGGTACGGCACGGTTCTTTAATCCTTGCATTGGATAGCGTACAAGGTGTGTACATCATTTCTAAAAAAAAATTAAAAAAATATTTTTAGTGCAAAAACGAGGGACTCCGTTTTTGCATTTTAAACGCCCCCAGGCGCTCAAAAATTTTATCCGCCAAAGAGGGCCTAAATTGCCACTTGATTTAAATTTCAGACAATGTTCTTGTTGACATATCACTTCTTTTGCAAAGTACAAGAGACATAAAAGTGAAAAATATATAACATATATATATTGTGACTACTCAAGAATCCAAGTTGATAAAGCAATACCAACCCCTTAGTTTGTAAACTAAATTAATCTTCAACAACTTACAAAAATGATGGTCTCTTTTCCTTTAGTGAACACCCCTCATGGCATTGATCTTGTGTCATACATTTACTCTGATTGGGTGAAAGATAAAGATTGGCAAGAGATGAGTTGAGAGCGTGTTGTTTTATTCCCAATTACCTAAGTATGATATGTGATAACAATAAAGATTAACTTCTTTGAAGTGCCTCTGATGCTTGAACCTAAGGGGGCTTAGAGCTCTCTACTCTCTTGTTGAAGCCAATATTATATAAAGTAAACTCATATATGGATTCAATAAGCTAGTACCGGAAGAAAAGGTGGTTAATGCTCTTATAGTATGAGTTACTTAAATGACACAAGCTGTTAATAGCAATCCCTCAGACTTAACCTTGTCAAGAGTTGAGAGCCAACCATTGAAGACAATGATAATGATAAATATAAAACTTCCATTGAACCATACTATCCCGTGCTAATGCCATACCACAATCATATGTTGGATAGTCTTATTGTTGAGCAAATAAAAACGAAGTATGAGGCTTCAAGTAACTAAGAATTACAATAAGCCTCCAAATGGTATTGAATTAGGATGCTCAGGATGACAACAATGATTGAATGTAGAGCCAGAAAGACCTAGTAGATATACACCATTGAGCTTCTTGGATTAGCTGATCTATGATTGCGAACTTCCCTTAAGAGTTTTCAAACTTAAAATTCTTTAGTAACTTGTTAAGGATGCGAGGAATTGAGCCAAATGTGGGTCTCCATCCAATCTCTAAGGGAGTGCCTAATGGAGCCCATTCCACAACTCCTAAAGGTGTCAGTGGTAAAGACTAGTTTTTGATAGCAAGGTTTTAGAGTCAACTCTTGCCTTCATTATTTTCTTATATAAAAAAGGAACTCTTGAACTAATGGAATGCTTCAAAGACATTAAGATATCTTCAAAGGAAATAAGAATATTGATGGAGTGCCCCTCGAGATGTCAAGGTATAATCCATCTCACAAGATTGCTTTAGTTGGTGGATAGTGAACTTTAGGAGAATGAATACAAACACTAGCAAATAAGCACAATTCTACCAATAAAGAAGAGGAATTTCTCCTAGATTAAGACCTAAGCAACCACTAACTTGATAAGGACAAACAATCTAGTGTATAGTTGAGTGTAGTAATACGATTCTAATAGGAAGTGAATCAACCTTAATCCAAGGGTAGATAGATAAATCCTAGGTATGGTATGAGCATGTCGAAGTGTATAGTTGAGATTTGTCCAGGTTTGCTTGAAGCCTAGACACTTAAAAAAAAAAGGCAGTGTCTTTTTGACACCTATCACAGAGATTAAATTTGATTTAGCAAAAAGTGAACAGATCATTCATAAAGGCTAGGTGAGTGATTAGTAGGGTCCTGAAAAACGGATGGTGGGTGATATCGTGATTCTACTAGTTTCCTTCTTGACTACTAGAAGATTAGAGAGTTAATACATAACAAGAATACACAAATAAGGAGCCATGGGTTATCCTTGCCTTAGACCCCTAACCCTCTAGAAGAATCTAACATCTCCTTTATTCAATAGGATAGAAAAAGTGATGTTATGGATGTAGGCTGAGAACAAATTCACTATAATAGGGAAAAAAGTAACTTCTCAATAATTGGGGCAAGAAATTAAGTTGAAGGCTTTCTGTGGATCAATCTTGGGACTCATATGAGAGTACCATAGTTGAGATTATAATTATATAAGATCTAATGAGTTAGAGAAATATTCTCATGAATCAATCTACTTTGCATACAAGTATGCTAGGGGGCGGTCAAATAAACAAATTTAGCCCTTACTCCGAAACAATCTCATAAACAGAAAAACAAGATACATGAAAGAGAACAGAAGGTAAAAGCACTGAAAGGACAAACCTGAATAGCATATATCAAAATATTAATGCAGATGTAGACCATCTTTAGCTTGCCTGTTGGAAGGTTTTTTGCCTGAAAAATATATATAAAAATAGAATTCTCAAGATACTGAAAGTGGCATGAATACAAAACACGATGTTGATTCATCTTGCCTGACGGTATATCTCAGCCCAGAATAGGACAAGCAGGGTGTACGTAGAGAAGAACAACAAACCAGGAAAATCCAATAATGCTAGAGTAAATATCTGGCAGAAGAGCAAACATAGGTCCAGGATGAGAACCCAGCAAAGCAACAGATTTCAATAATAGTGCAATTTCATTGAAAGTACACAAAGACTTGATTTGATGGAAAAGGACACAAATACCTGTATAAGACTGACTGTAGGTGTAAAGATGTGGTTACGGGATTCAATTACAGTGATTTAGACTAAGGTAAAGTGGTAAATTCACTTCAGAAATAAAAAAAGAAAGAAGCTTGATAATTTAATCCTTTCTTTCGATTGTAGTATATTAGATACCATTTAGAGTAATAGATATAATATATATACAGATAATTCTTTCAATAGCTCACAATTTAGCTGGCACTAGTCAAATAGCATATTTAGGTAATAGTTGCTATGCCCTGTGAAGAGTTAGTGTTACACTACTTTTCGGGGTTAACAATTAAAATGTTATGATCAATCTGGTGGGGCAAGGACTGAGAGTTTGTCGTGAGCTGTATCACTAATGCTTATGCTAAGCTTAGACTTCTTTTTCTCTCCTGAAATTTTATAGCGATGCTCACCAACTTATACAGTTTTCTTTGACCTTTAAGCCTATCCTTCACGAATTTAGAAACTGAATTGCTCTGTTAAATCAGGTAGTTGATTACTAACAAGAAAGCAATCTTTCTTTCAGCACATTTACCTTAGTCCTCAGTAGAAATACTTGCGTGTGAAATCCGAACACAACAGCACGTACTGTAGAAAGAAAAGCATGAGCACTTGCAGAATAGAATGGACACTAAAGGTATAACGATCAAGTTGTTGCAATCACCTCCATTTACAAGAAAATTCATAAAATGAAAAACCTTCTGAGTTGTCCAAGCATATTCAGGCACTCTTAGCTGGATCCTGATCAGTTGAACCTGGAAAAGATAGGTCAATGAACTTTATATTCCAAGTGAAATATTCAGCTGAAGAACCTTCATTGAATTATGAACATAAAATTGGAAGGAAATAAAAATTTTCATATCAATGTCCAGTTTTGAGAAACAAATAATAAAATTTCCCATTTATTATTTGGCAAGGCAAACATAAGCATGCCACTTTTGAGTCCACGTCAACCTCGAATAACCAGAAATTATCATATCACAAGCATATCAAACTAAAGAAACTGATATTCTAAGGCGGTGAAAAACTCATACAAGTTTTTTTTTTAAAAAAAGAAAGAAATATTGAAGCATTCATTTCACCGCCATCTTTCTTGAAAGTCTAGCATCTGCAAAGATCGGATTACATAAAACTTAGGAAATCATTGGTCCCAATCATCTGCAAATGGCCCGATTTTTGGAAACAATAGAAGCTAATGTTTCAACTACGCTAAGAATTGTCAAATCTCACTTAGCAGCAGAGAACAGCAACAATTCCTAAAAGTAACAAAATTGGTTGTTAGATAGCGCTTTAAAACGAATGCAGGTATTTGAATGAACCGGGAACACCTTATGGGCAAACAAAGATCAAGTTTGTTAGCAAACATAGTTATAAACTGCTGAAGACGAGGGCATAGGAGGCACAGTTCAAACTTTAACAAGAACACCAAACAATAGACGGAACAGAGAGCGAGGGGAAGAGATTCTAACCAGGGCGACGGAGGCGACAAGGGCATAGGAGGCACAGAGGAAGTAGAACGACCCGTCCTGCCACTGCCGCGACTCGTTGATCTCTTCCCACCAGCTCGACAAGTTTCCAGCCGTCAATACCAATCCTTCCATCGCATAGGTTCCGCCTCCCTCAAATCGGAGGAGCCGAACAACTCAAACTATCGATTTCTCTGCCCAAGCGGAGGGAAAAATTTCCACTTGTAGCTCCTGGATTCAATTCGCGAAAGATCTTTCCGAGCTCGTGTCTTGATCCAGTCGACGGAGAAGGGTCAGGCAAGACCTGCATCGCAACTGTTTTATTATCCTCTAGCGGCATTTTATTTACGAAAATAGCAAAGTTGTTCCATTGAGTTTCCTTTTTGGGAAAGGATAATTTAGTCATTTACAGTAGGATGTTTGTGTTTGCTACAGTATGCCCCCTATTTTCAAAATTTCAAATTTATGAGCCTTTTTACGAAGTACCATCCCCTTTAATTTTAATTAAGCATTTCATTTTTTATTCTCTAACCCTAATTATATATTAGCATGATAATTAAATACTAAATAAAAATACTTAATGTGTATAAAATATTATAAAACTTATGTAATTATTATTATTATTATTTTCACGTATGTAATTATTTTTTAGAACCATTTTCCCTAGTGTGTGCATTAGCCTTCTTGACCAATTACCTAAATATTATATAATTCTTAAAATTCTTAAAGTTGGATTCTAGGTAATTTTTCTATCTAATTTAGGTAATTAACGTAAAAAACCTTATGTTTCTTTTCTTTCTTTCTTATTTTTCCCCCAAACTACGAACAATAGGAGTTAATACGAAATTATTCAAAGCAAGGGAGCCAAAATCGAAATCAACACAACTTTCAGGCACCAAATTGTAATTAGCCGTTCGTCTTCCACGTTCTACTAACTAATTCTCCCTTTTGCCCTGACGTCGAGACTCCCGACCACTGCTAGGGTTTCTTCCGGAGCCGAGGCAGCGAGGTGACCAATGGCGATCGACGAGGACGAGGAGAATTTTGTCTTCTATGGCACACCTATTGAGAGGGAGGAGGACACCTCCGCTCGTAAGAGGAAGGCCGTCGCCGACGCCGGCCAGCTGCGAAGTCTTCCCATGTGGAAGCAAGAGGTCTCTTCTCCACTGTTGTTGAAACATTATCCTTATATATGTCAATTTTTTTCTTGTCCTGTACCATCAGCCGGTCAAGTTCTGTTTTTCCTTGGGGATTTAATCTGCTTGCTTATGTATTTGCGCAAGACGTGCCACACGAAGATTGACAGATAAACATATCTCTTTGTTCTTTCTTGTCTCTGTCTCTGATTCGATTGCTCATGTAAGTTTCATTGTGGCAAGAAAATAAGCCATCTTTATGCCTTCGTTAATAGCACAGTAACTCTTGCAAAGAGATGATTTGTTCTACGATTCTCTCTCTGTCTCCGAATCTTCCTTTTCTTGGGTCTCATGAAATGTGAAATCTTTGCTCAATACCCCTTGTTTCCGAACGAGCACAACTTTCACTCTCCGTTCTCCCGTTCAAGGGAAAGATGACCTCGTTCCTGTTTTGAAATATTTAAATTCTCTCTGATTGTTGCCTACCTAAAGGATGTGCTTGCATAGGTAGTGCTATGCTCATTGCTGAATGTTAAATGCAATGATTCATAATACGGCCTAGCCCTCGGTGTAAACGTACCTCCTCGAACTGCTTCATTGTCTAGATAATATTGATCTAGATATTTCTCTCGCTCCTGTTGCTTCACATAGACACTTGGTAGATTGCAATTACGTGATCTGCTACACCTCGTCTACTAGTGGAGATTGTGGAATTCTAGTGTCTAACAAATGCACATCATTGTAGTTATTTACTGTACTGATCCAAAAAAGTTTCTGTTTTGCTGTTTCCACAAAATACTACAGGTTAGAGATGAGGAAGGACGCAGAAGATTTCATGGTGCATTCACGGGGGGATATTCAGCTGGATACTACAACACTGTTGGTTCAAAAGAAGGTTTTCTCGAAATAACAACTCTGAACTTCACAATCTTAGGCCTTCTGATGGCTATTTTCTTTCCACCTAACACAATTAGTTACACCAGGATGGACTCCTCAGGCATTTACTTCATCACGCAAGAATAGAGCTGACGTGAAGCAGCAGAATATTTATAGCTTCCTAGATGAAGAGGACATAAAGGTACTTTCTACTTTCTTGATCTTTTTCCAGTAGAACATTTAACAGCTTATTTTTGCACCCTTGGAGATTTAATACAAGTAATCTTAATTTATACTATTAAGCATTATATTATTTTTGAAAAGCATTTTCATGAAATGTTGAAGTCATACATTTGGTATATTTGCATAGCTATTTTTATTTGTAAATGTTGTTTGCTTTGACACCTAGCATGTTACTTTTTCATAGATCAAGGCTACATCTATAGTTGTACATCTAGTGGACCTCTAAAAGTGAGCAAGATAGTTTTAAATACTATTTGTACTAGATGGTACATAATGGTTAGTGTAGGTACCAAACTACCATTTAGTGCCGGTATGTTTGTACCGGTCTGAGAAACCTTGGTGTGCAGTCATATATATTTCTAGGTTCTTTCTGCCTTGATAAGACCTTTCTTGAATTTCTTGTCTTTAGTTTTTAGTAGTAACAAAGAAAACCTTTTGTAACTTGGGCATACTGAAAAAAATTACCGAACACATAGCTTGTGACATTTTATGTCGAAGGCACTATGTTGTGCTTATGTTTCCTTACTTTTTACCAAACAAGAAATTTTAGCCTTAATCATTTCTAATTATTGCCTCTTGAATGTAGGATATGGGAGGCCATGCATTGGAAACATCTATGCAGTTTGATACCTTTGGATTTACTGCTGCTGAATATGCTCGAAAACAAGCAGAAAAGGAGCAGCAGAAAAGGTTTTGTAGTTATCTTCGATCTTAGGAACTATGTATTTTTTGTGCAGACATGCATAATTCATCTTCCTCGATGTTTTGTATTTAACTTTATCTTAGGAACATAGTATTTTTTTCCTTTAAGTATCTACATGTCTTCAGAATTTAAGAAGATTTACTGGTCCTTTTCCACTGTTACCTATCAGAATTTATACTTGACAAAATGCACAAAAAAGTGAACAAGCAACAGTAATAAATTCCTGGCAATAGAACTTATACGTGACAATATTTGGTTGCTGAAACTTTTATTTAATAAATGATGGGACAAAACTAAATCATTATTAACATCAAATTGTCCTGTGACCTATTGAGCACTTGGAACATGTGATACAATAATGCTCCCATTGGGATTCCCAAACCCCAAAAGGCACATTGTCTCTTAATGGTTATGTATATAGTTCTGGATACACTTTGAAGCTTATCTAGTTCGCATTCCTTTCTTCTTTCTACCTTTTGACGTCCTTTATTCAGCTAGCGAATGCAATTTCCTTTAGTTATGTTTTTGTGTTTAATTTTGTGCTATGTGGTTATTCTAAAAATATTTAATTATGTGGTAAAAGAACTTCTTGCAAGGTTAGTGGACTTTATCTGTGTTTTTCTTTTGCAATTTTCTGTGATCAGTCTTCCCATCTGTCATATTAGCTGTGTTCAAGGTTACGTTGATATTCATATCAATACGTTTGAAGCTTAAAGAGATGAGTACGTTTTCTATTTGTTCAATTTTTAATTAGATGTAAAGATTGTACCTTTTTCTTGCCATTTAAATGATGAAAGTTTTATGTATTCTTGGAGCATTATCCAATATTCATATGCATCGGTTGGGGATTTTATTTGAGTTTCATTGGCTAAAACTCTATAACCTTAAGCTGCAAACGTATGTAGTTTGTTCTAGATTATTTTTGCCTATGGAATGTGATTGTTTGAATTTGTGATGAAAATATTATATTTTTTATGGTTTTAAAGTTTGGTTCATACTGTTGAACCAAATCCGAATGGGTATGTAGTGATATATAGTACCAGTCAGTATCGGTTTGAATGTAATATATGTATTTATAATATGTATCCATATGTATGATACTAGTCGGTGCACCATTACCTATGTCCGTACCATGCTATAGGAACTTATTTTTAAAACCCTATTTTTCTTGAAAAAGCCAATACAATTTATTTTAATAGAAGTGGAAGATGATGCATTAGTCTTGCTTATATGGTGCAGGCCCTCAGCTATTCCTGGACCGGCACCAGATGAAATAGTAATTCCTTCATCAAATTCAATTGGTCTGCATCTCCTTTCTAAGTTGATTTAAATGAACTAAATCTTTGGGCAAGTGGTTCAAATATTACTACCATTATACCATGTCTTATCTTATAGTTTTTTATATTGTTTTGGTAGGTGTAAAACTATTGCTCAAAATGGGATGGCGCCATGGTCACTCGATCAAAGACACACATTCTGATTCCTTATATGGTAGTAACTATTCTGGTCCTCAGTGTACTCACCTGATTAAAAATTTTCAATTAGAACTTAGAATGCTGCTAGTTAACAGTATTTCTAATAATTTTGCTTTGTATGTGTTATATTTATTATAGTCGTGTGGACCTCTTTATAACTATGTGGTAAGTAACAATTCCAAGAATCATATGTTACCCCATCTCCTAGTTTCGGAGATACTTGTGGTAGTTTATATATTATCTGCACATATGTTTCCTGGACTTATATAGGGAAATAATTTCTGACGATTATGATTCATGTATTTATAGTATACTTGAAGCAGAAAAAAAAAGGTTCTGGGAACTCTGTAAAATCCTGCTAAAGAAATTATTATATATTTTTCAACTTGCAATCTGTGTACCTATTAAAAGCCTTCTGTTTATGAGGTGTTAGTTTTTTTCCTATTTATTCAGACACTTATTCAAGTTATCTAGGTGGCCACTTTATTCAAGGTAGCTACACTGTACAATGGAAGATATGATTACTTTCCTACTATTGATTTTACATGGCTAACTATACTCGTTTTGGAATGTATGCTAAATCTTACCCTCTACTCCCAGAAAAGGGTTGTGTTTTGATAACTTTAATGGTAACTTTCTGTGATTTTAGAATGTCTTAAATTGTCTGGATTTTTTCTTGATGTCTGACCACATATCCTTGCTACTTTTAGAAGCACGCAGAGAAGCTAGAAAAGCTTTCTTGGCGTTTTCTGCTAATGGGGAAGGATCAGACCTGGGACAGAAAGGATCACCTGTTTCGGGTTCTGAGGAATATACCAAAAGAGTGGATGATGACATATATGCCTCTAAAAGCGTGCCTGTAAGTAGCGTGCCTTGATTTAAATGAAGTTACACGTCATTGAGCTGTTATCTTTGTATATTTACATTGTGATGTCTTGTTGTTTTTAACTGTAATTTTTATATCTTTTTTAGTTACTGTTGGAACTTGGAAGCATTGTTTTTAAAACCAATCCATATCAGGCTCTACGACTAATTTGCCATGATTGTACCATATATATCAAACATATAATTATGTATAAAGAATATTTTATTAGTATCAATTGGTACCACTGGTTTTATATGTCGGCATGGACCAGTATATTTTGGTTATAGTGGTTGGTACTTGGTAGGAACAATATTTAAAACCTTGAGCGGAAGTGTGATATTTTCCTTCTTACTAGTACATACATTTGATTGTTTCATGTTATTAATGTAGCAATATTTTGCATAAAGCGGACTACAGAATTTTTAATTTTTGAATACATGCCTCATTTTTTCCAGGATATGCTGTATTGCTATTTAAGATTAGAGACATTTCATATTCTCCATTGTGCGGTTATTTGTAAGATACAAGGTTAGAATATATAAGCTTAGGATAAATTTTCTATTATTTATCCTGTAGAATAGATCCAACTGTTCTCTTTACTATATTGTCTAAGCCGATAGAATGAACAATAGTTCCTTCTTGTATTAGTTTTTATTGGGTAGTTTTATTTTCTTAATATCTAGATTTATTTTGTGGATTTTGTTGAGGGCTTTCTTCTCTAATACATCAAGAACAGAAAGAACTTCTTATAATCTGCTTTGTTTCAACAAGTTCTGTCTGTATTAATTTTGTTTAAATCTTCTTTTGGTTTTCTTCAATTAAAAAACTTATTTGTCAATAATAAATCCTCTTTTTAAACCTATGAGCAACATGATGTCTAATGGCATCACAATTTATAATAGCATGCTGATTGTGAGTAAACTTCTCTTTTGTTTATTGTTTCCCGAAAATTAGTGCATCATAGCAGCTTTTATACCGTCATTTGTGTTAATATGTTTTGAAATGCTAAATATTCAGAAGGAATGTTCTCTCGCATGCCTAGTGCCTACCTTCTTCTCTTATACCTACCTACCTACCTTCATAGGAATTTGTGCTGCAACCAAAACAAGACCTATATGGATTAGGCTATGATCCGTACAAGCATGCTCCGGAATTTAGAGGTAAGAAAACCAGTTATGATTGGATTATTCAATTCCACCATACTTTTTTGGGCATCTTTCATTTAAGGTACTTGTTTAATTTCTCAGATAAAAAGAAATTGCGCGAGTCTAAAAGCAAAAATCGTGGTATTAAAGGTTCAGTGAGGGGAAATCTTTTGTCTTCTAATTGTAAGATATCAAATTTGTTCTATCTTCTGGCTTCAGTTGGAGGCCAATCTGTATTTTGCTAGAATTTCCTCCATATTTTGGTTTTCAACAACTTTATGTCACGAAAAATTGTTCAATTGATAACTTAATTTTTCATTCTATCATCAGCAGGAAAATATGCTCCTGGTTTTGGTATTGGAGCACTTGAGGAACTTGACCTTGAGGATGAGGATATATATGCATCAGGTAAACTTTCGCAGGGTCTGGATTTTTCAACAGCTGGCAACCCTATAAACTTTCCAATTTGATGAACTTTGAGACTTCATGAGGAATGATTTTTTTTCCTACAACGCTTCTTGCTCTTTGCACCGAAGCAAATAACTGACCCTGCATTGATGCCGATTACCAAGTCATTTTTCTGACATGCCAATTTATTACTCTTGCGATTAGAGCATTTTGCTACTTATCAGACATTTTAAAATCCAAATTAAGAAGGTAGATATAATAGAGTGGAGAATGGCAATAAGAACATGTAATGTAAAGTAGACAAGGATTAACTATCTTTTATTTAATTTGGAAGTAAGAACAGACGGAGTTTGGGAAGAATGATTGTTCCATTCTTCGCTTAGAATGATTGTATAATAAATAAAGAGACACACTCACTATAGTAATAGTTATGTAAAAGTGAGTGATACGTGGATAACTAACTTTGAATACAGAATTCAATGTAAAATAACAACAATCATATATTAGTTATGACAAAAATAACTAACATAATACCAAGTAAAATGAGAATACCATAAAAATTGTTTCAGTGAAGAAAAGGCATTTTCATATATTTTACTCACAAACATGTTTAGAATTTGTTCTTAGTTTTTACAATCGTGTATATGTGTGTGTATGTATGTATGTATGTGTCATAGTAATACTAATTATAGATAACAAATCAACTATGATATTTAGATGTTATAAGTAAAAATATTGCTTTAAACTGAAATTCATATTCAAGCACGAAAAGATATTTCTTTTGGCCAATTTTAGTTATTGAACGAAAAATGCTAAATGATATTTGATGTTGAAGTTATTCTTCATGAACAAAGATTACTTGTAAATAATATTTAAATTATTTATGACTACTTATAAGCAAAAAATAATACAATTATGCTTGCCAATTGAACAAGGGGGAAGGCACATATGGTCGATTGAGCTACTAATGTTTGGCCTTTGTCCTCACAAACTACATGATTAACCAATTATGTAAAGATTTTGCCATGACATGCGCAGTGAAAAAATTAACGAAACAATGTGAGCAAATATAAAATGCGTAAACTCAAGAAACTCATTTGACATTAAATACCATTACAACTCCCCTCCCAGACTAGGGTTTCAATCTCACTTATCTTATATTTTTTGTATCTACCAAGCTCCAAATTCTACGCTTAGGATCATTTATGCTTGACAATATTTGAAATATGCTCAATATAACTACACTATTTCTTTTCTATCGAGTCTGTAGTATTTGGTCTACTCTAATTTTATAATATAGTTCCAAAAAATTGTATCGGATTAGATCAAGGTTGAGACAGTGAGAGCCTAACAGAAAAGAAGTGAGAGCCTAATAGAAAAGAACTATTGTGTGCAAGGTTCAAAGAACCAGTCTGAACCAATTTTGCCTGTTCGTATTGGTTCGGTGAACGAGTAGAATGAGCGGAGCAAGCAAGGGAGAAGGAGGAGAAGAAAGGAGAAGAGAAGAAGGAGAAGGAGAAGGAGAAGAGGAGAGGAAGGAGAGGAGGGAAAAGAAGGGAAAGAAGAGGAGTCTCCGGAGGACGAGAGCGGGCAACGGTGGATGCGAGCCGGCCATAGTGGATATGTGTCGAGATCTTCCTCCTCTTCTTCTTCCTATTCCTCCCCTTCTTTGTCTTCTTCCTCTTTTTCCTCCTTTCTTCTTTCTTCCTCGCTTTGTCCGGTTCCACCGGTATTTACCGGTTCGGCTGGAACTTAAAACCTTGGTTGTGTGTGGTGGAGCTGTTTGTGAAAGATTAACCTCACGTGCTATCAATTAAGAATGATTTTATCCTATGAGTTAAAATTTAGGGAATGGTAAGGATATCAAGATTCAATTGTAGAAAATTGTAGCACTTGGGTTAGTCCCCATACAAAAATGATTATAATGATATTTAAGATTTGATGGCTTTACCATTATTAACTTGGACTTGTGTATTTTAATTGGGTTTCAATGTTTTGGTTTGGTTTTCCACTAGGTGCAGTCATAACATACGTGGATACATCATAACTGAACAAAGATCTTTGTGGTTGACAAATAGATAGAAGTATGTTGTCTTTTATTTTCCAAGAACATCGAATGAATATTCGAATGTCTGTTAACTTTTTCTTGTATGCTTTCAATTGTATTAGCAGGTTATACTTCTTAATTTGTTCACCTGTTGTCTGTGACTCATTAATTGAGCCAAGATTATCTCTGAACCTGATTGTATATCGTGTCTTCTATACAAAAACTCTCCTTTTATTCCGAAAAAAGGGTATTGATGCCTGTCAACTTAGCTGCAAATATACTGTCTGAATGCTCATTTTTGTATGCTATATTGTTCTTAAAATTTTTGTGACGGAAATATATTGTGCTTATTTTATTAGTATGAATAATTATATTTATTGTTAACTCTTGCATACGTAGACAAATAATTATTACATCATTTGATAGCTGGTTAGTGTGGTAGTGGGTATTAGTCCATGAGTTAGTGAATAGTTTTAATGTGTTTATTATGTTTATCAAAAACCTATTTTAAGGCTTAAGTCTATTGTAATATAGAGCTTGCGTAATGAATTAAATTATTACTCTTCCTTTTCCTTCTCTAGTTGTATTCTCTAAGCATGTGATTAGTTGATATTAGAGCTAAATTGATCCCCTCTTTTGCTTTTCTTTTCATTTTGGTTTTCTCTTTGTATTTGTGCTTCAAAGGGATGACAACATATTGGCTACTTGTGTTTTTGCTTGATATTGAAACCAAGGAATTAAAAACCAATCCATACAATCTAGTATGGACATTATATACCTGTTCAACTAGTACAAGGTTAGTATCATTTATATTTAATCATATATAAAATATATTGGTATGTACTAGTGTGACTATGGACCTGAACATCAGGATAAACTAATATCTTAAACCTTTATTGAAGCCCATCTAATTACAAAAACCCAACACATTTGATTTGAACCTTAGTTGGGTATCTTATTATATATCCAAACACAACTTGAGTATTTAAATGAGTATTTTTAAGCTAGGAATGAAATACCTGTCCGAACTTACAAATGCTTTTTATTTGTGCTGGTCCGACCTTGGACCAGTATACAAAACATGTTAGTTTGATTAGTTTTATACACATGTATATACACATGCACTAGTCTGACAATGTACACGAAGTACCTGACCACCAAGGTTTAAATAATTGGTACACTGATTTGGATTTGATATTTAAACCTTGCTTCTCGGTTCTTGATAAATTAAAAATCTTGTTTAAATAATTGGTAGACCGATTTGGATTAGTTATTTAAACCTTGCTTCTCGGTACTTGATTAAACTAAAATCTTTTATTTTTTATTTAAAATAATTATATAATGTAAAATTTTTAAAAAATTAAAATAATATTATTTATTTATATACTATTTTCTATAATTAATTTCTTAATATTTTTTGAGTTTTTTTTGGTTAATTTTAATTAGGCATAGATATTGGGTACTTGTACCTTTAAAACTATAACTGACTGCGCTTTATTTCATTAAACCTCAATTTGCACTATTAATTGGTTACCCAACCATCATATGCACGCAAGACTAGTCTGACACTCGACTATCTAAGATTCAATTGTGATCTCTATTCTTTAACTCAAACCTCAACTATCGACACCTCAACTAGCTAATTGGTTACCCAACCACCATATGCACGCAAGACTGGTCCGGCACTCGATTATCTAGGATTCAATTGCGATCCCTATTCTTTAACTCAAACCTCAATTTGCACTAGTTAGCTAATTGGTTACCCAACCACCCTATGCACGCAAGACTGGTCCGACACTTGATTATCTAGGATTCAATTGCGATACCTATTCTTTAACTCAAACCTCAACTATCGACACCCTTTCTCCATTAACACTTAAAGCCAACCCCATTGCACTCCTTCCTCACCACCAATAAAGCAATATGCTAGCTCAAGTTGAGGTTTTGAGATGGGAATTCTACCATTTAATAGAGGGGTACAAAAGCCATGCGGGCTCTTTGCTTAGTGAGTGGCTTCATGTTCATAATGTCTCGTTGTTATCTTAGTGTTTCTAATTCCTTGGGTTGCATTTGGCAGCCCTTGTTTTTTAAGGGTGTTTGATAAAGCTGTTGTTAGTGTCATTTAAAAATTATAATTAAATTGTTAAATTTTTTATTTCTCTTAAAGTTTATAAATTATATATTAATTTAATATAAAGATCTAATAATATTTATTTTTATATATAAAATAATAATTATTTCTTTTTATGATGTTATTAAATTAGAGCAATTTGATTACAAAGCTTTTATTGTGGAATTTATTGCTATTTATTTACTTTAATCTAAATATACATTTACTTCAAGAGTGACTGTAAAATGATGGCGATGATGAGAGTGGCACTCGAGAGTTTGCCAATCATATTTTTATAATTAATAAAATTTAAGTTTTTATTTTTAGAATAATTATGTTTATAAAATTATTAATTTTTATATAATAACTAATATTAATTTAATATATAATAACTAATATATTATATTAGTAAATTAAATTAATTAATAATATATTAAATTGTAAGATTGTATAAATTTAGTGACACATATATTAAAGTTAAAATACATTTATATATATATATATATATATATATATATATATATATATATATATATATATAATTTCTCTCTCTGCGGTGGGATTATTCCCGCCTTGCTGCACTACTGTGGCGGAAGCAGGTCTTCCCCGCACTTCCCGGAATAATGAAAATCTGCTGCCAGTGAAAACAGTGGAATGCAAAAAATTTAAGGGAAATTCAGAAATTATCCAACAAATGAAAGAGTAATAGTTCATAAAAAATATCAAGTTTTTTTGGAGGATATAGAAATTAAAAAAAATGTAGGTATCAACTTTCATAGTTGATTGTCACCTCTTGGACCGTGTTCTTCAGCGAAGGAGTATGACGCGGTGTAAATTTATTATGTTAGTCTATTAGTATGAATATTGATTTTTAATATTAAGTCTTTTAGAGGGCAAACAGTTATTATATCATGTGTTAGTAGATCAGGGAGTACTAGATTATCAAATATTGTTAGTGTTTATAGGAAGCCTATTTATAAGGCTTAAGCTTCTTTATCAGTGCATTTGCTTTTGAGGTTGTTTCCATTAGGTGCTGAAGTTTCTTGTTCTTTCTTTCTATATTATTACTGTTTCTAAGATATTATCTTCAGGTTTTGACTTTGAACAAACTGAAGTGGAAGAGGATGAGGCTGTGGGTTCGATCAGAGAGAATAATCTCCGACTTGAAGGCAAAAAATGGGGTAGTTTGCCTGGTTTTAAAATTGCGTCAGGTTCTGATTATGCCGTTGAAAGGTAGATTATATTTTTCATCCTACTATAGCTTAAAGTTCAAACTTTTTTTTTTCATCTGAGTGAATTACACAAAATTGAGAGTGTGATGATATGGTTTTCTTCCATTTTGACTTTTTTCTAACACGTATCATGCTGTTGATACTACTCGATTATTCACTTAATAAATATTTGGGTGCTACATAGGAAATTATACTTGTAATTGATAGAGTAATCACTTTGTTTAGGTTTCATCCCCCTCCTATCCCTGCCAATTTTGCTCCGCACCACAAATTTTCCGCTCCTCTTGTGACTGCAATAGCAAATTCTGACTTACCTCCTCCAGAGGCTCCCGCTCCAGAAAATAGTTTGAGATTGTTGATTGATGGATTTGCAACTTTGGTTGCTCGCTGTGGAAAACTTTTTGAGGATCTTTCCAAGGAAAAAAACAGGTCAAATCCCTTATTCTCTTTTCTTATTGGTGGAGAAGGCCACAATTACTATGAAAGGAAGTTGTGGGAGGAGAAGCAAAAGAATTCTAATCAGGTAAGGCTGGTGGAGAATTCAAAGTCAAACTCTGCCCGGAACATGACAGCAGAAAGCCGTGGTAGAGTTCTAGGTGAGAAGCAGTTAGAGAGAAGCTCCAAGGAAACCAGTTCGTCAGGTGCTGTGAAAGAAGTTCTTCATTTACAATCCAATCTTTCTGATACATTCACCAAACCTACATCTCTTGTAAGTTGCATTTATAGTGCTCTTCTCACTAATGTATTTAATTTGTGCTGTCTATAAAGTTATTTGTTGTCAATTTATCTAATCTCTTTATGTGATGCCAAGTTTGGTGTTTTTGTTCCATAGGTTGGGCTATTAGAGAATGCAAAACCTTTTAAAGACGATCCTGCTAAGCAAGAGAGATTTGAGCAATTTCTCAAAGATAAGTATGAAGGAGGGTTGCGTACTACGCAACCTTCAGGCATCACATCAGAGAATGACCGTGCTCTTGAGAAGTTGGACTTTGAAGCTGCAGCTGAAGCAATCGAAAAAGGCCAGTGGAAAAGCTCAATGGGTTCTCCATCAACTTCGAAAGAGCTAGAATTCATTTCATCAGCTGGACTATCAGTGAGAACTTTTATTTATCATCGGATGCTTCTCATCTCTATTAGTTATAGAACTTACTAAAGATATTTGATTACAAAATTTTTGCAGAAACGAGTTCCTTCAGAAGAAGGTAGGGTGATGGGTAAACTTTACCCAAAGAGGGAAGAGTTTCAATGGAGGCCATTGCCCATTCTCTGCAAACGGTTTGACATCATTGATCCCTTCATGGGGAAGGTAATGAACTTCAATGCATCATCATTTATAATATATCAAAAAATTTCTTCCAAAATTTGTTTTCTTCCAAAGTAAGATCTTTTCAGCGAAAAATGTCATATTTTGTATATATCTTACAAAATTCTGCTACGTGCATATATAGCAATTAGCCAAAAGGTTTATAAATAGCATAATTAATCCATTAGATATCTCTACATAAACATATATGATCACTGATGAAGATGATCTTGTTTCGATCTGATTTAATTTAGTCAACCACAACCCTTTTCCAGTATCCAACTAAATTCTTGCATTTTCTGATGGTTTCCGGCAAAACAGAAGCAAGAAGATAAGTTCGATGTTTTTCTCATTATGAAAACAAAAACGTTAAAGATGTTTGGTAAACCAGAAGCCTCCTAGGCTTCTTAGAAAATATTCTATGTTATTATAGTTGGTTTGGAATTTCATAATTACTTTTTATTGAATATATAAACACATATTTCTAAGAAGGTGAAGTAAGCTGATTTTTGTTGACCGTCAACCATCCCTTAACCCTGCCCTGCCTGCAGCCTTTGTGGACATATTACACTTACAATGCCAAAAAGAGCCCCCTCCACATTTCTCCTACGCTTGTATTCTTATAAGGACTGTCTGTAAAGTCATATTTTCCTTTTATTTCTATTAAGCCAGTGACTCAGGTTATTGCTTCCCACAAATTTATTTGTTGTTTGTTTCTAAAATGCAAATAGAACATGCTTCATTTTTTTTATTTCAGTTGACACAAGAATTTGGTGAAGCACTGTAATAGTCGGGTTTTTCCCCTTCCCCTACTCCATGTTAGCTTATGCTTAGTGTAGCTAAGCTATTACGCAGTGACACCTCAGTACATTATACAAATAACTGAGCATAGTGTGACGATTTCTGGACATACTATTCTTGATGAAATGTATCTTCTGCACATATTATTAGCATATAAAACAATCACGCCTATTAATTGCTCATTGGTTACTGAAGCTTCAAGATACTGTTTTCATATAGGAAATTGTTAAAACGTGTAATACGGTGGTATAAGAAGTTTATTTCCTATTTCATTAGTCTTTTTTTAATTGACAGCACATGTATCTATGTTTTGCTGAGAAGAGATACTGGAGTGACTATTATAATCCATCACAAAGTTAAACTAGGATGACCCGGGCCATAAGCCATATGTTGCATTTTCTCTATCTCCTCCTTCAGTATGTATTTTACCCATAGGTGAAGTTCCTTATGGTCCTCAAGAGTGAAAAGAGGTTGACCAAAATGCAATGCAACTGAGAATCTTCGTGCAGGATTCTAACTAAAATTTCATAAATGAAATTACAGAGGTTAGTTGCCCTGAAGTCAGTTACCATTTCAGCATGGGAGTGCTAGAGCTAGAAAGGAGATGTACAATCTCTTGGCAGTGATGGATTATTGAAAAATTTAGCAAGCCAAGTTCACTAACTGAAATGTAGATCCATGTGCGACTTACTAATACAAAACGAATTAAATAAAATCTGCTGTGTAGGAGGGCTTTGTAGGAAGTGATCAGCCATTATGCAGTCAAACGTTCCTTTATCTCTTACAGCCTCAATCCTTGTCAAAAGTATCATATTCCTCATCTTAACATTGAAAAATAAAAATTCAGGTTGCTGGAAATCAACCATGACAATTTTAAAATTGAAAGTTGATTTGGTCCATCAGAATACTAGAGAGCTCTTTTATCTCAAAATAATTCTTGGGAACCTAAAACATTGCAAGGGCTTAAGACAACTTACACTGTGCTGCAAGATCAGTGGCCATACAGCAAAAGGCATTTTCCTTTGATAAAAATAACCACAGACATGCCATTGTTTAGATTTATTTTGCCGAATACAATGTTCTGATTATTTTATTTGATATTTGTGCTGATTGATAATTTGCATCCATTTTCAGCCAGCACCTTTGCCAAGACATAGAAGCAAGGTGGATACACTAATGTTTATGTTGGAATCTACGATGGATGTGAAGCCAGAAGAGATGAATTCTGTCAAGAAGTCATCTGTGCAATTTTTGCAGCCTGAAGTGAAAGAGCCAGAGAAACAACTTGAGACCAAGGAGCCTAAGGTTGAGCAGCACAATGCTAGTGTGCAGAAGCCAGTTGACCTATATAAGGTGCTTCCTATCTTCAGCTTTGAAGATGCGATAATGTTAGTTATCTCCAAACAGACACGCGGCTGTGGAACACACACCGAAGATGTCAAGTACCAGTCCAATTGCGTCTAGATCTTTTATTGGACTAGTACATAACGTATGATATCAGTTGCATACTTAGTTTAATATTATATTATATTATTGTGTTCCAAAATTACCAATATAAGGTGGTATTAGATATATGAAAGTAATATTTACGTTGTTGATAACAAGTTCGAAAGACAGAATCCTACCTCTACCACTTGCCTTGGAAAAAAAATTTCCTTCCTGCTTTAATTTATTTATTATGTGTGCTTTTAACCTTTACTTCACGCATCACAATAAACAAATGCTAAGCTAATAAAATTTCTTGTGTACGATATATCCTCGACGCACCTAACATTATTCTTATGTGAATGCAGGCTATTTTTTCTGATGATTCTGATGACGATGATGGTGGTGATAGCTCCGCCAAGGTGGCTGATCATGCCAAGATGAGTGAAGGGGCCAACATGACACTAAATCGTTTGGTTGCGGGCGATTTTCTTGAATCTTTGGGTAAAGAGCTAGGCCTGGAGGTTCCACCCGATGTATCCAGCAAACCTCACAGGGGTAGTAGCATGTCATCTATTTCTACACAAACTGTTGGCACGGGAGAATTCAAAGTTCCTGAAAGGACTGAGCAGGCTATATTAACGCCTGAAAACCATATACAACCTCAAGGGAGTGCAGGAATGGCTCTTCAGCAAACACCTGAAAATACTAGAAACAGAACTGGTGTATCTGTGGCAGGTTGTTCTGTTAATGCAGTTGGAGATTATCCTGGTAATGAATATACAAATAGTGCTGGCAAAATTGTAAGTGGTTCAGCTGGCAGCAGATTTTCTGAATTGCATGAAGACAATTTTGATGCAACGAAATCACTATCACAGGCCATAATTCAATCTAGTCGCGACAGGAGTTCACCGGATAGTGGTTCTAGTGGTTACGCACAACCAAAGAAAGAAGTTATGACAAGGAATCAGCGAGGCAGGAGCAGGACCCCAGATACCGATTCTTCTGGTTATGAATATCAAAGAAAAAGAAAAAGATCTCGTTCGAGGCATGACCGAAGGCCGCCAGATAGTGCTGCTTCTGATGAATATGGATCCACGAGGAATAGATCCCGTTCAAAGCATCAACAAAGGAACAGGACTCCTGATGATTCTTCTGGTGATTCGCAAGATACCCGAGCAGAGTCCAGATCGAAGAAGCGGCATCGTCGTGAAAGAGGTAAAAGACGCTCTGGGCACTCTAAGCATAAAAAGAGAACGTCTCCCACATGACACATGACACATGACTGGTATAATAGAGAAGTCGGTGATAAGGGTCAGCAACCTTTTGACCCAATCTAGTAAGACATTGAGGCAATCCGTAAGTTCAAAATCTGGTCATCGTACAAAGATTACATTGAGCTACACTTAACAATCAATATACATCCGGATATGCAAGTAAGTGTTCTTGTTTTTGTGCATTATGCATTGTGAAATTACGATCATTGCAAAAAAGATGCTTTCATTTTGATATGACCAATGTAGTTTTTCTTTCCTATAGTTATTTTCATGATGCACAAGGTAATGTAATTATAGAATGGTTATTATGTTAATTATTTATGGATATTATTTTATGGTTAATTAAGTAGGTAATTACTGGACCATGTGTGAGTGGTATAATTTTATGGTTTATTCTAAAAGACTATATATTTTTTTTGAATAGTGCATGAGCAAGATTATGCTTCATGTGATTATATATATCTTTTGATCTCTATTGGTACCATTGTTATGTGCCTCCCCTTCTCCATGATATTTTGGACCACTAGGTATTGAGTCCATCTAATCTTGTGTTACTTAAAATGGTTTTATATCTTGAAGAAAAAATATAAGAATATTTATTATGTGCTTTGTGAAGTTGAGGATAGAGGAAGCTCAACAAGCCTCATATCTCCTAATAATAGGCATATCAATCGGTAAACAACAAAGGATTAGTCTAAAACCTTTTCAACTAACAACGCCAACATAACTTAAACATTTAAATTTATCCTCAATGAATTGAGTTGGCGCAGAGTCTTATTTTATAATATGTAATCCACAGTAGACCTACTAGGTGGGTTAAGATCTTACGTAAAATTGTGCTACATCCAATATTGTAGGTATTACTACATGCTCAAGTTGTTTCAACCATTCACTTGTTCACTACTATTTTTTCATCTTCTTGTTGCAGTTTGCATTATTTTATTGGGTGTTAACAGTTTATTTGATGCTGTTTTCATCTTAGTTCTCTTTTAGTCCTCGGCAGATACAGTGTCAAAGAACTACTCGCATCTCTGAACCGTGTGCGTCAGTAGTCCACATGCTTACTAATTATATTAAATTAATTTAAAGGACAGTATTCCTTTCTCACTCGTCAGACCTGAAGACACACGCTGGGTTGACTCGGTCAAGCAGTTCGGCGCGTCCAACGTTGTGCACATTCGGATAGTAGATCGGCATGTAGAACATTTGACTTGGTATTTGACCTCTATTCCTGCCTTGTGATTGGACCAAGCAAACGCGCTCCAAACTTATTTGGGAACGTGTTCCTCACTGTCTCTTTCATTTTAGGGATCACATATATGAACTCGAATTTGATTATAGTTAATCCGATATTTGTTAATCGGATTTAGTTTGAGTATTGGTAGTATATATATGCTATTTGAGTTGGGTTCAGATAGTATAAAATAGATACTTATTATTTAAATTTGGTTAATATGTATATATGTATATATATATATTAGTTGGGTTAGTGGATACTTATTTTACTCTACTTGAAATTTGGCTATAAATGGATTTGTACAAGGTCGGGTATTTGAATTTTATTTGATAACTAAATGTATAGTAAGAAATTAAATATGATAAATATTTAAGTCAGATATTTATAAAGTTCAGTAGCAATTAAATAGGTAAATTTTTAATAAGGTCGAGTGTGGATAAAGGGTTTTAAAAAAATATGAGTAGTTATTTAAGTACAGATAATAAAAAATTTATCTGAATTTAAATATAGGTATAATGAAAAAAATAGGTATCCTGTCCTAACCGTGGGCCTCTCTACTTCCTATTGCCTTTGATGGTTAGCTTAGCGGTTTAGTCAGACGGGTCGTGCAACGGCGTGCAATGACCCCTTCCGCCCACTTATATAAAGCGGTTCAGACATTACAAATTTACAACTTAATTCTGAGCCCGACGAACACTCCACCATTACTGAATCTTGCTGCTACAGCATATCAGCACCCCGCTCTCTTCTTCTCTGATTCCTCTCGAGCGAATTCATTTCTGCCATGGGCCGGGGGAAGAATTGCAGTGGTGGATTCCTCTACTTTGACATCGCGGATTACGAGGACGCGGCGGATGATCGCGGCGGTGGCCTCCTGCGGGAAGAGAGCCAGGTCCCGCAGCGGCGTTTCCATCGACAGATTCTTCGCCTTATCTTTGGCCCGTCGGTACGAAACCCTTCTCATATTTGATTCGATTGACGATTTGATGAAAAATCAAAATTTCTTATTGACTTGTTTGAATCAATACAGAAACGGAAGGAGAAAGAGCGGAAAGAACCGACGCGGGGCTTGTTGCGGGAGGACTCGGGTTTATCGAACGAGAAAATCACCGATTTCTCCTCCTCGAGATCCGCGCCTGCGTTATCCTTCTCCTCCTCCAGGTTATCTATGGCGGCCGTGGCGGCATTTCCTGCAAAACGCCGAGTAGGAATGATGAAGAGTGAAGGTATGGCGACTAGAATATTATTGCTCGTCGCAAGCCTGTCGCTGACGGTGTTCTGGGGGCGGATCTGCGCAATCATGTGGACTTCGTTGTGGCTCTTCATCGTCGCGTGCAGGTACGCTGTTGACGGAGAGAAGGCAGAGGTCAAAAGAGGGGAGTGCCCGTTATCGGCTGAGCTCCGGCGGAGGAGAGGGGTGACGGGGGCGGAGGGGAAGAGGTCGGGCGTTTTGAGGACCTTGTGACAAGGAAAATAAGGGGTTAATTTTAAAAAATAAAAAATACAACCCTTTTTTATTATAAAATCGACATTTGTTTAAATGAACGTTAGATATTTATTGGGCGTAGTGAATTAGTCACATTGTCACGCTCCGGTCGGATCAGCCCTATATTAGCCATAAACTGGTGTCTTAGGGTTATCTGACGAAACACCAGAGCGTGAACTCCCTAGGGTTTCTGGGCAAAATTTTAACCCAAATAGAAAATCTTAATTTCCCCGAACAATATTTATCCCCAAATTACAGTTCGCACGAAAACCCTAATCCTAATTTAGGAAGACTGGAAAGAATCGGAACCCTAAATTAATTTACCTCCTCTGGTCAATGCGCTAATTGACGAAGTCAAAATCCACCCGGTCATTGCTTCCAATTTCTGCTGCTTGAATTAAATCTCTTTGCTGATGTCACGCCGACGTTAGCCGTAAAACCTCTTCCGCGCTGCGCTCGATTTCGGTCGCTGACGTCATGCTCGCGTCAGTCGCCGATTTCGATTTCGATTTCGAAATCGAAATCCGATTTCCATTTCACCCGTTGACTCGTCGAATTCGTTGACTCCTCTGTTCCGCCTCGTTTCGAACTCCGGCTCGCATTCGAAACTCTCGCGTCGTCACTAGTCGCTGGAGAGGGAAGTCAATGGGGAAGGCCGCCTGCCTTCTCTTACCCTACGTTGCCGGCCGGCAGCCGCCCGCTGCCAGAATTCCATAGGGAAAGGGAAGTTGTCGCCGCGAACCGGAAGAAACAGGAGAAGAACAAGGGAAGGGAACGATTTGGAAGAAGCTTCGTTTATTTCCCTAAGCTGTGTACAAAGCTCTCCTCACTGTCTTGCCACCGACCCCCGTCAAACGACGCCCCCGTCCCTCCCTCGCCGGTCGTGTCCCCAGACGCCGGCTACAAGCTCTCAATCAACGTCGCCCCCTAGCGACGAAGCTCTGCCCTCCACCTTACACAACGCTCGCTGGTGAAGATCTTCTGGTGAAGTCGATGATCCTCTCGACATCGATCTTGCTGCCCTTTTAACAGGAAGAGGCGCCGCTTGCCTCTTCCGCTCGATCTGCGTCTTCCGCTCCCGAAACCTCTGCGCGTCCGCTCCTTTGCTCATGTCCGGAAGACCCGCTTCTTCTGCTGCCTCCGAGAAAGTCGCCGAGTTTGCCGCCGTCCGCGTCCGACGAACTCGTCGCCCCGCCACCAAAGTCTCTGCGTCTGAAGCCGTCCGAGGTCTTGCCCCCGTCAGACTTTTGCGACGACGCTGTCACCGCGGATGAAAGCCGCGTTCTGCTGCTTAATCCCGACTTCCTCGAATCCTGGTCAACTTCAAGTGTTGACTGGGAGATTTGGGCTGGATTTGGGCTTGCTCTTGGCTCGATAGGCTTTGGGCCGAACTAGTTGAACTCGGGCCTGACACACATGATGCTTAACGTGTTGCCCAAAATTCTTAGACGAGGTCGAGAGATGGATGGGCTTGGGTGGCGGCCCAATCCTGCGTTGTTGAAGCTGGCATCGGTCCTAATCCATCAGAAGCGCCTTCATTGCTCACGCGAACGAGGTGCGACTCCAGCGTTGTCTTCGGTGTGGATGACTCTAGTGAAGTCTCTGGTGACATCGGCGGCTGCAACGTCGGCGGAGACGACAGACACATTTGGTAGGCGAGCTGGCAAAATTGTGCGTGAGGCGTGAATCGCAAACTCGATCTCGGGCACAAACGGAGGCAAAACACAGCGGCGGCAGACATGATTCACGGTCGCCCCAAATTGGAATTGAAGAGGAGACGATAGCTGGCGGGCGGATTCCTTCCAAAACGAGTGTTGTCTCCCTTGTCTTTAAGACGTCGAGTGAGAAAGCAGAGAGGGGACTAGGAGCTTCGACAAGAGGAAGACGAGAACCGAGCGAGCCTTCCGCCTTCCTCCTTCCTCCTTCCTCCTTCGTTGTGTGTATAAAAGTGAGGTGTGTGCATGCTTTTGCTATAGAGATTTGATCCTGTTATGCGTAAGTGGGCAACAGTGGATCTAAGACTCGAAGGTAAATGTGGGCAATATAACAAAATTTATCATTGCTTAGATAATTCTTCTTTAGCTTTATCATCCTTACGCTCAAGACTCAATTTGTTATTTATAATAAATTTACTTTTAAGATATTTATGCTTGTCCTCCTCAAAACACAATGAAAAGTTTTTCTTATATATAACATGGTATTTATCATTTGTAGTTAAAAAAAATTATTTAACATTGAATCTTGAAGTGCATAAGCATAATTAATTAAGAGTCTAGAATAAAAAATTTCTATGATTAAATAATAATTTTTTTAAGATGAGAGAAAGAAAACTAAGTTATGCTTGCAACCTTGAAGAAGAGCTTCTTAGCTTTTTTTCTCCTCTTGTTAAATATCTAAAAAATAATATTAAAAGATAAATAAAAATAAATATTAACATAATAAATATCTTATTAATATTTAATTTAAAAATTAGATTAGCCTCCTATGGGCTTAGTCCGCTTAGGCTCCGTTTGGCAGAGCTTTCAGGGCTTTTACTATAGCAAATTTCGACGGAAAGTTGCTACAGTAATGGGAAAGTTGGTATTCTCTCGTTGCTATCGGAAGCCAAATTTTTTGATACTGTAGCACTATTGTGGCTTTTACTGTAGCATGGCGGAAAGCATTGTACAGTAAAAGCTGATGGGAAAAGTGGCTTGCCAAACGTAACCTTAGGGCCTGTTTGGCCTCGCTTTTAAGCTGCTTTTAATCAGCTTTTAAGCAAAAAAGTAGAAAGAAAATTGTTTGGTAATGAAAAGCAGAAGCAGAAAAAAGCAGCAAAAAAGTAAAAGTTGGAAAAGCTATAATTTGATGCTTTTGCAGCTTTTGCTTCTTCAAAAAAGTAATTTATATTATTTCATTTAAAATTTTAAGTATTATTATTTTAAATAATTTAAAATTTTAATACTAAAGAAAAATAAAATATATTATTATTTTAAATAATTTAAAATAATATATTTATTTATTATTTTAAATTTTGATAGCAATTAAAAAATTATTAACCAAATATCTTATAAATTTTAACAGTACAGCACAGTGCAGCATAGTTATACAGTGCAGCATAGTTATAAAGCTATTAACAGTGGGGCCAAATAAGCCCTTTGCATGCTTATTGCCTAGGCCAAAGAGACATGGCAATCGCGGTGTACCCTACTTGCTAAGTGCAGATCGCTGACATAGGCTGCTGCGTTTGGGAGTGTATGATTGACGGTAGGTCAAGCTGGTCACGACATCCTTTTGCCTTTTTTGCGTAAGGATGCCGTGATGCAGCAGGGCACCCATCTCCAGTACACAAATCAAGAAAAAAAAAAACACAAATCCTAATACAAGTTAAAATACACAAACATATTAAATTAATATATACAATATTTAAATTAATATATACAATATTAAGTCAATATATACGAATATTAAAGTTAATATATACTATGTAGTTTCGTCAACACATAAAAAATTCTTAAATTGTTTATATTGATCGAATATTGAGTATATTAACTTCGAATCTTCATATATGTTGACCAAAATCTTGTGTATTTTGACTTGCTTTAAGATTGTGATTGAAGATTATGGTACCCTGTGGTATCACATGTGGTAGGGTACAACTCTTGGTGAATCAATTGTATGAATTTTAAAGCAACATTTAAAATCATATTCATCCCTGCTCAACATTCCTAAGCCGTGTCCTGAAAATTTTTTCCATATTATTGTATCTAATGTTTTAGGCTCGGTCCATAATAAAGATCATTTTGTAAATAATGAAAAACATGAGGGTTTAATTGTAAAAATGCTAAGAGGTTAAAATAAAAGAAATACAAATAAAGCTGCAGTAAACCCAGGGAAATTTTTTTTTAAACAGACGATTGTGCAACGGTAAAAAATTTATTGGGAGATCTGGATGCATAGCTCTTTAATCCAAAGACAGACGATTGTGCAACGGTAAAAAATTTATTGGGAGATCTCGAACCCTAGCGTCAGCCGCAACCCTTTCCCACGATCCCTCCCGTTTTGCACCGTTCACACGCGTCGTGCTTGCTAACTCGTCGCCGATCAAGCGCCGGTCACTCCTCTTTCCATCTGACCATCCTTCGATGCTAGACGACGCTTCTGGTAGCGTCGGATGAGTGAGTTCGTGGGTTGTGCAGGCGCCGACGACGCTGTCTCTTGCGTCGGAGTTTGTTTCCGCAGCGCTGCTGCCATCGATGTCCGATGACATTGATTTTGTTTGGCGAATGCTATTCCAGACCAGCAGCTTCGTTTCTGCGCCTTTTCTCCTAATTACCGCCGCTGTCTGTGGCCGCGCTGCCACTGCTCCGCCGCCGCCGGCCGTTACTGTTCTGTTGCTGCGCCGCTGCCGCCGGTGATCTTTCAGTCCCGTCGTTTGGTAACGATATCTTACCCTGTATTTCTCTATTTTAGTGTATCGTTGTTGGGTGGTGTGTATAAGGGTGTGCAAGTACATATATACGAATATCCGTGTATACATATGTGTACGAGGATACTGTTGGGAGATTATGAGTTTATGTGGATAAATACATGTTTAGGTAATTATCAGTAAATAGTGATAAAGGGTAAGATAAATGATTGATAAAGGAAAGAAAAAAAATCAATGTATGATTGTTGATGTAACTTGGAGTAGTGGTACTGGTCTGTGGCATATGCATATGTATATATGGGTATATGGAGGTATATGGTTTTCTCGAGTTGGAATTGATGGTTTACTCCATGAAAGTAAGGTTGGTGATATCATCAGTGATGTGTGTTTTGGTTGTGATGTTATAGGTAGTTAGAATGTTGAACCAAAAAAGATAACCTAGATTAGAGTAAGCAGTCTCTTTTACAAAGCCTTATAGGGCTAACGGGCAGAGATGATCTCAAACCCATTAACCCGCTAGGAGAATGCGCTAACACTCCCCCTCAAGCTGGAGAGAAGATATTAATTAGACCCAGCTTGTTACACAAATTCTTAAGTCTAGTTGGTCCCAAGGCTTTGGTGAAAACATCGACAATCTGGTCTTCAGATTTCAGATAAGGAGTAGTAACAAGTTTGTTGTTGACAGCTTCCTTGATGAAATGGCAATCCACTTCTATGTGCTTAGTTCGTTCATGGAAAACTGGATTGTTGGCTATGAAAATAGCAGCTTGATTATCGCAGAACATATTCATTGGGCTAGGACAGTTTATCCCGCAATCTTGTAAGAAATTTTTAAGCCAAAGCATTTCACAAACAGTGTGAGCCATGGCTCTATATTCTGCTTCACAACTCGACCTTGCCACAACACTTTGTTTCTTGCTCCGCCACGTGACAAGGTTGCCACCCAGGTAGGTGCAGTAACCAGAAATGGATTTTCTATCATCAATATTGCCAGCATAATCGGCGTCAGAATATGCCTCGATTCGAGTGTGCCCATTTTTACAATACTTCAATCCTAGACCAGGAGCACCTTTGATATACTGGACCACACGAGTAGCAGCATCCCAGTGACACTGCTTGGGTTTCTGCATAAATTGGCTAATGATGCCTACAGCGTGAGCAATATCGGGTCTCGTAACAGTGAGATAGTTAAGCTTGCCTACCAGGCGACGGTATTGAGTTGCATCAATGTATTTTGATTCCTCATTGTCACTATACTTCTGATTTGGAATTAAGGGGGAGTCAACTGGCTTGCAGTCACTCATACCAATCTCATCCAGAAGATCCAGGACATATTTCCTCTGTGACAGAAACACACTCTCCCGCTTGTATGCAACTTCAATTCCCAAGAAGTATTTTGGTGTTCCAAGATTCTTGATCGAAAAATGGGACTGCAAGTGATTCTTAGTTTCCTCAATACCCTGTCGGTCATCACCTGTAAGAAGCATGTCGTCAACATAAACTGCCAAAATGGTGATACCACTCGTCGAACGACGAATAAAAATAGAGTGATCAGCTTGACTATGACGAAACCCAAAGGAGGTCATTATCTGTGAGAGTTTATGAAACCATGCACGTGGGCTTTGCTTGAGGCCATAAATTGATTTATGCAATTTGCACACCATCTCCCCCTGAGCAACATAACCAGGAGGTTGCTCCATAAACACTTCCTCAGAAAGATCACCATAAAGAAAGGCACTGGTGACATCCATTTGATGAAGAGACCACTGACCATTGACAGCAAGGGAGAACAAGGTACGGACAGAATTAAGGCGCGCCACAGGAGAGAAGGTATCATGATAATCCAGACCATAAACTTGAGAGAAGCCCTTAGCAACCAAGCGAGCCTTGTGTCGAGCAATAGTACCATCAGAGTGAAACTTGACAGTGAAGACCCAGCGACACGGGACGACACGGGCACCAGGTGGAAGAGAAACCAAGGTCCAGGTGCGCCGAGCCTGAAGGATATCCATCTCAGCATCCATAGCATGCTTCCAGTGAGGCAACGACATAGCCTGCAAGTGAGATGTAGGCAAAGAAACCGAGGACAAGGCAACCGAAAAAGCACGGAAAGATGAGGACAAATGACAAAAGGAAACGTAATGAGAAATGGGGAAACGAGAGGCGTGACGCTTGCCTTTACGCAGAGCAATAGGTAGGTCATCATCAGGAACCGCCGACGAAGTAGGCGAAACTGGAGGAGGCCGGGGGCGTCGGCGATAAACCTGCAAAGTACCATCAGAAACAGTGTGCGTGTCGGGTGACGAGGAAGAGGAAACGGGAGTGGGAGCCGGAAGAACAACGGGAACAGGAAGAAGACCGAAGGGAGAAGGAGAAGGAGACGAGGAAGCAGGAGCCGGAGCAGAAGAAAAAAACGGGCGAGACTCGTCAAAGGTAACATCGACACTGATAAAAAGCCTGCCACTGGAGGGATCAAAACAACGGTATCCCTTCTGAGTCCGAGAATACCCCACAAAGACACAACGGGTAGCACAAGGACTAAGTTTGTCAACGCCAGGACCCAGAGCGTGGACATAACACAGACATCCAAAGACCCGAGGAGGGAGAGAAAAAGAAGGCTTGGCAGGAAATAAAAGAGAAAAAGGAGAACACCCATTCAAAACCGGAGTAGAAACCCGATTAATTAGAAATGAGGCAGTCAGAACCGCGTCAGCCCAATAAGACCGAGGTACCTGCATGTGAAACAAGAGGGTACGGGCCACGTCGAGAAGATGGCGGTTCTTACGCTCAGCAACACCGTTTTGAGAAGATGTATAAGGACAAGTAGTTTGATGTAGAATGCCATGAGAATGACAAAAGGATTGAAAAGCACTGCTAGTGTATTCCAACGCATTATCAGAACGCAAAATTTGAACAGGGACACCAAACTGAGTTCGAATTTCAGCATAAAAGTTACAAAAAACTTCAAAGAGGTCAGACCTCTTAGACAAAACATAACACCAACAAACTCGAGAGAAATCGTCAATAAACGTAACAAAGTATCTATGACCATCACGGCCAGGGACAGGACTCGGACCCCATATATCGGAGTGAACAAGATGAAACGGATGAGGACTGCGAGAGGCGGAGACCGACGGCAAGGATGTCCGATGATGTTTACCCAATTCACAAGCATCACAATGAAAAGACGGCCGTGACGGTAGAGATAGAACATGTTGTAGACGAGCAGCGGAAGGATGTCCAAGACGATAATGCCAGAGCAGAGAAGACACAGCAGTGGAAGAGAGAGCCTGAGATGCAGCAGATGGAGTAAGGGTGTAGACACCGCCCCGCCTAGGCCCCCCACCAATCGTCTGCTTCGTTCGGAGGTCCTGAAAGAAACAGTGAGAGGGTAAGAATGTGACACTACAATGACAATGCGCAGTAAAGGCACGAACTGAAAAAAGATTTACGGGAAAAGAAGGAATGTATAACACATGAGAGAGGAGTATAGTGGAGGAGAAGGGAACTGTCCCAACCCCCATAACGGGCACAAAGGAGCCGTCAGCAATGGCCACGGGGGGATAAACACCCCCAGTGGACAGGGAAGTAAAGAGAGTACGATTACCTGTCATGTGAGAAGATGCACCGGAATCAACTATCCAAGTAGAATTAGAAGAGGCAAGAGTGGCTATACCGGAAGCATGACTGGAAGAGGCTACGAAGGTGGACGGTCCCACAGTAGATCCGGTGGATGGTCCCACAGTAGACCCGGATGTAGACTGTAGAAAGCGGGCATACTCAGCTGCTGAAATGGTAACCGTGTCAGTAGCAGAAGCAGTAGGGACCGAGAGGGCACTGTGAGAGGAGCCATCAGAGACAGCAGCAGCCCGAGCAGAAGGAAGCCCAAATTTCTGCCAACACCTGTCAGAAGTGTGATTAGTGCGACCACAGTGCGTGCAGGGCGGAAGTTGACGACCACGGCCACGGCCCCGTCCCCGTCCATGAGTACGGCCTCGTCCATAAGAAGGGGGAAGGGGAGAAGATGCAAGGGCGCTAGGCGTGTCCGGGTTTGGTGAGGTAGTCACACGGAGAAGACGAGAGAAAGCCCCCTGAAGAGTAGTAACTGTAGAGTCCAATAACAACTGAGAGCCCAAGGCAGAATATTTTGGATTGAGGCAGGACAGATACTTGGCCACGAGAAATTCTTGCCGCTGTTGAAGAGTAACCTCAATGTCAGGAGAGGCGGGATGATACTGACAAAGTTCGTCCCACTTCCCTTGTAATAAAGCATATGTCTCCTGGAAAGATCGATCTTCCTGTTGTAAATTAATAATTTCTTCATAGAGGCGAAGAACATGACTTAGGTTCTGTCTGGAGGCATAAGTGCCGTTAAGAAACTCCCAAGCAGACTTAGTGGTTTGCTGATACATAATGGTAGAGGCAACCTTGGTGTCCATACTGTGAAGAAGTAAATTTAGGACAGCCATGTCTGATCGGCGCCATGAGTCATAAGTAGGATCAGTAGGGAGAGGAGCAGACTGAGTGAGGTGATGCTCCTTCCCATGAGATCCCAGAAAGAGGCGAACCGATTGAGACCATAGTTGAAAGTTTGTACCGTCGAACTTAGTAATATTGGTGCCAAATGTTGTTCCAGGTTTCATATCCATAAATGAAGATCCAGAATCCATAGGCAAGCAAGAATGGAAATGCACGAAGAACGATAATAAAAGGAACACTCACAAAGAATGAGACGATCAGAAGATACCAAGTGCCAGCAGAGTTTTGCTCGCGCACAGTAGCATCCAGCTCAAACAAAAAAATTTCTCTGTTCGCACGTCACGAGCGAAGCTTCTGGCGGAAGAGAAAAAAGAATGCGTGCGTCACAGTCGAAATTTCTGCCGAATCATTTCACCGCGAGCGTCACGGTCGAATTCGCTGCCGGCGTTTGCGGAAGAGATGAACGCCCGCCTGCGTTCACGGAGGAGAGGGAAAGAACGATCCGCAACAAGGATGCCGAGCAGACCGAACGCCGTGATTCGAGGCGCCTGGCGGAGGAGAAAAAGGAACGCCGCCTGCGTTCGCGGAAGAGAAGAAAAGAACGCCGCCTGCGTTCTTTTCGCTGTCAATCCTCGACAACGTTCGGCGTCGCCAGGACGTTGATGAAGAGAGCGACGCGGAGCTTCACAGGGAAAGGAAGCAGCGAAAAAGCCGGATGGAAGAAGGCGCCATGCGCGAAGAGAAGAAGACGGCTTAAGGACGGCGCATCACGCGGCTACGCCACAGCCACGCGTCACGGCGCCATGCGCACACGGCGCGCGGCTTAGTTGTCGACGACCAAGGGCAAGATCGACGGGGTCTTCAGCAACAGACGAAAGGACAGGAGAAGGAAGGAAGATCGGAACGAAGAGGAGGCGGTGAAGCAGCGGCGGTGGAAGATACGAAACTCCTCTGATACCAAGTTAGAATGTTGAACCAAAAAAGATAACCTAGATTAGAGTAAGCAGTCTCTTTTACAAAGCCTTATAGGGCTAACGGGCAGAGATGATCTCAAACCCATTAACCCGCTAGGAGAATGCGCTAACATAGGTCATAGGTGATACTTGGATTGTGGCTGGTCTGGTCTGAGTACTAAAAGCTATAGAAATACTAGAAGTTATTGCGATACAGATAGGAATCATTTCTTTGTTCTTATATTCAAGACATAGTGCTAGTAATATATGTATGATACCTTGTTGTTCCTTCCTATGAATGTGCTTCTATACCATTGTGCTCTTATATAGTTGTTTATTAATGCATACTTGATTGTTCCATGAGTTATATATGATAGGACCATATTGCATTGTTATTTGTATTCATGTAGTTGAGTTCAACGAGACATAGTTGATAATTTAAATGGATTACTAGTTTAACCAATACAATAAAGTATTCATTGTTATGGGCTTATAAGCATCTGATTTATGTCTTGTGTGGTTATATTAAATGATGTATTTGATTCATTCATTATTGTTATGGTATATTGATCATTTGATGCATTTTGCATGGTATATGTTGTGACACTTTGTGATATATGGACTAGTTGATTGTAGCTAGGGGTTGGACCTAGGCCATGTTGTGGGCTATGGGGCTGGTCATTTTAACTACCTGTTTTGTGTCTTTCGAGAGTATTCAAAGTTTCTTTGGTGTTATACATGACGGAGTTGCGAATTGAGGGTAGTTGTTTTATTGTGTGAGTAACGGTGTAAACACTTTTAATAGTAGTGCAGACTCATAACAGAGTTGTTTTATGGTTATTGCGGTTATTGCTCTTGATTTCAGACATAAATTTTTGATGATATGTGATATACTAATCATCAAATGGTGAGAGAAAATTTCAATCACTAATCATCAAATGGTGATAGAAAATTTCTCTCATGTTACTTTATTATATTTTACTTCCAGAAATAAGATATTTAGTGAAGATAGCTATGGATTAGCAAATTAAATAAGTACATCTGAACTTTTTTACTTTGCAACCTGTAAAATTTTGGAACTTATTTTTTACTTTGGTTTAGCAAGTAGAATTGTGATAAAAAATTGACAACAATCCCTTGCTCCCTTTAGAAGAGTTTTTAGGATTAACATGCAGTTTTATATTCCAAAAAGCCTACATTTATGTGGAAGCAAGTTGGTCTTTATGTTAAATGATGGTGGTTTTTGAGCGCTAGTCTTCATTTTAGAAATTTAGCAAGCCTAACAGTATGTTTCCACAAACTCTTATCAACCTAAATAGCTCTCCTATGCCCTTTTCTTGTATCTGAAAAAGAATGGATAAAAATTCTTAATTCTCAATTTTTAACACATTAGATAATGAAACGCTATATGAATTGGCATCAGCAGTGGTCTATTTTAGCTTCTTAAATTGTACCATTGTTAAAAATTAAGCCTATATAGATCTCTCCACAGTGACTCAGATCAGTGAAGATAGATATAGGTTAAACAATGTTAATAGCTAGGACCTTATTGTTTGTACTCTATCAAAGCCAAGATTCACGAGACTTTATCAATTCATTTTTTCCTGACCCATGGATCCAAAGCTGACCTTATTCTCTTAGTTCTATCTATGTTCATCATCAGTGGCAATAAACCAAAAGTGCCTTACTTGAATAATGAGTTCATTTACACATCACCTTTTTAATTAGGATGGTTACATGTACAGAGGAATTGAACTCTAAAATGTGATTTGAAATTTGGTGAAATTTGTGTTGCTCACCAGTCTTTAAGACAAACTTTTTATTTTAGAAACACAAGGCATTGATGTTAAAGTTTAAGGTTGGATAAAATTAGTGCATTGGAGAAAAAAGGAGCACTCCGAGGATTAAAGTCTCTTACTTTGCCCCAATTGTTTCTCTTCGTTTACTGCTTGATACTTTTTTCTTGAAAAATAAATTTAAATATAGTAACATTTTCTCAAACTCCTTACATTATTCGAGGTCAAATTCAATAAATTCTTCTGCCACATAAGTTTGTATATGCCCAAGCTTATATCGACTATGCACAACTACCATAGTTAGCATTGTAAATTAATAATTTAACTGTAGTTTTCTTATATGTATAATTTTCAAATTTATTTGCATTGACTGATCACTTCCAATTGAAGGAGGAAGAGAACTATACGGGGATAAGGAAAAGTAAAAGATGATTGGCCCCTTCTCAAGTTGGCATTACTGTTTCTATCCACCCACCACTTTCTCTAGAAAGTTCTAAAATTCTGCGTTATCTTTAGTTGTAGGCTGACTGAAAGTTGTCCTAGTTAAATCTTTGCTTTGTTAACTTTAGTATGGTCGGATCATTGATCCAGTTGATTCAATCAAATCATTGCTTAGAAAATTTCATTGAATTAACACTAAACCTAGTTTCCTTTGATTCTGATATGTTTTTGATTTTTAATGTAGGCAGGACCACTTGTTTGGTTACCATGGAGGAGTCGGCAAAGAGGAGGGAGAGGCTACAGGCTATGCGCTTGGAGGCCTCATGTACTGCTGCCTCCCAACCTCCTTACTATTCTCCACCTGTGGTTCCACCACCATCCCTACTACAGCCACAACTTGTCGACCCTCCTGTCCTCGATAGCCCCCCACCTACTCGGAGGTTTGATTTCTACACTGATCCTACATCGGCTTTTTTAGCCTCCAAGAGGATGAGGGGTGTTGTTACTCATACTTTTAGCCCGTCCTCTCCCTATGGTCCACCTCCACCTCCACCACCTTCTTTCCCAACTGGTAATTTCTAATTTATTTATTTGTTTTCTTGTATCTGTGAAATAAGACTACAGTTTTTTAAACCTCTACGTTAAAAAGAAACTTGCGAGTTATGCAACTAAATTTCAAGTATTAGGCATAATGTTTGTAGTAGTAGGACATGTATAAACGCATTCATCGAGTGGGGATAGTTATCTCATTTAAATTTGTTTCCATTAAATGTGTTCAAGACAAATGCCTCTCAAATTTTAATTTCTGTTTGCATCTTCCATGTTACAATTTTGATCTCTGCATCAAAATCATTGTGATACTGAAATTATTGTTGTGATCTCTCTGCACCTTGGTGGGGTCTTTGCAAATTCTTGTCTTGAGTGTATATTTGGGAAAACAATTTGGTACGTCTATTCAAGGTATTAAAAATCGGTATATATATATATATAAAGTGCTGATCGGTGCTATTACTCCAATTTAACTTTAGAATTTGAATGCCAATCCTTATGGCTGTTATCATTTGTTATTATTTAAGCACTTGAAGGGGGTGAGCAAACGGGAGTTCGGGACTGGTACCGGTACCGAACTCTCTAACTTCAAATCGTAGGTACCCGTACCGGTACCGAATTCTAATTCGGGAGTTCGGCACTGAACTCCCAAAAATTATTTTGGCAATTCCTGAAATACCAAAATTTTGAATTTTTAAATTTTTAAAAAAATATTTAAGTGTCTAAATTAATAAATAATTAATTAGTAAATATATCTTATAAGTTATAAATATACCGCATAAATGTCTTATAAATTAGTAAATAATATATAAATAATTTTTTTAATTAATTATTAATAAATACTTTGGTACTTTGGGACTGGAAATAAATCCCGAAGTTTTTTTTAGGTACCGGTACCGGTACCGAAATCCCGATTTAAAAATCGGTACCAGTACCAAAGTACCGAAATACCGGTTCCAAAATTCCGAATACCAAAAATTTCGATACGGTACTTCGGTACCGGTACCAAATGCTCACCCCTACTTGAGCATAGACTTACTAGAGTTTGAAAATTTTCAAGACGTGGAATGTTGTTAACATTATAAACTCACACCGTACCAATCTTTTTAGCTTAGTTTATATAGGTAGTGCACTGGTGTTATGTAAAGTGATAGCTACACAAAAACACAAAGGTCCCATATCGAAGTGAGGCTCTAAATCAAATCTTTGAATAAATATCATAATATATTAATATTCTGGACTAAATAGTAAGACACATTCTACACCAAATTAAATTCAAACGAAATTGCAACATTATTTTCAATAAATGCTACAATATAACAAAAGGTTAAAAACATATGTAGATATATTACACATCAAAATTGATTATCATATGATTGTTTAAATCAATTATCATAATATACTAATGATTTCCCTGTCTATATGGAAACATAGATAAGAAAATGATCAGGATTTGACCTGATGGTTGAGCATTGTATAGATGACTCGAGTTGAGTCCTGCCAATGTATTCTTTCTATGATGTCGCTGTCTGAATCACTAAGACCCCTCATTTCTTTTGCGCCTAGGTATTCTTACCCTTGTGTAACTTGGATAGTTGTAGTACTATTTAAACTCAAGTTCTCCCTATTCTTTGTGGTGTAATAAGAACCACAAGAACATTTAATGCAAAAGGGAAAGAGTTGGAAATCAGATTTTGATATTTCATTTTGAAGTCACTTTCTTTATTCTTTCAAGCCTTTCTATATTGCTTATTAATTCACTGTCAGCATTAAATCAATCTACATGCTAAAGCCACTTCATAACTAGCTACTAACACCAAAGTAAACTTACATTAATTGCGTCATAGTATTCTCCTCTATGGTAGAGAACACAACTACAATGAGTTGCACTAAAAATGATTAAATTAACCATAGTATTCTCCTCATTGTGAATTGTAGAAGTTGTCTTGTCTTTGAGTTAAAACTTCTAGATCTGGTAGTCTTGATGACATCATGATGCCTCTAGTACTGATTTGGAGGAGGGCTTCTGGATTGACAAGAAGTAACAATTGATTTCCTTGGTTGTATTTAATTTCAATCTCAAGAAAGTATTGTTGCTTTCTCAGGCCCTTGATTACAATTTTTTCTTTGATGTGGCTTAACAATAAAAATACCTTCTATATCACTCCAAGTGAAAGGACATCGTCAAAATAAACTACTAAGATAATAGTATTAGAGGAGTTCTGTCGATGAAGATGGACTGATCATATTTACTGTATCCCAGACCAATACTAGCACCCACTTTAGAAAACTTGTCAAATCGTGTTCTTGGGTGCTTCATCTTTCTCAACCTAGTAACATATTCAGGTGACTCCACGTATATTTCCTTGGTTAAATTACAATATAATAAGACATTCTTTACATTCATTTGATACATTTTTTTAATTCTATTTAATAATCAATGAAAAAAATAACTTTAACATAGTTTAAATTAACCACATGAGAGGTCTCAATGTAATTAACTCTATAGGCTTTGTGTAAAGCCCTTCGGTACAAGTATTACTTTGTACTTCACATTTCAAATTTCATAATGAAGAGAAACAGGACCTCAAGTGTCTATATAATCAATGTTTCTATTGCTCATTCATTGCACTCTTTCACGGCTGTGATGGGAAGTTGTCAAATCTACATAACACTTCACGGGCTTGCCATGGTTAGAGTCATGGCCATGATCAACCTACGGGTATGTCGTGATGAGCTTCATAGCCGTGATGACTTCTAGTTTTTTTTTTTCCCAAACTCCACAAATTGCTTTCTGGCTGTGATCGGCCATGACTGAGATGAGCTTCACGGCAATGATGTCTAGATAATTTTTTTTAGGGGAGGGACTTCTGCTGCATCAAAGGGGCCTCTTGCTTAAGATTGAAAAGTTAATCACACAATACTCCTCTCAGGAGGATGGGTCTTATGGGGAACATTCAAAACTCCTTCCTGAGGAATGGAACAGCACTGTACATTGATTATGAAGCCTTCCGGACTTATATAGTTAAATATATAGAATGTTTCTTCCTTTCATCTCTCCCTTGTCTCCTCTACTGTTGAACCCCAGGGATGACCCTCCTAGTCCACTTTATATAACTAAAATATCTGTTCTTCACAACTGTGCTTTTTTCTCAGTTGTAATAGAATTTCTGTTCTTCAATTTTTTTTAGGTCTTCACTGGAAGCATTCGAATTAGAAATTGATTTATATGGTGTTTTCACCACAATGTCTCTTATTGGCTTCTTATATTCTTAATCACACGATCTCATTCGCTTATTTTCTATAGTTGTTTTATATTAAAAAGTCAATATAGTTATTCCTCGCTTATTTCATTTTTATTGCTTTGTTGCTTTGTCTTGCCTAATTACTTAGGCATCACTGCTTTGATTGCTGCACCTAAATTTATTTGAAATCAATAGTGCAGCTATTTGCCCTGATTAGTTTTCTGTGATTTGAATGATAGTTTTCCCCTCTATATACAAGATAAATTATCACACATATTTTCATGGAAACAAAGTGTACAAATCGAGCATGCTTATTTGTATGGAAAAGAGCAACTGAATCGATACTATCCTTTTTTCAGTTCAGCAGTTTCGTTTGGCCCAACCACCAAATTCTAGTGATTATGGCGTGTGATCACTGTGTTCCACAGAACAATCCATGGAGAAGCCCAATAACTCCCTCCCTGGGTATCGGGGATCTCCTGCTAGTGGCTCAAGTTCCTGGATCAGATCTGGTGATTCTATTGGATATCAATATCCAACACACTCTAATAGTGTACTGAGAAGCCCTCATTTTGATCCAAGAGGGAGTCCTATTAGCAATACGAGAAATAGTAGTCCACATCTGAGCTTTGGAAGAGGCAGAGCTCGTCAATTTAGTGGTGGTCGAAGTCCAAGACCTAGTGGCGGTAGAGGACAAAATTACAAAAATAAAGCTTCAGCTCAAGATGATATTGAGAACTACTTCTCCTAGTCTATGCTTGAAGACCCTTGGCGAGACATGCAACCTGTTGTCGGAAATATATTGGAGCCAATGGCAGGTCCAGGGGACTGGCTTCCAGAATCAATGCCTGTGCAACGCAAACTATCTGAGAAGGAAAGCAACGGTCGGTTTACTTCCAAGTCAAGCCTTGCAGAGTTCCTTGCTGCGTCCTTTGAGGAGGCTATTAACGATGATGACTAAATTAGCGTCAAATCTATATTGATGAAGGGTTTGCAGTGGTTATCATACGTTCAAATACAACACTGGGAAGCATGAAAACTATTATCTGCATCATGAATTTAGTTCAGAGCAATTGGATAGAAGGCCTTGTGTTTTATTACACGGTAATGCGGTAACTACATTTCATCCGCATGTTGAGTTAACAGGTTTGATGCAAGCTAAATGTTGAGACCCATTTTAGAAGTTACTTGGCAATTGCACAAGTGTAATTTCAGACGCTATGAAATTGATGTTCGTTGTACGATGCAAATGAATTGTATCAAGTAAATCTGCCTCAAAAATCGCATGTCTTATGTGCCTAACTAAAGTGCATGAGCATGCATCTAATTTATCTTTTGTCAACCTTTGAGAACGAAAAAATTCATTATTATTATTATTGTCCAGTGCAAGACATTATCCCTGACTAAGCTGTTATGCACATTGATGTTCATATTATCACAAATTTAAGCAGGTAGGGACATGCCATTAAGTTTACTAGAAAATCGTGATGAGAATAAAATGTCGCCTTGTTGCATCTCATATCAGTTGTGCTTAGTAACTGATTAACCTTTATGGCTAACTGATATGGTCGCTCTAACAACAGCTATTTGAAGAAATATCTCGAACATTTATAGTAGATATTGGTTATAAAGTGGCGCAAGTCTTCAATTGGATTTGCATTAGATGAGCTCATGTAGAGAAGGTCAGCGTCCTCACAATATCTCAACCCTTTGCAGAATCTATGATCAATATTATATGGAATATGTCTGCCAAGTCATTCTTAGCAATTATGATTTTATAGACTTATTCCTATAGCAACTTGAGCCTTGGTTATCAAATATATTTGACTTTGAGTATTTTGAATCATGTACATATCTAATTGACCTAACCAAATAGCCACTTAAGTGCATCTCAATTATATTTTAGGTGAGCTACCTTGAGCTCTAGAATCCCTGGTGTACTTAGACAATCATCAACACAATATTAAATGCTTTCCGATGTTATTAATATATAATAAGCAAATAATGAGATTTAACTCTTGTAGCCTTTAAGTTGATGAAGTTATAAATTGGATTGATACTTCTCCTTAATATGTTTTCTATAATTTCTAATGCTCTTAAGTTTTAAATTAGATGCCATATTTCAATTGTGCATAATGGAAGACATCTAATTTATATATATTTTTTTAATATGCTCCATCGCAAATCAAGTCTAATTGTGATTCACGAACTCAATGGTAGACCATAATTGAATTTATCCTAATTAGTGGATCTAGTTCTACTCTCAGTATCAAAAAGTTTGGAAAATAAAAAATGAGATATTTAATACTTACAAAATTAATTTAGTTAAAACATTTACTTAATTTCGATAGCATGTAAAGAAAAAAATTGCAAATTAAAGCATATTTAAATACCGTTCGACCTTGCTTGTTGGCCGTTGATTATTGATTTCAATTTGTGATCTGCATCCATCACGCTGTCAGATCTGTGCAAACCCTCTGATCCCCTTCTAAAACCCTCTTCGACGCCGATTGCCGAAAGATTGCTGGGAAGCAAAAAAATGATGGCTTTTCGCCTCCGACTCCGCTTCCTCGGCCGCAGCTTCTCCTCCTCCAACGTCACTACGATGGTGAACTCTAATCCCAACCCTCATTCCTACACTGAGCCGCTCTCCGTAACCATCAACAAGCTCTTCCACGAGCACAACCCCGATAAGCTCGTCGCCGGCTTCATCGATGCTTCCTCCTCCTACCGCTTCCGCTGCCGTCACCGGATATACGAGATCGCTATCCGCCGCCTAGCCAGCGCCGGCCGCGCCGACGCCGTCGAGGCCATCATCGAGGCCCAGAAGCGATTCTCCTCTGATCTCGCCCGCGAGGGCTTCGCCGTCCGCCTCATCTCCCTCTACGGTAAAGCCGCCATGCCCACCCACGCCGCCGCCACCTTCAGCCAGCTTCCTTCTCTTGGCTCCCCCCGATCGGTCAAGTCCTTCAACGCTCTCCTCACCGCCTACGCCGACTCCGCTGACGTCGACGGCCTTACTGCGGCCTTCCACGACATCCCTGCCGCTGACCCCTCCATCACCCCTGACCTCGTATCCTACAACATACTCATCGGCGCCCTCTGCCGAAAGGGTGATTTTGATGCGGCCTTGGGCACAGTAGACCTTATGGAGAGGAACGGGGTACACCCTTGTCTGATCACCTGCAACATCCTCCTACAGGCTGCTTACGAGACGAAAGGGTCTTCCGAAGCCGAAAAGATATGGGCTTTGATGCAGAAGAAGAACATCAAGCCTGATTCGAAGAGTTTCAATGCGAAATTGAGGTGGCTGGTCACAGGCGGCAAGACTTCTGTGGCGGCCGAGCTCATTAACCAGATGAAGCGCGTCGGGCCGAAGCCCGACGCTTTCTCTTTCAATGCACTGCTCAAAGGTTATTTCCAAGACGGGAACTTGGACGCGGCAAAGAAGCTCCTTGCAGATTTTACCAAGGAGGATTGCGCACCTAGTAGGGGGACATTTGAGATCGTTATTCCTTCCCTTTGTGAGGCCGGCGAGCTCGATTTGGCGCTCAATTGCTGCTACGATAGCATGAGCAGGCGGTGTTTTGTGGATGCACCGATACTGCAGAAGGTGGTGGATGCGCTGGTGAAGACTACGAGGGTTGACGAGGCCAAGAAACTCGTGGATGTTGGCCGGAAGAACAGCTACTCAAAGAAGAGCCTCCGAATGCCTTAATCGGATTTGAGCTCGGCTGCGGATGTTTCGAATTATGACCTCTGCTAGAAAATTTGTTCTCCTTGCCGTTATTGCTGCTTCCGATTTTCACTCTTTTGGTCATTTCATGTATCTGCTTCGATCTTCAATTTTTTTTTGGTCATTTCAATCTTTTACCGGATAAGTTTGGCGTAGTTCTCGTCGTAGCTCCACCGCGCTTGACAAAAAAGCACCGACATGCAATTCAATTACTTTCGGGTACAAGAACTTTTTGTTGAAAGCTAATATCATCAAAGCAGAATACTACTTTGAATCTTTTCCAGTTCCAAGCTTTTGAGATTTCTAGAACAAGCTGGATCATCCACTAAAGAGATCATTATCTTACATTTACAGTATAGTTACTACCGAAGAACGGAAGAACCTGACCTGACTAGAAACAAAAACCTCAGGCGAATGCTCACCTCCAATTAATGTGCCCGCAGGGCAATCATTACACAGGAGGATGTAAAACTAATAAATGACAAAAATTTGAGTATTTCACCGACTCTCAGCATTGAATGCACGAGAAGAATTAGTCGAAAATCCTGCTTCAGTTGTCAAGCATTTAACAATCTTATGGTAGCACATCAGTGCCAAGCAGAAGCTGATGTTAGGTTCCTTTTCTTCCAATCTAAGAGCGGCGCACCATCTTTTTCCAGCAAGGTATGTTTGTCCGAGTAATAACCCAAGAGAGTCTTTATCACTGAGTTCACATAAGAGCTGAGAGGGTAAAGCTTAAAACCTGCCATTGTGAACCGGGACCTCCACTTGCCTAGTGTTAACCCCGGTTCAAGCGGTTCGGCCCAAACTCAAACTCAAGCCCACGCTGCAACCTGCAACAGGAAGTTTGGCCGTGTGAAGGATTTACGCGGTCAACAAAGAGGAACTCGGGGGTTGACCGGAACTCGTCTCCTCCGCACGCAGCTTCGCCGGTTGGATCGGATGCGGACGAAGCCTGTGGAAGATGCGGGCTACGCGAGGGATTTGGAGAAACGACGAGGTCTACACCGACGGACTCGGACGCGGGAGGCGGACGCGCGTGGAGCGGAAGATTCGGTCGGCGCCAAAAATAACGGAGGCGGCGCCTCTTCGTTAAAAAGAGAGGAGCAGACGCTGAGGAGGGGATCCGGCAATCGACCCTTCACCAGCGAATACCTAATAGCACTGAAGCTTGGGGAAGCTTCGGCGGTGGTTCCGGCGCTTAGGGAAGCACCGACGAGAGAGGATTTCAGCGATTGTAACCGGCGTCGAGGAGACGACCGGCGAGGGAGGGGAGAGGGCACCGGAGGCAGGGGTCGTCGGCGTTAGAGGGAGAAGTTTTGTAGCTTCCAGAAGTTGAATAAAGCTTTCTTCTCCGAGATCCCTTCTTCCCCTGTTTTCTGGTTCCGTTCGGTGACGGAAGCTGTTATCGGCGACGGTGAGGTGGCTTACCGTCGGCAACGACGACTAGGGCGAGGCGAGAAGCAGGCGGCTTTCCCTCTTCCGGCGACCGGCACTCAAGCAGACGAAATACGGCGGCGAGTGCTCGCGCAGTGAAGAGGACGACGCCGCGATCGAACGATTTGGGCGTTCGAATCGAGGTGGAGTCAACGAAGGAGTAGTCAACGGCGAAATCAGATTTTGAAATCGAAATCGATTTCGACGGCTGACGTAAGACGACGGAAATCAAATGCAAACGGCGAAATCTAATTTGGCTGACATCGGCGTGACATCAGCAAGGGGATTAATTCGAGAGGCGCGGCGAATTTGGCAAAGGGGAATTTTGACTCCGGTCAAAATTTGGTTAGAGGTATTATTTCTGATTTAGGGTTTGATTGGATTTTCCTAAATTAGGGATAAGTTTTCTCTGAGTGCACTGTAATTTGGGGATAAAAATTGATCAGGGAGTTAGGGTTTTGAATTTTGGGTCGGAAAACCTAGATAGTTGCGTTCCGGTATTTTGCCGGACGACCCTGAGACAGCGGATAAGCGCTGTTTTTAGGCCGATCCGACCGGGGCGTGACAACAGGTATCAGAGGCGGTTAACGTGTTATAGCAAACACGGCTACTTCACCCGCGAAGGTGAAGAAGGGTTTGAAGTTCAAGAAGATCACCCACACCACCAGAGGAGCATCAGAAGATGTCTGGCCCAAAGGTAAAGCCAAGGAGACGGCTAAACCTAAGAAGATGGTGAACCAAGGTGAACGCATAGCGGAGATCGAACAGATGCTCTGTATGACGGGTGATAGGGACATGACGGTGTTTCCCCAGATGGAGAAGCTTCAGAGGATAGTGGAACACCAGAGGTTGCAAATTGAAATCAAGGTACTGCGTTTCACCCTAACGCAAGTATCGCAATCGACGGCGGCACCGGTGGAGCAGGAGGCTCCTAAGCCGAAGGTACGAGTACCTGAGCCAGCGATGTTCGGAGGGGGGGGGGGGCTCGATCATCCAGAGAGGTAGAAAATTTTATTTGGGATATGGAACAACTGTTTTCTGCTAACTATGTTCCAGAAGAAGATCAAGTGCGGGTGTGCATCGCATACCTCACCGGCGACGCAAAGCTTTGGTGGCGAGCCAAAGTTAGCTCTACACCGGGGACTGCTAGCTGTTATTGGGAGACTTTTCGTGAGGAACTGCGGCGGCAGTTTCTTCCTGGAAACTCGGCGGATCAGACGTGTGGCAAACTGGATCGGCTGAGGCATACTGGCTCGAGCCAGGAGTACGTCAGGGCTTTTTCCACATTGATGCTGGAGCTATCACGCATGGAGGAGGATGACAGGAGGTATTTCTTCCTCCGTAACCTTCAGCCATGGGCAGAGACGGAGGTCCGGCGGCACTCACTGGTTGATTGGAGGGCGGCTGCAGCGGTGGCTGAGTCCTTGGTGGATAATCGGAGTTTCAGATCAGCACCACCAAAGAAATCCAGGACACCACCGAAGCGCAGGCACAGCTCCCCACGGACCCCACCGAAGGACAGAGTTCCAGAAAGAGGGACACCCCTTCACCGACAGAACAGTGGTTCGTCGGGACGACGAGAGCAAAAGCCACAGGGTTGCTTCATGTGCGGCGGTCCTCACTGGGTGAAGGATTGTCCATCCAGACAGAAGCTTATGCCTATGGTGGTACAGGAACCAGCCGTGGAGGCTGAGGAAATCCCCACAGAGGTGAGAATTGATGCCTTGAGGATCGGAGCTATTGTGGCTACAGATCCACCCGTTATAGACATCGAGGGCGATGTCCAAATTGGGCGGGGGAGAATTGTTAGGCCTCGGTTCAACTGGTTCGGCCCAAGCCCAAACTAAAGCCCACGCTGCAACCTACAACAGGAAGCCCGACCGTGTGAAGGATTTACGCGGTCAACAAAGAGGAACTCGGGGGTTGACCGAAACTCATCTCCTCCGCACGCAGCTTCATCGGTTGGATCGGATGCGGACGAAGCCTGTGGAAGATGCAGGCTACGCGAGGTGCAATATCTTTGATGGATGCCAAGACAGTCGTAAATTGACATCTAGATATATGTTTCTATTAGCTGGAGGTGCAATATCTTGGAAAAGTGCTAAGCAGACACTTGTTGCATCTTCTATTATGGAAGTAGAATTTGTTGCATGTTATGAGGCATCCAATCATGCAGTATGGCTGCGGAACTTTATTTTAAGACTGCAAATTGTCAATGGTGTTGAAAGACCACTCAAGTTATTCTATGACAATAGAGCAGCAGTCTTGTATTCAAATAACAATAGGAGCTCTTCTAAGTCAAAGCATATTGACATCAAGTTCCTTGTTGTAAAAGAAAAAGTTCAGAGTGGCTTGATTTTTATTGAGCTCATAGGAACAAATTTTATGATTGCAGATCCACTCACTAAGGCATTAGCCCCTAAAGTTTTTCATGAACATTTTGAAAATATGGGCATTACAGTTTTTGATGCCATTTGATTTAGTGAGAGTGCACATTTGTTCCATTTGGTTTATTACTACTGTATTTATTGTCATGACATTAATGAAATATTTCAGTTTTCATTATTTGCTCTGCTATTTAATCTCATTTGGTTAAAGTTGAACCAGTTGGAAATAAAAAGTGATGCTATCACATTATGTTATTTCCATGCTACACATCCATACTAGATCTATGTCATTTAGTTGAGTTAATACATATGATTACTGTGGGTTTAATTGCGATAATATGTCAATGACCGCCCCTTTAGTCCTTGTGTTAATAGACTAATGGACGAGATTGTTTTAGATGACATCTTAAGTTTTATGCGCATAAAGATTGTGTTAGAGATTTATATACGATTTAAGGGTTTATTATGTAATTACATGGTTGTCTCGTCCAAGTGGGAGATTGTTAGGATCTATGTGGACTGTGCGCCATGTATATGCATAATATATAGTGCATTTGGGCATGTAGACGTACATGCATTGCAGTAATTAATCGTATATAATTTAATCTCTAAATTATTTATTGTCATATATTAATTATAGTATGGAGGGGGCTTTATATTGTGTAGAATCCCTGGGGGTATAATTGTCTTATCTTTAATGGGCTGATAAGTAATTATGCCCATTAGGTTTTTTTTCTATATATAGGTGTAATCCCTGATTGAGGTGTAAGGTATTTGTCGAGAGGTTTTCATTTTGGTTTCCGCCTCTCTTGACAAACAACACAATCAGTCAGAAGATCACTCTGATTAAATTCTCAGCATCATGAAATCTAGTATATCTTATTAGAGTATTTTTCATTCAATTTATGAGTAAGACATTATTATCAATCTAACAGATTCTTCCAACGGCTACAATTTTTAATGCAAGCTGCTGCTACTAACAATTAGAGTTTTAATTATTAGTTAAAACAAGATACCATATAGTTTTTTTTGTATAAATAGAAACTATAATTTAAAACAATAATGTAACAATGACCACATTAAAATAGTAATATAATAAATCAAATATGTTACATTGTCGGTCACGTTGGAAATATATCCAAGAATGCCGAGATATAAAGGCCTAATTAAATAATTTTTTTTAACTAACTTAAAGCACACGTTAGTTAAAGAAAATACCATAAGATGTGGTAATTAAAACCAGTTGTGACACGTGACAATGGAAAATCCAAGATTGCTACCTTTTAACTATAATTTTTAGTAGTCAAAATAAACTTTAGCAGCAAATTTGATACAAATGAAAAATAATACAAAATGTTACACACAATCTTATAAATCAACTAGTTTAAAATGTTAAAAAAATAGAAACTGAATAACAGTATACAACAATTACAAACAGTAATTTAGACCGTTATAAACTTTTTTTTCATGTACTTGCACAAATAGAAAACAATAAATTTAAAACAGTATATTTTCCAAACAGAAATTTATTATTTTAATACAACAGAAATAAACAAAAGTAAACACTAAGTTAACGTTCCTTTTAAAACTCTTAACTAATGGCAATTCAAAATTAATAAAAAAAATTCAGCATTTAAAAATTTCCTATTATAATTAAACAATAAACATAAATATTTATTATTATTATTATTATTTTTAAATTAAGATAAGCAAACAAAAACGTTATGAACACATTAACGTTATAAGATTTTAAAAAGAAAGAAAAAGGAAAATCTGAGAACAGCGAGATGATGGAAAAAATTTTAAATCTATTTAAAGAAATTAAACTTTAGAAAGAAAACGATTTCTAGCATAAAAAGAACAGAAAATTAATTCTGTTTACGGTAATAGCAATTAAGATTATTATTATTATTATTATTATTTTTGCATTCCCAGCATCATTAATTGCACCATTTTTTATTACCAATTATGGTTGCTCAAAACAGAATATTTTTTGTCTGATTTACATAAGCTGAGCAAAAATAGAAGCAAATTGAGCTGGTAATTTTATTCTTTAATTAATAATAAAAATGAGTTAATTAGTAACAAACAATAATATATCATATAATTATTTTAAGAAATTACCTTTTAAGGATTTGGCACGGCAACAAGTGGCTTTACCTTTATTTTTTTACTCAATTTTTTTTCTTACGAGTACAACATGATTAATAAAACAGAAGATATGATTATGGATCAGGATTTTAAGAAATTATCTAGATCTTTATTTAAATAAAAAATATAAATATAAATTATCAAGTAATAAAATTTACAAATGATATTTAAAAAAGAGTTAGAATGATAAAACTCAGAGGTGCATTGCGGATTGTCCTTAGGTGAAAATTCGAACTCTTGTGCGAGTTAAATCCAAATTGAACACCCAAGATATAATCAGATACTTCTCTCCTATGGGTATGACTATGGAGAAGTGATCGCCCTTTCAACAACAAGTAGCAAAGATAAAATAAAAAGAAGAACGAAAAAAAAAAGAAAGGGGAGAGGAATCTCCTCTACTTTTTTTTCTCAAGGAAGAGATTTTTAATAATCTTTTAAAACGTTAGCATTAAATGCTAACATTAACTCTTTTTCTTTTCTTTTTTAATTTTATTCCAACAGGCTTTTGGTTTATCACTGATGATGAACATAGATAGAAGAGAATAAGGTCAGCTTTGGATCCATGGGTCTGGATAAAATGAATTGATAAAGTCTCATGAATCTGTCTTTGATAGACTACAAAGAATAAGGTCCTAGCTATTAACATTGTTTAACCTATATCTATCTTCACTGATCTGAGTCATTGGTTTTCCTGTTTGTTTGTGCTCTACTTTTGTAATTTGCTGTCCTTGTTAATTGAGCCTGGTCGTTAGCTAAATTGTTCTCATCATCGTAGAGAAACAAGCACATGATGCGAGAAGGCAACGCTTAATAGACCAATCATTGAAGACGACGAGCAGTGGATAATCCAGTTGGAGTTTTTAATAAGATTTCCAAGTTGCAGATAACAGATTTCATTTCTTTTTGGCTTGTGAATTATTATGTTTATAGAATAATCTATTTCTTGTCTGTAACTAGTTTGCTTAATTGCCTGTAACGAAAACAATGCAGCCTCCAGCCCTCCACCTCAATTTTAGGTGGTTAGTGCCTTTCAGTGTACGGCAAAAAATGATATATATTTTTTTTCGGTACAGATTTCTTAAATGCAGCGTGATCCTTTCATCCAAGAGTATGACAAGTATCCGAGTCATTTATGTTGCTGTTGTTTCATTACTCCTCAGCAGTTGCTTGCTGTAAGATTGCATGCGGCACACATGCTTGTGCCACCGACAATGCTGCCTCAGAAACCATTTGTTAATTGTAGTCATCAGCCTCGTTGTGCTTAATTGGTGCGTCATGTGTATATTTTTATAAACAGGGCATGATATAATTCATTTGTTCGAGTTCTGAAAGCTGGATCAGCTATTAGTTGCCTAATTTTGAGCTCAAATCTGAAGGTCTGTTCTGGTTTTCTGTCTCTTTCTTATTCAGCCTAAACAAATCTTTTCTTTTCTAGCATGGATCGTCAGTTAACTTCTTACTGAATGTTTGTTCAGATAGATGTGTTGATTCAAAAATGTCGTTTTTATTCAGTCAACGAATCTGCTGCAGAGCAGTGCGGAGCCAGTAGCCGAGATGTTGGAAAGGATACTGGTCGGCTGCAAGCTGTACATATCCGAAAGCAGAAATCCCGAGGCTCTGCAACTGATTGAGCAAGCTGCAAAACAGCATCCAGGAGTAGTTGTGGTCAACAAGTTCCTGGATGAGTTCTACAACAGAATTCGCTACACGCTCGTTTCGCATGTGACATGAATTCACGGTACGATCCGACGCCCCGCAGACAGGAGCTAAACTTTTAAGCGCTCCCGGGCGCTTAATATGTCCATCGTTTTTTATTTAAAAATATTTTTTTTTATTTTTTTTAAAAAGGATATATATATTGTAAGTTATACAATAGTATTAATATTGAGGTATTTTAGATTATATATAGGGGGGAAGCAGCTGACGAAGGGGGGAGGATGCTTGATTCAGTGAGGAGACAGCTGGGCTGCTTCATACCCAATTCGGAAGGGAAACAGTGGACAGGCGGGCTGGCAACCGACATGCTGCCGCTGAAGCCCGACGTCGGACCGCTCCATCCGTCACCGGCGAAAGGCGTGGTGGTAATCGCAGCCACGAGGTGGGTCGACACCTACAACGTGCCAGTCCGGAACACCGACATAGAGGCTGTCCGCGGCATCGCCAAAAAGGTGAGCGAGCGAGGCGGAGGGCTCAAAGCAGTGCAGAGCATGGGTCTGTATCACGGCGAGGACTGCCTTGAGGTGGCGTGCAATTTACTTGATCAGAGCGTCACCGGAGCAGAGCGGGTGCAGGAGGAGGTCCAGCAGCTTGCTTCGGAGGAGGGATTCCAAGTTAGGGAGGGTTATTTTACTGATTTCTTGCAACAAGAGATCATTGACAAGTACTTGGACTCGATTCCATGTGATTTGGGTGAGGCATAATCGACTCTGTTTTTCTGTATATGATCAGTACATGGATGCTCACTAAATAAAATAATTTACTTGAGCAATTACTGCTGTGTATATTTCTAACCTCTCTGTAAATGCTTTTATTTTCATTAGTTAATTCGTGGAATACTGTTTAGAGGAACCTCTTTTGATAGTAATAAAGATGTAAAGCAAGAGGAAAAGTCTTTATGGTAAAATTTTTACAGCAAGGCGCACCCAACGTAGCATGGTTCCGCTATCTTATCTTGTAAGTTAAAATATACAAAATTTTAATATTATTCATATCGATTTCAGATATTCGTGTGTTGACTGAACATCATGTATAATAACTTTACATGTTTATGTTTATTAACTGAACATCGTGTATATTGACTTTATATGTTTCCATGTATTGATTTTATATAAAACACAAATCTTTATATAGTAACTTCGTGTAATTTGATTTGTATCAAGATTTGTGTTTTATATAAAGATTTGTGTCTCGAAGATGACAGCGCCCCAAAAATTTTTCCTCAGTAGAATAAGCATATGTGAAGGCAATCTTATTCATAGAACTTGATGAGAATATCGGTGGCACAATTACATTTAGGAATTCCTCTGAGATTTATGAAAAAGAAAAAGGTAAATTTTTTATAAGATATCTTTTTTTTAAGTGTTTATTATGTTTTTAATGGAATCCATTTAACCTAGATGATAAAAAAGTAAGAAATGTATGTTTCTTAGTTAAAACTCAAGAGTAAAAGAAAATACGCTTTATTATAATCTAAGCAATCGAAAGGTGTTTATCAATATAAATATAGATTTTGACCAAAAAATGCTACATGGAAGTAGCAAATACAAAAATAATCAAAACTAGGCTGATTTTGTTCTTCTGTTGAAGAAGATGAGAATAAAAAAAGAATTGAAGTCAACACTCCTCTATCATTACCTTAGGTCGTAAAGTTAAAAGTTCAAGTGGAAGACATCTATGCATAATATTATATCAAGAAATTGAGAAAATTAATAATATTACATTTGTTTGCCATTCTACAAATCTTGAGCCCATTAATTTCAATAATACTAGGGAAAATAGAGAAAAAACTATCGATGAAAAAATAAAAGCAATTGAGAAGAATAATACCGGGGAGTTAACCAGTATTCCGGACATGCTATTATTAGAGTCAAATATGTATTAAAAACTAAGAAAAAAAATTAAAAGGAAAAGTGGAAAGATATAAAGCAATGATTATTGTGAACTGATACAAATAACACCAAGAAATAAAGTATAATGAAGTTTTTGCACTCCTCATCTACAAAGAGATTATAAGTTTAATTATTTCTATAGCGGAAAAAAACAAGTGGAAGATCTATCAAAAGGGATGTCTAAGTTAACTCTTCTCAATGAACATTTTAATAAGGAGTTTTATATAGAGAAAACTATATATTATGTGGTGAAAGGGAAATGAAGACAAGACATTTAAATTTAAGAAAACTTTATATCAGTAAAAACAAACAACTTGAACTTAGAACTATAAAATTGACCAATATTTTTAGAATAATGGCTTTCTCAAATGTTCCTATGAACATGCTCTCTACTCATAGATGAGCAATAGTATAATTTTGATTGTTTATTTATCTATAGATGCTTTGAATTTTATATGCAATAATTCAAAGATATTTGTAAAATTCAAGAAAATTATGCATATTACTCTTAGGTGGAGGTGAAGTAATGAAGAAATATTCATCCCAAGAAAATTATATCAATTGCAACCCAATGAATACTCCAGTCAAGTTATATAGGCATGCTATCAACAACAAAGTAAATTCAACTTTCTTTAGAAATTTGGTTCCAAGTTTGAGATACTTGATGTGCACAGGACCTTATGTATGTTTAGAATTGGAATTTGTGGAGGCTTCTACCATGATGCACTTAAATACAGTAACAAGAATTTTGCGTACTCTTGATTTTAGGCTATATTATTCAACTTCAATGGTTTTAACATTAAAGGATTTTTTTTATTATAATTGGGCTAGTGATATTGATGACGGATAAAACAACAAGTTATTTTGTTTTATATAAGTGATAATAATGTATTAAAAAAATAACCAATTGTTGCATTATCAATATGTTAAGCAGAATACATTGTCCTTAAAATTCATATGCAAATCAAACAATCTAGCTGAGATGTTTGTTAAAACAACTTTCATTTGCACTAAAGAAGCTCACCCAAGTTAATTTGGATAATAAGTTAGATATTGCCTTAGCAATGACCCCGTTATTAAAAAAAAAAGCAATAAATGTATAAATACCATAAATGTGTTACTAATAAGATGATGTCGTTGAATTATGTGAAAATTTGAGAGAAAAAAGTTTATATGGAGATTGGCTCTTTAAAAAATGCACTCTGCAATCAGTTTATAAATACTGAAAAAAAATTTTAGAGCCCACTAATTAACACCATTGGATCAAAAAGGACAAAAAGTTGATCAATATATTTCGGTGCATGTTAACAATGACTAGAGCACTGGTTTAATTGTTACGACCCAAACGACTAGCCCAATACGATTGGCTATTTGGCCCGTTGTCCAAAAATATAGACTGTTGTCAACATAATAATTATAAATAATCTAATAATTTATCTAAAATAAATTAATATCATAATTAAATCACTAGCTAACACAATCTAAACAACACCACATACTTAATAAATCATCATATAAAGAGTTATAATACATTGTTGAGCGCGCACCCCCAAGGACAAGCCCAACGCCTAGTCATTCATAATTCTAGTTTATTGTATTAGCTCGCTTTTCATCCATATGATCACCACCACCGCTTCCTATGATTGTTACTGGATTGTTGTTTTTGTTAAACTTGATAATAGTTATAATTAGATATTAGACTTTCTAATATTAAAACTAAGTGATTAATACAATACGACCCTTCCGGAACATTTATGATAAAATGCTTATTTACCGGTTGGGTCCTCTGAGATTTGGCAACTACGACGTCGCATGGGACATCATCTATCCCGGCCTCTTCGGCTATTCCATCACTGAGCGCACCAAGACCAAGGCCAAGCCCAACGCCTAGCCATTCATAATTCCACTTTATTGTATTCGCTTGCTTTTCATCCATGGCATTAAAGTAATTGTATCATTATCATTTATTTTTTTAAAAATTATCTCTCTCTCTCTCGTCAAATTCCTCGAGTGGCTTAATACATTGTTTCCTTAGGAATGCTAAAGTGTCAGCTTTAAGATTTGTATTTTTACTATATCCAATAATAACTGTCAAAGAAATTTTCTGGTTTGATAACACTTTAAAATAACTGTACCATTATCATTTAATCACTTTAAATGCTTTGCACATTTACTAATTGAATGCTCCTCTTGATGTGCAACTAAAATATGTATAATCTTTTCAGCCGGACGAGAAGGCAATGGACTTTCTTCGTATGATTACCACCACCACTTCATATGATTGTGACTGGATTGTCGTTTTTGTTAAACTTGATAATAATTATAATTAGATATTAGACTTATTAATACTAAAAATAATATTATCAATATTAAAACTAAGTGATTAATATAATACAATCTCATCTTCCGTTTTCTGCTTTCTATTTTTTACACTCTAATCTAACATGGCCGCAGGTGCATAAGATGAAAGCTCGCCTAACATTTTTCATCATCGAGGCCGTTGTTCATCTTATCTTGAAATAGCACAGGACCCTAAGACCATCAAGGACGAATAGGACCCCGGCGTCTGCCTGCTGCTGGCCCAAACGCACACGAAGACATGTACTGTTCTGGATCATTGTTAGAAACTGAATCACTTCACAATTTCACAATATCACAATATCACAATATCACAATCTCACAAGCGCACAAACACACAGTCTTTCTAAGGCTCTTGGCAAGAGGAGATTGGAATGAAAACTGAATTCGATTGATTTAAGCTAAAGCGTACAAGGGTATTTATAGGGAGAGATTATAACTTTTCATCTCCCTAAATTAATTATAAACATTAATAACAAAATCTAACTGAAGCGTTGATGTATTCACCGAAGCGTCGCTGGCTTCATCCAAAGCATTAACACACTTCATCAATTCGAGGCATTGCAAGAGGCGGTGGAGAGATTTAATTCAAGTTTACTATTTAACAATCACTATCAACAGAGTTTGTGTGTTAGCGCCCTGTCGTGATTGCTGCGCCCCTCTGCCTGTCGCGCCCCACTGCGGCAAGACCGCCTGCTCCTGGATTCAACACCGAGAATGCACATTCCTTCTCAGAAGATGGCTGTGATCTGAGCTGTCGCCATTGTCTATCTACACCCTCCCTGCGTCGTCCGTAGTGATTGTGGATCAAATAGAAAGGCTGGTGAAGATTATCTAATTTAAAGACAGTTTTTAAATCATTAATAAATGAAAAAGTTTGATCATTGGAAGAGATGTCGAAAGACTTGAAAAAGATGCCTATTGAAGCACATGAAGAGAATGTAAAAAAATAAAGGAATAAATCTTGGAAAAGATTCTAGAATCAAAATTATATTGAAAATGAAAAAGATAAAACTATAAAATTAATAATATATCCAACTTTCGTTAGATTTGAGTTGTTCAAAAGATTTATATTGAAAAAAGTCATCCCCGAGACATTAGATCAGAACATAGAAAAGGACCTCTTAATTTACCTCAATAGCAGGATGAGCAGCACTATCCGGACCTGCAGACTTTGAAGAAACACTATCCTGACTTGTCTAATCAGTTGAGAATGGATAAAACAGGGGTAAGTTAGAAACAACTGGATGAAAGAGATCATGTATTATTTTGTTCACTATACATCTACTCGTTTTGTACGGAAGTTATTTTTTGTTTACAAGGAAAAGAATATTCTACGCAGGTATGAAACAAATTTGTAAAGGGATAAGGATGAATTATCTTGATTCTTCACCAGGATTAATTATCCTGATTTGGATGAATGTTCAGGCAAGTTTCCATTACGCTTATACTCTCCTATAAGCTTATTGTTTTATGGTAAAACATTGAGCTTGGATGTTAAGCGGATATGTCTTTAGTGAGCGGTTTGGTTAATATATCAGCAAATTGATCTTTTGAGGAAATAAGGTTGTTTTTTCCTTGGAAGAGATTCATTACGGAAAGAATAGAAAGTTGCAAAATAATAATTAAAATAACTTTTTATTCTGTGGATTCCTTCTAAGGAAACACAACCTAAAGGACATGTTGAGTTGCTTGTCGGCTACTCTTTCTCAGACGAAGTGGAAGTCAATTTTGATATGGTTTTGTTCGAGAATGAAAGACAGGGTTGACAACTAGATAAATAACACCAATATTATCACACCATAGAGTAGGAATTGTAGATGATGAGAAATTGAGCTCAGTAAGAAGGAACTGTATCTATATTAGTTCAACTGTAGCATTCGCAACTACTTTGGATTCAACATCTGTGCTAGATCGTGATACTGTTGGTTGCTTTTTAGAATTCGAATATATGAGATTTTTGCTAAGAAATATAGCATATCCACTTGTAGAGTGACAATCTTCTCGAGAGTCTACCCAGTCAGCATTACTGTATTCATGGAGATTAGTTGTTGAAGATTGATGAAGAATAAGACCATGTAAGATTGTGACTTTTAGATATCGAAATATCTTTTTCACTAATTCTCAATGTTGTTTAGTTGGTGCATGACAGCATAAGTGATGTCTGGTCGAGTGATAATGACATATTGTAGACCACCAATAATGCTTCTATATAAGGTGACATCTTCCAAGAGAGAGGATGATAGCATTGGTACTTCTGTGGCTATAGGCGTTGAGATTGGTTTTGCACCATCCATGTTAGTGCGTTGTAGAAGTTCCATAATGTACTTACTTTGACTAAGATGGCAACCATTTGGATGTTTAACCAGTTCAATGCCAAGAAAAAAATCTGTAGCACCAAGATTATTGGACTAATTATTTTTCTAAAAAAAATCAAAATTAATTTTGACAGAATTAATTACAAAAAATAAAAAAAATAAAAAATCATTAAATGTGTTTAAGAATAAGAAAAATCAAATTTGGTAAGATTAGCTATGGCTAAAAAAATAATAAATAATAAATAATAAATATAAAAAAATAAAAATAAAAAAAAGGAGAATTTGGCTATGTGTAAAAAAAGAGAAAAAAGAGGGAAGGAAATGAGCAAAACCAAAATAGTAAAAAAAGTTAATAATTAAATAAAATAAAAAATAAAAGTAAATAATAATAATAATAATAAAATAATAAAACCAAGTCTACAGTTAAAAAAACAAAAAAAAAGGGGGAAGGAGCAAGCGTACATGTGAAAACAAATAAAAATAATAAATAAAGACAAAATTATTATGAATTCAATTCTTGTGGATGCCTATGACTTTATGGTGACTCTTCGGATGACTCTCCATAACTCTCCTATTTAATGCATGTGACTCTTCATTTTGAGAAGAATGAATGTTCATGTATCCAATTAATGTTGATGTATCCAATATTAATGTTGATGTATCCAACATTAATGTTGATGTATCCAATTGTCCTATAAATAAGTGTTGTAAACTCTATTTGAGATGATCAATAAGAATACTTTCTACTTACTCCTCTCTCAACTTCATCTCTGTTTTCTAACACGTTATCAGCACGAAGCTCTTATCGACGAAGGAAGCCAAGTTCTTTGAGGTTGTAAACGGTACTTCCATCCATTCTGTTTTTAATCTTATCACTTTTGGTTCTTTGAGTTATCATGTCGAACCTCACAAAATTGGAGTTCACGGTCCTTGATATCACCGGAAAGAATTACCTTTCATGGATTCTAGATGCTGAAATCCATCTTGCTGCTAATGGTCTTGAAGATACCATCAAAGGGCAAAACACCACGTCCAACCAAGATAAGGCTAAGGCGATGATCTTTCTCCGTCGTCACCTTCATGAAGCTTTAAAAATTGAATATCTCACAGTGAAGGATCCTCTTATTCTTTGGAACAATTTAAAGGAGAGGTATAATCATCTAAAGACAATCATCCTTCCAAAAGCTCAATTTGATTGGTTGCACATGCGCCTACAAGATTTCAAATCTGTAAGTGACTATAACTCGGCAATATTTCGAATTACTTCTCAACTGAAATTATGTGGGGAAACTATTACTGACGGAGATATGTTAGAAAAAACATTCTCTACTTTTTATGCATCAAATGTGCTCCTACAGCAGCAATACCGTGCAAAGGGTTTTGAGAAGTATTTTGAATTAATCTCATGTCTACTGTTGGCCAAACAAAATAATGAGCTTTTAATGAAAAATCATGAGACCCGTCCAACTGGATCTGCTTCATTCCCTGAAATGAATGCGATAGCATATAATTACGGAAGCCAAAATCGCAGTCGTGGACACAGTCGTGGTCATGATTATGGACGTAGACGTGGACTTGGACATGGATGTGGTCGCCAATATTTTCACAATGATCGCCCTCGTTATATGGATAAGAAAGAAAATACCAAAGAAGCGCATGAAAGCAAAAGGGGCCAAGGCACTACAACTGTAGAGAACAAATGTTATCGTTATGGTATGAAAGGTCATTGGTCACGTACCTGTCGTACGCCAAAACACCTTACCGATCTCTACCAAGAACATATGAGAAATAAAGGAAAAGATGTGGTAGAGGCAAATTTTATCTCTAATAATGATGATGTTGATTATGGCTTCGACGATATCCCTCAATTTGATGTAGCTGATTTCATAAGTCAGCCTGAGGATAACGTCGAATAATTTATCTAATAAAGTCTCGCACTTTCTTTACTTACAATATTGCATTTACTTTATCTTACTTTTCTGTTTATTAATTCTATGATTTTATCTTTATGAAGAATATGGAAAAACTTCCAATCGGATTTTCAATCTCCGATGATGATACATGCCTCATAGATAGTGCATCAACACATACTATTCTTTACCTCGCTGGTAATGAATAATACAAATGTGAATACCATATCAGGAAGTTCGAAAATGATAGAAGGCTCCGGAATAGCTAACATTCTTCTACCTGGTGGAACAAATGTTCATATTAATGAAGCATTATTTTCTTCTAAGTCTCCTAGAAACTTACTAAGTTTCAAAGACATCCGTCAAAATAAATTTCATGTCAAGACTATGAATGAAAATAATACTGAATATCTTTGTATAACAAGTAACATCTCGGGTAAGAAAAGCTTATTAGAAAAACTACTTGCAGTCTCATCCGGGTTATATTATACAAAGGTAAGTGTCATTGAAATACACGCTGTTACAAACCAGAAGTTTGTTGAGCAAGACACTTTTATTACATGACATGAACAGTTGGGGCATTCAGGTTCTATTATGATGCGAAAGATTATTAATAATTCAACTGGACATTCATTGAAAAACCAGAAGATTTTTCAGTCCAATGAATTTTCATGTGCTGCTTGTTCTCAAGGGAAATTAAGGTCATCACCTATTAAAGTTAGGACTGAATCCCTAACATTCTTAGAGCGAATACAAGGTGATATTTGTGGGCCTATACATCCATCATGTGGACCATTCAGATATTTTATGGTCTTAATTGACGCATCAATGAAATGGTCACATGTATGCCTGTTATCGACTCGTAATCAAGCTTTCGCAAGATTACTTGCACAAATCATTCGATTACGAGCACATTTCCCGGATTATCCAATTAAAACTATTCGTCTTGATAATGCTGGAGAATTTACTTCCCAAGCTTTTAATGATTATTGTATATCAATTGGGATAAGTGTTGAACATCCTGTAGCCCATGTTCACACACAGAATGGCCTTGCAGAGTCATTGATAAAATGTCTTCAATTAATTGCGAAACCTTTACTAATGAAGACAAAATTACCAATTACTACATGGGGACATGCTGTTTTGCATGTTGCGGCATTAATTTGCATCAGACCTACTAATTATCATGAGGTCTCCCCTTTACAATTGGTTTATAGTCAGGAACCAAATATTTTCCATCTAAGAATTTTCGGATGTGCGGTATATGTGCCAATAGCTCCACCACAACGCACTAAGATGGGACCTCAAAGGAGGTTGGGAATTTACGTTGGATATGATTCTCCATCAATTATTAAGTATTTAGAGCCATTAACTGGAGATTTATTTACAGCTCGTTTTGCCGATTGTCATTTTGATGAAATGACATTCCCAACATTGAAAGGGAAAAATAAGCAGTTGGAGAATGAAATTATCTGGCATGAAGTATCATTATCTCATTATGACCCTCGTACAAGACAATCTGAACTGGAAGTTCAAATGATTATTCACTTGCAAAATTTAGCAAATCAAGTGCCAGATGCTTTTACTAACCCCAAAAGAGTGACTAAGTCATATATTCCATCTGCAAATGCTCCAATCAGAATTAGTGTCCCTAAAGGACAACCCATAATTGCAAATGAGCCTAGAATGCAAGTGAAATGTGGTAGACCTACCGGTTCCAAAGATAAAAATCCTCAAAGAAAAAAAGAAATAAAGGCTCAAAATAAGGAGGTTATGACTCTAGAAGAGACTCCAGTCATTTATAATATGATTCCAGTAGAATCTCAGGTACCTAACAATGAAGAGATCTCCATAAATTATATTATTACTGGAAAAAGATGGAACCGAGGTGAAATCGATGTCGATGATATTTTTGCTTATCATATTGCATATAATATTATGAAACATGATGAGGATCATGAACCAAAGTCTGTTGAAGAATGCAGACAAAGAAATGATTGGCCAAAATGGAAAGATGCGATTGATGCTGAATTAAAATCTCTCACAAAACATAAAGTTTTTGGACCTGTAGTCCGTACACCAGAAGGTGTCAAACCAATTGGATATAAATGGGTGTTTGTGCGCCAACGAAATGAAAAGGAAGAGATTATCAGATATAAGACACGACTTGTTGCCCAAGGGTTCTCTCAGAGACCTAGGATTGATTATGAGGAAACATATTCTCCTGTGATAGATGCAACGACTTTTCGATATTTTATAAGTTTATTAATTCATGAAAAATTAGAAATGCGATTAATGGATGTTGTCGCTGCATATTTGTATGGCTCACTTGACAATAACATTTACATGAACTCCCCGAAGGATTTAAAATGCCAGAAGTATTTAACTCAAATCGTAGAGAATTATTCTCAATTAAATTGTCTAGATCTCTATATGGATTGAAACAATCTTGACGAATGTGGTATAAACGTTTGAGTGAGTATTTGTTAAACAAGGGATACCAAAATAATCCTATTTGCTCGTCCGTTTTTATTAAGAGATCTGGATCAAAGTTTGTGATAATTGCTGTATATGTTGATGATATAAATATTATTGGAGCTCCTGAAGAGCTTTCTTACGCGGTTGATTATTTGAAGAATGAATTTGAGATGAAAGATCTCGGGTAAATAAAACTTTGTCTCGGACTACAAATTGAACATTTAGAAAATAGAATTTTTGTTCATCAATCAGCTTATATAGCCAAAATGTTGAAAAGATTCTATATGGATAAAGCACATCCATTAAGTACCCCGATGGCTGTTAGGTCACTTGATGTAAATAAAGATCCATTTCGACCTCAAATGAAAGATGAAGAACCAATTGGTCCAGAAGTACCATATCTTAGTGCTATTGGGGCACTAATGTACCTCGCTAATCATACTCGACCGGATATCACATTTGCTGTAAATTTATTAGCAAGATATAGTTCTTCTCCGACGAGAAGACATTGGAATGGAATTAAACATATATTTTGATATCTTCGAGGTATAATGAATTTGGGATTATATTATCCTCATATGCCTGAAGCTGAATTAATTGGATATGCAGATGCGGGCTATTTATCTGATACTCATAATGGTAGATCTCAAATAGGTTATGTATTCACATGTGGAGGTACAGCTATATCTTAGAGATCTATGAAACAAACTATTACTGCTACATCTTCTAATCATTCTGAGATCATAGCAATTCATGTGGCAAGTCGAGAATGTGTATGGTTAAGATCTGTTATCCATCATATTCGAGAGACATCTGGATTGGCTTTAAATAAGAATGTCCCGACGACATTATATGAGGATGATGCCGCATGTATAGCCCAATTAAAGGAAGGATATATTAAAGGCGATCGAACGAAACATATATCACCAAAATTTTTCTTTACACACGATATCCAAAAGAGATGTGATATTGATATTCAACAAATTCGTTCCTCAGATAACTTAGCAGATTTATTTACAAAATTATTGCCTAATGCAACCTTTGAAAGACTTGTTTATCAAATCGGAATGCGCAAACTCGAAAGTTTAAAGTAACATTGCAATGAGGGGGAGTAAATGACTGCACTCTTTTTTCCTTAACCATGATTTTTTCCCACAGGGTTTTCCTGGTAAGGTTTTTAATGAGGCAGTACCTGAAATGACATCTAAGGGGGAGTATTATGAATTCAATTCTTGTGGATGCCTATGACTTTATGGTGACCCTTCGAATGACTCTCCATAACTCTCCTATTTAATGCATGTGACTCTTCGTTTTGAGAAGAATGAATGTTCATGTGTCCAATTAATGTTGATGTATCCAATATTAATGTTGATGTATCCAACATTAATGTTGATGTGTTGATGTATCCAACATTAATGTTGATGTATCCAACATTAATGTTGATATATCCAATTGCCCTATAAATAGGTGTTGTAAACTCTATTTGAGATAATCAATGAGAATACTCTTTACTTACTCTTCTCTCAACTTCATCTCTGTTTTCTAACAAAAATTAAGTAAAAATAATAATAATATTTTTCAGTCATCTCCTATATAAGAAATGATAGGCACACAAAAAAAAGAGAGAGAAAAAAGAAGAGAAAAGAAGAGGAGAAAGGAAAATAAGACTATGCAAGAAATCTCATAAAGTGAACTTTCTTGGGATCTTTATATCTCCAAATTTTTCTGGGATCTTCATATCCCTATAAATCTTCTTGGGATCTTTATATCCCCTATAAATCTTTCAGGTCTCTATATCTCCTATAAATCTTTCTGGGATCTTTATATTCTCAAATTTTTTTGGGATCTTCATATCCCCTAAAAATCTTTCTGAGATCTTTATATCCCCTATAAATCTTTTAAACATCTTTATATCCCCTATAAATCTTCCTGAGATCTTTATATCTATAAATTTTTTTAAGATCTTTATATCATTAAATTTTCTTTGAATCTTTATATCCCTCATCGACGGTTGCAGTTGTTCTAATTTTAAGAACCGTGAAAGATTGCACATGTTGCATGTTTCTAAATGAGAAAAAAAAAATTGTTATACCCCGATGACAGACACTCACGTACTAAACCTCAATGCCGAAGCCCTCTCCTGTTTACCTTTGCTTGCCTCTATTTTCCCTATTACAACCTCTTGGCGCTCTAGTCTTCTTGTTTTTTTTTATTGGCAGCCTCTCCGTGTTGCTTTTTTTTTCTTTATTGCAACGATTGTAGCCTCTCGGCGTTGTTTTTTTTTTTTACGAGAGAGGGTTCCTCCCTTTTTTGTTTTTACTCGTCCACCACCTCTTTATAAAAGCCTTGCCTGCTTCCCTGTTTTGGCGATAATTTACTTGATTAGCTTGATTTCTGCCGCTATTTTTGGTGAGAATTCTTGCCTCTTTATAAAATCTTCTGTTTTTTCTTTCTTATGCTGCCGAATTTCTCTTTAGTTACTGATATCAATTCTCCAGCTTTCCTTCCAAAATTGTTTGCCGAGTCTTCCTTCCCTCCTAATTTCCTGGGAAGCTTTACTGCTGAGTGGATTTTGCCTTCCTTCCATGCATGTTATGTTCTTTCCTTTTTTTGGCAATTTTATTTAAACCAAATAAAGTTTAATGTTTTTTCTAGTCAAAATTGATTTTGACTAGCCACATACGTATGTGGGTGGGAATGATTGATTCAACAAAATTTTTTTTGTTTGCTGAAATTAATGCTGCTACCCTCAAATTAGTAGCAATTTGTCTTCCAATGTAACGCAATCCCTCCTTTTAGCCCTCTATACAAGCCAAGATTTTAACTTACACTATTTCTGATATAATAACTTCTATAAGAAATGCTGACATGGATAAAAAAGGAACGGTTCGAATAGCATCTACTAATATCACCGAAAATATTGTGAAAATATTTCTACGAGAAGGTTTTATTGAAAACGTTCGGAAACATCAGGAAGGTAACAAATATTTCTTGGTTTTAACTCTGCGACACAGAAAGACTAGGAATAGAATACATAGAACTATTTTAAAGCGTATCAGCCGACGGCTTTCCTTCTTGTAGCCATTTTTTTATATTAGAATTGATCTCTTTTTTTTTCTTTCCTTTCTAGCGCACGAAGCTATAATCTTCTTTTGGTATCTTTTCCGATTTTTTCAATCATGGTCAAAATCAATTTTGACTTTACCCAAAACATATATATGCGGGTGAAAATTAATGTTTCAATACCACACATATTTATAATTTAAACATAATGAGTATAATTATTGATTAGCCCATCATAAATCATATAATTATACCCTAACAATTCTACACATCTTTAACAACCCAAACTATAACTATTTAGATGAGATTTAGTAAATAAATTAGAGATCAAATATACATGATTACTAACTACAACACATGTATGTTTGCATATTTATACTTTATTAATTATGTGTGTATATAGTGCATAATCCGCATATTCTAATAATCTTCCAATTGGATGGTATAATCATGTACTCAATAACAAGACCTTCATTCACATACAAATATTTATAAATAATCTTTATGTGCATATAAATGAAGATATATCATCTAAATCAATCTCATTTAGTAGCGGTCACTACTATTTTGTGCAACTAAACCCACAATAATCATATGTATAGACTCAATTAAATGACATAGAGTAGTGTGAATGTATAACATAAAATTAATATATAATTTGATATACACATGTTTATTTCCAACTTGCGCAACCTTAACCAAAAGAGATTAAAGAGCAGAGTAAATAATAGAAATTTAAAAAAATGTCATTAATATCATGACATCAAATATAATATCAAGCATATAGAACAAAATATACACTCCCACTAGATCAAATGACATCAAAAGTAACAATGCTCATATTTTTAACATGTTCATAAAATTCCTTCGGTGAGCAAATCCACAATCATAGAGTTTATTTATACGAGCTCATTAGTAATGTAATGCTCTGAACTCTTTCTTGCACAATATATATATATATATATATACAAAAGCTCTAATTGTTGAATGAATACAAGATTACTATTCTATTATCACAACATTACTTAAGTGGTCTTTCAATACCATTGATTATCCGTAGGCTTGAGTATTCAATACAATTGATTATCCATAGTCTTGAGTGACCTTGCATTTTTCATGGGTTTTAAGGAAGCTTTTGACATTTGTTTCATCAAACACAATGTCTAGGAAAAGTCTCTGAGAATGTATTCTTTATGATGATTAAACTCACACGATTAGAGCAATTTTACCTCTCAAAACGTCTTCGAGCCTAAGGAGAGCTTTGATCCATAAGAGGTATAAGACATGACTCTCTCGATAGGAGTTCTAGATCCTTACATCGCAATACTATAGTCAATTTATTTTTTAAAGTCTTAAAGTTGCCACCATTCGAAATTAGAATGCTATTTATATTGATAGTAACGACTTACGTATTTATAATATCAATGACAAAAAAAAATTAAAAAGTATACTAAGCTAACATATATATATGCAACTATAACAGGTAGTAAATAATTATATCAATAAAATAATCTCATCTTAAGATAACTAGAGTGACATCAAAGGTTGTTGACAAGTTGCCTGATATCTTATATTTATATAGAATTTTTACTTCTTTTTATTTGCTAAATTAGTGTATAATTGATTGCATGAGAGCAGAGCGAAGTTTAACTCCGAGACCTTCTTAAATTTAAAAGATTTAAAACTATAAGATTTTCTTATATGAAAAGATGAAGTTACCCCTCCCCTCCCGTGATTTCATCTGCCAAGCACAACTCCTACCCTATGTACGAAATCTCATATTTATATAGGAATTTTAGTGTTTTTTACTTGCTAATTTAGGTGTAATTGATTACTTTTTATATATTAAATTTGACTTAATTATCTTTTTTTTTTAAAAATCTATATTTAAGTAAAAGTGTCAAAACTTGATAAATTTTAAAACATTGAAAGCTATATGATATTCTTAGATAAGAAGATAAATTAGATTTAAAGCATTAAGATATTCTTACATGAAAAGCTGAAGTTACCCCTCCCGTGACTTCATCCGCCAAGCACAATTCCTACTTTCCTACCCCTACCATTTAACCATCAAATCATCTAGTTATAAAGATATATATTTATTTTCAAAAAAAAAAAAAGATATATATTTATATTTGTGTAATAAATTTATAAAATAATAACTTTTAAAAATAATACATTTATAAAATAATAGTAATTTATGTTGCTTTTTCCAATAACAATATTTTCATAGCAATATTACTATTTTGACCTTTCAGTGCAATATTACTGTTCTCCTTGCCACTGTTTGTATTTTGTCTACACAAATTCTTGACGTAGGCTTCTGAGGAAATCTCATGTTCTTGATGTAAATTGGTTGATGTTGTTCTTGCATCTGATGAATCTACTGCTGTTTGGGATTTACAACTTTTCTGACAAACTGAAAATCTTTTATTCGTAATGTAATCGGCTGAATAGTAAATTATGCAAACTTTCTATTTGGATCAACATCTGCCAAGGATAAACTCTTATAATTTCTGACAGTCGAGGATTGCTGTAGGGTCTCATTTTCATATTTAGCAGGATTCTAAGCTCCTCATGGGAATAAAATCTGGATGTTATTTCTATGTCTCACATTGTCTACCGTTTTATCCCTATTTAAAAATTATAGAATTATGTCTTCAGCAATCTTTCTAGCATCAACAGTCACAAAATACTTAACATTATGACTAAATACCATAATCTAAACAAATAAAACCTGCCAGAGGGATATCGTCAATTGTTTGTTATGGGTAAATATGGTCCTAGTAGCCCTAGACAATCAAGTAGTATAAAAACTTCCTGCCAAAGCTGTAAGGGCCTCATCAAGGACCTTAACTCTTTCTCTAGCAATCACTTACTAATATTGGCCCCTGCAACTCTAGAGAGATTGTAAGATGGATTTGGACTAAGGAATCTAATGGTTTGTCTGTTACAAAAGCATATATGCTATATGCTCCTAAAGGATAAAGCCTCTTATACAACTCCCTGGAGAGGTTAGAAGATTCTTTAGAGCCTTAATATCTCCCCTAGAGTTAAAATTTTTGGTTGGAATCTTTTTCACTAAAGATTGTCCATGGTAGATAGATTTAACAAGCTAGGTATGAGTACCAATAAAAGATGTGTTATATGCTGGAATTAGTTATGTGGTGCATAATTTTAATGAGGATCCTCTTTTTGTTGCTGCTTACCACACTTAGCTCCTCGATTCTCTTTGCATAGTTGCTATCCATTCGTAGAGCACTGGGTTTTGTGTATGCATCCCACTCAACTACCAATTACGCCCTTATTATTAAAACAAATAGCATAAAGCTATCAATGTCATCCCAGGAACAATGCTTATCCACTAGTGGAGATGCAACACCTCATAAGGGAGATTAGACACAATCGATAAGCAATTTTAGTTTTATTCATGCTGGGAGGTTTACGAATCAACCTGATATCTGGGTAGCAGGATTTGCTAAGAAAAACAAAAGTAGGAATGTTTGATCTTTGAATTGGCCTGTTGAGCTGGCCAAGCTTTTGTATCTTATGCTTTAACTTAAAGCGCTATTAATAAAGGCTTATTATAAATAAAAACAAATAAAACATGAAGACTACTCGAAAGAAAATAATTCCACAGCACAATTCCATGTTAGCCTTGAATTCCTGATTTCCTTCTTTGATATGATGCTTTGCTGCTGGCGCCTCTAGCTTGTTCGCCGGCTGGCCCTTTTTTTTTCTCCCTCTCTTTTTTAATCATTTGAACATGGTTTTCCTGTTTGTTTGTGCTCTACTTTTTGTAATTTGCTGTCCTTGTTACTTGACCCTGGTCGTTTGCTAAATTGTTCTCATCTTCGTAGAGAAACAAGCACATGATGCGAGAAGGCAACGCTTAATTAGACCAATCATGGAAGACGACGAGCACTGGATAATCCAGTTGGAGTTTTTAGTAAGATTTCCAAGTTGCAGATAACAGATTTCATTTCTTTTTGGCTGGTCAAGTATTATGTTTATACAATAATCTATTTGTTGTCTGTAACTAATTTGCTTAATTGCTTGCGACGAAAATAATGCAGTTTGATCCTAAAAATTATGAAAAAATTAGTAAAATATAATACACGATGAGAACTTTTTAACGGTGCCAAAATTGATAAAATATCGTAAACATAAAGATCGTGGATCAAAACACTATTACTGTATATAGTTTGATCCACGATCTTTGTGTCTACATATCTTATTGTGAACACAACTAAAATTCATAATCTTAAAATTATTAAAAAGCTCTAGTACATTATAATAATTTTTCTATAATTTTTCGAATCGTAAATTTCTTTTAAAGGGCGTTGCTTAGGATTTTCTGAGCAGCCCGTTCTCAGAAAATATTTTCAGCCTCCCGCCCTCACCTCAATTTTAGGTGGTTAGTGTCTTTCAGTGTACGGCAAAAAATGATATTTTTTTTTCTCATTACAGATTTCTTAAATGCAGCGTGATCCTTTCATCCAAGAGGATGACAAGTATCCGAGTCATTTATGTTGCTGTTGTTTCATTACTTCTCAGCAGTTGCTTGCTGTCAGAATGCATGCGGCACACATGCTTGTGCCACCGACAATGCTGCCTCAGAAACCATTTGTTAATTGTAGTCATCACTCATCAGCCTCGTTGTACTTAATTGGTGCATCATGTGTATATGTCTATAAACAGGACATGAAATAATTGAATTGTTCCAGTTCTGAAAGCTGGATCGGCTATTTGCTGCCTAATTTTGAGCTCAAATTGAAGGTCTGTTCTGGTTTTCTGTCTCTTTCTTATTCAGACTAAACAAATCTGTTCTTTTCTAGCATCGATCGTCAGTTAACTTCTTACAAAATGTTTGTTCAGATAGATGTGTTGATTCAAAAATGTCATTTTTATGCAGTCAACGAATCTGCTGCAGAGCCGGGCGGAGTCAGCAGCCGAGATGTTGGAGAGGATACTGGTCGGCTGCAAGCTGTTCATATCCGAAAGCAGAAATCCCGAGAATCTGCAACTGATTGAGCAAGCTGCAAAACAGTATCCAGGAGTAGTTGTGGTCAACAAGTTCCTGGATGAGTTCTACAACAGAATTCGTTACACGCTCGTTTCGCATGTCAACATGAATTCACGGTACGATCCGACGCCCCTGAGAAGCGCAGTGTTCGCCATGGTTAAGGCAGCTTCCGAGTCCATCGATCTCGAGATGCACTCTGGATCGCATCCTCGGCTCGGAGTCGTCGATACCATCTGCTTTCATCCCCTGGCACATGCTTCCCTGGATCAGGCTGCGAAGATCGCCCGCTCCATCGCTATTGACATTGGCTACAAGCTCCAACGTAAGCAAGCAAGCAAACTGTTTCCTTTGTTTTTTTGTGTGTTCCCCCAATATCTACTTGCTACTAATTGTTGGGATGTTGCGGCGCAATTCTCAGTTCCAACTTACCTGTGTGAAGCAGCTGACGAAGGGGGGAGGACGCTTGATTCAGTGAGGAGAGAGCTGGGCTACTTCATACCCAATTCGGAAGGGAAACAGTGGACAGGCGGGCTGGCAACCGACATGCTGCCGCTGAAGCCCGACGTCGGGCCGCTCCATCCGTCACCGGCGAAAGGCGTGGTGGTAATCGCAGCCACGAGGTGGGTCGACACCTATAACGTGCCAGTCCGGAACACCGACATAGAGGCCGTCCGCGGCATCGCCAAAAAGGTGAGCGAGCGAGGCGGAGGGCTCAAGGCAGTGCAGAGCGTGGGTCTGTATCACGGCGAGGACTGCTTCGAGGTGGCGTGCAATTTACTTGATCAGAGCGTCACCGGAGCAGAGCGGGTGCAGGAGGAGGTCCGGCGGCTTGCTTCGGAGGAGGGATTCCAAGTTGGGGAGGGATATTTTACTGATTTCTCTCAAGAAGAGATCATTGACAAGTACTTGGACTCGATTCCATGTTATTTGGGTGAGGCATAATCGACTCTGTTCTTCTGCATATGATCAGTAGATGGATGCTCACTAAATAAAATAATTTACTTGAGCAATTACTACTGTGTATATTTCTAAGTAAATGCTTTTATTTCCATTTGTTAATTCGTGGAATACTGTTTAGAGGGACCTCTTTTGATAGCTATAAAGATGTAAAACAAGAGGTAAAGTCTTTATGCTAAAATTTTAGGTGTACGCAATGTAGTAGAGAGTCCGGTCATCTTCAAGATACAAATCTTGATAAAGTTAAAATGTACGAAATCTTAGTCAATATACATATACTTCTAAAGTCAATATGCACGATATTCATTTAACATACATAAAATTCTAACACCGCATATATTAACTAAACATTATATATATTAACTTTAGATATTTGTATGTTGATTGAATATCTTCAAATGCTCCATATGTAGACCAAGGCTTTGTGTATTTTGACGTGCATCATGATTTATGTTTTTCATTAATATTTGTGTATCGAAGATGACATACCCTTCTGTAAAAAGTTTTCCCCTTGACAAGTAGAGTAAGCAACCACATGTGTGAACGCAATCTTATTCATATAGCTTGACGAGAATACCAATGACACAATTACATTTAGGAATTCCTCTAAGATTTCTATATAAGAAACAGTTAAATTTTTCATAAGATTTATTTTTTTAAGTATTTATTATGTTCTTGATGAAAATAAGAGTAATAAATGTATGTTTGTTAGTTATAACTCAAGTGCAAAAGAAAATAAACTTTATAATCTAAGCAATGGAAGGTGTTAATGAATTCATATAAATATGGATTTCGACAAAGAAGCTACATGGAAATAGCAAATACAGAAAAAAAAAATCAAAACTAAATTTTATTCCTTCTTTTGAAGAAGATGAGAATAAAAAAAAAAGAATTGAAGTCAACACTCCTCCATCGTCACACTAGGTAGTAAAATGAAAAAGGAAGTTCAAATAGAAGACATCTATGCATAAGGAGGCTTGAATATTTATGGTATGAAATTGAGAAAAATAATAATATTACATTTGTTAGCCATTTTACAAATCTTGAGCCCATTAGTTTAATAATACTATCATAGTTGAAAAATAGAGAAAAAGCCATGGATGAAAAGAAAAAAAGTAATTGGGAAGAATAATATTTGGGAGTTAACAACTATTCCCTCAGGACATGCTATTATTAGAGTCAAGAATGTATTGAAAACTAAGAAAAAAAATTAAAAGGAGAGGTGGAAAGATATAAAGCAACACTCATAGTGAACTATTACAAAAAACACCAAAGGAATTGAGTATGATGAAGTTTTTGCACTACTCATATACGTAGATATTATCAATTTAATTATTTTTTATAGTGGCACAAAGCAAGTGAAAGAATTTGCAATGTTTAGAGTTGGAATTTGTAGTCATTACTTGGAGGCTCCTACCATGATCTAACTTAAATACAGTAAAAAGAATTTTGCATTATATTAAAAGAACTTTTGATTTTTGGACTATATTATTCAACTTCAATGGTTTTAGAATTAAAGGGTTTTTTAATTATAATTGGGGAAGTAATATTGATAATTGATAAAAGTACAAGTTGCTTTGTTTTATACAAGTGATATCAATGTATTCAAAAAAATAATCAATGGTCATATTGTCAATATGTGAAGTGAAATATGTTGGTCTTATATGCAACTCGAGCAATCTAGTTGAGATGTTTGTTAGAAGAATTTTCATTTGCACAAAAGCAGCCCACCCAAGTAAATTTGGATAATAAGTTAGATATTGCCTTAGCAATAACCCTGTTATTTAAAAAATGCAAAAAATTTATAAATACCATAAATGTGTTGTTAATAAGATGGTGTTGTTGAATTATGTGAAAATTTGAGAGAAAATTGTAGATATTTTCACCAATGATCTCAGAGATAAAAAGTAAACATGCTTTAAGCATATAAATTTCACGTTTAAACAGAAGTGTCCAGGATAAACATGAAATTAAATATCTGAATTAAAATAGCTTATACGTTTTGAGTAGCTTTAGAGAGTTTGTATTTTGCAAGCTAAAAATGATGTCTTATGTATTAATTAAAAGTACTTGAATCGCTTGTAATCAGAGAAAAAAATTTTAGGGAATCGGTTCTCCTAAAAATTTTAAGGAGCCCATTGCCTTGACACCTTTAGATCAGAAAAGAAAAGAAAAAAAACAAATCTAATCCATGAATTTCGGTGCATGTTACCATGTTGGCACCATAGTACTTGTTTTGATGAGGGTCTGCATGTGTTATGCAAGATTGGCTCTTTAGAAAATGCACTCTGTAATCCCTCAATAAATATTGGAAAAAAAACTTTTAGGGAATCTCTCTAAAAATTTTAGGGAGCCCGCTACTTCACACTGTTGGATCAAAAAGGAAAAAATTTTGATCCATGCATTTTGGTACATGTTGCCAAGGACTACAGTAGCTACTTTAATTCTCATGACCTAACCAAGCAACAGGCCAATACGGTTGGCTATTTGCCCGAGGGCGCGAATAATCCAATAATTTATTTAAAATAAATCCATATCATAATTAAATTACTAATTTGTACATTCTAAACAACATCATGTACTCAATAAATCCATATCAAATCTTTGAAAAACAATAAAACCAGATTTTTACAATCTATGTACATATCACATAAATAACAATACAAAAAATTATCTTTATAAATCATTTTCACAATAGCCAACATTTAATAATATAAAATAGAACCAAAACATCAATTTAATATATTCAACTAAGACAATATCAATCGACCCAAATATTAATATAAACATTGGCACTCTCGATTAGTTAAAATATCATATCGAAAACCATAACATAATAATATCAAAACTATAATAAACAAGAACTTTAATCCAAATAACTGTTTACATGACCATAACATCAAGTTCATCAATCTATTTATAACATGTCTATTTAATGTCCATAATTTAGTAGCCTCTACATCTAGATACCACCATCAACAACATTAGTAGCTCTTTACTTGGAGGCAAAATAAAAAGATGTTAGCCCAAATGATTAAGTAGGAATCACAATATAAATCATTCATCAAATAAGCTGAATCATAACTAATACTATATATACAACAACATATATATACATGATGATATCCAAAACACAAATCAACACAATGTCATGCAATCAAGTGCAATGACTATAGAATAACTTCATTACAAGTCCTCACTCTAATCAAGAGTATTTTTATCGTCTCTCACATGATGAAACAAATACCCTCAACTAGTAGCTCAATGGTGTTGCGTCCAATACCTAGGATATCTTAGGCAATCCAGAAGGACTCCATACAAATAACTAAAACAATGGGTTCCATAGTAAATACATAGCCTCTGGTACAAACATATGGTCCATTGGCCAACAAACTCAGCCTTGGTTATAATTAGCCAATTCATAGATCATAAAATGCCACAACATATGCCATACAAGTATGCATCAAATACATCACAACACAATCGTATAAGATATAATTCATAGACCTACAAGCCTACATTAATGACCATTTTACAATATCAACAACAATGCTTTAACTGGTATGCCATTTAAATTACCACTATATAATATTGAACTCAACCATATCTATAACAAATGCAATGTGATACTATCACATAACATATGAAATATCAATCATCATCATATATATGCATCAATGAATGATTAAATAAGAGCACAATAATAACAAAAGCAAGATCAACAAAATAGAGCAACTAGATATCATGACATATAAATCCTTACTTATAATATATAATTTACTAACACTAGGCCATGGTTCCAAGAATAAGAAAATAATTCTTACATGTATTGTTGCAACTCCCAGCACATTTGTGACTTGTAGTTCTTGGACCATCTTGTCTAGTTTCAATCGGAGTATCATCTATAATACCACATAACCAAACATATATTATCACCAATGTCACAAACCTTTACTTTCACTTATTAAATTATTAATATGTTACGGACCCAATAATAGTAGCGGATATGTAATAAAGCGGATCCGGGTTAGTATGTTATACCCAACCTGCTAAGTAGGATAGTATTATAAATAAGAGTCCTGGGTTTAAGGTTAGTGATGGAGCTACTGTAGGTGGGAGGGTCCTTAAAGCCGTACTCTAAGAGATTACACAATGCCGCGAAAAAAATAGGAGAGGGTCTTTAGACGAGGGAAGTGAAAGGCGCTTTGGAAATGCAGGAAAAACACGATGAAGCACGAAAAAATCAGTGTCGAGTTCGATCGAGGCAACACAAATGCGAAAAGAACACAACGACACTCAACTACAGAATGTAACTCACTAACCTCGTAGCAATTTTTTGCGCACTCACACTGCAGATCTTAAGCTCAGCACGTCGCAATAGAGAACCAGCGGATTCGCAGCGCACAGCTCGCACGCCTATGCGCCTGAAATACACCAAAGAACAACACAGAGCGTCCACGCCTCCGGCGTACGGATACCCGTGGAGAAAGAGAGATCACAACGGAAATACAAGAACGCAATGAAGTGAAGAAACAGGCAAACCTGACCCACCATGAAGGATGAGATTTACTTCTTTGAAAAGCTGGAAATGGAACAACGTGGAATCGAGGCACCGGCCTCGACCCAGAAACTCTGAAGGCGAAGCTCCTCTTCGACTTCTACAATGCTTGAGATTCTCAGCTCACCAGGAGTACTCTACCACCAAGAGAACTAAGGGAGAATGTTGGCCAGCCCCTCTCTTTTATAAGATAAGGAGGGGAAACAAGACAAAAGGGGACAGTATCTCAACAACTAACAACTAAAAAGTGGTCAAGCTGCCACAAAAAGACAAAATAGAGCATAATTCTACCAACTACCATCTACTCCTGCAGGGGCGCAGGTCCTTTGATTCTTCAGTGGACGAGGTGGTTGCGACGACGGTTAGACGCGCTCAGAACACATCGCGACAAAGCAGCAGAATTTTGAAGTGCTGGGCTGCGTAACGATCGTCGCGGCCTTCTCTTCAGTGGATGAGGTGGTTGCGACGACGGTTAGACGCGCTCAGAACACATCGCGACAAAGCAGTAGAATTTTGAAGTGCTGGGCTGCGTAACGATCGTCGCGGCCTTCTCTTGGGCCGTGTTGCTGATATGGTTGTGAGGCCCATCTGGAATTGGGCTCTTCGGGGGCTGGTTTGTAGCATCCTTGGGCCGGATCACTTCGGTGTGGATGGACAGCGGGCTGATAACACCTAAGAAACGGTCCGGCGGCTGAGACGTGCGTTGAGATCGTCGTACTTCTACCTTGTTGGGCCCCCCATTGGATCTTCATGAGGTGGGGCAACATGGTAGGGTGGGTTGTATACGTCGAAGTGGGGTCGTCGGGGCAGTTCTGCGGCTTCGGGTGGCTATCCGCAGGAGTCACGGGGTGTGACTTTCGTCGCTGGGTGACCCGAGGAACATTATGTGGTAAACTGTCCGCAGGAGTCACGGGGCGTGACTTTCGTCACTGGGTGACCCGAGGGACATTCTGTGGAAAATTGCCCGCAGGGGTCACGGGGCGTGACTTTCGTCGCTGGGTGACCCGAGGGACATTCTATGGAAAAGTATCCGCAGGAGTCACGTGGCGTGACTTTCGTCGCTGGGTTCCCCGAGGAACTTTCTGTGGAAAATTTTTGGGGCACCATTGGGCCCAGATCTTCCCCTTCTTTCATGTCGTATGCTCCTGCATCAGCTTCCGCTGTGTGCTCTGAGGAGTTCTCCTCCGGAGAACTAGGGGGTTGATGACACCAAAATTCATAGTATATTTTGTGTCATATCATGTGTCTTTTGTGTCATAATTATGCTCTTTTGCTTGTTTTTAAGCCTTAATTGTCAAATATTGCAGAATCTACACCATTTCTTGTTTTTGATCATTTTCAGGTGAAAAGTGTCATATTTTGATGGATTTTGAAAGATTTGAGCACACCAATGAATTCCGAGCGTCGAAACAAAGCTACCCCTCAAATTTTAAGTCAAATCAAGCCAAATTGTAAAAATCCGGCACTACCGTATTTTCTGGACAAACTCTCACGGTACCGTATTTCTCAGCAGATGTTTTGGGTGAAATACGGCACTGCCGTATGAAACTTCACGGTACCATATTTTGTACTGATTTCATCCAGAAGATCTAAGCGAGAATACGGCACTACCGTGTAGAAGTACACGGTACCATAATTTTTGGCGATCCAGAACAGAAAGTTTCAGCACAAATACGGCACTACCGTATTTCACTCCGATCTTATCACGGTACCGTATTTTCCATCGATTTTGACTAGAGAGATTTTGGCACAAATATGGCACAGTCATGGGAAAATACATGGTGCCGTGTTTTCTACCCAGATTTCACAGAAAGAAATACGGCACTGCCGTAATCAGAATACGGTACCGTATGTTTTAAACCAGATTCGCGACTTTTTCGGGCCGATTCTTGCGCGGGCCATAACTTTTGATCTAGAAGTCCAAATTGATATCCGAAAGAAGTGGAGGACGCGTCTTAAAGAGGAGAAGATGCACGAAGTGAAAGGAGGAATGTTTATCCAGTATTGAGGGATATATTGACAGAACGGTGATTAGGGTTTGGCTTCACGCCGAGAGGCGTGGAGGCCACCTCAGGCCGTGATTTTTACACAGAAGCTTCGCCTGAAGGAGAGGACAACACCACAAAGTTTTAGAGCATTTGGAGTCTGATCGAGGGAGAAATCATCAAAACAGTGGTGACAGCACTGTTCACACGCGAAATTACGGGCTGTAATTCAATTACAACCCTGTTTTGTAACTTTTCTTCCCTCTCCTTGATTTCTATTCACAATGAAATAATATTTTATTGTAATCCTTTCACCATGATAGCTTAATCTTCTTATGGGACATGGGGAGTAATTTTCCTTGATTTTATGTGACTAGAAAACATTAACTTTTGTCATAATAATTTTATTATGATAATTTTACTTTTGTGATTGATTGTTCTTTGATTCTCCTTAGTTTTATAAATATCAGTATGTTTTAGAATTTTGCAAAATAGACCGAGAGGTTGATTGTGAAATTTGGAACCCTAAGAATTGTTGAGTTTGGAACTATCGTAAGAGATTAGGTAGTTCTTCGAATTCTGATTTTTAGTGATTTTATTGTCATGTTGATAATTTGAATCGTGGATGAGTTGTTGTGTTAGACTTGATTTGATGCTGCAAGAGATTGAGTATCGAGTCGTCGGAGAACCTTAAGCAGAACCTGTGTTGAGTTTCAGGATGCACGAGAGTGATCCTTGAGATTCCACTTGAGGTGTTTGACTTAGAATTCGGATGCACGAGAGTGATCCTTGAGTTCTTTGTTCAATGATTTACTTATTTTCAACATTGGATAGATCTTGCACGAGAGTGAGGATTGGTCCTTTGTATGATTGTCTGCGCGAGAGCGAGATGATCCTTTTATGAAGTAAATTAAATCTTTATCATAATGAAAATTTGATTGACAACCTTTATTTTCTTCTAGTCATTAGAATTAAGGTGGATGAACCCCTAGTCCCAGTATTTCTCTCTGATCATCTTTTGGCATACTTTTCTGCATATTTACTTTCATCATATTCGGTTTGCTTAGCTAGTGAGAAAATAATTATTTGGTACTTAACAATAAGGTCTCTGTGGTTCGATATTTTTATTACTTCGAAGCATCCGTGCACTTGCGGACACAACAAGTTTTTGGCGCCGTTGCCGGGGACCTTAGTTTTGTTAATATCAAAATAGTTGTGAGTATTGCTAGACTAAGTTTTATTTATTTTAGATTTAACTTTGTTTTCTATTTTTGTAGGTTTTGGATTTTCACAGTTGTGACAGAACTGTGAATTCTTAAATTTGTAAATTTGCTTGTGTTTTATTCTTTTTAATTTTTCTATATTCTGAAGAAAAAAAACTTTATTGGTATTGGATAATCTTTCTATTCTTGATAGATTTGAAAATATGTCTTTTAATCATAGCTCATGGGCAACTGAAAGAGGTGAGGTATACATGCCACCAGGTAAGTCTCTTGTAGATCAGTTTAACTCTTTTATGCACTCTGCTAGGTCATCTTATTCTCCTGTTAGATGTGATATTTGTGGATATTTTGATCATTATTCATCTGATTGCCCAATTTTAATTTCTCCATATTATAATTCACCATGGCATCAAGATGATCAATATGATTCTAGATCTTTTTATAATGATTGCACAAACTACACTTCTGAACCATGCTTTGAGAATACTGAAAAATCTAACTTAGAAATAATGTTTGAAAAGTTCATGAGTGCCCAAGCAAAACAAAATGAAGAAATGACAGAGAGTTTTAAACAAATCAATTCTAGGTTGGATGGTGTTGTTGCTCACAATAAAATGTTAGAAACTAAGATAGCACAACAAAATTGTTTATTTGAGTTTGATTTGGAAACTGAGGAAGTTGATTTAGAAAATTTCCCCTCTGATTATGATTGTTTTGAGATTGAGCCTTATATGAATATTAATGAATCTCACTCTGATTTTGATGATTGTAAAATTTATTCTTCTGATAATTTGTTTGTAGAAAAGTTTGAGAAAACTGATTTTGAAAAACCCCCTTTTGATGAAATTGATTCTTTTGATGTTGTATCATTTATGGTTAAATCTGATGAGTTGATAAAGGGTTGAAAATTACAGACATTGATGAGCCTCACTTTGATTTTGGTGATATTATTGAAATTAATAATAAGTCTTTTGTGGTTGACTCTGATTCTATTGATTCTGATAAATCTCATTATGATTTTTTGTATGATTCTGATTTTGATTCTTTTGATGATGAATTATTTGTGAAAAAACATGAGGAGATTGATTTAGAACAGTCTCACTTTAATTTTGATGATAATTTTGAAATTGATAAGTTATTTGATGAAGGGATTGAGGAAATTGAAAAGAATTTTAATGAATCTCGCTCTGATGCTTTGCCCATGTCTTCTGCTTTATTTGAAAAATTATACTTTGTTGAGGAATCTAATTTGAGACAGAAAGAATATTTTCATGATCCAATATATGAATCTTTTGATCAAAGTCCTACTCTTATTCTTATTGAAGATCTAAATTTGAAGAAAGGACTTATGATTTTGCTTTTTGACAAACACAGGAAGATCATAGAGATTACTTTGAGTGGATTTGAAAATCTTGATTTTAAATTCTGCATATTTAAGAAAGCCACATCGATCATGATTTGTGTGAAATTCTGGATATTTGGATTAGTGGCTAAACTTTTGGGAAAAAGGAAATGCAGAAAATTATATGCTTTATATTTTGGAACTGATTCACCTGCTTCATCATGAGATTTGATTTTTGGTCAAGCTATAGACCTAAAATTAGCACTTCTTGGGAGGCAACCCAAGCACTTTTACCTTTGCTTAGATTTTTTTTATTTTAGTTTATTTCTAGGTTTTTTTTCTTTTTGTAGGGAAAAACAAAATTTTGTGCAAAATATGGCACTGCCGTAATCTGCTTTACAGTGCCGTAATCTTGGTCTGATTTCATCCCAAGAGTTTTTGCTTCTTTTGCTTCCAAATCCAGAAATCTTCAATAGCAATTGTCTTCCACCTCTAGCTACCACTGCATCTGCCTCTGACATCACTGTTTCCAGTCGTCGACATTGGATTATACCATCAGCAGATTCTTATTTCTCTTACTGCCTCTTATTCCATGATTTTATTTATTCATGCAGCAGTCTTCATTATTAACTCTGAATTTTTTTATGTGCAGTGTTATTTCTTGCACCCACCAGCCGACGATCTCACCTCCAGGACTTTAGACTTTAGCATGCCACTAGAGACTCCTCATCATCACTCTACTATCGGCACACCCATCATTGCTAGCAGCTCTTTAGCTAGCATCTGTTCACCCTCTGCTCCTCAGCTGCATCAGCTCTTTTCACCAGCACTCTTCTGGACCATCGATGATATCTTTGATTATTCTTTGAGAAAATTATTTCTATTATTTTAGAGACTATTTTTAAAACTGAGCCTTATGTATCTTAAATTATGCAGGTAAAATTTTCAAAAGGCACATATTTGGACCTAGCAGCATCTGCCCCGACACTATTTTTGATCTAAGCCTTATGTATTTGTGGTCTGAGCTTGCTATATAGTTTTGTGAGTATTGTTTGCACTTTTTAGTGATCTTAGTTGATATGGTTGCATGGCATTGCTACTTGATTTCTTTTGCTATTTCCTATGATTGTATCACTCACTGAGATTTCTATTATATGAGTTTTTTTTTTTGAGTCTATCATGTCACACTTTTGACTATGATTCTATGAGTTTCATGCTTCACACCTTTTGCATTGATTTTGACATATTTTGAGGTTTAAAAATTTTTATGACTTGAATCCATGAGATAAGAGATGTGTAGATTAAACATTGATTATGAAAGTTCATGCTAATGCCTGTGAATGAAGATATTCCTATATGCTGAATTTATTTCTTTAATATATATCTACTTGTTGAAATTTTTCATTGATTGATGCATAGGGTTTTGGGTAGGTATGTTGTTTAATGAATGCGATCTAAGAGTGAAGCATCTTTCTTGAATAAAATGAGCATATAAGTGTAATTTTTGAATTGATGTCAATTGATTGGCCTAGTTAATGTTTGATTTATCTTATTATTTATTGGGAAGAGGGAATCCAGGATCCACAAAAATAGTGAGAGACTCCTCTACTTGGCACTGTGTAAAATTGATAGTGGTATCGAAGAGATAGGTTGAAGTCTATATAAAAAAAAAGAGAGAAAAAGAAAAAGACTCCTTTACTTGGCACTGTGTAAAATTGACAGTGGTACCTAAGACAAGAGTTGAAGTCTAAAATAAAAAGTATGTGTCTATGTGGATATATGCAAAAATAAAAAAAATAAAAAAAGAGAGGGGCAAGAAAAGAGAGATTCTGTGTGGAAAAAGATCTGGGAGATTTTATTCCTGTAAACAAAGGTATGATAGATTTAAACTGAAAATTAAGTGAATTCATGAGACTGAAATTCTTTTCATTATGCGAGTTGCGAAGTTTTATTTAATCAAAGTTGTAGATCTTAAAGATTAATTTCAGAGAACGATGTATTTATCTGAAATTTTGTGCAAAAGGTTGGTGGAATATGTCATGAGTGATTATATTTTAGAAATTTATTTTTCATAAAAGAGCATATTTTCCATACTTAGCATTGTTCTTATTTATTTGCTTGAGGACAAGCAAAGTTTGAGCCTTATGTGTTTGATGACACCAAAATTCATAGTATATTTTGTGTCATATCATGTGTCTTTTTGTGTCATAATTATGCTCTTTTGCTTGTTTTTAAGCCTTAATTGTCAAATATTGCAGAATCTACACCATTTCTTTTTTTTGATCATTTTCAGGTGAAAAGTGCCATATTTTGATGGATTTTGAAAGATTTGAGCACACCAATGGATTCCGAGCGTCGAAACAAAGCTACCCCTCAAATTTCAAGTCAAATCAAGCCAAATTGCAAAAATATGGCACTACCGTATTTTCTGGACAAACTCTCACGGTATCGTATTTCTCAGCAGATGTTTTGGGTGAAATACGGCACTGCTGTATGAAACTTCACGGTACCATATTTTGTGCTGATTTCATTTAGAAGATCTAAGCAAGAATACGACACTACCGTGTAGAAGTACACGGTACAGTAATTTTGGCGGTCCAGAACAGAAAGTTTCAGCAGAAATACGGCACTACCGTATTTCACTCCGATCTTATCACGGTACCGTATTTTCCATCGATTTTGACCAGAGAGATTTTGGCACAAATACGGCACGACCGTGGGAAAATACACGGTGCCGTGTTTTCTACCCAGATTTCACAGAAAGAAATACGGCACTACCGTAATCAGAATATGGTACCGTATGTTTTAAACCAGATTTATAACTTTTTTGGGCCGATTCTTGCGTGGGCCATAACTTTTGATCCAGAAGTCCAAATTGAGATCTGAAAGAAGTGGCAGACTCGTATTTAAGAGGCAAAAACGCACGAAGTGAAAGGAGGATTTATCCAGTATTGAGGGAGAAATCGACAGAACTGTGGTTAGGGTTTGGCTTCACGCCGAAAGGTGTGGAGGCCACCTCAGGCCGTGATTTTTACACAAAAGCTTTGCCTGAAGGAGAGGATGACACCACAGAAGTTTCAGAGCGTTTGGAGTCCGATCGAGAGAGAAATCATTAAAACAGTGGTGACAGCACTGTTCACACGCGAAATTATGGGCTATAATTCAATTACATCCCTGTTTTGTAACTTTTCTTCCCTCTCCTTGATTTCTATTCGCACTGAAACAATGTTTTATTGTAATCCTTTCACCATGATAGCTTAATCTTCTTATGGGACATGGGGAGTAATTTTCCTTGATTTTATGTGACTAGAAAACATTAACTTTTGTCATAATAATTTTATTATGATAATTTTACTTTTGTGATTGATTGTTCTTTGATTCTCCTTAGTTTTATAAATATCAGTATGTTTTAGAATTTTGCGAAATAGACCGAGAGGTTGATTGTGAAATTTGGAACCCTAAGAATTGTTGAGTTTGGAACTATCGTGAGAGATTAGGTAGTTCTTCGAATTCTGATTTTTAGTGATTTTATTGCCATGTTGATAATTTGAATCTAGGATGAGTTATTGTGTTAGACTTGATTTGATGCTGCAAGAGATTGAGTATCGAGTCGTCGGAGAACCTTAAGCAGAACCTGTGTTGAGTTTTAGGATGCACGAGAGTGATCCTTGAGATTCCACTTGAGGTGTTTGACTTAGAATTCGGATGCACGAGAGTGATCCTTGAGTTCTTTGTTCAATGATTTACTTATTTTCAGCATTGGATAGATCTTGCACGAGAGTGAAGATTGGTCCTTTGTATGATTGTCTGCGCGAGAGCGAGATGATCCTTTTATGAAGTAAATTAAATCTTTATCATAATGAAAATTTGATTGACAACCTTTATATCCTTCTAGTCATTAGAATTAAGGTGGATGAACCCCTAATCCCAGTATTTCTCTCTGATCATCTTTTGGCATACTTTTCTGCATATTTACTTTCATCATATTCGGTTTGCTTAGCTAGTGAGAAAATAATTATTTGGTACTTAACAATAAGGTCTCTGTGGTTCGATATTTTTATTACTTCGAAGTATCCGTGCACTTGTGGACACAATAGGGGCAGAGGCTCATCGGGGTCCGATGGCTCCTCCAAAGGACCGTAGAAAGGAAGCAAGTATGCCACGTTGAAGACGGGGTGGACGTCCATGTCCTCAGGTAGGTCCAGCACATAAGCGTTGGAGCCGATCCGCCGCACCACCGCGTAGGGCCCCATGTAACGTGGCCGGAGCTTAAAATGAGCCCTGTTTGAAACTCGCTCGGGGTGGATACGCACCCTCACCAACAGAAAAATGAGGTGGCCTATGGTGCTCGTTGGCCTTCATCGCATTATTAGTGTTGCCCAAAAAGATACGATGCCGAACTTTGTCATGCAAGCTATCTACATGTTGGGCAAAAGAATATGCATGTTTAGATAGATGGGACTCCATGGGTAGGCCATGTAGGTCAATAGGCTTGCGTGGCTGACGGCCGGAAACCACTTGGAAGGGACTAAGACCCGTAGACCTATTGGCTGCACTATTATACGCGAATTCAGCCATAGGGAGGATGGCGTCCCAAGACCTCGGGTGGTCGCTAATGAGACACCGAAGCAAATTACCCAAACTATGATTAACCACCTCAGTTTGTCCATCAGTTTGGGGGTGGTAGGCGGTGGAAAATTTCAGTGTGGTGCCCATGATGGCCCAAAGTGAGCGCCAGAAGTGGCTCACGAAGCGTGTGTCACGATCGAACACGATGGTGTGGGGAAGGCCATGGAGACGGACAATCTCCCGGAAGAAAAGGTGTGCGATGTGGGTCGCATCGGCGGTCCTTGAATAGGGGATAAAGTGGGCCATCTTCGAGAACCGATCTACAACCACGTAGATGGAATCGAAGCGGGAGGCGGTGCGGGGTAACTCTAGGACAAAGTCCATGCTAAGGTCACTCCAAGGACTGTTAGCAACTGGCAATGGAGTGTAAAGGCCGGTGTTCGCGGGGCGAGGTTTGGCCATTTGGCAGGTGCCATAATGGCGCACAATACGCTCAATGTCCCGGCGGAGGGAGGGCCAAAAGAAGCGTTCCTCCACCATCTCAAGGGTTTTGTCGCGGCCGTAATGGCCGGCGACACTACCCACGTGCAGCTCAAGCAAAAGATGATCTCGAAGCGATGAGCGGGGAATGCACAAGTGGTTCCCCAGGAAAAGATAGCCTTCGCACAATTGGTAGGGAGATTCGGGGTCGGGGGACTCAGTCAAGGCAGCGTGGATGGCACCAAAGTCGGAGCACGTGGCATACTCCTCCTTGACGTGGTCAAAGGTGTTGACGCGGGTGAAGAGTCCCCTTCGAGGGGGAGCGCAAGCAGATGAAAAACCCTAATTCAGGGGGCGCATGCATTTTGCTAGGGTTTCAACACAATCGCTTATATGCTCATATAATCAACTTTGATAGATGGATTAGATCAAGAAGGAGATTCATACCAACGCCATTGCCTTGGAGGTCGGCTTGGAAGAAGAGAGCAACTTAGATCTCCTCCAAAAGTTCACACACAAGATGAAGAGCGCTTACTTCCTTGGCGTCCCTTGTGCTAGCAAGGCACCCAAGCTTTCTTGTCGAATGGAAGGGGATGATGAGAGATCAAGCTTGGCCGAGAGCTCCACACCTTCGTCCACCACTTCTTTCACACGCAAAAATTGCAAGAAGCCAAGTGAAGTTCGATCAGCCCCCATTTACCACATGGAGGCGTTTTGGTTTTCAACATAGAAAACCGCCATCCACAAATGGTAAGTGTTTATGGCTCATGCGTTCACTCCAAGTGAACGCTCGAAACTTCTCACTAATTGAACCAAACGTTCACATAGTGAACCAGTTCTATTAGATTTGGTTCAAGATCTCAATTAAGCCAAGCCACTTGGTCTAGACCACATTGAACCCTAAGGCTCAAGATCTAACCGTTCATCTCCTGATGCTCCTGATCTCACCGATCTAGCATCATCTCTCTCGATCGAAGCTTACCGATCTCAAGCCCTAATCAATCAAACATGATCAGACCAGATCTCACTTACAATCAGAGATTAAATCCCTTTAAACTGAACCCAAACAATTCAGTCCACACGATCTGACTCAAGTAAGCCATATCATCAAATTGTGCGACCCTGAGGGTTTCCTTTAAATGTCGGTAACGATAACTCACGTTATCACGATCAGTGAGGGGTATCTAGCAACACATCACTGTCTCCCGATATAAAGGAAAGAGTCTTCCAAGACTACACCCAAACCACAGCACAAGTGTGAATCTATTCACAAGGCATACATATTTCCTTTGCCACTGGATGTTCTTATTGGACAAGCGTGTCAAGCCTGTAGCTCCAATATGATGAGCATGATTAGACCAGATGAACATAGTCACCTGGGTATGGCCATACACTTTCTCAATCATCTCATTTAAGGGGGCCCCTTTAGAACATCACACTCCAATTAAGGAGACGACAATCCTATATCTATCACTGGTGTCCTAACCTGATTCATGCTCACCATCCAAGATAGTCTATAATCATTGTGTTTCAAATGATATTGAACTACCTCAAAACAATGACAATCATCATTTAGAAACACAAGTGATCTCAAGTCAGAGGACATGTGTCACTTGTTGCAATCAAGGATCATTCACATTGTGACAAGCAATTGAATATCCTAATAGGGTCTGTCCAGTACATCCAATGTACCCATGAGTCTACATCTTATTCTATGCTCGTAGCATCCTATAAGAGTAGAACACATTAGTCTTAACCATATCAAGGCTGTCTCATGTTCACCAAGATATCTCGACTAAGGACATATAGCATTTCAGCCTAGCTGAACAGCTTTGAGACATTATTCAGAAGTACACTTATTACAGCAGACAAGGTAACAACCTGAATAATAACCATGCCTTTATAAACATAAGAGTTTATTACATGATACTGTTACAATCCCAAAGGCCTCAAACATTAGCCTTAAGGGCATACCCCAACAATCTCCCACTTGCACTTAATCTAATGGTTGAGAAATCTCAAACCCATATTATTACAGTGCTTCTCATGCTTCTGCTGCGCCAGAGGCTTGGTAAGCGGGTCAGCCAGATTGTCGTCTGTATGAACCTTGCAGACTTTGATCTCGCCACGATCAATGATCTCCCGGATCAAGTGAAACCGTCTCTGTATGTGCTTGGACTTCTGGTGCGACCGTGGTTCCTTTGCTTGTGCGATTGCTCCAGTGTTATCACAAAAGATAACCAAAGGATCTGCACTCGAAGGAACGACACCAAGTTCTCTCACGAACTTACGAATCCACACTGCCTCCTTGGATGCTTCCGAGGCTGCAACATACTCGGCTTCTGTTGTGGAATCAGCAACAGTTGACTGTTTGAAACTTTTCCACACCACCGCTCCACCATTCAAGCTAAAAACATAGCCTGATTGCGATCGGAAATCATCCTGGTCCGACTGGAACGAAGCGTCAGTATATCCTTCTATACTGAGTTCTTCCTGACCACCATATATCAAGAACATATCTTTGGTCCTCCGCAGATATTTTAAAATGTTCTTGACTGCAATCCAGTGCGCCATACCTGGATTACTTTGGAACCGACTGGTCACGCTTAACCCGTAAGCGACGTCTGGGCGAGTACACAACATCGCATACATAATGGACCCAATAGCCGAAGCATAAGGCGTATTGTCCATTTCATCTTTCTCAGTCTGTGTTTGTGGACTCTGACTCTTCGAAAGATTCAGACCATGTCTAACTGGAAGATATCCTCTTTTAGAATTCTCTAAATGGAATCTCTCTAGGACTTTATCGATGTAAGTACTCTGGCACAGCCCGAGAAGCCTCTTAGATCTATCCCTGTAGATCTTCACACCTAACACATAGGCTGCTTCTCCTAGATCTTTCATCTGAAAATATTTTCCTAACCATGCTTTAACAGCATGCAGTTCAGGAATATCGTTTCCAATGATTAAGATATCATCGACGTAGAGGACTAGGAAAGTAATCACGCTCCCACTAAACCTCTTATATACACACGGGTCATCTTCGTTCTTGATGAAGCCAAACTCAGAGATTGATTCATCAAAACGAATATTCCAGCTTCTAGATGCTTGTTTAAGTCCATAAATGGACTTCTTTAACTTGCATATTTTATGACGATCTGCTGGATTAGTGAAACCTTCAGGTTGTGTCATGTACACATCCTCATCCAGTTTTCCATTAAGGAAAGCAGTTTTCACATCCATCTGCCAGATCTCATAATCGTAATATGCTGCTATCGCGAAAAGAATCCGAATAGACTTAAACATGGCTACAGGAGAGAAAGTTTCATCATAATCTATCCCGTAGATTTGTTTGAAACCTTTCGCTACTAGCCTGCCTTTATAGGTAACCACGTTACCATCCATGTCAATCTTCTTCTTGAAGATCCATTTACAGCCTATAGGGATTACTCCCGGAGGCGGATCAACCAAATCCCAGACTTGGTTATCTGACATGGAGTCCATCTCGGCTCGCATAGCTTCAAGCCATCTAGCTGACTCCGGTCCACTGACCGCATCCGCATAAGTAAGGGGTTCATCATTATCAATGATGTAGACTCCGTCATAGCGCTCAGGCTGACGACGGATCCTTCCCGATCTACGCGGTTCCCGTGATATCTGAGCCTCAGGTTGTTCAATAACCTGATCTACCAGCTCAGGCTCATCCAACTGTGCTTGACTACTTTGTCCTTCCTCGGGATTCTCATCCAGCTTTATTTCTCTCCCACTGGCCTCTTGCAGAAGAAACTCCTTCTCAAGAAAAATGGCCGTCCGAGCAACAAATACTTTGTTCTCTTTGGGATCGAAGAAATAATAACCCTTAGTTTCCTTAGGGTAACCGACAAAGACACATTTCTCAGATCTGCTCTCTAGTTTCCCAGAGGCGAGCTTTTTGACATAAGCCTCGCAGCCCCAGATCCTGATAAATGTCAAGCTCGGCTGTTTCCCATACCATAACTCATATGGCGTCTTAGAAACTGCCTTGGATGGCACTCGGTTTAGTACCTTTGCAGCTGTTTCCAGTGCAAATCCCCAAAAGGAATAAGGTAGAGTAGCCTGACTTATCATAGAACGAACCATATCAAGCAACGTTCTATTTCTCCTCTCGGACACACCATTCCATTGCGGTGTTCCTGGCGGAGTGAGCTGTGAGATAATCCCACACTCTTTTAGATAGTCAGTAAACTCTCGACTTAGGTATTCACCACCTCGATCTGAGCGAAGTGCCTTGATATTTCGGCCTAGCTGATTTTGTACTTCATTCTTGAACTCTTTGAACTTGTCAAAAGATTCACTCTTATGTCTCATAAGATAGACATACCCATATCTACTGAAATCATCAGTAAAGGTAATGAAGTACTGATAGCCACCTCTGGCATGTTTACTAAATGGCCCACACACATCACTGTGTATAAGGTCAAGTAATCCTGAAGCCCTTTGACCTTTGTGAGGAAAAGGTGACTTCGTCATTTTACCCATCAAACAAGCTTTGCATGTATCAATCTCCTCATAGGAGAATGATCCCAGCAGTCCATGATCATGCAACCGCTTATTGCGCTTCTTGTTAATATGGCCTAAACGACTATGCCATAACAAGGTGCTGTCATCAGCATACTTGGCTTTCTTATTATCAACATTTTGTATAGAACTTTCCATGTCCAACATGTATAACCCATTGTTAATTGAACCAGTTGCATAAACAATATTATCTAAAGATAAAACACACTTTGAAATATTGCATTCAAAGGCAAATCCTTTCCTGACAAGAGCAGGAATAGAGACAATATTTTTAGTAATACTGGGAACAAAGTAACAACTGTTTAGTTCTAACACAATGCCAGATGGTAATGAGATGAAATAGTCTCCTACAGCAACAGCAGCAACCCGTGCCCCGTTTCCAACGCGTAGGTCCACCTCATGCTGTCCCACCTGTCTTCTTCTCTTGAGTTCCTGTACATTTGAACAAATGTGAACTCCACATGCAGTGTCCAACACCCATGAAATAGAAGAAGATGAAACCATGACTTCCGTCACGTAAATACCTGAGCCAGAAGCAATGCTTCCCCTCTTATCTCCTTGGAGCGCTTTACAGTCCTTTTTCCAGTGACCCAGCTGGCCACAGTGGAAACACCTGTTGTCCTTGGACCGCTTTACCTTCTATTTCAGAGCCTTGCTATAGTTCTTGACAGGGGCTTTGCCCTTCTTCCCCTTCTTCTTGTTCCTAGAAGGAACCATTAAGACAGAGGTTGAAGGCTTTCCCTTCAGAGTCTCCTTAGTAGTCAAGAGCATATTCAGCAGCTCTGCCGGAGTACAATCGATTTTGTTCATATTAAAATTAATAATGAACGCATCGAAAGAGGGCGGGAGAGACTGCAGAATAATATCTACAGCAAGCTCCTGGTTGATGGTATGCCCCAGTTTCTCAAGAGCCTCCTTGTGCCCAATCATCTTGAGCACGTGAGCTCCCACTGGGCTCCCTTCAGCCAGTTTGCTCTGAAAGAAAAGCTTTGTCAGATTATAGCGTTCTGTCCTCGCCTGTGCAGCATACAGCATCTTGAGGTTCGCTATAATCTCTATAGCCGACATATCCTCATGCTGACGCTGCAGCGGTGGCGTCATAGACGCTAGCATCAGGCAAGCGACATCAATGCTATCATTGACGTGCTTTTCATAGGCATCACGAACCGCCCTTGCGGCGTTCGCAGCGGGTTGAGGCAGCACAGCCGTCTCGAGGACATACAGTTTCCTCTCTACCTTAAGAACAATCTTAAGGTGTCCGAACCAGTCTGAGAAGTTCGGCCCAGCAAACTTCTCCCTTTCCAGTAGGGATCGCACATTGAAGCTCATGGTGTTCGTTGCTGCAGGAATCTACAACAATGCAAGAACAGCAAAGTATCAATGTCTAGAATCAATCCAGGACTTAAGAAAGATTCTTTTCTCACTATTTTATCTGACTGAAAAATCCATTAAAACAGTCCGAAAGAGTAACACTCTTTTAGTGAGATGGGATCCAGATTTCATACTTGGTCTCCGCGTCCCGCTTAGGCGAGATAAGATGCACAGAGAGTACAAGCACTAATCTCTGGTAGGCAGTCCCTGCCAATCACCAACCCGTGTGATTCCCCTTCATCTGGGCAATCCAGCAGACTGTGCCAACTGAGTTGGTACAACACAGTCTCTGACCCCGCAGATGGCTGCCTCCATGTGCTACCATATGTCCCATATGTAGCCTACATGGTCAAGCTGACCTGACCTACTCCCTGGACCACCACGTGCTATGCTGAGCAACGAGAAGCGATAAATCCCTTCTCTGTAACACGCAGGTGAAATCACACAACGTCTGAAGATAGATGGACGTGCCCACTGAGTGGGTACAACACGGCTCCAACGATAGTCAGAACAGTGAGGTTTCGCGTCAGAAGGCATTACGTGCTTGATATGTTAGCGTTGGATTTTAACGGTCTTTTATCTTCTTACTATCATGCAATTCCTATGGTGATAGCAAAAGATAAATAAATCATGCTGTTCTATTTATTTAATCAATAAAAGAAAGCATGGATCTTATGTGGTAAAAGCCCATAGCCTAAGTAAGACCTTAGCCTAACTTAAGTCTTCACTTGCTCTTCATGGGTCTTTTAACATCTGATCTGGTCCAACCCAGGGCCCCTAGCGCTCAACACAGCTCAGGTGCGTCCACTAGCTGAATGCGCCTCTGCAATTGTGCTCTGTGCTCTTGTCTAATCAAAATACATTTTGATCTATCTAGACAAGCTTGACTCGCAGGTCAATTATACAGTAAATTAATTAAAGTGATACGCAGATCACAAAAATAATAATTTACAATTTACCAGGCACGCAGGCCCCAGCACAGCACACATTAAAATGGGCATCCCACATAAGATAAAATAAACAAGCATATGGCATCAATCAATCATCATGTGATCCCTTACAAAGAAAATAAAATTTTGAAAACCCCATTGGCATCAATTTTAATTTCCTTATATGCCCTACAACCTTACAACGGTCCATTGATAGGGATCCACTCAACAATCTAGTTAGATCCATACCCTTGCATGCACCAAGTCCTAACTGACTCGAGTTGACCTAATGGTCAACCATGCATGCGCCAAGGGTTGAACAACCAACATGAGTTCTGGCAAGCGGGTGTGACCCCGGGCCTAACTCATGTGTGTTCACTGGTTGTCTCAACCAGACCTCGCTACACGCCTGTGATGCAATCGACCTATAGCCACCTTGTGCTTGCGCACAGGTGCCATCTGGTCGATCCATCTAGGCTGTCAGATGGTCTGATCAGACTAGGTTGATCTAAACTAGATGATGCTTTCAACCTCATCAACCCGTCTAAGGGTTTACAGTAGGCGCAACTTAGATCTAGTCAAAGGCGCGCAAGTAAGTTTTTTGATAAAACAACAACATGTAACATGCGCAATAATGTAAGCAATATACATGCATCAACAAAATCAACCTTACACATGCGCCATCAAAAACAATCTCATATATGCGCCATCAAAATACTTTCAACTAGTATTATCGCATGATGAGAAAACTTAGATCATAAGCGCAAACAAGGATCACCTTAAGCAATCATATGAACCATATAAGATCCTAGCTCTGATACCAATTGAAGAGTCCCCTTCGAGGGGGAGCGCAAGCAGATGAAAAACCCTAATTCAGGGGGCGCATGCATTTTGCTAGGGTTTCAACACAATCGCTTATATGCTCATATAATCAACTTTGATAGATGGATTAGATCAAGAAGGAGATTCATACCAACGCCATTGCCTTGGAGGTCGGCTTGGAAGAAGAGAGCAACTTAGATCTCCTCCAAAAGTTCACACACAAGATGAAGAGCGCTTACTTCCTTGGCGTCCCTTGTGCTAGCAAGGCACCCAAGCTTTCTTGTCGAATGGAAGGGGATGATGAGAGATCAAGCTTGGCCGAGAGCTCCACACCTTCGTCCACCACTTCTTTCACACGCAAAAATTGCAAGAAGCCAAGTGAAGTTCGATCAGCCCCCATTTACCACATGGAGGCGTTTTGGTTTTCAACATAGAAAACCGCCATCCACAAATGGTAAGTGTTTATGGCTCATGCGTTCACTCCAAGTGAACGCTCGAAACTTCTCACTAATTGAACCAAACGTTCACATAGTGAACCGGTTCTATTAGATTTGGTTCAAGATCTCAATTAAGCCAAGCCACTTGGTCTAGACCACATTGAACCCTAAGGCTCAAGATCTAACCGTTCATCTCCTGATGCTCCTGATCTCACCGATCTAGCATCATCTCTCTCGATCGAAGCTTACCGATCTCAAGCCCTAATCAATCAAACATGATCAGACCAGATCTCACTTACAATCAGAGATTAAATCCCTTTAAACTGAACCCAAACAATTCAGTCCACACGATCTGACTCAAGTAAGCCATATCATCAAATTGTGCGACCCTGAGGGTTTCCTTTAAATGTCGGTAACGATAACTCACGTTATCACGATCAGTGAGGGGTATCTAGCAACACATCACTGTCTCCCGATATAAAGGAAAGAGTCTTCCAAGACTACACCCAAACCACAGCACAAGTGTGAATCTATTCACAAGGCATACATATTTCCTTTGCCACTGGATGTTCTTATTGGACAAGCGTGTCAAGCCTGTAGCTCCAATATGATGAGCATGATTAGACCAGATGAACATAGTCACCTGGGTATGGCCATACACTTTCTCAATCATCTCATTTAAGGGGGCCCCTTTAGAACATCACACTCCAATTAAGGAGACGGCAATCCTATATCTATCACTGGTGTCCTAACCTGATTCATGCTCACCATCCAAGATAGTCTATAATCATTGTGTTTCAAATGATATTGAACTACCTCAAAACAATGACAATCATCATTTAGAAATACAAGTGATCTCAAGTCAGAGGACATGTGCCACTTGTTGCAATCAAGGATCATTCACATTGTGACAAGCAATTGAATATCCTAATAGGGTCTATCCAGTACATCCAATGTACCCATGAGTCTACATCTTATTCCATGCTCGTAGCATCCTATAAGAGTAGAACACATATTAGTCTTAACCATATCAAGGCTGTCTCATGTTCACCAAGATATCTCGACTAAGGACATATAGCATTTCAGCCTAGCTGAACAGCTTTGAGACATTATTCAGAAGTACACTTATTACAGCAGACAAGGTAACAACCTGAATAATAACCATGCCTTTATAAACATAAGAGTTTATTACATGATACTGTTACAATCCCAAAGGCCTCAAACATTAGCCTTAAGGGCATACCCCAACAGCGGGTGCGCATCACACACAGAAGGGTGCTGACGCGACTCAGAGCATCCACGACGATATTCTCCTTGCCCGCCTTGTGATTGATCACAAAGGAGTACTGTTGTAAGTACTCGACCCACTTGGCATGGCGGGTGCCCAATTTCTTTTGGGCATTAAGGAAAGACAAGGCTTGATGGTCGCTGTACAAGACTAACTCACGGTGGAGGAGGTAGTGCCTCCACTGACGAAGCGACTGAACGATGATATAAAACTCCTTATCGTAGGTCGAATAATGCTGCCGGACAGCGTTCAACTTCTCACTAAAGAAGGCGACAGGGTGGCCTTCTTGGTTAAGGGTACCTCCGATCCCAGTACTGGAGGCGTCGCAAGAAACCTCAATGACTTTGGAGAAGTCCGGGAGGCGCAAGACAGGTGCGGTCGTGATGGCATCCCTGAGGGTGTCGAAGGCACATTGAGTGGCTGTGGTCCACTCAAAGTCATACTTGGACAGACGTTGGGTCAAGGGGGATGCAATCGTGCTAAATCCCCGAATGAAATGGCGGTAAAAGCCTGCGAGGCCCAAAAAGCTACGGACCTCGGACACTGTGCGGGGTTAGGCCAATGTCGGATGGCTTCAACCTTAGCTGGGTCAACAGAAAGACCCTCATTTGAAATGATGTATCCCAGAAAGTGGACTCGGTTTGTCATGAAGGTGCACTTCTTCGTGTTAAGAAAGAGGCGCGCCATCCGTAGGAGGTCAAAGGTGGAGCGAAGATGCTCCAAGTGCTCTTCTCAGGACTGACTAAAAATCAGAATGTCGTCAAAGTAGACGACCAAGAACTTGCCCATGTAGGGCTTGAGAACTTGGTTCATGAGGCGCATGAAGGTGGACGGGGCGTTATACAACCCGAATGACATGACAAGCCATTCATAAAGACCATCCTTGGTCTTGAATGCAGTCTTCCATTCATCACCTTCGCGGATGCGGACCTGGTGATATCCGCTACAAAGATCGAGCTTGGAAAACCACGACGCTCCGGAGACTAAGTCCAACATATCGTCAAGTCTTGGTATGGGGAACCTATACCTGACGGTGATCCTATTGATGGCGCGGCTGTCAATACACATGCGCCACGACCCATCCTTCTTGGGCGTGAGTAAGGCAGGTACCGCGCAAGGACTTAGGCTCTCACGGACATACCCCTTGGTGAGGAGTTCATCCACTTGACGCTGCAGTTCAGCGTGTTCGGTGGGGTTTAACCGATGATGGGGTAAGTCCGCCGGGCTGATGTCGGAGAACTCGGTCAAGATAGCCGCGATCTCCGGGGGATGCGCCTCGTCTAAGGGAGGAGGAGCACCCAAGGATTCGTACACCATTAGGGCATAGACAACCTTGGACTCGGTGGCCTCACGCATAAGTGCGGAGGCTCGCATGAGGGACACGACAGGTGGGGTCGGAGGGGCAGCCGATGGAGGGATCACCACACCCTTGGAGTTGGAAGCGCGCAGCTCCTTTGGTGGGGTCGAGATCAAATGGATTTTCTAGTTATTGTGGTCAAACACATAAGTGTTCGACCGGCCATAGTGGGTCACGTCCCTATCGTAGAGCCAGGGATGACCTAAGAGGACGTGGGCGACATCCATAGTTGCCACGTCGCACCACACCTTCTCACGATAGTCCCCAAAAGCGATGAGAACTTGGCACCGGTGGGTGACCGGAAGAGTCGACGTGTCCACCCACGCGATGGAATACGGCCTCCAGTGAGGTTCGAGGGGAAGACCGAAGCGGGTGATTGCAGTCCGAGAGACCACATTCAAACTACTACCACCGTCGATGACGATCTTACATGAGTGCCCGTTGCACTTGATATAAGTCGTGAAGATGCTCGTACGCCTCCAATCCTCGGAGGGTGGGGTATGGACAAAGGTGCACCGCACAACCGCAAGTGTGGGGTGACCCGACTCGTCACCACTAGTGTAACACTCGGCCTCAACATCGTGCTCCGCAGGCTCGTGGGTGATAGTGGCGACACGGGCGGGGGTCTTGTCTGCTGTGGCGGACCGTTTAGGGCAGTCGCAAGACAGATGGACTGGCTGCAGGCAATTGTAACAGTTGACGCGACCCGGTAGGCTGACAAGTGGTGCCTTCCCCCTCTCTTCCCAAGTGGGGCGAGAAGGTAGGGCACCGGGGGCTGAACGCCTAGAGGAGTGATGGGCCGCAGGCGCGGGCCGTGGGACAAAATGTGGCTCGTGGTGTTCGGGTCGAGGGTGGGCGTGAGGAGGTCCGTCCAAAGGATGGTGCCTAGGGGGTCCAGACTCGCTGCGCCTAGCTGCAGCCCTAAGATCATGCTCGATATTGCGAGCGCGCTAGAAGGTTTGGTCGAAGGTCTCTGAGCTATATGTGGGCAGGACGCGTCGGATGTCCACGCGGAGACCATTCCTAAACTTCGACAAGACTAACTCGGGGTCCTCCTGTAAATTACACCGGAGTTGTAGCGTCTCAAAGGTGAGGCGATACTCCTCGACGGTACCCGATCCCTGGTGTAGGCTACTATACTGATCAAGGAGGCGCTGCCTATAGGAGGGGGGTACGTATCGCTCGCGGAGGCGATACCTCATTTCTTCCCAAGTGGTGATGGGAGGAAGAGCTTGCTGCGCATTTTGGCGCTCCACGTTTGCCCAATGCAAACGCGTAGGGCCTTCGAGCAGGGTGCGCACAAACCTAACGCGTGCGTCGAAATGCAAGTTACTAAGGTCAAAGTAGGAGTCGACAGAAGCGACCCAATCGAGCAATTGCGACGGGTCAAGACCACCTGCAAAGGGAGCGGGGGTGTGCCTAATGAAGCGGTGGATATCGTCCTCCAAGCGAGGGCGCTCGACATGGTGTCGGGCCGGGGCTCTTTGCCCGGCCCAAGCGTGCCCAAAGCGACCATTAGATTGAGGCCCTTGTGCGGCCCACACGTCATCCTCATCCAAGGGCCCGTATCCATAACCGAGGTCCCCATGACGCCGCAGGTGGCCGGACTCATTGTTATAACCTAATTTTTTAAATTAAATTTGTTTAAATTTTAAACTTTGAAAATTTGAAATTTGCTATAGTTAGTATCCTATTATTCCTCCCTTATTTTCCCTATAAATAAGACCCTAAGCCTCTCTTAAACCTAAACCTTTTCCTAATCTTTCCCTTAATCTTATTCTTCCCTCGTGCGCCGTACGATTTTGTCATGTTCCTCTGTTTTCTCCCTGCTACCGCTGCGTCGCCCGCGTCTCTGCTCCGTTCATGTCTTCCCCGTCAGAGGAAGGCGCGTGCACCTCCGGCACTGAACGCATGCGTCGGTGGCTCCTTCCACTCCACATGGCGACCACACCTTCCAGCAAGCATCCCAGGCGAGCGGATCTCGTTTGCTTCCCTAGGCGGCAGAACGGTTCTGTTCAGACGCGTGCAGCAAGTTCCTGCGTTCGGCGACGAGTTTAGTGTCGGCAGCTCTCTCGTCTTCCATCGCTGGTAGCTTCGACTCCACCTCCTTCCTCTGTTAGCAGCGGAAGCCCCATTTTCCTCAGCCGGCGGTTCCTGGCTGCAACACATGCAGACGACGTTGCGTCCGCGCGTGGCTGTGCAGCCCCCCCTCCATCTTTCTCCTCCCCCGGCGGCCTCCTCCTTCTCCTCCCGGCGTCGGCGACCCATCCTCTCCTGCCGGCGGCGCTTTTCTTCCCCAGCGCCAGCAGCTTTTTCTCTTCCGGCGGCGAGTGCCGGTAGTTGCCTCAGCGAACGAGCGTTCGTTCCGCATCGTGCTTTCGGCAGAGAGGTAAGTGTGGTTTGATTTTTGATTTATTTTTATTATTTATTTTTATTATTTATTTTAAATTCGTTTTTAGGGGGATAAATTAGAAAATCTAATTTTTTATTATTGTTATCGTGGAGGAAAGATGATAATTGTTTTGGGATTAAAATTGATTTAAATAGAAAATTAGAGGTTAAGGGTATAATTATGAGTTGATGTATATGATAGATAATTTGGGATAAAGTTGATTTAAATAACAAATTAAGGGTTGAGGGTAATATTATGGATTGACACTTGATAGTTAATAACATGAGTTTATTTAAATTATCCAGTTGAGAAAAGGAGTTAATTGAGCTTTCAGAGGGATTCAAAAATCAGCGTTTGAGGTAGGAATCTTACCCTACTCATTTGTTACAGTGTCAAGAATTATAGGATTTGCTGCCTAATCCTTTGATTTGATATATGATGCATATGATAGAATTGATTGACACTGATATCTAATTGCTTCGTCTGCTTGTATTGTATCTGTAATTCAGTTGACCTCCGTTATCTTATTCATTGGTCATATTCTGTTTCTGTATGAATGGTGAACAAATCTGTTTTGAGATATCTGATATATTGGCTTATGAGCATGGTTGAACAATTGTGTATCTGTGATATTGGCACATGAGTATGTGGAACCGTTGTAAATCTGTGATGTTAAAGTCGTGATATATATTGACCTATGACCTGGATGATTTATTCTCCAGTGGCCTGTTTATCTGAGTTATAGTTCCGACGCGTATCGGACTATCTGAGATGCCGGTACGGCACCGCCAGTTGTCTTGAGGACAATACTATGGATATCAGTGTTGGATGCAACACTCCGGGCTGTTTAGGACAGTCGTTCCATTGCATGAGCAACAGTGGAAACACACCGGACTTAATGATTTGCACAACATTCTTATATTATTTGTATATCATTGTTTCAGTCATTGTATTATCCTGTTATTTGATCCCCTCACCATGTTTGTTGATTCCTACTTAGCATTTTTGCTAACCCCCTTTGTTTCTATTCCAGGTACAGAGTTAGGTTCTGGGAGGAATAGAGTAGATAGCAGATACCAGTACGAGTTGAGATAGTTGTCTTTTGTATTCAGTTGATAATTTGGATAGTTGTATTCAGATATTGTGTTATAAAACTATTGATGTTAAGATTGAATTAATTATTTAAATAAAGGATATGTGATTATTGTAGTTCTCTGGTTCCTATCAATATTGTTACTCCCTGGGGAACCCTGAGCTAGGAATAGCCGGCTTCCTGCCGGGGCGTGACACTCATCCTCAAAGACTCGCGGCCGCGGGGGTGCGGTCTCCGGAGGGAACTCTCTAGTCGGTGGGGCTGGGTTTGCGGACGGATGTGGGTTAACCGGGTTGGAGCGCCTATGCTCCGATGGCTCAGGGCGACTTGTGAGGGAATGAATCCCAGCCATAATCTACTGAAACATCGCACTTGTATTCCCTTCGTGGGATTCCAAGCGTGTGGACAGCGCATCCAACTTGGCGTCTGCACGCGTTTCTAGCGTAGCCAAAGACTCTAAATGGGTTCTACTCCCTTCCGAGGGTTGGACCGATACTTGGGTTTCAGGAATGGTGTCGGGGAATTAGGACGACATAACTTGTGACCGTGTAGTCACCATACACAAATAAGGTCGACAATGACAAAGTGCAGGATGCTAAAAACGTGAAAACGATGCAGAAATATGCTATGCAATGTTGGACCGTGCGAACGATAAGAATCGAACGCGCAACGTCCTCTGATACCAGAATTGATGGAGCTACTGTAGGTGGGAGGGTCCTTAAAGCCGTACTCTAAGGGATTACACAATGCCGCAAAAAAAACGGGAGAGGGTCTTTAGACGAGGGAAGTGAAAGGCGCTTCGGAAATGCAGGGAAAACACGATGAAGCACGAAGAAATCAGTGTCAAGTTCGATCGGGGCAACACAAATGCGAAAAGAACACAACGGCACTCAACTACAGAATGTAACTCACTAACGTCGTAGCAATTTTTTACGCACTCACACAGCAGATCTTAAGCTCAGCACGTCGCAATAGAGAACCAGCGGATTCGCAGCGCACAGCTCGCACGCCTATGTGCCTGAAATAGACCAAAGAACAACACAGAACGTCCACGCCTCTGGTGTACGGATACCTGTGGAGAAAGAGAGATCACAATGGAAATACAAGAACGCAATGAAGTGAAGAAACATGCGAACCTGACCCACCACGAAGGATGAGATTTACTTCTTTGAAAAGCTGGAAACGGAACAACGTGGAATCGAGGCACCGGCCTCAACCCGTAAACTCTGAAGGCGAAGCTTCTCTTCGACTTCTACAATGCTGGAGATCCTCAGCTCACCAGGAGTACTCTACCACCAAGAGAACTAAGGGATAATGCTGGCCAGCCCCTCTCTTTTATAAGATAAGGAGGGCAAACAAGACAAAAGGGGACAATATCTCAACAACTAACAACCAAAAAGTGGTCAAGCTGCCACAAAAAGACAAAACAGAACATAATCCTACCAACTACCATCTACTCCTGCAGGGGCGCAGGTCCTTTGATTCTTCAGTGGACGAGGTGGCTGCGACGACGGTTAGACGCGCTCAGAACACATCGCGATAAAGCAGCAGAATTTTGAAGTACTGGGCTACATAACGATCGTTGCGGCCTTCTCTTGGGCCGTGTTGCTGATATGGTTGTGAGGCCCATTTGGAATTGGGCTCCTCAGGGGCTGGTTTGTAGCATCCTTGGGCTGGATCACTTCGGTGTGGATGCACAGCGGGCTGATAACTCCTACGAAATAGTCCGGCGGCCGAGACGTGCATTGAGATCGTCGTACTTCTACCTTTTTGGGCCCCTTTGGATCTTCATGAGGTGGGGCAACATGGTAGGGTGGGTTGTATACGTCGAAGTGGGGTCGTCGGGGCAGTTCTGCAGCTTCAGGTGGCTGTCCGCAGGAGTCACGGGGTGTGACTTTCGTCGCTGGGTGACCCGAGGAACATTATGTGGAAAACTATCTGCAGGAGTCGCGGGGCGTGACTTTCGTCGCTGGGTGACCCGCGGAACATTCTATGGAAAACTGCCCGCAGGAGTCACGGGGCGTGACCTTCATCGCTGGGTGACCCGAGGAACACTCTGTGGAAAATTATCCACAGGAGTCACGGGGCGTGACTTTCGTCGCTGGGTGACCCGAGGAACATTCTGTAGAAAACTGCCCGCAGGAGTCACGGGGCGTGACTTTCGTCACTGGGTGACCCGAGGAACACTCTGTGGAAAACTGCCCGCTGGGGTCACAGGGCGTGACTTTCATCGCTGGGTGACCCGAGGGATATTCTGTGGAAAACTGCCCGCAGGGGTCACGGGGCGTGACTTTGTCGCTGGGTAACCCGAGGGACATTATGTGGAAAACTGCCCACAGGGGTCACGGGGCGTGACTTTCGTCGCTGGGTGACCCGAGGGACATTCTGTGGAAAACTGTCCGCAGGAGTCACAGGGCGTGACTTTCGTCGCTGGTACCCCGAGGAACTTTCTGTGGAAACGTTTTGGGGCACCATTGGGGCCAGATCTTCCCCTTCTTTCATGTCGTATGCTCCTGCATCAGCTAGGGGATTGAGTGTTTAGTTATTTCTCTTGTTAGGGCGTGCTTGCACGATATCTCACCGGTGACGGCTTGAGGGAGGATTTATCTTTGAATCCTATCAGTGGTCCGACCTGCCGGATCGATCGCCGGGAAAATGGTGGTCCGACGAAGGATAAAGGCGGAAGAAATTCCGTTGTCGGTAGTAGATCTGAACGGTGGGTCTATTATCGTTGATCAAGTCGTTGAAGGACACCTAGGGCAAAAGAAGTTCAGCACGCAGCAAAGTTCTCATCCCGGAAAGATTCCAGTGCATGTGGCAAGTACTGTAGCGTGCTAGGGTTTTGGCGAAAGTACTGTAGAAATAGTACTGTAGTGTGAGTACTGTAGTAACGGTACTGTAGCGCGCCTTCGGCGAAAGATCTAGGCGGCGGTGGCTCTTCCCTATTGTGAGTAACCCCGGCGGACTTTGCGAGACGCCTCTTCTCTCGGAACCCTAGCCGCCAGCAACGGTTGACACGGCTGTAGGAGATAGAGCGGGTGGAAGGGATAGAGCGCATGAGAGCGCTCTTACTATAGCCTAGGAAAAAAAAATAGAGACAAAAAAAAACTATTTATAGTTACTGTTCATAGTTACTGTAGGAAAAAAAAGAGAACTTGGTGAGGGGACATTGAGAGGGTGATTCTTTTGCAGGTTTTATGGCATCTGCTCGATCTGAGACAAGGTTAGAAGGATTAGAGAAAAATGTAGCAGAAATTCTGGAGAAGCGCAAAGAAGCGCATGCAGCAAATGAAGAGAAATGGCGGGCTAAAATGGTGGCGAATGAAGAGAGGCTGCGAGCAGTCGAAGAGGATGGAAGAATATTAAAGGAAGACATGTGCGAGTTGAGGGAAATGTTTACCTTATTCATGAAAGGAAAAATGGTGGAGAGGAACATTGATCTTTTCCCCCCACTTCTACGAGAGCACAATCGGCCCACCATAGTAACAGCAGGAGAGAGGACTGGTATTTTCGCGCATACATCGGATATATTTTTACAACCGACAACAACCAGAACAGAGTGGCATAATCCAGGAGAAGCTAGAACCAATGTGGAAGATAAGTTAGGAAGCACGGCTTCGCTCAAGACCAGTATTATTGTGGACAGCCAACCTCAACCACCCATTAACGAGGAGATTATTCGTAAAGCTTCAAAGGGAAGTCAAGCATCCATTGAGAACCGAGGAGGTGGATATCTTTCATACCAAGATTTGAAATCCAAACAAGAAATAGGATTATGTTTTGGATGCGATCAGCCTTACCATCTAATGCATCGCTGCGCGAATAGAGGCTTGAGACTCATGATCCTAGCCAAAGATGAGGAGAAAGACCCTGCTGAGGAGGAACTGGAAGGAGAAGCTCGAGCAACTTGGGACCCTGGAGGAGGCACAAGCTATAGTTTTCTTAAATAAATTTTGAGCAGCCTTGAGGACAAGACTTCTTTAGGGAGGGAGGATCTGTTACGGACCCAATAATAATAGCGGATATGTAATAAAGCGGATCCGGGTTAGTATGTTATACCCGCCCGCTAAGTAGGATAGTATTATAAATAAGGGTCCTGGGTTTAGGGCTAGGGGATTGAGTGTTTAGTTATTTCTCTTGTTAGGGCGTGCTTGCACGATATCTCACCGGTGATGGCTTGAGGGAGGATTCATCTTTGAATCCTATCATAATATCAACAAGTTCACACATATACCATTGTATACCAATATATACACATGTATACGTGCATACACCTATACACATCATTGCAAATTACCTCAATAATCATATATTAATTTTTCCTTCCTTACCAATGATTTATCTCAATACCACTACTATTCACTAACTTGTCGATAGTAAGCATTCTTTTAGCCATATACATATATAATTTATTAATTTTATACATATGTATGTCCGTACACACCCCTACATAAATCATCATATAAGTATCAACAAAAATAAAATACAAGAGTGAGTCATTGTTACCAAGGAACACACTGAAAAGATCATTGATACAATAGGAAGATGATCTTTTCATAGTGCAAGGGCTGATATGTGTTGTGTAGGTGATTTAATGGTATCGGATAGAGTTTCTTAAAATTTCTAAGACTATACTTTTGCCATCAAAATGCATTTATAATTACCCATTTGTACTCTTTTTTGTGTTTTATAATAATAATAATAATAATAATAATAATAATAATAATAATAATAATTATTATTATTATTTCATCCTGGAGAATTTCAAAAGCCTACAGTAGATGTTCACAGACAATCTTTTATTTGTCCAGTTTTGGAATCAAATTAACTTTGGTAGGTACGGCTTGGACCCAATACTTTGCCATGAAGAAATGGCCTAAGTAGGTACCCAGCTTACATTTCTAAGTTGGATATTTTAATCCCCGTTCAATTCATTTGATCTACTTTATTGATAGACACATATTTCGATATAAAATTCTCAGTTAACTATCTTGTTATTTCCCATTGATGTATATCAATAAAATTTAACTTATATCAATGAAATTTTAAATCATATGTATTAATAAAAAATTTTTATGTGTATTAACGAAAAATTTTTATTTGTGTATCAATGAAAAATTTTTATATATATCAATGAAAAGTTTTTGTCTGTGTATCAATGAAAAATTTTTATATGTACCAATGAATTTTATATGTATAACGAAAATTTAAATTATGTGTATCAACGATAAATTTCTATATATTAACGAAAAACTTTTCTATATATAAACAAAAAATTTATATATGTATCAATGAAAATTTAAACTATGTATATCAATAAAAAAATTCTCTATGTATTAACAAAAAATTATATATATCAACGAATTTGTATACATATATCAATAAAATATTTCTATGTATCAATGATAAGTAACAAGAGACTAATGAAGAAATTTACATCGAGCTCTATGTCAATTGTTAATTGGATCGGATGACGATTACCCAGGTTTGGAAAAGTAAGCTGGGTCGCCAGCTTAGGCCATTTGTTTCTTTGCCATGGAGTCAATCCACTTTCCAATTTTTGGCAAGCTTCTTCCTCGGCTCATCATCAATTAATTACGTGTCAGAAGCAGAATTTCTCAAGAAAAAAGTAAACTTCCAAGTTGAGTACTGTTTCATAAGGAGAATGAAATTGCATAGAGAACTCCGTTCTTTTCTTTTCTTTCCTTTTTCTTTATTCTTTTCTTTGTTTATGATTGATGCAGTATTCTCTTTTATAAATATACATACATATCTGTTGACTGTGCATTCCTTAAGCTCAGAATTAATCGCTGCATTGCATCACTAGGTACACAAAAACAATGTCGAACCTCGAATTTACTCACAATCCAAAATTGCTAATGGAGGTGGGATCCGACAACGTCAACATACAGAATTCAGGCGTCTCGCTCCTCCACATCACCGCTGGTGGCAACACTGCTCCATATTGCAGTCCTACAAGGCAAGTTAAATTTAGCCATAGAGGCCTTGAAGCAGAAGCCGGAGCTCCTCGAGAACGCACAAGGAAATACTCCACTGCACTTGATCTCCAGAGCCAGCTAGGTGGACATGGTTCAACTCTTCGTCTCTGTCGCCTCCTCGTCATCGTTGTCGTTGCATGAGTTGGTACACGTGATGAACAAGTTTGGTGAGAAAATCAGATCTGAAATAAAACTTTCGTCGCCGAGAGTTTCAGAATAGAGAAAGAAATAAAATCATCGAAAGAGTAAAACTGTCAAGGAAGAAAACTCTTCTTTTCATTTTTCTCACTATTGAAAAGACTATTTTACCCATATATAAGGGTACATCATACACGTCAGTTACTTAACAAAACAGTAAAACTTGTCACAATATAACTACAGCAAACTAATTATTGTTATTTCTTTACATCCCCTTCAAGATGGAGTTTGATGAACATCCATCAAGCCCATCTTGGATAACAAATGGAGGAACTCATGAGCTGGCAATGACTTTGTAAACATATATGCAATTTGCTGCTTGGAGGGCACATAATATGGCTAAATAAATCCTTGTTTATATTGTTCTCTCACCACATGACAATCTATGTCAATGTGTTTTATGCGTTCATGGAAAACTGGATTAGCTGTGATATGCAATGTAGCTTGATTATCACAATAAAGATGTATAGGAGTAGGGAATATAATATGAAGTTCACACAAGATGTAAGAAATCCATAATATTTCACACACAGTTGTTATCATACTCTAATATTTAGCTTCAGCAGAAGACCTTGAAATAGTGGATTGTTTCTTTGTTTTCCATGATATTAGAGAAGACCCAAGAAATATACAATAGTCCAATATGGATTTTCTAGTTTCAGTACAAGAAGCCCAATCTACATCACAATAAGCCTTAACACAAAACTGATTAGTAGTAGGGAAATATAAACATTTTGAAGGACAACCTTTAAGATATCTAAGCAAATGTATAATTGCATCCCAATGATGTTTACAAGGTATCTTAATGTTATGGGCAATTTATTTTCTTAATAATAAACTGAACCACAACCGGCATATCCCCTCGTGGAGATCTCAGCCCTACACTAGAGTGGCCTGCGACCAGTTAGGATCGTGTTGCGGAAGCTGGCCCAGCACTCTACAAGTCCTCACACCCACGTGCGCGAAGGGTTCGGTGTAAATACCGCCCCTCGGACATGAATACAAATCTCTCAGCTCATCTGTCAAAGTGACAGAGATTCTCCGACCACTTGCACTCACATAAAGTCAACAACCCACGCTCCTTTCTCTACACAGCCGAGATAGGCACCGGCACGGCCTCAAGCAAGCACAAGGAGACGGCGGTGAACACCTTCAAGGGTGCCGACCTACACGTTTTTGCCTTAGCAGCAAGCGACATGCACGAATACCTTCGAGGGTATCGGCATGTTTAAGCAATCACCTGTAAGCAAGCACAACCCGCACTACATATATGCGGCAAATAGTGCAAAAAACCGTCCGGACAAAATGCCACATGAAGTCCGGACAGTGGTAAAAGTCCCTATCCACTACTACACGGGAAAACCGTCCTACTACCACTACATACGATAGATCCGAGGAGAGTTTACCCTTGTAGCGTGCCACCACTCCACAAGCCGAGCCCACCGAGATCCTCTGAAAAGTTGCGTCGGAAAGTCTGATCGGAGTCGATGCGTGACGCACGTGGACAAAACGCACGCAAAGAACCACCCTTTCCCCCTACGCGGCTCACGTCTCGAACAGGGACGAGACTCTAGGCTAAAACAGGGGAAGCTTTCCCCTTCCAAATCCGTCACCGTCCGGCCACTGGAGTTACGCCGGAGTCTCGGGATCTAGTCGCCAACCGAAGGAGAACTCGCCGCCGAAGAATGATCGCCAGAGAAGCCACCGCTGATGAGGAATCACACCCAATGGACGCACTACTCGTGTGAAACTAGGAATCGGAAAATCCGATCCCACTCCCACGTTTGGCTGCCGACGCAAGAGGGGATGACTCCCTCCTTACCTCAGGGCACTGGGAAATATATCTGAAGCCTCGCGCAGACAAGACCATAGCTAGAACCTCGTCACCGGCAAGAAGAATAAAGCTCTATTCTCAGATTTGGGTTTTCGCCGTCGCCAAACCTACCTGAGCTCCCAGAATGCTCGATAGGCGGCCTCTCCTCAGCAAGGATGGAAAACCATCCTCGCCACCACACGAGCGTCGATCTCCGCCGTCGAATAGCCGAAGATCACGCGTCCATCGGGGTGAGATAGAATCTCAACCCTGGGCTCGTCCATGTCGGAGTCCACGCCCAAATGCCGCCACCATCACCGCCTGGCCATCACGAACCGCCGGCGAACCTTCCATATCCAGCGAGCGCTCCATCCAGCTGGAATCGACGGTGGCAGCATCGCACGTAGAGAAGATGAACAGGGGTATATCCCCCATTCGCGTCTGCGTCCGCGTGCTACGTGAACCGGCTGAACCAGTTCGGTTCAGCTCAGTTGACTGGTTCAGGACCGATTTGGGTTGATTAGACCTCAGAATCACCCCACGGTCGACCCTCTTCGTCGCGCTCACTCGCAAGCTCACGCGAGAGGGTCTGGGTCCATAGGTCGAGTTGGAAACCCACATCCATGTGTGAACCCACACTCCATAGTTTGACTGAACCCTCACCCTATGGACTTGTGTCAACCTCAGTGACACGATCGCACGCCTGAGACGTCCAAGACCTCTGATGATGAGGGGTCCCGTCATCGATCACCCTCTGTGTACTTTAGGATTTGTGCTAAATCCCGGGAGCATCACACTTAATATATTGACTTAATTGTTGTACAACAAAAGATATATCTAGTCTAGTGAATCCTAGATATAACAGCCTTCCAACAAGCTGGCAGTAAGGTTCAAGATCCTTCAAAACATTTGAGCATTCCAAGTGCAATTTTAAACCTTTTGAAAATGGAACATCCAAAGGTTTAACTCCCATTAAACCGGCATCTTGTAAAATGTCCAAAATATACTTTCTTTGGTTTACATAAATGCCTTGTTCTGTTTGAGTGATTTCTAGACCTAAAAAATATTTGGCATGACCAATATTCTTGATAGAGAAATGCTCATTTAGAAAGCTTTTGACTGCATCTATATCACCCTCTGTTGGTCCTGTCACAAGTATGTCATCTACATATACTATTAAAAATAAATGAGAACTTCCACAAGGTTTTATGAAGAGACAGTGATCATGAGTAGACTGAATAAAACCACAACTTTGTAGCTTTAGAGTAAATTCTCAATTCCATTGTCTAGATGCCTGTTTTAGTCCATACAATGATTTTTTTAATTTGCAAACTTGTCCTGGTAATATCCATTTATATTCCTTAGGAGGAACCATATAAACTTCTTCATCTAAAAATCCATGAAGAAAAGCATTGTTTATGTCTAATTGATGTATTTGTCATTTTAGTGCTGAGGCTATAGCAAATATAATATGAATAGTTACAAGTTTTGCAACAGGTGAAAAACTTTCTTTATAATCTAACCCTTCAACTTGATTATATCTCTTTGCTACCAATCTTGCTTTATATCTATCAATGCTCCCATCTTGCTTAAACTTTATCTTGAAAATCCATTTTGAGCCAATTGCTCTCTTTCCTATTGGTAGTTTTGTAATTTCCCATCTTTCATTTTTTTTTTCCAAAGCTTCTAATTCCTGTTGCATTGCCTCATTCCAGTTTTTATCACCCTTTGCTTGATCATATGACTCTGGCTCATGAATAGCTGATATATGGGTTAAGAAAGATATGTATGAAGATGGCAATCCTGGAGTTTGTACATATGGAAAAGTAGGTAGGGTATATAAAGTTGCTTTAGCAATTACTGGTTTGTCAACAATAGTATTTTCATCAGTATCACCAGCTTGAGATACAAAATCATTTAACCAAGTAGGTTTAGTTCTAACACATGTACTTCTTCTAATTTGATGTCTAGGAATGTCAAGTGTATTTGCATGAGTTAAAGTATCAACTAGATCAGATGGAGAATTAGTAATTATGTCCTCTATTTCAGTAGATTTTTGAACCTCATAATCTACATCATCATCAATAATAGGTAAAGGAACATTGTTTGAGAGAGATTTCAAATTCTGATAAGGAAAACTGTCTTCATGAAAAATGGCATCCTTGGAGATAATAATCCTTTGTGTATCTAAATCAAAACATTTATATCCCTTTTGTCCAATGCTGTATCCAACAAATATACATTTTGATGCTCGTTTGTCAAACTTCTCTTTGTGTGGAATATTATTGGTAGCAAAACACATGCAGCCAAAAATATGCATTGAATCATACAAGGGAGGATGATTGTATAGCAATTCATAAGGAGTTTTCTGGTCAAGAACCTCTGTAGGAAGTCTATTAATGATATATGTGGCTGTGAGAATTGATTTACCCTAGAATTTTTGAGATAAATGAGACTGAAACATGAGTACTCTAGCAACTTGTAGTAGATGTTTATGTTTTCTTTCAACTATTCCATTTTGTTGTGATGTAAATACACTAGATTTTTGGTGCACAATCCCATAATTTTGAAATAAATTTTGACAATCATGACTTAGAAATTCTGATGCATTATCTGTTCTAATTATTTTGATAGATTTCTCAAACTGATTTTGAATCATTCTGAGGTAATTCTCAAGCAATTTGACTACTTGACTTTTATGATTCATCAAAAAAGTCTAAGTTGCTCTACTAAAATCATCCACTGTAGTAAGTATATATTGTCCACCTGAAATTGAAGTTTGTCTATATGGCCCCCCAAATATCAACATGTATGAGTTCAAAAATGTCTTTTGTTTTACTAGTGCTTGAAGAAAAAGGTAATCTAGATAGTTTAGCCATTGGACATATCACAAGGAACATCAGAAACAAATATTTTTTTTTATTTGGAAAAACATACTTCAATATATTGGCAGATGGATGCCCAAGTCCTTTATTCCACATTTCACAATCTATAATATTGTGAACTGTATTATGTTCTTGACATGATGAAAAACTAGAAAAACTTTGTACCAAATTTATATATCTTTGTATTACATCATATCTAAAAGAAGACTTGTTGAGAACATATAACCTCCCAATTGCATGTCCTATAGCCAAAGTTTCATTAGTCCTCAGGTCTTGCATAACACAATATGAAGGATTGAACTCAAATTTTATATTTCCAATGTTTGCCAGTTTACTTACTGACAATAGATTAAATTTAAATTCTGGCACATACAATACTTCTGTCAATGTAAGATTATGATTCAATATAACGTTTCCAATGTACTTCACAGAATGTGTAGAATTATCTGGTAAATAAATAGGGCTATTTTTATCCAATTCAATAATGCTTTCCATCAAAGATTGTCTAGTGCACATGTGATTTGATGCCCCCAAATCTATAATCCAAGAATCAAAATTTATAGAATCATAAGCTGGACATGTATATGCATATCTCTGAATGATAGTACCTGCATAATCATCAAATTGTGCATAGTTCACCATAAGTGGATCAATCTGAGCTTTTCCTTTCATCATTTTAATCAGCTCTTGTTAGACTATTTCAGATATTGAAGTCTCATCTTATTACTTGATGTCCAACTACAAAAATAAGCACAAAAGAGCTATGATCAATGTATGTCCAAATAAAAGCAAGAAATAAAGAATATGCTAAATCACTAGACACTCTCCAAGGAAGCCTCTAGTCTATCTATCCACCTCTAGACTGCAACTGACCAGTACCTAGAAGCAATAACAAAGAGGGTTAGCCAAATAGCTAAGTAGAGATTTTCAAGAATATGAATGTGTGTTCAACAATGAAATCAACTTTATGTACTACATGACTACTATATATATGTGCAAGTAAATATACATAAACCATATACATCCTATCTTATAAAAAATGGAGCTATTCATGGTCACAAACATTGCATTACGCCTTGCACTCTAATAAGAGTGATTCCACCCCCAAGCTCCAAAAGTGGAATGGCTGTCATTAGACAACCCGATAGTGTTGCGTCCAACACTTGGAAACCCTAGTATTATCCAAAGAACAATATAGAAGTAACCCTGACCGTCAACTACCAATAGCCCGCCACACAATCGGCACTATGGTCTAATACGTGACCTCACTGGCGGATCTCCAACTCCACGTATGACGTGCATGCTCGAAGCGTACAACAACAAATCTCAACACACCATAAAAATATCATATCTCAAAACATGTGCATATAACAACAATAATCTTTTCATAAATGTATGCTCAACAACTAAATAAAATATGCATTTATCTTCTTTTCATGATAACAAATAAAATCAAACACGCATCTATATGCACCAATGAAATTAATACGAGCTCAAAAGATATAAAATACAAATCAAAGTAGATAGAAGCAAGAGGTTTGGTGTCTAAGCACAAGGCTTAACACCGTACAAGAAAGTGAAGGTAAGATCCCTACCTGAAAGTGAATTCCTCTGTCACAAGATTATACAACGGGTACTCACACCTCAGGCACACCTAGTCCCAAGTCTAAGTTACCTTCTATATACATGCCAAGAGAAAATAACATCAATTACCATATAGCTCTAGCCACCAACATATCTACCAGAATAATATATTCCTATCATGAATGTCTCTAACCTTGATTTTTACAAATTATGCTATACTCATCTTTATCCCTAAATTATCACAATGATACTTTCATTATAACCAACACGTGTATTACAACATGGTATCAACCCTATATTCAATTATTCATCCACAATAAAATTTAGGGCAACAACTGTATAATCCCTATGAATCTAACAATTACACATACACATCTATCATTATCACCTAAGCAAGATAAAAATCTAGGGTTAAACCCTTACCTTCCTTAGTAGCCAAAACACACAAGAAAGGGAGAAAGGGGAGTCGCCAGCGCTACCCACGTCACCGAAACCCTGCTCACCGCAGTCGAGCGCCGCCGCCGCCAGCACAGAAAGGGGGCTAGATGGTGGGAAGAGGAAAGGAAGGAAGGAAGTCGCTGCCGCCGTCGCTCATCGCAGCTTCACCGAAATCCGTCGCTCAATAATTTTTTTAGGAATTGAATTTAGTAACTATGAAGTCACCATACAATCAACACGAATCCATTGTTCAAAATCATCAGAATCAGAATCAGGTTTCTCGTATCTTCCATCAATAAACCCTAATTTTAGTTTCACACCTAGTGCGATTTTGACTGATCTACTCTAAGAAAGATAATTATCACCATTCAGAGGCGTGGTGACAAGAATCATACCTGGATGATCAGATGATTGCAATGTGAGATAATCTCCATCATTTCTTGTTCTCGACCCTAGATCTGCAAACAAGGTTCCAGCTCCATGGATGACATCAAGGAAGAAACAATCAGAAGATAATCATTGTTTCTTCATGACCAATCTACTCTGATACCATGAGAAAATCAAATCTGAAATAAAACATCCGTCGCCGCCGAGAGTTTCATAATAGAGAGAAATAAAATCATGGAAAGAGTAAAGCTATCAAGGAAGAAAAATCTTCTCTTTATTTTTCTCACTATTGAAAAGATTATTTTACCCTTCTATAAGAGTACATCATACAGTCTTACTTAGGGATATCAACGGGTCGGGTACTCGCCTATTTTGGCCAAACCCGAACCCGACCCGCCCTAAACCCGAACCCGGTTAAACCCGAGTTATTTTAAAATTATTTTTATAAAATATAACTATAAAATAATAATAATAATAATAAATATATTTATAAAAAATCACTTTATTATATAAATAAATAAATATATATATATATATATATATATATATATATATATATATATATATATATATATATATATATATATATATATATATATATATTATATAATCGGATATCGGGTACCCACGAGTACCCATGGGAGTAAACCCGAACCAAACCCGATTAACTAATCGGGTACCCGAACCCGCCATAAACAGGTCGGGTCGGGTCGGGTACCCATTGACACCCCTAGTCTTATTTAATAAATAAAACAGTAAAACTCTTGTCACAATATAACTCTAGCAAACTAATTATTATTATTTCTTTACATTTGGCAACACCACCCTGCACGAGGCGGTGCTACATGACTGTTCCCCGGTTGTGGCCGTGGGACCAAGTGCGTCGGTGGTGTTGACCGGCCCCAACGGAGAGGCGGCGCTCTACATGGCGGCGGCGAGATGCAGCCCAGGTATCGTAAGCCGGCTGCTGCGAATTGAGGGGGCGTCGTGTGAAGGACCAAATGGGCAAACGGCTTTACATACTGCCGTGTCGAGTGCGTGCTTCGGTATGCTTAGATTCTCCCAGCTTCGCTATGGTTGCTCTCTTTTGCAAATTGACTCCTAAATGTTTTAAAAAGTATACTAAACTTATTTAGTTACTTTTTTCTGAGTTTTGGAATTATAACTTTGGTACGTACGGGCCGAACCCGATACTTAGCCATGGAGTCACTCCAGTGTTCAGTTTTTCGCAAGCTTTCTCATGGCTCATCATCAATTAATTACGTGGGAGAAGAAAGAGTAAACTCCCAAGTAGTGTTTCATAAACAGAATGGAATTTCATAATCTTAGCGTATTCCCGAGTTCTTTTCTTTATTCTTTTCTTTTGTTTATGGTTAATTCATTATTCTCTTTCATAACAAGTACACATATGTCTAGTCCTTAATCTCTTGTGCTCAGAATTAATCACTGCACTGCATCACTAGGTACATGATGGAGGAGGTGAATAGGATATGTGTTTATGTGCTCAGAATTAATTCATTATTCTCTTTTGCAAATTGACTCCTTAAAATTTTAAAAAGAATACTAAACTTATTTAGTTACTTTTTTTCTGAGTTTTGGAATTATAACTTTGGTACGTACGGGCCGAACCCGATACTTAGCCATGGAGTCACTCCAGTGTTCAGTTTTTCGCAAGCTTTCTCATGGCTCATCATCAATTAATTACGTGGGAGAAGAAAGAGTAAACTCCCAAGTAGTGTTTCATAAACAGAATGGAATTTCATAATCTTAGCGTATTCCCGAGTTCTTTTCTTTATTCTTTTCTTTTGTTTATGGTTAATTCATTATTCTCTTTCATAACAAGTATGCATATGTGATATGTCTAGTCCTTAATCTCTTGTGCTCAAAATTAATCGCTGCACTGCATCACTAGGTACATGATGGAGGAGGTGAATAGGATATGTGTTTATGTGCTCAGAATTAATTCATTATTCTCTTTTGCAAATTGACTCCTTAAAATTTTAAAAAGAATACTAAACTTATTTAGTTACTTTTTTCTGAGTTTTGGAATTATAACTTTGGTACGTACGGGCCGAACCCGATGCTTCGCCATGGAGTCACTCCAGTGTTCAGTTTTTCGCAAGCTTTCTCATGGCTCATCATCAATTAATTACGTGGAGAAGAAAAAGTAAACTCCCAAGTAGTGTTTCATAAACAGAATGTAATTTCATAATCTTAGCGTATTCCCGAGTTCTTTTCTTTTGTTTATGGTTAATTCATTATTCTCTTTCATAACAAGTATACATATGTGATATGTCTAGTCCTTAATCTCTTGTGCTTAAAATTAATCGCTGCACTGCATCACTAGGTACACAAACAATGTCGAACCTGGAATTTACACACAACCCAAAATTGCTGACGGAGGTGCGATCCGACAACACCAACATACGGAATTCAGACGTCTCGCTCCTCCACATCACCGCTGGTGGCAACACACTACTCCATATTGCAGTCCTGCAAGGCAAGTTAAATTTAGTCAGAGAGGCCTTGAAGCAGATGCCGGAGCTCCTCAAGATGAAGAACGCACATGGAAATACTCCACTGCACTTGGCCTCGAGAGCCGGCCAAGTGGACATGGTCCTACTCTTCGTCTCTGTCGCTTCCTCATTGTCATCGCCGTTGTTGCATGAGTTGATCCACATGAGGAACAATTTTGGCAACACCGCCCTGCATGAGGCGGTGCTACATGACTGTGCCCCGGTCGTGGCTGTCCTGCTGAGGACGGCGCCAAGTGTGTCGGCGGTGTTGACCGGCCCCAACGGAGAGTCGGCGCTCCACATGGCGGCGGCAAGATGCAACCCGGGTATCGTAAGTCAGCTGCTGCAAATTGAAGGGGCGTCGTGTGAAGGACCAAATGGGCAAACGGCTTTGCATGCTGCCGTGTCGACTGCGTGCTACGGTATGCTTAGATCCGAGAAAATTTTCTAGGCGAGTCTCCGTTTAGGAATCATAGGCGGTGAAAATTTTCTAGGTTCATATTGTTTTATAATTTGTGTATAGCATAGGATGAGTTGATATTATACGAATTTTAAAATAAGATTAACGATAAGAATCTCTTCCGCTAGAAAAATTTTCCTTACATCCTCCTTCTTGTATATGGCGCCTCTCTTTTGGAAATTGACCCTTGAAAATTTTAAAAAGTATGGTAAACTTAATTAAAATATTGCAAACTAATCTTGAAAATTAAAGTGCGAATCTCTCAAATTTTTACATTCATAAATTTTTAAATTTATATAAATTGATTCTCCTAATTATTTCCACGCCTTTTATTGTTTGATTGATTCCAACCAAATGAGTGATAAAAGGAAATTAATGATATTTATTGATGCGGTCAAAATTACCAACAAGAGGTTATGAATGGAATATAATACCAAGTATGTCCTATCAATAATGATATAATGGTGTATCGAATTCTTGTAGTTGATAATGTGATTTTAGAGTCTAAGTCTAGCTTTTATTTGATTTCTTGCCTATGAAAAAAAAACTAAGAAAAGTTGTATTGATTCTTTTCTTAGAGAAGGCACTTTCATTGGTTAACAAGATGCCAGCATTGCTGGCTAAAGCTGATAACGATGGAAATACGCCTCTACACCTGGCAGCCTTGTATGGTCACCGTAGAATGGCACAACTCCTACTAGAGGGTGATGTTTTGGCCGTTCACTCGCGAGACAAGAATGGGATAACCCCGATACACATCGCGACAAACTACGGGCACCTGAGCGTTGTTCAGTGTTTGATAGACAAGTGTCCTGATTGTGTGGAGCTAGTGGACAATAATGGCTACAACTTTTTCCACGTGGCTATCATAAAAGGGGTTGTAAGTATTATCGACCATGTTCTTGCATCGGCAACTCTGATTAAGCTAGTCAACATGCCTGACAAAGACGGCAACACCCCCCTGCATCTCGCTGTGCTATTCGGGAGCAGGGTAGTAGTGAACAAGTTGTTGTCGCGCACAGAATTTGTAACCAGTGAGATCAACCACTTGGGCGACACTGCGTTGGACGTTGTCATGTACACCGTGTCAGAGAAATCGCAAGTAGCACAAAGAATGGTATGTAGTGTGGCAGAATAAATATTCAGACTAGTATATGTATGATTACGTTGTTTTTTGCAGATGGAGTTACTAGGAGCTACTTCTTTTGAGTTCATTGATCCCTTAAGGTTCAGTCCACGACGGCTTAAGCAAATACTAGGCTGTTTGGCTCCCGAAATCGGCCAAGCTGATGTTCAAGAGTTATCGGTGTTGGCAATGTTCATAGCCACCGCCACGTTTGCTGCAGTATTTGCTTTGCCAGGGGGCTACCAGAGTGACCAGGGGGAGGATCCCGGCATGGCCTGGCTGAGCAAAAGAGCTGCCTTTGATGCATTTCTTACTTTTGATGCCTTTGCCATGATTATCTCCTTGTTCGTTACCTATAAAGTTAGTGGGCCATTGCGTCCGAGCGCGAGCCAAGCGATTTATGACATCGGTTTGCTCAGGTACTAAATAAATAATTTCTTACATTACTCCTTTCTTTCGTGTTTTGGATCAATGGCGGAATTCTGCACGCATGCAGGTACGCGATCCCTGCGTTGATGGCGGCGTTCGCGTGCGGCGTGTACGTGGTGATCGCCGCTAAGCGACTCAGTTTGGCCGCCGTCATCTGCGTGATGGTGTTGGCACCCTTGTTCTTCACCATAGTTCGCCAGCTGCGGTCCCAAGTCGAGGATATTATGAGATTCAGGCATATGAAAAACCGCACAAGCCATGCCTACGTCCAAACTATGGTCCTTCTCCCTTTCGGCTCCGCTCTCTTTTATTTTAGACCAAGTAGCCCCTTCCACTGCATTTATGAGACACTTGTTATTTTCCGGTTGGGTCCCATAAAATTTGGCAGGTACGACGTGGCATGGGACGTCGTCGCTAACCACGAATGGGGCTTTTCCATCACTGAGCGCACGGCGCGTGCGTAGCAGCTAAATTATATTATGCCACGTGTAATGGTAATGGAGCTACTAGCTTTGGATTACTACCTATGGACGTAATCATGGTATTAAAATATTTATATCGCACTCATTATCATTTTATTAGGCGCAATGTACTTAATTAGTATATGACGTGATGTCTAAGCAATTTAGGTCAAATTTGCTAGCATCATCTGCTATCGTACTAGTGTCTGTAACTATATATTTGTAACAACAGATACACAATTCCCTTTTACATTTGCAGTTCGTCTGGGCTACGCCACTTAACAAAGTGCAACTAGGGTTTTTCTCATCATCCAACTATTGTTAAAGTCAAACTCTTGCAGAAACACTATGTGACTTGTCTAATCAGTTGAGAATGTATCGCACTACTTAGAGCTACATCATCCTTTCTCTTTTCTTTATTCTTTTCTGGTTAATATATTTTTCTCTTCTCTATGATAAACACAAACACTACTCTACTGATTGACAATATTATAATAATTTACTTTCTTAAGCTCCGAGTAAATATAGCATCTTTAAAACTAAATAAAAAACCTATAGTGTTCTTTCAGTCATCAAGATTAGTAGGGGATGAGTAAAATATATCTTAATTCAAAATACCTTTAATATATACAGTAAAGATTATTTTGATAGCAGCAGGGAGCTTAGTTCTTAATATTATTACCTTTTTTGATGAAAATTTTGTAAATTATTTTAAACATGGTGTTAATATGCTCATGATATTCTATTATTTTCATTTTTTTAAAAAAAAATATACACCTAAGATAAATTTTTTTAAAAATTTAAAACTTTTGATATATGACCAACAAAAATATTAGAAATGCTAGTAATAATAGTAATAAGTTTGTTGTCACGAATGGTGCCTTTCTTTTCAATTTTATTTGTTTTCCATATTTTTATGTAATAGAAGCTCCTTTTAGTTGGGTATGCACTTATCTATTGTCATGGATCCTAACGAGTCTAACTGATATTATTAAGTTAGCAACGATGGGGATCAGAGGCCAACACAAGTTCAACATTATTGTCCCCCACGGATGCAAGAGCCCAATGGCAAAGCCACTCTATGTCGAACTTTTAGTCCTCATCGCCTCAATCGCTTTGCTCGTTTTTGCTGATCCTTGGGCTACGCCGACGCCGCTTCTCCAGCACGGTGTTCATCAAGTTCCCAGTCATGGTGGGCAACACGCTATCAAACGCCTTGGTCTCATACACCACTAGGCTGATGCAGTCTTCCACTTCCGGGAACAAACTCTTCATCGTGTGGGGCCTATTCTTGATCATGTTTCTCAGCTCTGTCGACTCCATCTCCGCCTTCAATCTGCAAGACAACAACAAGTGGCCCATGTTCTACATGCAGCTGATTCTATAGATTATTTGGGTTTATTTGTTGTGGGTTGAGTACTTCAAAACGAGCCCACCCAATAAAGCTCCAATGGTTCTTTTCTTGATCTCTTGTGCACAAGTATTGCGGTGGGTCAGCAGATCGATGATTCTCAGATTAAGATGGAGCACTAAACTGGTGGCTGATTACATGCGCTCTGAGCACAAATTGAATACTAGAGACCCATTGATCCCGTCCTCATGGCGTGGCAAATATTGATATAAATTATTTTATTACTGTTCAAAAATTGTCTTTCACCCGTATACAAGAGATTGATACAAACTATTTTATCCCTATTCAAAAATTATAAAATTATGTCTTCAGTAATCTTTCTAGCATCAACAGTCACAAACCCTTAACATTATGACTAAATACCATAATCTAAACAAATAAACCAGCAAGAGGGATATCCTCAATTATGAGAGCAAACTTTGGGTGAAAGTTATTACTGTCAAGTATGGTCCTTGTCACCATAGACAACCAAGTACTACCAAAAATTTCAACCTAACCTGAAAGGGTCCTATCAAGGACCTTTAAATGACAAGAGGATGACAAGTATCCGAGCTGTTGTTTCATTACCACTCCGCAGTTGCTTGCTGTAAGAATGCATGCATAGCATAAAGCTATCAATGCCATATAATTGAGAAACAGATAGCCTCGAATTCCTGATTTCCTTCTTTGATATGATGCTTAACAGCCGCCCCCCCATCCAAATTTTAGGTCATTAATTCCTTTCAGTGTACGGTAAAATAATGATTTTTTTCATATGCAGCGTGGTCCGTTCATACAAGAGTATGTTGGTTCCCAGGGATTAGAAGGAAAAAGAAGTCAATTATTTTGGTTTCGACACTCTGCTTATCTTCACAATATACAGCAATTTCTTTGTCGCTTTCAGGGAAAGGTATACCGAAAACCCACTTGTCATCTTTTATTTTCTTTTCTGTGGTAACTATAGCATCCTCGGGCTCTCAGCAAAAGTTCTTTTTTCTTTTCAAAAACATACACTAAGTCAAAATTTTGATCCGGGGTTTTAAGCAACTCTCATGTATCTTTTATGAGCAAGAGTGCTCTCATATTGTAAGGCAAAAATTCTATTTTTCTTTTTGATGGGAGCCAAATAATTTGTTTTAGCCTGTTTAATGATTTTTTTACACTCGAATATCCTTTTTTAATCTTTCGTAAGATTCCAGGAATTTGCTTTCCTTAGCAGGAATTGAGATTCTTTGAAAGAACTCAACCAAATCCTATTGAAATTTTCCCTTTTTTTCTTTATGGATCAATTTTTGATAGGTTCTTTTTACTAACTCACAGTAAGGACCTGGTATAGAAGTTCAACTTAGTAAAGCCAAATTTCACATAGGGATTTCCATTGAGCGACTTGTCTAGGATTTTAACCTTCATTAGGATATTTTGTTTGTATTGAGATTTTTTTTTTTTTTTGCTCAACAATCTGAGTTTTGGATTTTTATCAAATCCTTATTAGGATTACCGGCTTCTCTTAGAAGAAATTTGATTGACTCTTTTTTTTTAATGAGAGTTTTATTTGCTAGAATTTTCTTACAGGAGTTTACTCTCCATGATATGATTTTCTTAGGAATTTATTCTTCGTGATTTTTTGATGGAGTTCACTTTCATTAAAATGATTTTCATAGGAGTTTATTCTTCATGATTTTTTTATTAAAGTTCACTCTCCATGAGATAATTTTCATAGGAGTTTATTCTACATGATTTTTTGATTAGAGTTCACTTCTTCATTAGATGATTTTTATAAGTGTTTACTCTCCGTGAGATAATTTTCATAATAGTTTACTTTTCATGATTTTTTTTAAAAATGGCACAATATAGAATAACCAAATGAAATAAATTACCTGGTTTGTTATATTCTTCCTTTCTCTCACAAAACTGTTGCTTCAAACGTCTTCCTCGCGTGAACCCAAAAAAGTCTTTTTTTATTTTTTTTTATTTTTTATTAAGCTCTACTTACATAGCCTCCTCTATTTTAAATCAAATACTTTGCTTGCAAGCCTATGCTTATATAGCCTTTTACTATGCTATTTTTAATCAAATACTGTGCCACATTTCCCACTTCGCTTGTTTGTTATATGTATATATATATATATACACTTTCCCGTTCATGCTGCTAAGAATTCAGCCATTGACTTCTAAAAATAGTTGATTGCTTGGGGAAAAAATTAGATATTTATTATGCTTTTTTGGTTATAGCCTCTTCATAGTCAAAATAGCGTATTTTGACCTAATTTCATTTGCACTATTTTTTTTTTGCCATGCCTCCTTATGCGCCACATTGCAGTCAAAATTTATAATTTTGACTAAAACATGATTAGTGTTTCTGCATGCTAGCACAACGATCAAAATTGCTGGCTTACAATCACAACAATTGTAAATTATTTCTTTATTATTATTTTTTATTTTTTATTTTTTTTCCTTTCAATAATTACATTTAGGAATTCCTCTAAGATTTCTATATAAGAAAAAGGTAAATTTTTCATAAGATTTTTTATTTTAAAGTGTTTATTATGTTCTTAATGAAACCCATTCTAACCTAGATGATAAGTGTCACGCCCATAATTACGGTAATATTTTTTTAAATATTACCCACATGAGTCAACGCTTGACTCGAGTCCGAATACACCCACACAGGGGTCGCAACGGTCGAAATCGCTAGATTGAGCGCGACTGGCGGAGTCGATTCCCAGCCCGACTATGAACTCAACTAGGATCACTGTCGTTCCAACACGGCTTAGGTCAATGCCGATGATTCACCGGGAACCGGTGTCGTTGAATCAACCTGGGTTCACCCGAACCCAAACGGGACTCACCCGTAACCGACCGCATCAGACGGGGTCCGTAACAGAATCCGAACACACTTACTCGTCCACGGGTTAAGCCGGCGCCCGGCAAACACAGACGATTGACTAGTCGGCGTCGCACGCTGACGAAGGGTCCGGCCAGTACCTACACTCACACACCGGCGTGGAGGAAGGTCCGACCATAAGATCACTATCGGGAGTCACACGTGCGTGCACGTCGACCCAGGGACGAAACCGCCGCAAGCACGCCCCGCGTGCGTCCGCCGGCTGGCCATCCACCCTCACGCGAAGGTGAGGTGGGGCCGGAGAACAAGAAGCCGCCTCCAGCGGTTGGCAGCGTCGGAAGGAAGACCCGACGGCCAAGGAAGCCTTCCGCGAACTCGAAGCGCCGTCTAGATGCGCGCCGGCCAAAGGGAAGAGGATGCGCTCGCCCACCCTGCTGCAACTCCGCCGGGAGGGAGCGCCCCTACTAACGCCGGTGGGAGAATGCTCAGGCGGACGGCGGCTGAGAAACTACGCTCGACACGTCCTTCCGCTTGTACGAAGAAGATGGCGACGCTGCTTCACCGCTGCACGCAGACGAGATCCTGACCACCCACTGCTCCGCATAGAAGAGAGAACGGCCGCGGCCCGGCACAGGCAGAGAGAGGGGAGGCGGACGGCCTCGATCGCACGCAAGCGACGGCCGCCGCCGAACTGGGCCATCCGCACGCAGGCGGACGCTGGTCCCGGAACTTCTCGCGCGCAGGCGAGCCGGCGACCGGAGGGATAGAGGAGAGGCTCACCGGAGGAGCACGGCCACGTCAGGCAGGGCAGCTAGAGAAAGAAACCGTAAGGAGGCATCGCCGGGAGCGGCGCGCTCGACCGGAACAGAGGACGAAGGGAGAAGGAGAGTACCTTGGCGATCACCCGGCCGTCGGCTCCTTCTAGTCGATGAAGTGGTGGTGCCTGTTGGATTAATTAATTAAATATTAATTAATTAATTAAATCCAAAAATCTCTCATAAATCCTCTCACGCACACAACGTATATATTTTACTTAAAATATTAAAATCTATTTTAAACACACGTACTCGACTATTTTCAGTGGAGAATTAATTTACTATTCTTTAAATTAATCCACTTACCTATTTTGAGCATCTATTAATAGTTTCCAAATATTTAATTAATATTTTGGATAAAACTATTAATATTTTAATCAGTGAGTTTTCCCTATAAAAGGGAGGCTAGGATACTGGTTAAAATACATCAAGAGACTCTCAGATTCTCTAGCTCTGAAATTTCTCTCCAAACTCTCTTTCTCCATTTTGCTGCTAGAAGTTGAAAGTTGCTCCGACAGGGCTTCCACCGTCGCACCGGCAGGAAGCAAGCCCTGGTTGTATCTTCAAGGCGGATCTTCGACTAAGCCCGTGCGTGGGACGAAAATTGCCTTAGGACAGACGATACGTCGCCTCCAGGTTCTTTTAAATTAATGCTAATTTATTTCATAGTTGATAGTTTTATATTTGCAGGAATTAGAGTTAACAACAATCTAAGGCAATTTTTTTCTATTATCTAATTAATTTCTGCACTTAATTATCAACTCTGCCAAAGTTTAAAATCGATTTCACTGTTTTATATAGTTTTAATTGATTTGAATCATATATTTACGGTTTAATCGATTTCGGATTCACTGTGCACCGTTTGATCTGAATTCTACGGTCCTGATCACTCCCGATTTTTTCCTCCGATTCACTGTGTGCTCGTGCGCCGCCCGTGCGCGTCACGCGCTTCGCACGTGCGTCCGCTTCGACGCCTCCGCGAGCTCTCTCGCGAGCGCGCCGTCGAGTGTTTTCGTCGTCGCCGGTTTTCACGGTTTTCCCGTCGATCTACGCCGCCATCCGAAGCATCGTTGGTTTCTTTGTCTTCGTCTCTCGCGTTCGAGCTCACGGCTCTCTTCGTGGACGCGGAGACAAATCGAATCGACGAGAAACGTCGTCGGAATCCTCTCGAGTTTTCTCGCCGTCGCCGATCTATTTTTTTGAGTTTCCGGAGCGATCGTCGACGATCAAAGTGTTTTTTGGTTTCGAAATCATTCTCATCTCGCCGCTGTATCTTTTCCCCACCTCGGCGCCTCTTCTCCAGGCCTCCGCCGCCCTGTAGAACCGCCGGACGGCCGCGCGAAAAGAATCGCCGCGCCGTCGCCCAAACCCTAAACGACGATAGCGTCGTGGGTCGGGTTTCGTTCTTTGGATCCGATCCGATTACCTTCGCGCCCGATCCGGTTCGCTTCTGTCTCGTTTTTTTTTCGAATTTCGGATCTCGGATCCGGGTTTTGTTTCTCTGCCCGCTCCGCTTCTCCGAAACTAAGTCGCGCGATCGCCGTCGATCTCAAGCGCGCATCTTGGTGCGATCTCGGCCGTCCATCTTCGGACGCGGAACGCGGCTCGACTCAGCCGCGCGCCTGCGCTCGGGTCGAACCAGATTCCGAGCCTAGACTCAATCTGACCCTAACCCGAGTCTGGTTCAATTTTATTTAATTCGAATTTCGATTTATTAATTGTTTTAGTGATTAATTAAATCCTAAAAATTCGGGAAAATTCAGGAAAATTCAGATAAAATTATCTTAATACATAGAAATTTTATTTGCATATTCTGATTGATTTACTTATGAGATCTGTTAAACTTTAATCGTTTCTCAAATCTGCTATAGTAAATAATTTTGTGTTTAATCCTTCATTTGTACTTGCATTTAATCATTAATTAACTGCATCAATAAATTTGTTATCGGCGCTGATTAAAACCCTAATCACGCCACCGCGCGTCACGCTGACATCACGCCCACGCGTGTACACACGCGCAGCGCACGTGACGCCAAAAACACTTTTGCTAAACGCGGTCGTGAGGAGTCGAACCCACGACTCGCACAAAGCGTGACCAGAGTGTCGTCGGAAGCTTGTTTAACATATACAACCATATATTATAGTTATATACAAGCTATTCTGCGACTGTTAATTCAACGCTTCCCCATCTAGCAATTAATTATTTTTAATCATATGCTAAATTTATTTATTCGTAATTAATCCTATTACATGCACGTCTTTAAGCCCTAGGCTTAATCTGTAATTCTTGTTTGCCCTATTAATTTCTGCTCATTTGAATCTGTATGCTTTTATTAGTTCTGTATTAAATCTCCAACTCGCATACTTATCTCTTGGGAGATCCTTTTCGCATTCTGAAATTAATCTATTTAAATTACATGATTGCATCGCATTTGTAATTACATTACTCCTCTAATCATATATATAATTAATCAGCATACGCTTTTCTAGTTCGATTCGATTAATTCTGCAAAATCCAATTAATCGCATGCTCTGTTAATCAATCTTAATGTGTCTTTAATTAATCGTATTATCTCTAATTGCTGCATCAATTTCTCCTCGTGCTTAATTCTTGCAATCTCGTATTTCGCTTTGGTTTTCTACTTGAGCCCTCAATCGGTGTCTGGTTTGGATTTGATCTAACGGATTGAATTTGCGACCGTTTTCGGATCCAAGCCGCAACCAATTTTGAAACCGTGTCGCTGTTCATGCTGCAAAATCCAACGTCGGGATTTGACCCGGTGCCGCGGCAGCCGCATGCCAGTCTCGCAATCCCCTCGCACACGTGCAACGCACACGTGTGGGCGTATGCGCTCAAGGCGAAAAACTCGCCCGATAATCGCTGCTTCAAGGGATTTGACCCTGCAAAGTGCGGACGGCCGCGGATTTTGCGCGAGCGGGCTGTCGGACGTGCGCAGCCTTGGATCTTCATCTTATAATAGTAAACATTTTCCTTATATCGAATTGCTGATACACGGTTTATTCCAAATTGATTGTTTAAATTTCTGATTTAAATTGCGTAATCAAATTTGCATTCGGATATGATTTAGTATAATCTTAAATCTCCTTATTTGTATAGTGCATGCATCTGATTTCACACTTTCTCCAAATCAGATTTCACTCACTCTCTCCAAATCTTAACTTGATTTGGCATTCCAATTTCGTAGACCTGGATTTTAATTACTGTTAAATATTCATAATTACATTGCTAATATGCAATCAGATTTGCATTTTGATTATTAATCTGAGTCTACACATCTCTTAGTATATTGGGATCTATTTGGTATAATTCTTGTTTTATTAGCTGATTTATGTTAGATTTGCATATTGGCATTAAGTAAATCTGATTTGCTGATCTTTATCGTCAAGTTCATTATTTGCATGCAGTATAAAGAATTTTTAACCTGTATCTGCATGTTAGATTTACTGCTGATGTTAATTATTATTATATCACTTTTATGTGCAAATAAACCCTAAGGTATGCTCTGTGCCCTCGTGCGTGTTAGCACATGATGCTTGCACAACTGGCACACATGGAGGGAAATGCGTGATGTCCATTCAAGTTCACACACGATTTATGCACGTGCACATGACTAGCATGACAATCAGACATTGCTTACTATATAAGTTCATACATTCTATTCATATTATTTGCTTCAATGCATTTGTTTTGCATCAATAATTCCTATTCTAATTTATGTTATTAGTCAATTACAAAAATATATATTAATTGCCTGTTGAAAATCCAATACTTTCATATTGCCTCCAACTTAATTCTTTTAGACATTATCTAATACTTTAGTGACTCTCTATGAAACTTGAAATATTATCTGAAATTCTTTCAAATGTGGAGGTGAAATTCTTTCGAATGTGGGGGTGGTTGACTAAAGTCAATGCACTAGAAATCAAAAGAAAGAATTTGAAGCTAAGTCTATTGGTCTAGAATATTTTCTAGATTCTAATACATATTGGTCAATGTTGTTAAAACTGACAGCTATCTTGCTGTCAGCTTCACAAAAGGTTTGAATCAAACCAAAGTAGAGGCTGCATCGACAGGTATGGGAATTACTGAAATTTCATAAATTGCTATATATCCGCTTTATGATTTATGTACATACATTGCAAAAGGAGTGGCCGAAATGGCTTGACTCGTAAAAGGTTGATGCACTGAGCACAACATCGCCTATGGCTTGACCTAAGGCATATCTGGAACTTAGATTCCAGAAACATCGAGGGGAATGGGGATAGTCTAAATGGGCCCTCCTACGGTGGCAACCCAACCTCCGTGAAAGGTAGACCCTGGAAAGAGGTTTTGAATGGGTAACAACAAGCTGACTGGTTGGCCAAGGAGTACAAATTTTAAAAATTTGTGAAAACACTATTGTGTTGTTGGAACTATATAAAGGTTCCAATGCCCTATTCCTAAGGTAATGATAGTACTCCTATGTAGAGGAAGGATGAGCTTTAAACTCTTAAAGAAACCTATGGGTGACTCTACACACCTATTATAAAGTTTCTCCTATATGTGAGTTTCTGTATACGGCCGCAGACTAGAGACTTGACACCTCTAGCAAACTCACAAGAATAAGATATATGCGCACGGCCAAAAATGTGCAACACCGCGTCGTAGTTAACTGTATCATGTGTGCACCGTTCAATGCTGGGCCAAAAGGAATGTAGTTCAAGACCTGGTTCACTTCATTCCTTCCAGCAGAGTTCCGTGGACTAAGTGTGTTGAGCACTGCTCTTCCCTGACCGCGTGATATAAACTTCAAGCAGCAGTTTCATTTCTTTTATCGTATGTTTTCTATTTTCTCGTTCGTTCGTTTTCAAGATTTATTGGATTTAGTGGGGGATTGTTGGATTAATTAATTAAATATTAATTAATTAATTAAATCCAAAAATCTCTCATAAATCCTCTCACGCACACAACGTATATATTTTGCTTAAAATATTAAAATCTATTTTAAACACACGTACTCGACTATTTTCAGTGGAGAATTAATTTACTATTCTTTAAATTAATCCACTTACCTATTTTGAGCATCTATTAATAGTTTCCAAATATTTAATTAATATTTTGGATAAAACTATTAATATTTTAATCAGTGAGTTTTCCCTATAAAAGGGAGGCTAGGATACTGGTTAAAATACATCAAGAGACTCTCAGATTCTCTAGCTCTGAAATTTCTCTCCAAACTCTCTTTCTCCATTTTGCTGCTAGAAGTTGAAAGTTGCTCCGACAGGGCTTCCACCGTCGCACCGGCAGGAAGCTAGCCCTGGTTGTATCTTCAAGGCGGATCTTCGACTAAGCCCGTGCGTGGGACGAAAATTGCCTTAGGACAGACGATACGTCGCCTCCAAGTTCTTTTAAATTAATGCTAATTTATTTCATAGTTGATAGTTTTATATTTTCAGGAATTAGAGTTAACAACAAAGTGCCGCCACCTTCCGAGGCGGTCTGAAGCTTGCCGACGACGGAGACGATGGCAGCGACGGTGACGAGGCAACGATGACGCAGGGGAAACAGGGTTCTCCAGGGCCTCCTACCACCCGCCAACACCACCGGAGCCCGGAGAACAGCCGTCGACGAACGTCCGACGGAGACGATGATCGGAGATCGGAGAGAGAGAGAGAGCCGTTTGGTGTTTTCCCCGCGCGTCAAAGAAGACGACGCCGCGTCGTCTTTTTCTTTTTCCTACGTGCAGCCGCCCATGCCATGCACGCGGACCGAGGTCACATTGTCCCATTAGCGTCCAATGCACGCGACGCGAGTAACCCGCCCAATGCAGGAATGGATGCGGGCTGCGCCCGACCCGATCCACAACCCTGTTGATAGCATAGGAATGGGCTAGCTAATTGGCCTGGAAATTGGGCTGCACTCCATTTCTGGCCCATAGGCCTAACAATAAGAGTAAGACATGAATGTTATAACTCAAGAGCAAAAGAAAATAAGCTTTATTATAATCTAAGCAATCGAAAGGTGTTTATCAATATACATACAGATTATGACAAAAGAAGCAATACAAAAATATCAAAACTACTCTAATTTTGTTCCATCTTTAGAAGAAAATGAGAATAAAGAAAGAATTGATGTCAACACTCCTCCATCATCACACTAGGTCGTAAAGATAAAAGGAAGTTTAAGTAGAAGACATCTACGCATTACGAAGCTTGAATATATATCAAGAAATTGAGAAAAGTAATAAGATTATATTTGCTTGTCATTTTAAAATTCTTGGGCCCATTAATTTTAATAAAACAATTATATTTAAAAAATAGAGAAAAAAGTCATGAATGAAAAGATAAAAATAATTAAGAAGAATAATATTTGGGAGTTAACAACTATTCCCAACCTCTACATTGCCTATGTGTGACGTGGCAAGTCCCTCTGTCCACCTGCATGCGGACGGGTTTCTTCCTTGTAGAGGTCGGTCTGGGGCACTCCATTCGTGTATGCGGGAACGTGATTTGTTGGCTTTGGTGATTGTTTTTACCGACTATTCGTCGGCGGTCTTGGGGAGTTTTGACACTGAAGGCCCGCATCCGTCTGAACCCACTAGATGCCTGTACGTTCAAACTTCCATGCCAAGCCCTATTGGATCGGCAAATCTCATCGACGATTTTGATCGTTGGCTGGGAGAATGGTTTGAGGATTCTTTCACACCGGTCATGCTTAATTTTCAGCTTTGTGTGCTCCTGCATGAGTGTGAATATGTGATTGCACTCGAGTCAAATGTTAATTCATACGTATTTTTATAAAAATTTATTACTGTAATTATGGGTGAGACAGTTAGTGCCTTTTGTGTGTATGACAAAATAATGATTTTTTTTCTCATTACATATTTATTAAATGCAGCGTGGTCCTTTCATCCAAGAGTATGACAAGTCTTCGACTCACGCCAAACATAGTCAACCTTCAAAATCACAAATTTTTTTGACTTGATTCAATGTGAACCACATGTTATACACGCAGCATCATTTAAAGTGTTGGTTCCTACGGATTATAAGGAAAAAAAGAACTCTATTGTTTTGGTTTCACCACTCTGCTTATCTTCACAATATCCAGCAATTTCTTTGTCGCCTTCGAAAAGGTATACCGAAAACCCACTTGTCATCTTTTAATTTCTTTCTTTGGAAAATTTAGCATCCTACTTCTATTGACTGTCTATGCAGTTTGGATGACTTTTGTGTGCTGTAATTTTACAAACTCTAAGTTGCAATTTATTTTTATCCTGATCTTTATTTAAAATATGAAGTTCGAGCCTCCTCGGGCCCTCAGCAAAAGTTTTTTTTTTTAAAAAAAAAAACCATTCACTCAGTCAAAATTTTAATTGGGTTTTTTTAAGCAACTCTCATGTATCTTTTATAAGCAAGAGTGCTTTCATATTGTAAGGCAAAAATTCTATTTTCCCTTTTGATAGGCATCAAATAATTTGTTTTAGCCTGTTTGAGGATGTTTTTTTGCTCTCGAAGATCCTTGATTAAGAATTTAGTTTAATTGTGAATGGTATATGTATTCCTTGTTTTACACTTTGATGTTGATTTTAAACCATATTTATGTGTGAAATAGTTCATTTGTATTAAGGTTAAATCTAGTTAGCTCAAATCAAAATCAAAAATTTTAATTTGGTTTGAAGTCCGATTTAATAAAAATCGGTTTGATGTTATTTTAAGAAAATTTAGAAAATAAAAATGTTGCTCTAAATTGCATTGGTTCGAAGCAAGTTAACCCAATTGGACATGTATAATTGATGATCTTAAAATAATTTCAAGGAGAAATAAAAAAAAAAAAGAGATGAGGAAGATAGACTCGATCAGACAATCAACACATGTACAATCAAAACAGTTAAAAGCACGTTTCATTAATTATTAATTCGCCTTCATGCACGTCATTTTCCATTAAATTAATCAATTCCATCTTAATTTGTCACCACTCAACAGCCTATTCTAAACTTTGAATAATTAAATTAAAATATGCAATTGCAGATTTTCTAGAAACCCCATCCAAAAAGAAAAGCCTTGCCCATTCTCTCACACACCAACCTTCGTGAGATCCCTTATGTGGGCCCTGCCTATTGACAAACCAAAAGATAGGTACGTGTTTGCGCAACAGAAAAAAAAAAACTTGAATCGTAAGTTTCAGGCAACCACGCTCGCGTCAGTGCTTCTCTGACTCGGATCAGAGGGCCGGTGAACCTGGTTAAAAGCCGCGAGTACCCCTGAGGGAATTCTTCTTGCCGTCGGATTGAGATCGGAGGGTGCCGAGCACGGCGCCAGCGGTTTCTGACGACTCGTGCATGACGGCGTCAGAGCTAAGAGGTCGCAACGCGCCATGCGTGTCACGTGCGAAGGCAAAGAGATCACTTGACAAGGAATAAGGGAAGAAATGGCCCTAGATACCCAGCTTATTTTTTATAAGTTAGGTATCTTAATCCCCATTCATTCAGCTTTATTGGTGGATATAAATCTCGATGTAAATTTTATACTTATCCAAGTCTTTGTGATTTGGATATGGAGGCTTATGAGCAGAGAATAAGAAATTATTTTTATCATTCGCGAAGTAGAAACTGACGAGATCGGAGAGAGAGAGAGAAAGGAAATTGAGTGATTTTGCTTCAGTTTGGGGGAGAACTGCAGAGGAGAACTGCAAGGTGAGATTGGCGATTTATAATGCTTTTTTTCATTCTTTTTTGTGTATTTTTTGAGAAAATATTTATCTGATTTATAAGTCAATGTATTCTATTTTAATTTATTTTCCTATAATTATCATTTAACATGCTTATCCAAATTCATTAGGTGGTTCTGATCAGATATAAGTTATTTAACCAAGTTCGTTTAATACATATGTTCAGTTTGTTCACATGCATGTATATAAACATACAAAGCAGGATCCGGATACTAACCTAGTCCGCAGCAACGTGCGAATGCAAATACCGCAGAGTCTTCGGAAAACCAAGGGTCAGCCTTGTACACATGAATTGAGATGTCGGCACAGATCTCAGAGTTCGCCGGAACAGTGCTATGCCGCCAGAACAGCAACGTCAGGTTTAGCACACATTAGAAAAAAGGGAGAAAGCTCACTGTGTGCCATAATGGCTCTCCGGAGCAACGAGCATCGCCGGAAAACACCATTTGGCGCATCAATGCCCAAGCCCTAACTCGCCGGACAAAATGGCAAGGGCAGACAAGGATCAACGCAACAGCAAGGTCAGTGCAGCGGATCGGAGGCGACGTTAGAAGGGAAGAGGCATCATTCAACGCTGGTAGAGAATGTCGCTAACGCCGAAAGGGATGAGGTTTCCGCGTCCGCAGCCCACGAAGTCGCACAAGGAGAGGGAAGCAGCGTCGGATCAGTTCGTAGGAAGCTCGGTTCAAAGTCACCGACGCAGGAGCTTGCCGAGGAATGTAGAGGCACGTTCTGCACGAGGAAACTAGAGACGAGGAAGGAAGCAAGAGCAGCATTCATTCGGTGATGGAGCCGAGTGACACGGAGAAAAGGCCTGTGCAGGGACCCTGCATTTCAATCAAAGGAAGAGGTCGGCCATCCTGTGTTCACGAATCTTGAAGCCACCTTAACCACACAAATCTCAAAGCAGTGCTAGTGATGCTTTAACCTGGGTTACTGCTTCTAGGGTTAACAACTTTTGAAACTGCAGAAACCTTCGTGCTTTGTCTCCTCGACTACCCGCCGAAACGGAACCTTTGTGCAGGCGTCGACCTCCCCAGAACCTTAAGTGTGAATTTCTCAACGTCGTCGACATTCCTCTCTGGAGCAGAAAATCATAGTCGACTACCTCAAGTGTGAAGAAATTCCTCTCCCGAGCTCTCCTCGTTGTCAACCTTCCTCTCCATCGCATCCTCGTTGCTGACCTTCTTCCCTTAAAGTATTATGGTGAAAAATATCCATTTGTATTTATGCATTTTTATTCTCCCAAAACCGCATAATGTAATATCGAGTTTATAGAATGTAAGTTTATTTTCAGTAGAATCTTATGATTGTTTGTAGTACAATCTAAGTTTGTTTCAGTAAGAAAAATAACGTAGAATGTAAGTGGGTTTAGTAAAATGTGACTTATTTTAATAGAATTTCATGTTGCTTTTAGTAGAATATGAATGAATAGGTTTTGGTTGAATATGAGTTGTTTTAGTAGAACTAAGTTGTTTTAGTATAATTTAATTTGCTTTTAGCAGAATATGAGTACACCATAGAATTTAAGTTGTTTTAGTAGAATTTAATTTGCTTTTAGCAGAATTTCAGTAGGTTTTGTGTAAAATATGAGTATACCGTAGAATTTTAGTTATTTTAGTAGAATTTAATTTGTTTTTAGTAGGTTTTGTGTAGAATATGAGTATACCATAGAATTTTAGTTATTTTAGTAGAATTTAATTTGTTTTTAGTAGGTTTTGTGTAGAATATGAGTATACCATTGAATTTTAGTTGTTTTAGTAGAATTTAATTTGTTTTTAGTAGAATATGAGTAGGTTTTGTGGTGTAATGTGAGTATAGCATAGAATATAAGTTATTTTTTGTAGTATCTAATATTTTTATCGCAGAGTATGAGTCGATCAAGCACAGAATCAGTTTCCAACTCAGATTCAGAATCGGCCACTTCTAGTTCGAGCAATAAAGTTCAAAAAGAAGTGCCCCAAATGCACCGTGTACAAAGAAAAGAAAACTCTGTACAAGTGGCCCATACTATTCTTAGTACATGTTCCTTGAAAAGGTTGCATAGTTGTATAGACAACTTAGCTATTGGTAATGTAATAAAGGAACGTCTGTTGGCCCATTCCACATATGAGCACTATAAGTTACTTTAGTTGTTTTTCTAATTCCATTCTATTTTTGATTGTAGCTGATATTTGATGTTATTTAGGATGATGTGGAACATGATCAATCATGTTGATTGTGTTGAGTTAGAAACTGAACCAAGTGGGTAGCCTCCCATTTTGGAGGATAAGGAGGCTATTTACAAAAAAACCACTGAGGAACTTGAGGCTCAACTTAGTCAGATTGTAGCTGACAATCAAAAGCTTATTGCTGATAACCAGAAGCTCCAGACGGATTTGTTGCAAGTGAATGAGGAGAAAGATGATATTGGAAATGCCTGCACAAGCCTTGGGGTAGATGTTAAGGATAAAAGCTGATTGTTCATTCTAGATAGAAGAACTTGAAAGGAGAAATGCTTAGCTTGTTGCAGACAATCAAAAGCTCCAAATGGATATGTTGCAACTAAGTAGGGATAATTCTGAATTGTCTTTTGATATTGATAAGAAGAATGCAGAGCTTGTTGAGGAGAATAACAAGCTGAAAGAGGAGATTCATACACTTAATAAGGATTCCAAAGATAGAGTGAAGGAAGAGAGTGAGGATAGTAGCTCAAGTGGGGATGCCTCTACTGATATCTCGAATATAGTGTTGGAGTTATATTTTCGGGAGACAAGAAAGAAGCGTATACAGAAATCTTCATGGGCAATAGTTAACCCATACACACAGGAAAAGAAGCGATTGAGGCTAGCCACAGAGGTAAAACTACGGCTTAAGAAGTTGTTATATTACTAGCTTGCATGGACATTTGGCCTGATCAATTTCGCTGAAATTTTTGGCAGGTGCTTACTATAGATGAGTCAGCCGAAGACATTCCAGTTGAGGACAAGGTAAGGGGGAATTTATTATTAAACACCAATAATGTCTAATTTACGGATACCTATCTTATACAGTTTAAGGGTCGAAAGGATTATGCTGGGAGAGACACTTTCAGAAGAACAAAGAACCCAACTGGAGGAATACATGTCATGGGACATGGAAGTTTGGCATGATCGTCAGCTAATGAGGTTCGATAAATGTCACTTATATAATGTCTTATTCGGTACGATGATTGTTGGAGATGTGAGTATCAGCACTTTCTTGCAGTTTGTACATATAAGGGTGTCAGCCTTATGTCTAGCTTCTAACATAATTCTATTGTTTGTAATTCAATAGGTTATTGATGCATATGTAGGATTGCTACTTGGTAGATCACAGAAGAATAAGAGGAAATTTAAACCATTTGCTTATATATCTCATACGTCCCAAACCGATTACAAGACTGGTCGATTTAGATGTTCATATACATAGTTAGAGCACTTGAATAAGAAAATTGTTAATCGCTTAAAAAGAGTATTTTCACCGATATATGACAAGAGTCATAGGTTCTTACTACATATCAACTTGAAGGACTCTCAGTTGTATGTGCACAATTCTATGAATTCAAGTGCAACTAATAAGAGAGCCGTGCTTGACTATGTAAGCATGAATGTCCTTTATTTCTTTTATAGGTAGAAAAAAAGATTCTCAATATCTCTTCATTACTTACATTGCAGCTTGCCTCCATTTTTTTAGGTTGCTGTCCTCCGAGGCCATTTCCGATGTCAAAGTAATGGCAAAATAGATATCGGCAACTGGCCGATTGTGTGGGATAATAGTTGCCTGAAGCAATATGCTGGCACAGATTGCGGATTTTTTATAATGAAGTATGTTGAATGTATAACAAATGACAGAGATTTTGACTTCACTCAAGATGATGTGCACAAATTATGGGCAACAATTGCATTAGACCTCTTTAGAGGGTGTATATAGCATTCAGGAATGGTGTGATGGATGTAACATGGATTCTGTTTTTGTTTGTACATACTTTGAAATACATATTTTGTGGATAGATTCTAATTTATTCAGTCAAATTCTACGAAAATGAGTTGCATTCTACTTCCTTCGATCAGATTCAATTAAAATGTGAATAGATTCTACTTTATTCAGTCAAATTCTATGAAAATGAGTTGCATTCTACTTCCTTCGGTAAGATTCAACGAAAATGTGAACAGATTCTACTTTATTTTGTCAAATTCTGCTATTATGATTTGTATTCTACTATATTTTGTATAGATTCTATGAAAATATGGGCAGATTCTACTTTAGTCTATCAAATTCTATGAATATGATTTGCATTCTACTATATTCTGTAGAGATTCTATGAAAATGTGGGCAGATTCTACTTTAGTCTGTCAAATTCAACGAATATTCTTTGTATTCTACTATATTCTGGACAGATTCTACGAAAATATGGACAAATTTTACTCTAGTCCGTCAAATTCTATGAATATGAGTTGCATTCTACTATATTATGTACATATTCTATGAAAATGTGGACAGATTCTACATTAGTCTATCAAATTCTACGAATATGAGTTGCATTCTACTATATTCTATGCATATTCCATGAATCATGGGTGGGGCATGATATTTATCACACTCGTGATTCTGTATGGAAAAGGGACAGAAAGAATCACGGGTGGGGCGTGATATTTATCACACCTGTGATTCTGTATGGTAATGATTCTAGATGGTACAGGGACAGTCGGATCGTCGAACCCGACAAGGTGATCATCGAACACATACAAAACTTGCGAATTTTTTAAGCCAGCCGGATTGTTGAACTAGCAGAGGCAATCGTCGAACCCGTACAGGACTTGAGAAATTATTCAAGCCAGCTGGATCGTCGAACCTAACAAGGCGATCATCGAACACATACAGAACTTGAGAATTTTTGAAGCCAGCGGGATCATCGAACCAGTAGAGGCGATCGTCAAACCCATATAGTACGCATGTCATATTTATCAAAATTCTCAAACTTTTAATGTTATTTCCCAAAATAGTTGATACATCGGAGCTTCACAAATTACGGGCAATAATTGCATTGGACCTCTTTAGAGGGTGTATAGAGCATTCAGGAATGGTGTGATGGATGTAACATGGATTCTGTTTCTGTTTGTACATACTTTGAAATACATGTTTTGTGGATAGATTCTAATTTACTCAGTCAAATTCTACGAAAATGAGTTGCATTCTACTTCTTTCTATCTGATTCAACGAAAATGTGAACATATTCTACTTTATTCGGTGAAATTCTACTATTATGATTTGCATTCTACTATATTCTATACAGATTCTATGAAAATATGGGCAGATTCTACTTTAGTATGTCAAATTCTACGAATATGATTTGCATTCTGCTATATTCTATAGAGATTCTACGAAAATGTGAGCAGATTCTACTTTAGTCTGTCAAATTCTATGAATATTCTTTGTATTCTACTATATTCTAGATAGATTCAACGAAAATGTGGACAGAATCTACTTTAGTCTATCAAATTCTATGAATATGAGTTGCATTCTACTATATTCTGTATATATTCTATGAAAATATGGACAGATTCTACTGTAGTTTATCAAATTCTACGAATATAAGTTGCATTCTACTATATTTTGTACATATTCCACAAATCACGGGTGGGGCGTGATATTTATCACACCCGTGATTCTATATGGAAAAGGGACAGAAAGAATCATAGGTGGGCCGTGATATTTATCACACTTGTGATTATGTATGGTAAAGGTACAGAAAGAATCATGGGTGGGGCGTGATATATATCACACCCATGATTCTGTATGATAAAGGGACAGAAAGAATCATGGGTGGGGCATGATATTTATCACACCCGTGATTCTTTGACTTAAAGGAATAGAAAGAATCACGGGTGCTGATTATTTCATTGAAAAAATGTCCTAGGCCCAGGAAAAATGTTCTAGGCACGGCCCGTGCCTAGGCAGCTTAAGCACGACAACGCATCCACCATTCAATGAATCGCAAAGCGAATCTACCATGCACACATCCCAAAGCACTCCACGCTCCATCAGAAGTTGAAATCATGACGCTGCCGTCACCTTCCATTCCGCTCCATCTACTGTTCTACTTCGTCTCACGTCCCTCTCCGTCTCCCATCCCTCTCCATCTCCGTAACCCTCTCGTAACCCAACCCAACCACAATTTATCTCTCTCCTCTTTTCTTTTCATCACCTCACTCTCGTCCCGCTCACTTCCCGCTCTCTCAAATTTCCTGCTCCCGTCCCACTCTCACTGAACCAAAGGAGAAACCCTAAACCCACCATCCTCCCTCACCCGCTCCCGTCCCTCTATCTCTAGCTTCCTCTTCTGTCGTGACAAGGGCCGTTGCTCCACCACCGTAACCCTCTCTAACATCGTTCTCCGTCGAGCTGAGAGTCGTAGCTCCTTCCCGGCCAGCATTTTTGCCGCCTTCTCCGTTAGTGCCGTGGTAAGAACATTTGATTTATTTTTATAGTATTATTATCTTCCTTCTAATAATATAGCGTTATTATCTTCCTTCTACTGACTTCATTCTCCGTCAAGGCTAGGGCCGTCGCTCCTTTCCGGCCAACTTAAGCACCTTTCTCTATCTCTACCATGGTAAGAACATTTGATTTATTTTTATAGCATTATTATCTTTCTTCTAACACTATAGCAGTATTATCTTCCATGTAACACTATAACATTTGATTTGTATGAAAATTTGTCTGAAATTAGTGATGTTCACGTAGAATGTCCAGTTCATGGTCAAACTTATGATGTTAGTTTTGAACTTATGACGGTAGAGTTGAATTTTGTCAAATATAGTTGAATTTGACTGAATTTTGATCATCACCTGCATGACGCCAATGAAATAGTATCAATTATAGTGAATATAATTCTGTGAATATTTGCACATGATTTTATTGCCGAACTTCATAAATATGTGCACATGAATTTTGATCGAAACTTGCATGGCTGATAGGGTTGGCCACAAGTGCACGGTTCTATCGTGTAATAAATAAGTATCAATCCCATAGGGACTAGGGGTCAAGTACTAACTAATCAGTCAATTAATAGCTAAGTGATCAAATAATGGAGAGAATTGCTAATGTCCTAGTGCAAGAAAGTAAATTAACGTAAGTAAGGAGCAAACAGGGTTTAAAGATCTCGAGAGAAGATCGGGGTTTTAGGTTTCACCACACTGAAGATTAATTGAAAGATAATGCTAAGAGTTTGAAATTATTTAATCCAGTTTCTTAAGGTAATTCCTCCTAAGGTATAGATCGTTTCCTCTCAGGCCACGATCCAGTATCTGACTTAACCCAAGTCTCCTACTCTCGTGGCTTACTAGGTTAAGCAGATTCATTGGGTTCTGTGAGGAATTATTGACTCCTCGAGTAATTTCGACCTACTTTCATGATCGAAACTATAAGCTAAATCTAAGGGGTTCCGACGATGAAGTTCACCTCTCAGTCCTTCCCCCAATGTCTATAACATATATATGCATAGCTAGTACACAGATATGAAATCAAGCAACTTAGAATTGAATAAGAATAAAGATGAACACAATAAATATATTAACTAAACATTGTCGAACAACATCCTTACAACGGGCTACGCCCAAACCCCAAAAATAAGCTTACGCTATAATATTCATTGTTAAACACATCAAATCTCTCAAATAAATCAAATTAAACCAGAGGGAAGACTAGATCCTTGATGGGAGAGGGCAAAGCATGATCCTCAGTGTCGAAACGAGGGAGAAATCGAGTCGGAGCATTCTCGCCATCAAGAAAATCGCCCGAAACCCTAGTTGTCACCGTTCATTCAAGTTCTTCTCAATCGCTCCACGAAATCGCGTGATCCTTGTCCCAAATTGTCTGTGGATAAGTTAGGAAGGTCTTCCCAAATTTTTGTCAAATTTCACTCCAAAAATAGCAAGAAACGGGTGAAAAACCGAACGGGTATAGCGAACTGCGGAAGCTTTAACGGCCGTGCATGGATGCATGGCCGTGCCCGTGAAGATGTCGGCGAACTTTGCTTTTTGGAAAATAACTCTTCACGGCCATGAATGTGTTTATGGGTATGCCCGTGAATGTCTTGTCAAGCTCTAAAAAGTTCGGCCGAGAACTTCACGGCCATGCATGAATGCACGGGCACGGCTATGAAGATCTTGGTGCAGTCTAGAGAAACAGAGTCATACACAGCCGTGAAGAGTGCAGAAAGCTCCGTTTGATTTGAAATTTGACTTACAACTTCGTCTCATCATAAGGAGTCATCCCATATCTTCAAATCTTCCAAATTCTACCAATTTTGGGGCAAAATCCCTATATTTCAACAAAACCAAGGAAAAGTGAAGATTCTGAAGAAAATGAAGCATTTAAGCAAATAAATGAGACAAAGCATGCATTTGACTTTAAAATAGTAATAGAATTAAGCCACAATATATCATATATATGCATGATATCAATGGCCCAAACTTGCATGGAGCTAGTTGAAATAGTGTTAAATAATGCACTAAATATAGTGAATTTGTACATTTTTTCAATCTCTAATTCCCTATTTTTGTTAAATAATGATATCGTCGAACTTCTTCTCATTTCGTCGAACATGACCCAAACCTAGCCATAATGAATGGACATTGTGTCATGTGTCTTGGATTCAATAGCGCTTAATTTATACATTTTTTCAATCTCTAATTCCCTGTTTTTGTTAATGCACGATATCTTCGAACTTCTTCTCATTTCATCGAACTTGACCCAAACCTGGCCACAATGAATGGACATTGTGTCATGTGACGTGGATGAAATAGTGCCTAATTTAGATATTTCTTTTCAATCTCTAATTCCCTGTTTTTGTTAATGCATGATATCGTTGAACTTGTTCTCATTTCGTCAAACTTGACCTAAACTTGACTCAACTTCACCCAAACCTGCCCACAATGAATGGACATTGTGTTATGTGACTTGGATGCAATAGTGCCTAATTTAGACATTTCTTTTCAATCTGTAATTCCCTGTTTTTGTTAATGCATGGTATCGTCGAATTTCTTCTCATTTCGTCGTACTTGACCCAAACTTGATCCAACTTGACCCAAGCCTGGCCACAATGAATGGACATTGTGTCATGTGACTTGGATGAAATATTGCCTAATTTAGACATTTTTTTCAATCCCTAATTCCCTATTTTGTTAATGCACGATATCGTCGAACTTCTTCTCATTTCGTCGAACGTGACCCAACTTGACCCAAACCTGCCCACAATGAATGGACATTGTGTCATGTGATTTGGATGCAATAGTGCCTAATTTAGACATTTCTTTTCAATCTCTAATTCCCTGTTTTTGTTAATGCACAATATCGTCGAACTTCTTCTCATTTCGTCGAACTTGACCAAAACCTAGCCATATTGAATGGACATTGTGTCATGTGACTTGGATGAAATAGTGCCTAATTTAGATATTTTTTTTCAATCTCTAATTCCCTGTTTTTATTAAATAATGATATCATTGAACTTCTTCTCATTTCGTCGAACTTGACCCAACTTAACCCAAACCTGCCCACAATGAATGGACATTGTGTCATGTGACTTGGATTCAATAGTGCTTAATTTATACATTTTTTTCAATCTCTAATTCTCTATTTTTGTTAATGCATGATATCGTCGAACTTTTTCTCATTTCGTCGAACTTGACCCAAACTTGCTAACAATGAATGGATATTGTGTCATGTGACATGGATGAAATAGTGCCTAATTTAGACATTTTTTTCAATCTCTAATTCCCTATTTTTGATAATGCACGATATTGTCGAACTTCTTCTCATTTCGTCGAACTTGACCCAAACCTGCTCACAATGAATGGACATTGTGCCATGTGACTTGGAGGCAATAGTGCCTAATTTAGACATTTCTTTTCAATCTCTAATTCCCTGTTTTTGTTAATGCACGATATCGTCGAACTTATTCTTATTTCGTCGAACTTGACCCAAACTTGACCCAAACCTACCCACAATGAATGGACATTGTGTCATGTGACCTGGATGAAATAGTGCCCAATTTAGTAATTTTTTTTGAATCTCTAATTCCCTATTTTTGTTAATGCATGATATCATCGAACTTCTTCTCATTTCGTCAAACTTGACCCAAACCTGCCGACAATGAATGGACATTGTGTCATGTGACTTGGATGCAATAGTGCCTAATTTAGACATTTCTTTTCAATCTCTAATTCCCTATTTTTGTTAATGCATGATATCGTTGAACTTCTTCTCATTTCGTCAAACTTGACCCAACTTGACCCAAACCTGCCCACAATGAATGGACATTGTGTCATGTGACTTGGATGAAATAGTGCCTAATTTAGATATTTTTTTCAATCTCTAATTTCCTGTTTTTGTTAAATAATGATATCATCGAACTTCTTATCATTTCGTCGAACTTGGCTCAATTTAACCCAAACTTACCCACAATGATTGTATGTCATGTGACTTGGATTCAATAGAGCTTGATCCCTTATGCGGTCCCTGCATGTTGACTTGTTACATTCTTTTACACACCAACCTTCGCGTGATCCCTTATGCGGTCCCTGCATGTTGACAAATCAAAAGACACGTACGTGTTTGCGAATAGGAAAAAAAACAAAAATCGTGAGTTTCAGTCAGTGCTTCTCTGACTCGGATAAGAGGGCCAGTCAACCTGATTTTTTTCTTGTTTTTGTCTCTATTTTTTATGAATTTGGATAAATTTGTCGAGCTATTTTGGTCTACTTTATTTAATGGTTATTAGGGCTTAAGCGTGAGCTAGGTTTTGGGGATTGGAGGTTGTGGTTAGCAACTGGTTTTGCATGGTGGAAAAGTTGCTAGTTTAAGTTGAAGATTAGGACGAAAGTTTGATTTTTGGCCTTCGCTTCGCATTCGTCTGTGTACTTGTCACTTTCAGGCTTGTTGCATGGTAAACACAATAGCTTTCCTCCCCACTTTTACATAATATACTTCAACTTGACGGGGTTATCCTAAGTAACAACTTTATGCCCTGTTTACCTGGGCGAACAGAAAGAACGAGAGAAGGGCAAAGGAGGAGGAAAAGAAATGGGAAAGGAAGGGAAGGGAAGACACGTGGTGTTCAAGAACAGAGAGAGGGCAGTTAGGCGGCAGGCAGGCAGAGGCGCAGCGAGGGCAGCAGGCAAGCGAGGCGAGGTCGGTGAGGAGCAGGCAGGCAAGGTCGGCGAGGTTGGCAAGGCGTAGGTAGGTGAGGTCGGCGAGGTGAAGTCGACGAGCGAGGTCGAGGCGTCGCCAGCATCCACGAGGCTAGATCCGTCAATGGCGAGGTTAGTGAAGCTAGGCGTCAGCATCCACGAGGCTGGATCCGTCACTGGAGAGGTCGGCGAGGTGAGGTCGATGAGTGAGGTTGGTGAGGTCGATGAGCGAGGTCGGCAATAAGGCGAGCGTGGCTAGGTCGGCAACGCGACTTGTGAGACAAGAAATGAATCAATCGAGTGGATCCAAACTCAAGGGAAAACGTCCTTGTTTTCCATCCATCCCTCTGTCTGTTTGCCCTAGTAAATAAGAGAAAAGAGTATTTTTTATCCTTTTCCTCTTCCTTTTCCTCCAAGTAAATAGGGTGTTAGTGCAGTCAATTATACCAAGTAGATGATGATACGAATAAATAATAGTTTGGTTGCGATCAACTTTAGTGCCGTCAAAGTCTAGGATGATGCAGACCGGATCTCTTGCCTTAAAGGAAGTATACCAGGCTCCTTGCTACGTTAAAATCTGACTTTCAGATGGTGACTTACTTTGCTGACTTGCTTGGCTGATCCATGGCCTACGAGAACCTCTTAACTCAGTTGACGTGGACCTGACCACCTCTGGCCTACTTGCCAAGCCGAGCTGTCAACCCTTATGATCAAGCTGCTGATGTGATGTAGACCATATGCGAGGAGCATAAATACTAGAGTGGGGGTTGCACAGTCCACTGTGAAGACTTCTTTTGAGTCATTCGATTCAGTTGGGTTGAATTTAGATTCTCCAATCAGAAGTGGAAAGAACAAGAACAAGCTTTCCTGATGGCCCAAGTTCCATCTTGTCCAAGTAGATGCTGAGACTCAACTTTCACCTGAGAGCTATTCAGTCATCAGCTATAATATTTTTGCTCAAATCTTCGGTGGCTCAAGGGATCCTCATATGACACTCTAAATAGGAGTATTTCGAGATAATAAAAAGAGGGAATAGGGGATCAGAATCAAAGAAGGAGAAGCAAGAGTCTTGCCTTCGTACCATGGAGGGGTGGTCCTCTATTATAGGTTAAGTTGATGGGCCATGATCCATACCGATGAAGCTACCCATCCCATTGGTGAGTTTGGGAATAGAATTTTAGGCCAGGCAGTTGGAGTACCTGAATCTTTGTAGGCTTGTTTGGGGATGGGTACAAACTCCCTGACTTAGCCTGAGATGAAAAATCTCATGTTTAGAAAGAAAAGTTTATAAAAAAAAGTTGTGTTAGTTACTGTCCTTTGATAGTGTATGTATCATAGATTTTATGTTTTCTTTCTTGTTTTCAAGTTGCTGGAAAATGTTAGACCCTGCCGCCACGGAATAGGTTTTGTGTACCTCAATTTATCTGTCTTAATGGGTCCATCGGAGAAGCTTCTTAATTTTGTGCATTTGAACTCTATCGGTGTCTATCTTGCTTAACTTTTGCATTGCCATCACCATTAGAATGGCTGAAGCAATGACTTTGGCAAGCTTAAAGAATCTATAATGACTTTATGAGGCTCAGAGTTGCATTGTCTTTGTTGCATACAGCCTTAAGAAACTTTGAGAAATAAGAAGTGATTTTGTTCACCAGTTATTGTTAATTCATAATAAGGAGTAAAATTGTGGCAGATACAGGAAATGGTGGTTATTTGCTATTATGTAAAATTCTTTTCATTATTATTAGAATAATCTAAAACTATCTTACTGCATAAAAAGTTGTGAAGAACTAAATAGAGCATGCCACCCTTTTTTTTTTATTAAGGAATCATGGATTTTATTGGTCATATAAAATATTAGGGTTGTTTAAAAGAAAATTGAAAAATCGAATCGAATCGAAAAATCGATCGAATCGAATCGACTGGGCGGTTAACCGAATGGGTCGGTTCAGTTTATGGTTAGTTTTTTTAATAGGATATTACGGTTCGGTCCGAATGGGTCGGTTTAGTTTATGGTTAGTTTTTTTAATAGGATATTACGGTTCATTTCAATTTCGTTCGAAGGAAAAAATTTACTAGGTTAACCAACCAACCGTGAGATACATATATATATTAAATTTAATAAATACCCGACACCGACTGACTGAAGCAATTCTGATTAGTGATTTTTGACCGAACTTTACTTTTCCAAATTCCAATAGGCTCAAGCCTCACGCAAATAACATTCAGTCATAAGTCAACTAGTCAAAGTGTCAAATAATAAATATTAAACAATTAAACATAACCCTAAAACCGTCAAATCTGTCAATTCACTCCCGCTGAGACTCGCTCCGCCGCTCGACGTTCGTAGCCTCGTAGTCGTCCGACACCCACTCACTCGCCGCTCGACGCTCCTGCGGTCACGCCCTATGCGGCTACACCCGACGTCGGACGCCCAGTAGGCAGGTACCCACCAGACACCAGTCGCCCGACATCCAGTCTCCCTACGCCGGATGCCCGACGCCCTCGGCCGTGATGCCTGAAGCCCAGTCTGGCAGTCGGCAATCTGGAACTTCTTGTGTTCTCGTGAGTTGCTATTTGACTATTTCAATATTTTGTAAGTTGATATTTGACATTGTGATTGTTGCAGTCCTTGGTCGGAGTTCAAAAAAGTCAGCGATCAAGCTCAGTGGCTAATGTTTTAAAGGAATACTGTCAAGCAATTTCACAGGTTTTCATGTGCCTGCTGGCTGACGAGAGCAATTTCACAGGTTTTCAACGGTTCGATTAACCGATCAACGGTTCAGTTAACTAATCATGACCACCCCTATAAAATATTAGTATAATATATATAATTGATTGCTTTATTTTTCGGATAATTAGTGTTCTTTGATAGCGTATGTATTATAGAATCATGTTTTCTTACTTATTTTCAAGTTGCTGGAAAATGTTAGATCCTGCCGCCAAGGAATAGGTTTTATGTACCTCAATTTATCTATGTTGATGAATCGATCAGACAAGCTTTTTAATTTTGGGCGTTTGAACTAATTGATGTGCTTAACTTTTGCATTACCACCACCATTAGAATGGCTGAAGCAATGACTTTGGCAAGCTTAAGGAGTCTATATTGATCTTATGAGGCTCAGAGTTGTATTGTCTATGTTGCATACAGCCTTAAGAAACTTTAAGAAAATAAGAAGTGATTTTGTTCACTAGTTATCCTTTAAGAATTAAGGAGGAAAAATGTGGCATGATGGACTCTCTGTTAGGAAGCTCGGGAAATTTTAAAATTTTAGAATATACAGTGGAAGTAATTCTCCGGAATAAGCTAGTCTCAAAATCTCAAAAAATCGAGCTTGCTAGGGGATCGGCACGATAAGAGAAAAAAGATATCTTTGAAGAGATTAGGTGATGAAGATGTATAGGCGCCTAAGCGTATACTCTTTACAGTCTCGCATATAATTGATCCCTTGATTTCTTTTCTTCCATGCCCAATGCTAGCGTCTATAAAAAGATTCATGCCTTAGGGAAGAAGTCTTTTCTTGCACACTTGAGACAACCAAAGGAAGAAGGTTACACCAATAGCCCAATCAGAGGAAGAAGGTTGCACCAAGAGCAAGGGGGAAGATGGAAGCCACGAAAGATCTCTATCCATTAACACCAGGAGAGGGAATTGTGCCAAGAGAAGGAACTTGTGGCAAAGAATCTTTTTATAGACTTCTTCCCTAAGGCATGAATCTTTTTATAAGGGGAAGGGTGATCGGTTAGGGTTTGGAGCAAAGAAAAGAATCTTAAAGTCTTTTCATAAGAGGATAAACGTAGAACAGCATTGTTTGGCAAAGGATATAAGCCCCGTTTGGTGCAGCTTTTTAGCTGCTTTTGCTGCCCACAAAAGCTAAATATGAAAAGTTAAAGGCGTTTGGATACCAGCTTCTAGGTTCCAAACCTAAAAGCTAGTGCTTCCTAGAGAAGTTAGAATTTAGGTGCTTCTGGGAACCTATTCCAGCTTCCTCGCACGCGATGCATTTTCGACCGGACTCCTCTTTCCCCTTCCTCACGCGCGATGCTGCAGTCGCCGGACCTTCTTCTCTTGCTCCTGACCTTCCGCCAGACCATCGACGCCGCCGACCTTCCTCTCGCCATAGCCTAATAGAGTGATAGTCAGAGCATCTACTGCCGACTTGACTCGCCGAAGGAGCCACCGGCGAGTCCAACTGGAGCGCCTCCTCGGGCGCAGTTGCTACGCTGAGGGAGAGAAGATGCCGCATATCACTCAAAGACTCGAGCAGACTCGCGCCGTGGTCGGCATGCACGTTCATGACCCCGAGGCGGCGGAGCTAGGCCAGGCAAGCTAAGTGGGCGATGATCCTCTCGTCGTCTGCGTCGATCGTCTTCAGAGTCTGCAAGGTCGAGGATAAGCGCTCGACCGTGGCGAAACCATCATACTATAAAGAACACATGATTCAGCAGAAGAAGGCCATTGAATATCCCAAAACAAAAACAACTACTTAACCCGACCTACAGGCATCGAGATCCAGCAAGGAGGAGATCCACCAAGCGAACCAGAGACAGCTGCGACTGCCGATCTGCTGTCACTGGCCGCGGCGAAGAAATCTGCTAGATGGGAGCTTCCACTTCAAGAAGATGAGGACAGGGGAGGAAACCCAAATATTTATGAGCAAAATGGATGATCAAGATTAAGACACTTAGCACAACGATAATCCAACGGTCAAGGTAAAAAAGGTATTTGTGAATTAGATGAATCGAGCTTCGATTCTCGGAGACGCCATCGAGTACGTGACGGATCTGCAGAAGCAACTGCAGGAGGAGCTGGAGCTCTAAGCTACTAGTTCCATATCTACTATAGTATTATTAATCAACTAATTTTATTTTTTATTTCATTGAAAGTCAAAGCTGCTGTGAGGGAAGGACATGATAGAAAGACACGAGTTACTTGGCAAGTGGAGGTCCCGGTTCACAATGGCGGGTTTTAAGCCTTACCCTCTCAGCTCTTATGTGAACTCAGTGATAAAGACTCTCTTGGGTTATTACTGGGACAAACCTTGCTGGAAAAAGATGGTGCGCTGCTCTTAGGTTGGAAGAAAAGGAACCTAATATCAGCTTCTGCTTGGCACTGATGTGCTACCATAAGATTGTTAAATGCTTGACAACTGATGCAGGATTTTCAACTAATTCCTCTCGTGCATTCAATGTTGAAATCCGAGTATTTGGAGATTGAGAGTCAGTGAAATGCTCAAATTTTTGTCATATTTGTTAGTTTTACATCTTCCTGTTTATGATTGCCCTGCGGGCACACATTATAGTTCAGGCTAGAGAATAAATTGGAGGTGTGCATTCGCCTGAGATTTTTGTATCTAGTCAGGTCAGGTTCTTTGATAGCAACTATATTGTAAATGTAAGATAATGGTCTCTCTAGTGGATGATCCAGCTTGTTCTAATGATCTCTTCCCGCAACAATCAAAGCACAGGAGAAATCTCAAAAACTTGACCTGGAAAAGGTTCAAAGTAGTATTCTGCTGTGATGATGTTAGCTTTGAACAAAAACTTGACCTGAAAAGGTCGAGCGCTGTGGTGCAATGGCGAAAAGGACCCTGAAAATTTTTTTTCCCACCTTATCCGGTAAAAGTAAACACAATTTTAGTTGTAATATTTTAATTGTAGCCATTTGGTAAAATCACACGAAAAATAGGAACATGGATAGAGAATCAGTAGAATAATTTTAGAATGAAACAAAGTTCGTCAGACGAAGAATGAAGAAGTTTCTATCTTTTTTTATGCTCGGTTGCAGATACAAGTAATGACCAAAAAGGATTGAAGATCGGAAGCAGCAATATTGGCAAGGAGAAAAAATTTCTAACAGAACTCATATTTCGAGACATTTGCAGCCGAGCTCAAATCCGATGAAGGCATTCGGAGACTCTTCTTTGAGTAGCTGTTCTTCCGGCCAACATCCACGAGCTTCTTGGCCTCCTCAACCCTCGTTCTCTTCACCAGCGCATCCACCACCCTCTGCAGTATCGGTGCATCCACAAAACACCGCCTGCTCATGCTATCGTAGCAGCATTTGAGCGCCAAATCGAGCTCGCCGGCCTCACAAAGGGAAGGAATAATGATCTCAAATGTCCCCCTATTTGGTGCGCAATCCTCCTTGGTAAAATCTGCAAGCAGCTTCTTTGCCGCGTCCAAGTTCCCGTCTTGGAAATAACCTTTGAGCAGTGCATTGAAAGAGAAAGCGTCGGGCTTCGGCCCGACGCGCTTCATCTGGTTAATGAGCTCGGCCGCCTCAGAAGTCTTGCCGCCTGTGACCAGCCACCTCAATTTCGCATTGAAACTCTTCGTATCAGGCTTGATGTTCTTCTTCTGCATCAAAGCCCATATCTTTTCGGCTTCGGAAGACCCTTTCGTCTCGTAAGCAGCCTGTAGGAGGATGTTGCAGGTGATCAGACAAGGGTGTACCCCGTTCCTCTCCATAAGGTCTACTGTGCCCAAGGCCGCATCAAAATCACCCTTTCCGCAGAGGGCGCCGATGAGTATGTTGTAGGATACGAGGTCAGGGGTGATGGAGGGGTCAGCGGCAGGGATGTCGTGGAAGGCCGCAGTAAGGCCGTCGACGTCCGCGGAGTCGGCGTAGGCGGTGAGGAGAGCGTTGAAGGACTTGACCGATCGGGGGGAGCCAAGAGAAGGAAGCTGGCTGAAGGTGGCGGCGGCGTGGGTGGGCATGGCGGCTTTACCGTAGAGGGAGATGAGGCGGACGGCGAAGCCCTCGCGGGCGAGATCAGAGGAGAATCGCTTCTGGGCCTCGATGATGGCCTCGACGGCGTCGGCGCGGCCAGCGCTGGCTAGGCGGCGGATAGCGATCTCGTATATCCGGTGACGGCAGCGGAAGCGGTAGGAGGAGGAAGCATCGATGAAGCCGGCGACGAGCTTATCGGGGTTGTGCTCGTGGAAGAGCTTGTTGATGGTTACGGAGAGCGGCTCAGTGTAGGAATGAGGGTTGGGATTAGAGTTCACCATCGTAGTGACGTTGGAGGAGAAGCTGCGGCCGAGGAAGCGGAGTCGGAGGCGAAAAGCCATCATTTTTTTGCTTCCCAGCAATCTTTCGGCAATCGGCGTCGAAGAGGGTTTTAGAAGGGGATCAGAGGGTTTGCACAGATCTTACAGCATGACGGATGCAGATCACAAATTGAAATCAATAATCAACGGCCAACAAGCAAGGTCGAACGGCTTTGTATTTACATGCTATCGAAATTAAGTAAATGTTTCAAAAAAAAAAAAATAAGTAAATGTTTTAACTAAATTAATTTTGTAAGTATTAAATATCTCATTTTTTATTTTCCAAACTTTTTGAAACTGAGAGTAGAACTAGATCCACTAATTAGGATAAATTCAATTATGGTCTACCATTGAGTTCGTGAATCACAATTAGACTTGATTTGCGATGGAGCATATTAAAAAATATATATATAAATTAGATGTCTTCCATTATGCACAATTGAAATATGGCATCTAATTTAAAACTTAAGAGCATTAGAAATTATAGAAAACATATTAAGGAGAAGTATCAATCCAATTTATAGCTTCATCAACTTAAAGGGCTACACGAGTTAAATCTCATTATTTGCTTATTATATATTAATAACATCGGAAAGCATTTAATATTGTGTTGATGGTTCTCTAAGTACACTTAGAATAGGGATTCTAGAGCTCAAGGTAGCTCACCTAAAATGTAATTGAGATGCACTTATGTGCCTCTTTGGTTAGGTCAATTAGATATGTACATGATTCAAGATACTCAAATTCAAATATATTTGACAACCAAGGCTCAAGTTGCTAAGAATGACTTGGCAGACATATTCCATATAATATTGATCATAGATTCTGGGAAGGGTTGGGATATTGTGAGGACGCTAACCTTCGCTACATGAGCTCATCTAATGCAACTCCAATTGAAGACTTGCGCCACTTTATAACCAATATTTACTATAAACTTTGGAGATATTTCTTCAAATATCTGTTGTTAGAGCGACCATGGCTACATTTGAAGCTGCGGGCCAGGAGCTTCTGTGAGCCACCCCTGCTATCTTTTAGAATTTTTAGCGTTTGGCTTGCAGCTTCTAGGCCGCACCCAAGAATTTGCACTGTTTCTAGCTAGCTGAGGGCTAGTTTGGGACTGATTCTGCTTCTAGCTTTTACTGGATGAAGAATTACTAGTTGAAAGGTAGTTGGCTGGGAGAAGCAGAAGCTGTTTGGGAAACTACAAATGCTGGTCAACAAAATAAAAATGTTATGCTATTAAATCAAGCAGAAATTTTTAATATTACTTTAAGATTTATATTTTTAAAGCACCTAATTAAATTTTAGGGGTATAGACCATTCCTAAATATTTTTCTTGTTTAATATATTAATAACACATTAATATTCATATATTAAACTACTAATTTAAAACTCAAAATAATTAATGACTACTTATAGTCTTGAAAATTACCTCAATCATATAAGCACTTCTTAATTTTTTTTCCCTAATGTATCCATCTTTGTGATTTGTTATCGAAAAATAATAATTATAAAACCCTTCTATATAATGTGAACAACAATGCATAAACTTTTAGTATCAAATTCTCAAAATACTAAAATTTTCAAAAATATTAAATCACAAAATATACATATCAATCTTCAACAATGTAAACAACAATGCATAAACTTTTAGTATCAAATTCTCAAAATACTAAAATTTTCTAAAATATTAAATCACAAAATATACATATCAATCTTCAACAATGTGAACAACAATGTATAAATATAAATTTACACTAAACTAGATTGCACGTTGGAGTACTCAAATTTCGGTGCAGGAATATTCATAGATGAAGAATTGCCAGCTTTCTCCACTGCAAGCGTTCCCTTTTCCCCACCATGCTCGACTGTCTCCAGGAAGATGACAAGGGAAAGAGTGGAAGAAAGTAGATACCTTGGACATGTCGTTTCCACCCTCAATCCAAGCTAAGGAGCAAGAGTACTGAAGACGAAGAGGACAGTGAGAAAGGATTTGGAGGAGAAGCTGCAAATAGGCTGATCTCCCGGGTCGCTAGAGGAGGCCGGAGGTGGAGCAGGGAGCTGGAGCAGGCGGGGAGCAACTGGAGGAGGCCGGAGGTGGAGCAGGGAGCTGGAGCAGGCGGGGAGCAACTGGAGGAGGCCGGAGGTGGAGCAGGGAGCTGGAGCAGGCGGGGAGCAACTGGAGGAGGCCGGAAGTGGAGCAGGTAGGGAGTTGGAGGAGGCCGGAGCTGGAGCAGGGGGCTGGCGGGGGAGCTGGAGCAGGATCATGAAGTTGGAGGAACGGGGATCTAGAGGAGGCCGGAGTTAGAGCAGGGAGCGGCTAGAGGAGGTCGGAGCTGGAGCAGGCGGGGGAGCTGGAGCAGGCGAGGAGCAAGAGCAGGATCACGAAGCTGGAGGAACAGGAATCTGGAGGAGGCTAGAGCTGGAGCAAGCGGGGAGCTGCTAGAGGAGGCCGGAGCTGGCGGGGGAGCTAGAGCAAACGAAGCTGGAGGAGGCCGGAGCTTACCTGGAGCTGGAAGGCAGCAGAGAGCTGGCAGAGGCGTGGATCTGTCGTGCGATGGAGCTAGATCCGGAGGGGAGTTGGATGTGGATGCTGGGGCAGAGGAGGAGGTCTAGGGATGTCAATTGGACCCGACGGGTCTGGGTACCCGACTTGAACCCGTCCTGCTTAGGATGGGTTCGGATACCCGTTTATATAAACAGGGCAAGGTTGGGTTGGAGATTTACAACCCGTGTCGGGTTCGGATCGGATTCGGATTTACACTTGTGGGTACCCGGTACCCGAACCCGATTAATATAAATAAATAAATAAATTATTATAATAGATTATGTTATAACTTATACACTTATAATTTATAAACATAAACTTATAAACTTATTAACTTATACTTATAAACGTATAAGCTATTATAAGTTATAAACTCACCTAAGTTATAAACTTACTCACATAACCTTCACGGCTTCAAAACAAAAAAAATCCTAGTCTCCCCTCGATGCATCGCCGCCGCCGCTGTCTCGATTGTTTTGCAAACCTCTGCGCTCGTCGCTCCAGCCAGCAGCCGACCAAGCTTCACAGCCATCACCGACCTCCTCTCCCTCAACTTCTTCGTCACCGACCTCCTCTCTCCACCTCTACGCTCGTCGCTCCAGCCATCAGCCGTCGCCGCTCCAGCCTCTTGACGAGGGCGGACGCGAAGGGCGAGCGGGGGCGACTCGACGAGGGAGGCGCGAAGGGCGAGCGGGGGCGACGGGATCTGAACACGGCGAGGGCGGCGCAAAGGGCGACGGGATCTGGGCACGACGAGGGCGGCGCGAAGGGCGAGCGGGCGAGCGTCGAGTAGAAGGTAAGCCCTAATTAGCAGGCGGGTTCGGGTACCCGTTTAGGTAGTTGGGTCGGGTTCAGGGTTTTATAGGGGTTTCCCGACCTGGGTTCGGGTCTTCAAGCATAGACTGGGAGAAGTAGTTCTCAATGTCATCTTGAGCTGAAGCTTTATGTTTGTAATTTTGTCCTCTACCACCACTAGGTCTTGGACTTCGACCACCACTAAATTGATGAGCTCTGCCTCTTCCAAAGCTCAGATGTGGACTACTATTTCTCGTATTGCTAATAGGACTTCCTCCTTGATCAAAATGAGGGCTTCTCAATACACTATTAGAAGAGTATGCTGGATATTGATATCCAATAGAATCACCAGATCTGATCCAAGAACTTGAGCCACTAGCAGGAGATCCCCGATACCCAGGGAGGGGAGTTGTTGGGCTTCTTCATGGACCGTTCTGTGGAACACGTGATTGCACGCCATAATCACTAGAATTTGGTGGTTGGGCCAAACGAAACTGCTGAACTGAGAAAAGGATAGTATCAATTCAGTTGCTCTTTTCCATACAAACAAGCATGTTCGATTTGTACACTTTGTTTCCATGAAAATATGCATGATGATTTATCTTTTATATAGAGAAGGGAAAACTATCATTCAAATCACAGAAAACTAATAAGGGCAAATAGCTGCCCTATTGATTTCAAATAAATTTAGGTGCAGCAATCAAAGTAGTGATGCCTCAGCAATTAGGCAAGACAAAGTAACAAAGCAATAAAAATGAAATAAGCGAGGTATACTATATTGACTTTTTAATATAAATCAACTACAGAAATAAGCGAAAGAGATCTTGTGATTAAGAATATAAGAAGGAAATATGAGACATTGTGGTGATAACACCATATAAATCAATTTCTTGAACAATTACAACTGAGAAAAAAACACAGTTGTGAAGAACAGAAATTTTAGTTTTATAAAGTGGACTTGGAGGGTCATCCCTGGGGTTCAAGAGTAGAGGAGACAAGGGAGAGATGAAAGGAAGAGACATTCTGTATATTTAACTATATAAGTCCGGAAGGCATCATATTCAATGTACAGTGATGTTCCATTCCTCAGGAAGGAGTTTTGAATGTTCCCCATAAGACCCATCCTCCTGAGAGGAGTATTGTATGATTAACTTTTCAATCTTAAGCAAGAGACCCCTTTGATGCAGCAGAAGTCCCTCCCCCGCCAAAATTTTTTTTTTTCTAGCCATCATGGCTGTGAAATTCATCACGGCCTGCTTGGCGTTTGGAAAAAAAAAAAAACCTGGAAGTCATCCCGGCCATGAAGCTCATCACAGCCATGACCCTAACCACAGCTAGCCGTAAAAGAGTGCAGTGGATGAGCAATAGAAACATTGATTATATAGGCATTTGAGATCTTGTTTCCCTTCGTTATGAAATTTGAATTGTTGCATAACAAAGGATTTATAATGTGAACTACAAATAAGACTTGTACCAAAGGGCTTTATGCAAGCCTATAGAGTTGATTACATTGAGACCTCTCATGTGGCTAATTTAAACTATGTTAGATTTCTTTTTATCATTGATTATTAAATAGAATTAAAAAAATATATCAAATGAATATAAAGAATGTCTTCTTATATTGTAAATTAACCAAGGAAATGGTGTTAACTCATGGTATTCCTTGATCCTACTTTCTACTTGAGTGCTACCGAGTTTTCCCTTGTGGTGATGCCGAGATTGAGTTACATTGTGAATATGGAATGCATTGCTCTCCTCTTGTCGCATGAATGCGAAATACTAGGTTTCTGACCTGGGAAGTGCTGGATCTCTCTTGTAAGGCTTCTTTACCTTCTCCTTGTGAGGTTCTGGTGAGGTGCTCAGCAGCCAATGTGTTCTCACATAGCTAAGTAGCGTGGGTCTTCTTTGGACCTAAGAAAGCGGTAACGCTCCTTTTATTTCTGCTCTTGCGGGTTGTGTTTTGTTGAGGGAGTTCCCTGCTCAAGTTCCCAGCTTTTTCCCTTCATTAGAAGTTGGTTTTGTCCCTCACGCAACCCTTGACTTGCTGAAGAGGATGGCGTGAGATGAAGCTGTAGTCTGCTCACTTTTCTTTGGAGCGAACTGATGGGATGATCTGGTATTCCTTTCTTGTTGCTGTGTACGTGGTATGTAGCTGATTACATTCCTCCAAGGAACACGGTGGTTCTGTTGACATGGTTAAATATCTTCATCAAGCAGCCCATTCATTTGGGCTAGGTAACACCCTTCACTTCCCTTGACGTGTGTGGTTTGAATGTTGGTGGCTTTCTCGGACTATTGATGTTATGATACATGCTTTGCTGGGTTTTCTTGTGCTAAATGTTACAGATATATATTGCTTGATTCGGGCCAGGTCGTGCCCCCGTTTCTTCTGTGCTGACATTTCCTGTCGTGATTTCTAGCTGTCTTTGTTGTGATTGTTGATGCTGAATGCTGGTTGATGCTGCTTGTGTTTATTTGCTTGGAATTGGATATATATGTGTGCTATTTGAGGCCTGTGACTTGCACATGCCGCACTAACTTGAGGGCACTTGAATGCCCCTGCCTCCTTCTCTTTGAAGCTGCCCTTAGATGCTTGTATAGGGGAAGAGTGAAGTGAGGAATGTAATGTATGTGTGTGGCATGTATTTGTAAAAAGAGAGTATATAAGAAAAGGGAAGTGTGGTAAAAGTAAGGAAAAAGAAAGGAGGGCAAAGAATCATAAAAGTGGGTTCACTTCTATTTGGGATGGTTTGGGGTGTGATTGCTGTGAGGCCGATCCCACTAGCTGGGTGTTTGGGAGATTGTGAGATTTTATTTTTGTTCAGGGCATGCTTCCTCTCCCTTCTCCGCTCTCTGGTACACGGTCTTAGCCCCAATTAAAAAAAAAATTATAGGGGTAGTTTTGGCTATAACAAACTTGGTATCAAAGGGGGTTCCAGAGAGTTCACAGCATTAGCACACCTTCCTAGATGCTCCCATAATGGGGCTTTCTTCAATCTGGTTTTCTTTGTTGGTTGTCTCTGATTGATAATGGAGACTAGAAAGGAAAAGAGAGGAAAGTCAATTGATAGTCAGCTTTCCCTAGCTTCCAAGGCTACGGCCAAGAATCGGTTGGATCGAATTTATGCTATTATAGGAGATGAGGAGGAATTAGAAGGAAACACACTAACCCAATGTATTCTTGACTTGAGGGGGCTAGCTCTTTATGTGGATGGAGAGGTGGACAGGCTCACTTCCACCCTTGGCGAGACTAATGCGGCTCTTGATGTTGCAAATGCTAGGATTGCAACTTTGGAGGAATTTGTAGCCCAATCCTCTCAGATAGTTACCCCTGTGGCTGCCACACCCCAGCCTGCTATTTCTAGGAGAAAGATTCTAGAACCATCAAAATTCAATGGTGATCGAGAAGCAAAAAAGGTAGAAAATTTTCTATGGGACATGGAGTTCTATTTTGATGCAGCTCGTATACCATTAGATGAGCAGGTCTCCACATGTGTTGCATACCTTACTGACGATGCTAAGGTATGGTGGAGGACTGAGGTTGCTCTTGTCATTGGTGAGGGCAGCAGTAGTACTATGACTTGGGATGAGCTCAAGTTAGAAATCATGCAGAGATTTATTCCTGAAAACTCTGCTTGGGCGGCCTGAGATAGATTACTCCAGTTGAGACATACCACTTATGTGAGAGATTATGTTAAGGCTTATATTGCCCTTATGATGGAAATCCCTGTGATGGAGGAGGACAGCAGACTCTATCACTTCATATAGGGTATTCAGCCATGAGCTCAGTTGGAACTAAAGAGACAGAAGCTTCGAGATTTATAGTCAGCTTATGCTGCCGCTGACTCACTTACTGATTTGAGAGGGGCGAGGCCCCAAGGATTCAGACAACAGCATAGTTCTTTTGTTGGGAAGCCAAAACATCAGGGATTTATGTGGATTAAGAAGGGGATGGCCACTAGACGAGATGGTTCGGCTGCATCTTTTAAGCCGAGACCAGGTGTTACAGAAGGGAAGCGGCCAGAAAATCATAAGCCATGTTTTGATTCTACCTCTACAAATACAGTTCGATGCTTTTTTTGTGGTGGCCCTCATTATGCTCATAGTTGTTCGAAGAAACAAACAGCAAATGCCATGGTTATGGAGAAGGATAAGGAACTTGAAGAGCCTGTGTATCTAGGTCCTATGGTGCTAGAGGCGGCATCAGAGAAGAGGAAATAGGTCAAGATACTATTTACCTCTCATTTTGTGATATTATGGGATCTCTCGAATATGATTTTTGGCATGATGCATGCTTTATTGGTGTTTTGGTGATGTGTATATATTGACGTTTTTATTATGGATTCAGTTTTCATTTGTGGGTTATATTAATATCTTGCGAGAGATGGACTTCTCGAGGCTATCTTCTTATTCATGTTATCTATCCCTCCAGTCGCCGAGGGCGGCGACTTCTTTTGGCGGGGGAGAGTGTGACGCCCCCGATACTTAGATGTTTATCTCCATGGTTTTCTTATGGGTTTTCATATATATCATCATGTCTCGCCCTTAGATATGGATCACTTGGACGATATAGTCCAAGACTTGGCACGAGTTTCGGTTGTAGCCAAACTCTATTATTTTATATGGGGATCCCCTCCTTTACTCACGAGGCCCCCGATGGACCGTGGGTGTGCTCATACTAATCCATGAGACCCCCGATGGACCGCGGGTAACCACATTGATGGACTAGTGTTCTCATTGTGTTCTCATTGTGTCACTAATGGACTAGTGTTCTCATTGTGTTCTCATTGTGTCAGGGTAACCACATTGATAGACTAGTGTGGGCATACGCTCAATGGACTGAGCGAACTGACGCAGTACGCTGTCTGGTGATGAGACTAGGTAGCACGCTAACCGAGTGTGTCCTTCCGAGTAGGCACTGGTCATTGTGTTTCGATGGCAAGACTGTGGATGAGACCATGAACTGATGTGCGAGGGTGAGCGACCATGGGTCTTGGTGCGCGAAAGCGTACCGACTTGTGGGAGCAAGCCTGGCGCGCGGAAGCGTGAGACGACACAGGTCTAGCCCGGACACAGGATCGGGCCGAAAGAGTTAGGTGCACTACGAGGCATTGACACTGGTTTCGGTAGCAGGACATCAGGGCCCGATAGACGGGTGTGGGGGAGACTAAGGACAGGGAGACGATGGACGCATCGTAGTACCTGGATATGTCGAACCATGTTGGCTTATTGACCTAGATTGAGTAGTTGCTAGTTGGTCTAGTAGCTCGTTTGGTCGAGGGACTGAGGGCGAATAGTTTGCTAACGGCATCGGATCAGTGAGCCTTGATTCCGATTCGATCCCGATAGAGTGAAGGTGAGTCCAGGGGTGGCATCCTGGCTTAAGGGCTAGACCGGTTGGCGCCTATTCTAGTTGATTTCTTCCCCCGCAGGTTATCTTTAGACGCAGTCCAGAAAGGGTTCCGTATGTGACAAGAAGATTGAGGAGGCGCATTCCTACAGGAGAGATTGACATTTATATGGTATTGTTCATGTAACTCTCGACAGCCACACTTAGCCATTTTTATTCATGCGGCAGCTTAAGTGAAATGGTTGACCAGGATTCACATGTTGACTTTGTATCTTGAGTTGTCGAGACATATGGGGAAAAACTTTTGGACATGTGGTGCTTGCACATTGGTTCTCCTTTGCATGAAATTGTACCTGCTGATGTGCTGGCGAGTTCTCCTTAGCTGAGAGAACTTCCTTGCTTTGGGAGATTCATTTGGCTGTATTGGTCTCGACTGAAAATCTTGCTTGGTGAGTGCCAGCGATTCCATGGCGGTTGTGGCTTCCTTCATGGTTCTTCTTGGTGTTAACTCATGGTATTCCTTGATCCTACTATCTACTTGAGTGCTACCGAGTTTTCCCTTGTGGTGATGCTGAGATTGAGTTACATTGTGAATATGGAATGCGTTGCTCTCCTCTTGTCGCATGAATGCAAAATACCAAGTTTCTGACCTGGGAAGTGCTGGATCTGTCTTGTAAGGTTTCTTTACCTTCTCCTTGTGAGGTTCAGGTGAGGTGCTCAGCAGCCAATGTGTTCTCACATAGCTGAGTAGCGTGGGTCTTCTTTGGACCTAAGAGAGCGGTGACGCTCCTTTTATTTTTGCTCCTGCTGGTTGTGTTTTGTTGAGAGGGTTCCCTGCTCAAGTTCCCAGCTTTTCCCCTTCATTGGAAGCTGGTTTTGTCTCTCATGCAACCCTTGACTTGCTCAAGAGGATGGCATGAGATGAAGCTGTAGTTTGCTCACTTTTCTTTGGAGCGAACTGATGGGATGATCTCGTATTCCTTTCTTGCTGTTGTGTACGTGGTATGTAGCTGATTGCATTCCTCCAAGGATCGCGGTGGTTCTGTTGACATGGTTAAATATCTTCATCAAGCAGCCCATTCATTTGGGCTAGGTAACACTCTTCACTTCGCTTGACATGTGTGGTTTGAATGCTGGTGGCTTTCTGGGACTATTGACGTTACGATACTTGCTTTGCTGGGTTTTCTTGTGCTAAATGTTACGGATGTATATTGCTTGATTCGGGCTAGGATGTGCCTGGGGCCAGGTCGTGCCCCCGTTGTCTTCTTTGCTGACATTTCCAGTTGTGATTTCAAGCTCTCTTCACTGTGATTGTTGATGGTGAATGCTGGTTGATGCTGCTTGCGTTTAGATGCTTTGAATTGGATATATATGTGTGCTATTTGAGGCCAAGCCTCTTGCTGTGACTTGCGCATGCCGCACTAACTTGCGGGCACTTGAATGCCCCTGCCTCCTCTTTGAAGCTGCCCTTAGATGCTTGTATAGGGGAAGAATGAAGTGAGGAATGTAATGTATGTGTGTGGCATGTATTTGTAAAAGGAGAATATATAAGAAAAGGGAAGTGTGGTAAAAGTAAGGAAAAAGAAAGGAGGGCAAAGAATCATAAAAATAAAAGGGGTTCACTTCTATTTGGGATGGTTTGGGGTGTGATTGCTGGGAGGTATACCACATCTCGGCATATTACCTAATATCATTCCTTTTGTAACTCAGTACCCTCCTACAATACAGGTCTGTACATTTATATAGATATTTTATGTGAGTTTAATCTTTAAAAATTAGAATACCATGAGCTAACCAAATTCATATAGTTCTTTTGCAGACACCGGTAGCAGCTTTCACTTTTGTAACCCAACCTTTTACTTCATATACTTCTTTGCTACAGCCGGCTACTCTGGTTAGAATATTTGTAAGTACCAGTGGTTCACATGCCTCTCAATTCTTATGTGGAAATCAATCCTAAATTATATAGAGTTTTTTTGCAGCCACCGATGCGTCCAGATTTGGAACAGGAAGACTTAGAAGGCTGAGTGGGAACATGCTAAAGGCAGTGAGGGATACTTACATATCAGGGTTTTACAAAAAGTACATCCAGTTGTTTTGTGTCACAAATGTAAAAATTTGATTAGAATTTGTATGTGATCATCCTGGACTGGTAATTATTTTGTAGCGTGAATAGGAACATGTTATTGTATGGAATTAATGGAAATTCTATTGAATAGATGTTTCCTGTATGCAGTTTTGCAAAGTTCTGGTAATTGTATAGGCATGGTGGGAAAAGAAGATTCATAGTGGAAACTGTAACTGAAACATAGTTCAAACCAATTCCTGTTCGTGGACATATAATACGACAGTGAAAATTTTCTTACATTCTCATTCATACAGCATTCATTAAAGATCGTAGATGAATTTGAGAAAATTGTGGAAATGCCAGACAAACAAATCCCAATCCAGATCTTAAACGAGAATACTTGAATTTAGATTTTTACATCAACAAAGAATGACAATAGTGGAAATTTGTGAACACAGAAATCTACATCCTCATTCATGGGAAAATAATATGACATAGTGAAAATTTTTGAACATAGAAATCTACTACATCCAGAATCATGGAAAAATAAGAGCAAATAGTGGAAATATGTAAACACAGAAATCAACCTCCAGAGTTTGTGGAAAAATAATATGACATAAAATTGAGATTTTGTTAACACAGAAATCTACATCCAGATTCGTGGAAAAATATATGACATAGTGAAAATTTATGAACACAAAAATCTATAACCAGATTCATGGAAAAATAATATGACATAGTGGAAATTTGTGAACACAATTCTACATCCAGATTCTTGGTAAAATAATATGACATTGTGGAAATTCTTTAACATCTGGAACATCTGAAACATTACAATTCATACATGTCAGCGCGCCCATCAGTAGCAATACCATTTACAAATTAGTTCAAATAAATAAGCAGAAATTACATCAGTAGGTGTAGTCTGTCTCCAAAATTCCTCTAAATAGTTCTAGGCTAGATACCACCCGTAAACGTTGCATATCATCTTGTGTAAAATCAAATGCCCTCTTAGCGGATAGACACTCCATGTACCGCATAACAAATAACCCACAATCATTTGTCGCATATTGTTTGGGGCAGTCTTTAGACCAAACAAGAGGCCACTTCTTCAAGTCAATTTTTCCCTTAGCACTCTGCATTTGCAAATGAAATTGTAATAGATCCACCTGAAGGACAAATAAAATTTGATTAGAAATGATTAGATACAGCAAATTACCAAATCAGCTAAAGAAAATTATTCAAAAACATGACTTACGTATCTAGAAATGATGTGCTTATCATCCTTTCGTGCGTGCAAAGAATTGTATGTAGTAAGGGTCTTCGACTGTAAATCAATATATAGTAGGTACCAGTGGTTTCCATTGCATATTGGGGAAAAAATTCTTTGAACATCTTTAATCGTTGCTTTTGTCAGGTGCTCTAAGTTTCGAAATGATGCACCAAAAAATCCACTCTCGTATAGGTGACAGTAAGATGGTTGGATATATGTAAATGGGGGATATTTTATTTTGTCCTTTTTGGACCTTTCCACTAATAAAGTTGCATATGCATCAATGGCCTACATGGACACATAAAATTGAGTCATTCACCATATTTAGCATTCATTCAAAGCTTGAATTCATTAAAAAAATTACTTACTTTTGCATTTACATCACGCCCAAACAAGATGTCATAAATTTCTCTTTGTGTATTTCACAAGTGAGAGTCACAGCAAAAATTGAGTTCTCCCAGTTCATATATTCCTCTAGCAGGTTCCTCTGATCCTCATTCAATTCCGGCCTCCCATAGTAATCTCTCCTTTGCATATTCTGCAAATGTTTTTTGAGATCTTAAACCATCCAGATCCGCACAGCAGCAATGTGAAATTAAGAAAATAAGAGGATTATTTACCTTATCTTCATACGGAATATCGGGAGCAGCCTCATCAATGTCAATGGGTGGAGCTACCTCTTCTTTTTTCTTGCCCCTCTTATTCTCTTGGGTGTAAGGGGACACAATCAAATGTGATTGCCGTTTTCGTCTCCTTCCTCTCCCTTTACTTGGTTCTTCTTCTTGCCCCTCCATGTCAGATTCTATTATGTCCTCTTGCGCTTGCTTCAGATTGGTGTTGTCTAGTGTAAGCCGATCAATTACCAGCTTCAAAGCAGAAATTTCTTCCTTCATAGCTGAAATTTCATAATCTGGATCGATCCCACCTACAGAGCGCTAAAGGAAAATTGTCAAAAAATAAGAGCACATAGTGGAAATTGATATTATTCCATGGAAAAGTACACTCAGTTCATAAGAAATACCAAGAAAATGTCATAGAAAAATAAGTGCGCATAGTGGAAATTGATATTAAAACATGGAAACTTACACTCAGTGCACAAGAAATACCAAGCAAATGTCGTAGAAAAATAAGAGCACATAGTGGAAATTGATATTATTCCATGGAAAAGTACACTCAGTTCATAAGAAATACCAAACAAATGTCGCAGAAAAATAAGTGCACATAGTGGAAATTGATATTATTCCATGGAAAAGTACACTCAGTTCATAAGAAATATCAAGCAAATGTCGTAGAAAAATAAGTACACATAGTGGAAATTGATATTATTCCATGGAAACGTACACTCAGTTCATAATAAATACCAAGCAAATGTCACAGAAAAATAAGTGCACATTGTGGAAATTGATCTTAAACCATGGAAACTTACACTCAGTTCATAAGAAATACCAAGCAAATGTCGTAGAAAAATAAGAGCACATAGTGGAACTCCAAAATTCCATGGAACAGCTACTCACAAAACAAGCTACTCACATCATATGTGATATGTACACCAACTAATGCTGAATTTGACTCAATCTGCATTTCATCCACATCATTATCCGAGCTTGTATCACCCTCGGATAGCTCTAGGTTTTCTCTATCAAGTTCTTGTATGACCTACAGAGTAAGACAAGAGCATTAATAAATAGCCTCAATCTGGAAAATATTAATACTTAAACTAAAGAAACATACCATCACTTTAGGCATCATGCAGAGTTGCCTAAAATAATTATTTTTACGAGGTAATTTAACCCTCGGCCAGCGAAAAAGCCGAGGGTAAACACCCTCAATCTTCTCCCCCTTGAACATTAAACAATGTTCATACAACCATACCTGTAAGATTTTCAATCATAGGATTAGGGATGTTGCATAAAGAAAATAAGGACAATATTAAGAAAAAAAAATAGAAACTTACACTCAGCAAAATTGCGCATCCAGAAAAGCTACTTGGTTTCTTATTTTTGGATATTCTGCTCAGCTCATTAGTGAGGTAATGGTGCACCGCCTTAGCCCAATTGTATTCTTTTATTAAGGCCAAGTCTTCAACATACTTGACCCAAAAAGCTTCCATGTTATAGCTAACTCGGCTAAATAGGAAGGTGCAAAATATGTAGAGAATACAAAGTTTTATCATCCTCTCATTATCCACAATTTCACTATGCTTCAGGCCTAGTAGCTTTTCTTCAATTGAAGAGCAACTGATTGGATTTTGTCCACTAAATTCCTGTGTATAAAACATAGAGGTGGGTACCTCCCTATCATTCAAATCAACTAGGCGGCCCACCTGTGGAAGCCCCAATATCAGGGATACATCTCCTACACTAAAGTGTACTAGGGTTCCATTTATATTGAACCCAGTTTACCTACTGTCCCACCTGGGCAACATATAACCAATGGTCAGCATGTCCAATGGAATAGGTGGACCAAGTAATAAGTGCCCAAACAGAGTGACAAGCATTAGTTCATTCAAATTGTTTTCCTCAGCCACTTGTTCTAATATACTCTTAAGCCTAGTCATGGAACATCTACTATATACTGGTCGGCTAGGTTCTTTGGGTTCTTTCCTCTTCATTGGTTTTTTTCCCACCAGTTCGTTTCCGTGGTTTGCAAATGAACTGATCAATATCTTCGTCTAAAATCCAACTCTCTGATGAGCTACTAGCTGAAGAGCTACTCATTTTAAGTTTTAATTTTTCCTAGGTTTCAAAAAGATACCACATAAATTTCCACTATACATCATAAAATTTCTACTATGTTTATATCAATAAAAAATAATCATCAACAAGTACAAATGAAAGAACTTGCTCATAAATACTTATATTCATTCGAAACTAAGGTAACATTAGAATACATAATAACTTTTACAAGTAGTAATTTATACTACATGAATAGTATGAAGTGCATGGTGACATGTATAAAATTTAGATCCCTCATCTCTCAGCAATACTATTATACTTCAATGAAAAAATTGAATGAATTTTTTTTAAAAAAATTATTTTAAAAATATAAATGGCCATCATAGATTTATGCTACATTTTATACATTCTCAGCCTTTTTTTCAGATTGAGAGTACATGAACAATATCAACTATGTTTGTGAAGAACGAATAGAATCAGCCCACCAACACATGCATATATGTTTCTTTGATTACCAGCAAGCTTTCAAGTAAGCAAGATGGTGTAAAAAACACAAAGGAAATGAATTTGCTGATGAATACGTACGTTCATTCAAAACAAAGGTAATATACGAATGAATAATAACTTCTACAAGAAGTAGTTTATACACCATTTCCACCATGAATAACATACGAATGAAATATATGTAAACAAATTGATAAAAATATATAGAAAATTAAAATGAATGAGAACTTTACGTGAAGGTGGTGGACGCCAATGAAGATATCTGAACCTTGTCAATCTTCCACGAAATTATTGTTCCAGCAATCCGAAGATGGCTCGCCCTGTAGAAGTTCTCCTTCCGGCAGAAGTAAGGGAGAGAGTTCAGAGGACGAGGACGGGTGTGAGAGTTCCAACAAAATTAGTCAGGGCTTGGAAGAATCGAATGAAAAAATAAATCACAAGGAAGAAGGGGAGGAGTAGGTTACCTTGAAGTAGCTTGGCGATTATGAGGAGGAAGTCGGGATGACGAGGATTCCGAAGTTAGGGTTTAGGGATCGCTTGGTCCCGGCGATTCAGAGCTTCGAGAGGAGGACCAACCCACTTAGTAGCTCACAGAGGAGGCCGGCAAGGAGCAGATTCGTTGGAGTTAGGCCGCAAAGAAAGTTAGTCCCGTGGAGTAGGTCCCAAAGCTCACCTCCAATGATTAAGCCCTTGCTTCCGGCGATTAATAGCTTCGAGAGGAGGACCCACTTAGTAGCTCACAGAGTCAGCGGGAAAGGATCAGATTCCGGCGAAGTTGGGGCAAGCTTCGGGAGGATTGGAGGAGTATCGGAGAAGGAAAGAGTTGGACAGGAGAGAGAAGAAAGGGTATGTGTAAAGGGTTTTGGGGGGAAAAAATAACCCTGGTTAGTTTTGGGGTGAGTCACAAATGCTGAAAACGAGCGTAAAAGGAGTGGCTGTAGGAGAAAACGGGAGGAAACATTGAAACGAGGCCGAATTTGATCTCATTGAGATCCGTGTGAGTCAATTCAGGATGGATGGTGATTAAGAAGCTTTCTGAGAAAACCTCATAAAGTTTCCTTATGAGAAAACGCAGCCCCTCAATTCACAGCAGCCGGCTTACGATACCTGGGCTGCATCTCGCCGCCGCCATGTAGAACGCCGCCTCTCCATTGGGGCTGGTCAACACCACCGACGCACTTGGTGCCACGGCCACAACCGGGAAATAGTCATGTAGCACCGCCTCGTGCAGGGCGGTGTTGCCAAATGTAAAGAAATAATAATAATTAGTTTGTTGTAGTTATATTGTGACGAGTTTTACTGTTTTGTTAAGTAACTGACGTGAATGATGTACTCTTATATAAGGGTAAAATAATCTTTTCAATAATGAGAAAAATGAAGACAAGATTTCCTTGACAGCTTTACTCTTTCAATGATTTTATTTCTTTCTCTATTCTGAAACTCTCGGGGACAGATGTTTTATTTGAGATTTGATTTTCTCATGGTATCATAGTAGATTGGCCGTGAAAAAACAATGATTATCTTCTGATTGTTTCTTCCTTGATGTCATCCATGGACACAATGATTATCTTCTGATTGTTTCTTCCTTGATGTCATCCATGGACCTGGAATCTTTTTTGCAGATCGAGGGTCGAGAACAAGAAATGATGTAAATTATCTCACATTGTAATCATCTTATTATCCAGGTATAATTCTTATCACCATGCCTCTGAATGGTGATAATTATCTTTCTTAGAGTAGATCAGTCAAAATAAAATTAGGGTTTATTGATGGAAGATACGAGAAACCTGATTCTGATGATTTTGAATAATGGATTCGTGTTGATTGTATGGTGACTTCATAGTTACTAAATTCAATTTCTAAAGAAATTGTTGATGCTTTTCTTTATGCGGATACTGCTAGAAAATTATGGTTAGATTTTGAACAAAGATTTGGTGAATGCAATGGACCTTTGCTATAGCAATTACAAAGAGAAATAGCATCTATATCACAAGGGAACTTGTCTGTGGCTAGATATTACACTAAACTTAAGCATTTATGGGATGAATTAGCTTGTCTTATGCCAATTCCAAAATATAATTATGGATCAGCAAAGCAAATTTTAGATTTTACTGCTCTCAATCAACTTCTGATGGGATTAAATGATAGTTATCATAATATCCGAAATCAAATACTTGTAATGGATCCTTTAGCAAGTGTAAATAAAGCATATTCATTGATTCTAAGGGTGGAAAAATAAAGAGAAATTCATGCTGAGATTATGGGAGGAACTGAAACTATTGCAATGAATATTAGACATCAAGAGACAAATAAAGTCTACAATAACAAAATGTTTCTTAAAGGGAAGGGAAACAAAAGCAAGCTAAAATCTGAACATTGCAATAGAAGTGATCATACCAAGGAATCATGTTTCAAATTGCTTGGATATCCTAATTGGTATATAGGTGTTATGGATCAAAAGAGAAAAAAAGATCAAAAGAGAAAAAGTGTAGGAATTAAGAAAAGTTTTGTAGCAAACACTGTGTTATATTTTAAAAAATAAATAAATAAAATAAAATAATTAATTAATCAATAATAAATATAAATAGGTTTAAATAAAACCCTATTCTACTGTTTCTCCTCCTCGCATGCACCAACCCCGATTTCCCTCTCGCGTTCCCTCCTCCAGCGACGATTGGAGCCAGCAGCGACACCAAAGCTCCAGTGTTGGTCTTCCTTCCCTCTTCCAGCGACATTCGACAACAGGCGATAGTACACGGCGGCGTTCGACGAATGTTGTAGGCGGCAACGGATTTCGGTGAAGCTGCGATGAACGACGGCGGCAACGACTTCCTTCCTTCCTTTCCTCTTCCCCACCATCCCTGCCCCCTTCCTGTGCCGGCGGCGGTGAGCAGGGTTCCGACGACGTGGGTAGCGCCGGCGACTCCCCTTTCTCCTTTTCTTGTGTGTTTTGGCTGCTAAGGAAGGTAAGGGTTTAACCCTAGATTTTTAGCTTGCTTAGGTGATAATGATAGATGTGTATGTGTAATTGTTAGATTCATAGGGATTATACAGTTGTTGCCCTAAATTTTATTGTGGATGAATAATTGAATATAGGGTTAGATACCATGTTGTAATACACGTGTTGGTTATAATGAAAGTATCATTGTGATAATTTAGGGATAAAGATGAGTATAACATAATTTGTAAAAATCAAGGTTAGAGACATTCATGATAGGAATATATTATTCTTGTAGATATGTTGGTGGCTAGAGCTATATGGTAATTGATGTTATTTTCTCTTGGCATGTATATAGAAGGTAACTTAGACTTGGGACTAGGCGTGCCTGAGGTGTGAGTACTCGTTGTATAATCTTGTGACAGAGGATTTCACTTTCAGGTAGGGATCCTACCTTCACTTTCTTGTACAGTGTTAAGCCTTGTGCTTAGACACCAAACCTCTTGCTTCTATCTACTTTGATTTGTATCTTTATCTTTTGAGCTCGTATTAATTTCATTGGTGCATATAGATGCGTGTTTGATTTTATTTGTTATCATGAAAAGAAGATAAATGCATATTTTATTTAGTTGTTGAGCATACATTTATGAAAAGATTATTGTTGTTATATGCACATGTTTTGAGATATGATATTTTTATGGTATGTTGAGATTTGTTGTTGTACACTTCGAGCATTCATGCCGTATGTGGAGTTGGAGATCCGTTGGTGAGGTCACGTATCAAACCATAGCACCGATTGTGTGGTGGGCTATTGATGGTTGCCGGTCAGAGTTACTGTCATATTGTTCTTTGGATAATACTAGGGTTTTCAAGTGTTGGACGCAACACTATCGGGCTGTCTAATGATAGCCGTTCCACTTTTGGAGCTTGGGGGTGGAACCACTCTTATTAGAGTGCGAGGTGTAATGCAATGTTGTGACCATGAACAGCTCCATTTTTTATAAGATAGAATGTATATGGTTTATGTATATTTACTTGCACACATATATAGTACTCATGTAGTACATAAAGTTGATTTCATTGTTGAACACACATTCATATTCTTGAAAATCTCTACTTAGCTATTTGGCTAACCCCCTTTGTTATTGTTTCTAGGTACTGATCAGTTGCAGTCTAGAGCTGGATAGATAGACTAGAGGCTTCTTTGGAGAGTGTCTAGTGATTTAGCATATTCTCTATTTCTTACTTTTATCTGGACATACATTGATCATAGCTCTTTTGTGCTTATTTTTGTAGTTGGACAGTCAAGTAATAAGATGAGACTTCAATATCTGAAATAGTCAGACAAGAGCTGATTAAAATGATGAAAGGAAAAGCTCAGATTGATCCACTTATGGTGAACTATGCACAATTTGATGATTATGCAGGTACTGTCATTCAGAGATATGCATATACATGTCCAGCTTATGATTTTATAAATTTTGATTCTTGGATTATAGATTCGGGGGTATCAAATCACATGTGCACTAGACAATCTTTGATGGAAAGCATTATTGAATTGGATAAAAATAGCTCTATTTATTTACCAGATAACTCTACACATTCTGTGAAGTACATTGGAAATGTTATATTGAATCATAATCTTACATTGACAGAAGTATTGTATATGCCAGAATTTAAATTCAATCTATTGTCAGTAAGTAAACTGACAAACATTGGAAATATAAAATTTGAGTTCAATCCTTCACATTGTGTTATGTAGGACCTGAGGACTAATGAAACTTTGGCTATAGGACATGCAATTGGGAGGTTATATGTTCTCAACAAGTCTTGTTTTAGATCTAATGTAATACAAAGATATATAAATTTGGTACAAATGTTTTCTAGTTTTTCATCATGTCAAGAGCATAATATAGTTCACAATATTATAGATTGTGAAATGTGGCATAAAGGACTTGGGCATCCATCAGCCAATATATTGAAGTATGTTTTTCCAAATAAAAAAATATCTATTTCTGATGTTCCTTGTGATATGTCCAATGGCTAAACAATCTAGATTACCTTTTTCTTCAAGCACTAGTAAAACAAAAGGCATTTTTGAACTCATACATATTGATGTTTGGGGACCATATAGACAAACTTCAATTTCAGGTGAACAATATATACTTACCTTAGTGGATGATTTTAGTAGAGCAACTTGGACTTTTTTGATGAATCGTAAAAGTCAAGTAGTCAAATTGCTTGAGAATTACCTCAGAATGATTCAAAATCAGTTTGAGAAATCTATCAAACTAATTAGAACAGATAATGAATCAGAATTTCTAAGTCATAATTGTCAGAATTTATTTCAGAATTATGGGATTGTGCACCAAAAATCTTATGTATTTACATCACAACAAAATGGAATAGTTGAAAGAAAATATAAACATCTACTACAAGTTGCTAGAGCACTCATGTTTCAGTCTCATTTACCTCAAAAATTCTGGGGTGAATCAATTCTCACAGCCACATATATCATTAATAGACTTCCTACAGAGGTTCTTGACCGAAAAACTCCTTATGAATTGCTATACAATCATCCTCCCTTATATGATTCAATGCATATTTTTGGCTGCATGTGTTTTGCTACCAATAATACTCCACACAAATAGAAGTTTGAAAAACGAGCACCAAAATGTATATTTGTTGGATACAACATTGGACAAAAGGGATATAAATGTTTTGATTTAGATACACAAAGGATTATTACCTCCAAGGATGTCATTTTTCATGAAGACAATTTTCCTTATCAGAATTTGAAATCTCTCTCAAACAATGTTCCTTTACCTGTTATTGATGATGATGTAGATTATGAGGTTCAAAAATCTGCTGAAATAAAGGACATAATTACTAATTCTCCATCTAATCTAGTTGATACTTCAACTCATGCAAATACACTTGACATTCCTAGACATCAAATTAGAAGAAGTACACGTGTTAGAACTAAACCTACTTGGTTAAATGATTTTATATCTCAAGCTGGTGATACTGATGAAAATACTATTGTTGACAAACCAGTAATTGCTAAAGCAACTTTATATACACCACCTGCTTTTCCATATGTACAAAGTCTAGGATTGCCATCTTCATACATATCTTTCTTAGCCCATATATTAGTTATTCATGAGCTAGAGTCATATGATCAAGCAAAGGGTGATAAAAACTGGAATGAGGCAATGCAACAGGAATTAGAAGCTTTGGAAAAAAATGAAACATGGGAAATTACAAAACTACCAATAGGAAAGAGAGCAATTGGCTCAAAATGGATTTTCAAGATAAAGTTTAAGCAAGATGGGAGCATTGATAAATATAAAGCAAGATTGGTAGCAAAGGGATATAATCAAGTTGAAGGGTTAGATTATAAAGAAAGTTTTTCACTTGTTGCAAAACTTGTAACTATTCGTATTATATTTGCTATAGCCTTAGCACTAAAATGGCAAATACATCAATTAGACATAACAATGCTTTTCTTCATGGATTTTTAGATGAAAAAGTTTATATGGTTCCTCCTATGGGATATAAAAGGATATTACCAGGACAAGTTTGCAAATTAAAAAAATCATTGTATGGACTAAAACAAGCATCTAGACAATGGAATTGAGAATTTACTCTAAAGCTACAAAGTTGTGGTTTTATTCCGTCTACTCAAGAGTGGTCTCTTCATAAAACCTTGTGGAAGTTCTCATTTATTTTTGATACTATATGTAAATGACATACTTGTGACAGGACCAACAGAGGGTGATATAGATGCAGTCAAAAACTTTCTAAATGAGCATTTCTCTATCAAGAATATTGGTCATGCCAAATATTTTTTAGGTCTAGAAATCACTCAAACAGAACAAGGCATTTATGTAAACCAAAGAAAGTATATTTTGGACATTTTACAAGATGTTGGTTTAATGGGAGCTAAACCTTTGGATGTTCCATTTTCAAAAGGTTTAAAATTGCATTTGAAATGCTCAAATGTTTTGAAGGATCTTGAACCTTACCGCCGGCTTGTTGGAAGGCTGTTATATCTAGGATTCACTAGACTAGATATATCTTTTACTGTACAACAATTAAGTCAATATATTAAGTGTGATGCTCCCGGGATTTAGCACAAATCCCAAAGCACACAGAGGGTCATCGATGATGGGACCCCTCGTCATTAGAGGTCTTGGACATCTCGGGTGTGCGATCGTGTCACTGAGGTTGACACAAGTCCATAAGCGGAGGGTTCAATCGAATCATGGAGTGTGGGTTCACATGTGGATGTGGGTTTCCGACTCGACCTATGGACCTCGGATCCTCTCGCGTGAACGCGACGAAGAGGGTTGACCGTGGGGCGATTATGAGATTTAATCAGCCCAAATCAGTCCTGAACAAGTTAACTAGGCTGAACCGAACCAGTTCAGCCCGGTTCAGCCGGTTCACGTAGCACGCGCATGCGAACGTGAACGGGGGAAAATCCCCTGTTCATCTTCTCTGCGTGCGATGCTGCCACCGTTGATTCCAGTTGGATGGAGCGCTCGCCGGATATGGAAAGTTCACCGGAAATTCGTTATGGCGAGGCGGTGATGGTGGCGGCATTTGGGCGTGGACTACGATATGGACGAGCCTAGGGTTGAGATTCGATCTCACCCCGATGGACGCATGATCTCTAGTGATTCGATGGCGGAGATCGACGCTCATGTGGCGGCGAGGATGGTTTCCATCCTTGCTGAGGGGAGGTTGCCTATCGAGCATTTTGGTAGCTTAGGCAGGTCTGGCACGGCGAAAACCCAGATATGAGAATAGAGCTTCGTTCTTCCTACCGGCGACGAGGTTCCAGCGTTGGACTTGTCGGCGCGAGGCTTCAGATCTACTTCCCAGTGCCCTGAGGTAAGGAGGGAGTCATCCCCTCCGGCGCCGGCAGCCAAACGCAGGAGTGGGATCGGATTTTCCGATCCCCGGTTCCACACGAGCAGCACGTCCATTCTGTGTGATTCCTCATCAGCGGTGGCTTCTCCGGCTCGGCGGCGAGTTCTCCTTCGGTTGGCGACTAGATCCTGACACTCCTGCGTAACTTCGGTGGTCGGACGGTGATGGATTTGGAAGGGGGAAGCTTCCCCTGTTTTAGCCGAGAGTCTCTTCCCTGTTCGAGACGTGAGCCACGTAGGGGGGAAGGGTGGTTCTTTGCATGCGTTCGTCCGCGCACGTCACGCATCGACTCCGACCAGACTTTCCGACGCAGCTTTCCGAAGGATCTCGGTGTGCTCGGCTTGTGGAGTGATGGCATGCTACAAGGGTAAACTCTCCCCAGATCTATCGTATGTAGTGGTAGTAGGACGATTTTTCTGTGTAGTAGTGGATAGGGACTTTTACCACCATTCGGATTTCGTGTGGCATTTCGTCCGGATGGTTCTTTGTGCTATTTGCCACATATGTGTAGTGCGGGTTGTGCTTGCTTATAGGTGATTGCTTAAACATGTTGACACCCTCGAAGGTGTTCATGCACGTCGCTTGCTGCTAAGGCAAAGACGTGTAGGTCGGCACCCTTGAAGGTGTTCACCACCGTCTCCTTGTGATTGCTTGAGGCCGCGTCGGTGCCTATCTCGGCTGTGTAGAGAAAGGAGAGTGGGTTGTGGACTTTCTGTGAGTGCAAGTGGTCGGAGAGTCTCCGTCACTTCGACATAGGAGCTGAGAGATTTGTATTCGTGTCCGAGGGGCGGTATTTACACCGAACCCTTCGCGCACGTGGGTGTGAGGACTTGTAGAGTGCCGAGCCAGCTTCCGCTACGCGATCCTAGCCGATCGCGAGCCACTCTAGTGTAGGGCTAAGATCTCCGCGAGGGGATATGCCGGTTGTGGTTCAGTTTATTATTAAGAAAATAAATTGCCCATAACATTAAGACACCTTGTAAACATCATTGGGATGCAATTATACATTTGCTTAGATATCTTAAAGGTTGTCCTTCAAAAGGTTTATATTTCCTTGCTACTAATTAGTTTTGTGTTAACGCTTATTGTGATGCAGATTGGGCTTCATGTACTCAAACTAGAAAATCCATATCAGGCTATTGTATATTTCTTGGGTCTTCTCTAATATCTTAGAAAACAAAGAAACAATACACTATTTCAAGGTCTTATGCTAAAGCTGAATATCGGAGTATGACAACAATTGTGTGTGAAATATTATGGATTTCTTACATCTTGTGTTAACTTCATATTATATTCCCTACTCCTATACATCTTTATTGTGATAATCAAGCTACATTGCATATCACAACTATTCTAGTTTTCCATGAACGCGCAAAACACATTGACATAGATTATCATGTGGTGAGAGAACAAGATAAACAAGGATTTATTCAGCCATATTATGTGCCCTCCAAGCAGCAAATTGCATATATGTTTACAAAGTCATTGCCAGCTCATGAGTTCCTTCATTTGTTATCCAAGATGGGCTTGATGGATGTTCATCAAACTCCATCTTGAAGGGGATGTAAAGAAATAATAATAATTAGTTTGCTGTAGTTATATTGTGATGAGTTTTACTATTTTGTTAAGTAACTCATGTATGATGTACTCTTATATAAGGGTAAAATAGTCTTTTCGATGGTGAGAAAAATGAAGAGAAGACTTTTCTTCCTTGACAGCTTTACTCTTTCGATGATTTTATTTCTTTCTCTATTCTGAAACTCTCGGCGACGGAATTTTTATTTCAGATCTGATTTTCTCACCAACTTGTTCATCACGTGTACCAACTCATGCAAGGACAACGATGATGAGGAGGCGACAGGGACGAAGAGTTGAACCATGTCCACCTAGCTGGCTCTGGAGGTCAAGTGCAGTGGAGTATTTCCTTGTGCGTTCTTCATCTCGAGGAGCTCCGGCTTCTGCTTCAAGGCCTCTATGGCTAGATTTAGCTTGCCTTGAAGGACTGCAATATGGAGCACTGTGTTGCCACCAGCGGTGATGTGCAGGAGCGAGACGCCTGAATTCCGTTTGTTGACGTTGTTGGATCCCAACTCCATCATCAATTTTGGATTGTCAGTAAATTCTAGGCTCGACATTGTTTTTGTGTACCTAGTGATGCAATGTAGCGATTAATTCTGGGCTTAAGGACTGCACAGATATGTATATATATTTATAAAAGAGAATACTGCATCAACCATAAACAAAGAAAAGAATAAAGAAAAAAAAAAAAGAAAGGAACGGGGAATTCAGGAGTTCTCTATGCTTATGCAATTTCATTCTCTTTATGAAACAGTACTCAAAAAGTTTACTTTTTCCTTGAGAAATTTTGCTTCTGACACGTAATTAATTGATGATGAGCCGAGGAAGAAGCTTGTCAAAAATTGGAAGGTGGATTGACTCCATGGCAAAGAAACAAATGGCCTAAGCTGGGTACCAGCTTACTTTTCCTAACCTGGGTAATCGTCCTTCGATCCAATTCACAATTGACACATTATTAGTCTCCCGTTACTCATATTGATACACAGAAATTTATTATTGAGACACAGAAATATTTTATTGATATATGTATATAAATTCGTTGATATATATAATTTTTCGTTAATACATAGAGAATTTTTTTATTAATACATAATTTTTTTTTATTGATACACATAGTTTAAATTTTTGTTGATACATATATAAAATTTTTCGTTAATATATAGAAACTTATCGTTGATACACATAATTTAAATTTTCGTTGATACACATAAAATTCATTGATACACAGACAAAAATTTTTTGTTGATGCACATAAAATTTTTTTATTGATACACAAATAAAAATTTTTCATTAATACACGTAAAATTTTTTTATTAATACATATGATTTAAAATTTCGTTGACTCCACCGCCATCCGCCGGTGCTCCGACGACTCCAACGCCTCTTCGTCCTTTCTTTGTCTCCATCGCCACCCTCGAGCGTTCCATGCCCCGCCGTTGTTGAACAGCGCCAGCCTCGTTTGCCAGCCTCCACAACTCTGCTTCCTGTTATGTCTTTGTTTAATGATAATCTAATTCAGCTTCCTCTTGCAGGTATTTTGAGCACTTGGTGGAGCAAAAGTTTATAACTTTGGCACAATTACGATGCACACATCTTGTTCTACCTCTCGGATCAGTTGGCTCTATGAAACAATGAACGGTTCATCCTATAAAACATTGCAAACATTAAACTCTGATAATTTTCTGTGCTGCTTATTTACCGATCTGATTAGCTATATTGATGCAATTGCCCTACATGTCTGACAACTCATGAATCTATATTTTTTGACACGCCTGAAAAGCATTAGTTCTATTCTGCTATTCGGCATACTCTATTTTTCTACAGGGTATAGCAACTTTTTGTAAATGATTAAATTTTGCTTTGAATTCTGATTGTTGTTTTCTGATTGTTTTCCTGAATTTTGAGCTTTATTCTAGAAAGAAAAAAAATAAATAAACAATTGATCTGAAATCATTAGTTTGTTACACGCTTCCACATCAGCAGCATTTTCCCGCGCCTCCGTCCTACATCATTTATAAAAGAGAATAGTACATCAACCATAAACAAAAGAATGGAAAAAAGAAAAAAGAAAAGAACGTGGAATTCAGTAGTTCTCTATGCTCATGCAATTTCATTCTCTTTATGAAACATTACTCAACTTGGAAGTTTACTTTTTCCTTGAGAAATTCTGCTTCTCACACGCAATTAATTGATGATGAGCCGAGGAAGAAACTTGCCAAAAATTGGAAAGTGGAGTGACTCCATGGCAAAGAAACAAATGGCCTAAGTTGGGTACCCAGCCTACTTTTCCTAACCTGGATAATCGTCATTCGATCCAATTCACAATTGACACAGATCTCATGTAACTTTCTTCATTAGTCTCCTGTTATTCATCATTGATACACAGGAATTTATTATTGAGATACAAAAACATTATATTGGTATATGTATATAAATTCGTTGATATAAATAATTTTTCGTTAATACATAGATAATTTTTTTGTTGATACATAAAATTTTTTTTATTGATACACATAGTTTAAATTTTCATTGATACACATATAAATTTTTTGTTTATATACAGAAAAAAATTTTCGTTAATATATAGAAATTTATCGTTGATACACATAATTTAAATTTTCGTTAATACACATAAAATTCATTGATACACAAAAAATTCATTGATACATATAAAATTTTTTTATTGATACACAGATAGAAATTTTTCGTTGATACACATAAAAATTTTTCATTCATACACAAATAAAAATTTTTCGTTAATACACATAAAAAATTTTTATTGATACATATGATTTAAAATTTTGTTGATATAAGTTAAATTTCATTAATACACATCAATGGGAAATAACATGATAGTTAACTGAGAATTTTATATCGAAATCTGTGTCTATCAATAAAGTAGATCAAATGAATTGAAGGGGATTAAAATACCCAACTTAGAAATGTAAGTTGGGTACCTAACTTAGGCCATTTCTTCATGGCAAAGTATTGGGTCCAAGCCGTACCTACCAAAGTTAATTTGATTCCAAAACTCGACAAATAAAAGATTGTCTGTGAACATCTACTGCAGGCTTTTGGAATTCTCGAGGATGAAATAATAATAATAATAATAATAATAATATAAAACACAAAAAAGAGTACAAATGGGTAATTATAAATGCATTTTGATGGCAAAAGTATGGTCTTAGAAATTTTAAGAAACTCTGTCCGATACCATTAAATCACCTACACAACACATATCAGCCCTTGCACTCTGAAAAATCATCTTACTATTGTATCGACGATCTTTATTGTATCGACGATCTTTTCAGTGTGTTCCTTGGTAATAATAACTCACTCTTGTATTTTATTTTTGTTGATACTTATATGATGATTTATGTAGGGGTGTGTACGGATGTACATATGTATAAAATTAATAAATTATATATGTATATGGTTAAATGAATGCTTACTATTGATAAGTTAGTGAATAGTAGTGGTATTGAGATAAATCATCGGTAAGGAAGGGAAAATTAATATATGATTATTGAGGTAATTTGGAATGATGTGTATAGGTGTATGCACGTATATATGTGCATATATTGGTATACAATGGTATATGTGTGAACTTGTTGATATTAATAATTTAATAAGTGAAAGTAAAGGTTTGTGACATTGGTGATAATATATTTGGTTATGTGATATTATAGATGATGCTCCGATTGAAACTGGACAAGATGGCCCAAGAACTACAAGTCACAAACGTGCTAGGAGTTACAACGATACATGTAAGAATTATTTTCTTAGTCTTGAAATCATGACCTAGTGTTAGTAAATTATATATTATAAGTAAGGATTTATATGTCATGATATCTAGTTGCTCTATTTTTTTGATCTTGCTATTGTTATCATTGTGCTCTTGTTTAATCATTCATTGATGCATATATATGATGATGATTGATATTTCATGAGTTATGTGATAGTATCACATTGCATTTGTTATAGATGTGGCTGAGTTCAATATTATGTAGTGGTAATTAAAATGGCATACAAGTTAAAGCATTGTTGTTGATATAGTAAAATGGTCATTAATGTAGGCTTGTAGGTCTATGATTTATATCTTATACGATTATGTTGTGATGTATTTGATGCATACTTGTATGGTATATGTTGTGGCATTTTATGATCTATGGATTGGCTAATTATAACCAAGGCTGAGTTTGTTGGCCAATGGACCATATGTTTGTACCAGAGGCTATGTATTTACTATGGGACCAGTTGCTTTAGTTATCTGTATGGAGTCCTTCTGGATTGCCTAAGATTTCCTAGGTATTGGACGGAACACCATTGAGCTACTAGTTGAGGGTACTTGTTTCATCATGTGAGAGACGATAAAAATACTCTTGATTAGAGTGAGGACTTGTAATGAAGTTATTTTATGGTGATTGCACTTGATTGCATGACATTGTGTTCATTTGTGTTTTGGATGTCATCATGTATATATAGTATTAGTTATGATTCAGCTTACTTTGATGAATAATTTGTATTGTGATTCCTACTTAGTCATTTGGGCTAACATCCTTTTATTTTGCCTCCAAGTAAAGAGGTGCTAATGTTGTTGATGGTGGTATCTAGATGTAGAGGCTACTAAATTATGGACATTAAATAGACATATTATAGATAGATTGATGAACTTGATGTTATGGTCATCTAAATCGTTATTTGGATTAAAGTTCTTGTTTATTATAGTTTTGATATTATTATGTTATGGCTTTCGATATGATATTTTAACTAATCGAGTGTGCCAATCTTTATATTAATATTTGGGTCGATTGACATTGTCTTAGTTGGATATATTAAATTGATGTTTTGGTTCTATTTTATATTATTAAATGTTGGCAACTGTAAAAATGATTTATGAAGATAATGTTTTGTATTGTTATTTATGTGATATTTATATAGATTGTAAAAATGTGGTTTTATTGTTTTCAAAGATATGATATGGATTTATTGAGTACATGATGTTGTTTAGAATGGACAAGTTAGTGATTTAATTATGATATGGATTTATTTTGAATAAATTATTAGATTATTTGTTATTATTAAGTTGATCATAGTTTATATTATCACGCCCTCAGGCAAATAGTCAACTGTATTGGCCTGTTGCTTGGTTAGGTCATGAGAATTAAAGCAGCTACTATGGTCCTTGCTATTTTATATTATTCCTTTTTGATCCAACAGTGTGAAGTAGCGGGCTCCCAAAAATTTTTAGAGAAAGGTTGCCTAAAATTTTTTTTCCAATATTTATTGAGGGATTACAGAGTGCATTTTCTAAAGAGTCAATCTTGCATAACACATGCAGACCCTTGGATCAAAACAAGTACTATGGTGCCAACATGCTAACATGCACCGAAATTCATGGATTATATTTTTTTTGACTTTTCTAATCTAATGGTGCCAACATGCTAACATGCACCGAAATTTTTAGAGAGAGGTTCCCTAAAAATTTTTTTCTGTGATTACAAGCGATTCAACTACTTTTAATTAATACATAAGACACCATTTTTAGCTTGCAAAATACAAACTCTCTAAAGCTACTCAAAACGTATAAACTCTTTTAATTCAGATATTTAATTTCATGTTAATCCTCAAACACTTCTCTTTAAACGTGAAATTTATATGCTTAAAGCATGTTTTCTTTTTATCTCTTCAAACTTGAGATCATTGGTGAAAATATCTACAATTTTCTCTCAAATTTTCACATAATTCAACAACACCATCTTATCAACAACACATTTATGGTATTTATACATTTTTTTGCATTTTTTAAATAACAGGGTAATTTTTCTAAGGCAATATCTAACTTATTATCGAAATTCACCGGGGTGGGCTCCTTTTGTGAAAATGAAAGTTCTTCCAACAAACATCTCAATTAGATTGCTCGAGTTGCATATGAATTTTAAGGGCAACATATTTCACTTCACAGGTTGACAATATGACAATTGATTATTATTTTTAAATATATTGATATCATTTGTATAAAACAAAACAACTTGTACTTTTATCAATTATCAATATTATTTCCCCAATTATAATTAAAAAACCCTTTAATTATAAAACCATTGAAGTTGTATAATATAGTCCAAAAATCCAAAGTTCTTTTAATATAATGCAAAATTCTTTTTACTGTATTTAAGTTAAATCATGGTAGGAGCCTCCAAGTAATGACTACAAATTCCAACTCTAAACATACATAGTGCAAATTCTTTCACTTGTTTTGTGCCACTATAAAAAATAATTAAATTGATAATATCCACGTAGATGATTAGTGCAAAAACTTCATCATACTCAATTCGTGTTTTCTTTGTAATTGTCACTATGAGCGTTGCTTTATATCTTTCCACCTCTCCTTTTAATTTTTTTTCTTAGTTTTCAATACATACTTGACTCTAATAATAGCTGTCATTAGGGAATAGTTGTTGACTCCCAAATATTATTCTTCTCAATTGCTTTTTTCTTTTCATCATTGACTTTTTCTTTATTTTTCAACTATGATAGTATTATTAAAACTAATGGACTCAAGATTTGTAAAATGGCAAACAAATGTAATATTATTATTTTTCTCAATTTCTTGATATAAATATTCAAGCCTCTTATGCATAATGTCTTCTATTTGAACTGCCTTTTTAACTTTACTACCAAGTGTGAGGATGGAGGAGTGTTAACTTCAATTCTTTTTTTATTCTCGTCTTCTTCAAAAGAAGGAACAAAATTAGAGTAATTTTGATTTTTTTTTTTTTTTTTTTTTTTTTTTTTTTTTGTATTTGCTACTTCCATGTAGCTTCTTTGTCGAAACAGTATTCCACGAATTAACTAATGGAAATAAAAGCATTTACAGAGAGGTTAGAAATCTACACTGCAGTAATTGCTCAAGTAAATTATTTTATTTAGTGAGCATCCATCTACTGATCATATACAGAGGAACAGAGTCGATTATGCCTCACCCAAATCACATGGAATCGAGTCCAAGTACTTGTAAATTATCTCTTCTTGCAAGAAATCAGTAAAATAACCCTCCCCAACTTGGAATCCATCCTCCGAAGCAAGCCGCCGGACCTCCTCCTGCACCCGCTCTGCTCCGGTGACGCTCTGATCAAGTAAATTGCACGCCACCTCGAAGCAGTCCTCGCCGTGATACAGACCCATGCTCTGCACTGCCTTGAGCCCTCCGCCTCGCTCGCTCACCTTTTTGGCGATGCCGCGGACGGCCTCTATGTCGGTGTTCCAGACTGGCACGTTGTAGGTGTCGACCCACCTCGTGGCTGCGATTACCACCAGGCCTTTAGCCGGTGACGGATGGAGCGGCCCGACGTCGGGCTTCAGCGGCAGCATGTCGGTTGCCAGCCCGCCTGTCCACTGTTTCCCTTCCGAATTGGGTATGAAGTAGCCCAGCTCTCTCCTCACTGAATCAATCGTCCTCCCCCCTTCGTCAGCTGCTTCACACAGGTAAGTTGGAACTGAAAATTGCGCCGCAACATCCCAATAATTAGTAGAAAATAGATATTGGGGGAACACACAAAAAAAGGAAACAGTTTGCTTGCTTGCTTACGTTGGAGCTTGTAGCCAATGTCAATAGCGACGGAGCGGGCGATCTTCGCAGCTTGATCCAGGGAAGCTTGTGCCAGGGGATGAAAGCAGATGGTATCGACGACTCCGAGCCGAGGATGCGATCCAGAGTGCATCTCGAGATCGATGGACTCGGAAGCTGTCTTAACCATGGCGAACACTGCGCTTCTCAGGGGCGTCGGATCGTACCGTGAATTCATGTTGACATGCGAAACGAGCGTGTAACGAATTCTGTTGTAGAACTCATCCAGGAACTTGTTGACCACAACTACTCCTGGATACTGTTTTGCTGCTTGCTCGATCAGTTGCAGATTCTCGGGATTTCTGCTTTCGGATATGTACAGCTTGCAGCCGACCAGTATCCTCTCCAACATCTCGGCTGCTGACTCCGCCCGGCTCTGCAGCAGAGTTGTTGACTGCATAAAAATGACATTTTTGGATCAACACATCTATCTGAACAAACATTCTGTATCAAGTTAACTGACGATCGATGCTAGAAAAGAACAAATGTATTTAGTCTGAATAAGAAAGAGACAAAGAAAACCAGAACAGACCTTCAGATTTGAGCTCAAAATTAGGCAGCAAATAGCTGATCGCCTGATCCAGCTTTCAGAACTCGAACAATTGAATTATTTCATGTCCAGTTTATAGACATATACACATGATGCACCAATTAAGCACAAGGAGGCTGCTGAGTGATGACTACAATTAACAAATGGTTTCTGAGGCAGCATTGTCGGTGGCACAAGCATGTGTGCTGCATGCAATCTGACAGCAAGCAACTGCTGAGAAGTAATGAAACAACAGCAACATAAATGACTCGGATACTTGTCATACTCTTGGATGAAAGGATCACGCTGCATTTAAGAAATCTGTAGTGAGAAAAAAAAAATATCATTTTTTTGCCGTACTCTGAAAGGCACTAACCACCTAAAATTGAGGTGGGGGCTGGACGTTGCATTGTTTTCGTCACAAGCAATCATGCTATTTGTTTTAATGATGAGGGCTTAATTGGTAGTTGAGTTGGATGCATACACAAAACCCAGTGGTCTACGAATGGATAGCAACTATCCAAAGAGGATCGAGAAGCAAGTGTGGTAAGCAACAACAAAAAGAGGATCCCCATTAGAATTATGCATTATGCACCACACAACTACTTCCAGCATATAACACATCTTTTATTGGTACGCATACCTAGCTTGTTAAATCTATCTACCAAGAGCAAGCTTTGATGAAAAAGCTTCCAAACAAAAATTTAACTCTAGGGGAGATATTAAGGCTCTAAAAAAATCTTTCAACCTATCCAGGGAGTGGTATAAGTGGCTTTATCCTTTAGGAGCATATAGTATATAGCTTTGGTAAGAGGCAAACCATTAGATCCCTCCCTCCAAATCCATTTCACAATCTCCCTAGAGTTAAAGAGGCAATATTAGTAACGTTGGTGGGGGTGATTGTCGGATAACAGAGGTAAGGTCCATGATGAGACCCTTTCCAACTTTGGGTGGAATTTTTTATATTACCTGGTTGTTTCGTGTCACTAGGACCATATTTGACAGTAATAACCTTCACCCAAATTTGTCCTCAGAATTTGAGGATATCCTCTAGCAAGTTTTATTTGTTTAGATTATGGTATTTAGTCATAATGTTAAGTATTTGTGATTGTTGATGCTAGAAAGATTACTGAAGACATAATTTTATAATTTTTAAATAGGGATAAAATAGTTTATATCAATCTCTATGCTGCTCATAGAGAATTTTTAAATAATAATAAAATAATTTATATCAATATTTGCTACGCCACGAGAACAAAAATATTTTATGCATTGATAAAATATTTTATTCAGGTCGCCATCTGTCGCCGCCCACCTTTTAGGGGTGGTAATTTCACTAGTCTAGTTTGGTACCCAACCCGACCCAACTCATTTATCACAGGTTTAGGTACTCGATTAGCTAAACGGGTCGGGTTTGAATTTAGGGATATGGGTATCCGTTACCCGACCCAGGTTTGAGTCGGGTTCGGATAGCAGGTTCGGCAATTGGGTCAGGTTTATGTTTTAGGGTGAAAATATGAGTACCCAATCCGTTGCCACCCCTACCTCCTCTTTTGAGAACTATGCATGGTTATTTAATAGATCGCTGCAAAGTAGATTGTTTTTGCTATGAGTCACGCAATTTATTAAATAATCTTTATTGGCAAAAGATATATGAACTAACAATTGATATTAGAGAAAGGTTTTCTCATAAAAATTGTTTGGTTGTGATCCATGCTTTGATTTCATTTGAAGCAAAATCAAAACAATTTGCTGTTTACAATATAAAATTTTCAATTTGTGTTTAATTTTGCTCTTGGTAATTGGATTCGGCCCTAATTTAATCTCAACGTCGTAGGGCTATTCCCTAATCAATCGTACAATCATATGTATTAAGCCCCGTTTAAGAGTGTGCTGCTTTCAGCGCTAGGATGGCCAACTTCACATTTGACATGCCTGCTATGCTGCAAATAGGAGAAATCTACTAGTAGATTTTCACTGTTATTTTATATGCTTTTTTATTTCATTTTTTTATTATTCCTATGCTTTTGCTAGTACGAACTATTGTAGCTGATGTATATTGAATTTAATATATTATTATTATTATATATATATATATTCATTAATACAATATATAATAATTTTAAATTAATTAGTTTAATTAATCAATAAATATATATTAAAAACTACTTATTAATTATTGATCTTATAAAAATTAATAACTTATAAAAATAATTATTTTAAATTTTGAAAATAAATTTTATTTAATTATAAAATAAAATAATTTTAACTTTAATATATTTTTTCTAATTACATTATATATTATAATTTAATTAATTAATTATATATGCACATATATTAATAAATAACTTTATAAATTTAATTATTTTTTAAAAAATAAATTTTATTTATATATAAAATATGGACGAATAATTGTATTATTATTTAATTATAATATTTAAAATTTAAAATAACAATAATTGACAATAGCAATACAGCAATCCTATCAAATACTTTTAAAAAACTTTAACTCGCCAAACACAGCCTTAAGCTATTTGGTTCAATTGTTAATTACTTCATAACTATGTTACATTGTGATACACTGGGCTAGTTTGGCCCAGCTTATGCTTCTAGCTTATGCTGGCTGAAGAAATATTGGTTCAAAAAATACTGGTCGAAGAAGCTCTAGGATTGTTTGGATACATAGCTTATAGTTAGCTTATATTTAGGTCATTATGCCAGCTCTGTAAATGCGCCATCATCATTTGGCAAGTAAACCTCAATATCAATTCAAGCAGAACTTTTTGGGAATTGAGGGCTTCTTAATTTCTTGTTTCTTAATTAAATTTATCACATTTTATGCAATCTTTTTGGGAATTTAAATCTCAAGATCGATTCAAGCAAGAACTTTTCCCGAGCTTTAGCCACAAAGCTCGGATTTTGGATTAATGGAAAGAAGGGGCTCCTTTGAAGCACACCGCTAGTGGTGTGGCTGATGGTGGTGGAATTGTCTAAGCTTTGGGAGCTGCTCAATGTCAACGATGGAGACGATATGAGAGGAGAAAGAATGTCGCTGCTCAACATCATGCGAGAGGAGCAGGTGATGGAGGTGTTTGAGGTCGCCGTGGACAGGAATCCCAGCAATGGCGTCAAACGGAAGTCGTTCAAGGACCGTCTTCGCCGCCGCCTCCATCTCTGCCATTCAATTAGTGTGTGGGCAGTGGCTGTCTCCATCTTCTCTGCTCGACGTCATGCAAGAGGAGCAGGTGACAGAGATCGTTGAGGTCACCGTGGAAAGGAATCCCAGCAATGGCATTAGACGGAAGTCGTTCAGGGACCGTCTTCACCTCCGCCTCCGCCTTCGAATCCCAGCAATGGTGAATGGGCGAAGACGACGAACAGGCAAGAGAAGGACGCGAGCGAATCAAGACATCATCGATGGCGACTGCTAGAGACAGGAGCGAACGGGCGAGGAACGAATGGCGAATGGCGATCGGGGTTGGTTCAGCAAGAAAGGGGGGAGTGAATAGAACGAGAAGCATAATCGAGTGTGGAGAAGCAGCTTCGGGTATGCTTCTCAAACAGTGAAAATTATCGGGTTGAAACCGAGAAACTACTTAACCAAACGGTACAGCTTCTCAAAAACAGTAAAAAATTGCTGGTGCGAACCCATAAGCTGGCCAATAAGCTAGGCCAAATGGGGCCACTATACTGTTTTTTACTATCAAGATTTATAGATATTTAGTAAATAATTTTTTAATTATAGTTAAAATTTAAAATAATAAATTAATATATAATTTTAAATTATTTAAATTAATAATATATTTTATTATTTTTTATTATTAAAATTTTAAATTATTTAAAATAATAATACTTAAAATTTTAATTAAAATCATATGAATTATTTTTTGGAGAAGAAGAATAGCAAAAGTATAAAATTATAATTTTTAACTTCTATTTTTTTTTATTTTTTTTTACTTCTAGTTTTTGTTAAAAAAAATTACTCAAAAGTAGCTAAAAACATAACCAATTGGACCCTAATTAATCGACTAAAAGCATAACCTGCATAACGAGCAGGGGTGTCAAAAAAATAGGTCAATTCAAAAAATCAAACTTCGGTTCAGTTCGATTTAAGATGGATAAAAAAATTTTGATTTGGTGCAATTTAGTTCGGTTCGATTTGAGTTGAACCGAACAAACCAAAATTTGAATATAATATTAATATTTTTATATAAAATATATTATATTATTATTTTAATTAAAAATTAATAATATAATAGTATAAACAAGCTATATATATATATATAATTAATTTCAGTTTAACCCAAACCGAACCGAAATTTCAATTCGGGTTCGGTTCAATTTTGGTTTGGTTTTTTTTTTATTTTTTGGTTCGGTTTGAAATTGGTTCGGTTCGGTTTGAACTGTTTGGATACCCTAATAACAAAGATTGTGGGGGAAAGATGTAAGTCAAGCAGGTCAAAAGCAGAACGCGTAGCTGTTTGCCTGCTTTTGGGTGGCTGTGCGGGAACGCGTAGCTGTTTTGGGTGGCTGTGCGACGTTGACCGGCCTTTGACCCGCAAGATAATAAAAAAATTGAAGGCGCGCGTCTGTAGCCTTCTACCTGCAGTTTGCGCGGGCGCTTTTCAACTTCACCTTCTAACCTTAACACCCAATTATATATATATATATAAAAGCATACATAAAAATAAATATATATTAAAAATATATAAATATATATATATATATAATATCAATATAAATAAATAAATATATAAATAATATTTTTTTTCAATAGTATTTATAGTATTTTAATAGTAAACAGTAATATTTTTAACTCAGCACTATAATAACATATGCTCTCAATTTCAAATTGGCCCTTAATCAGCATGGGCTGTTCGAACGGAACAAAAGCTTCCAACCTATTGTCGTCGGACGATCAACCAGTGCCCTAATTCGTCCCGCAAGGCAGGATCGGGCTTTCGTCACTGGCGGGCTTAATGCTCGTCGATGGCGGGCAGAAATGGCTCTCATCAATCGCGAGGGTTTTTTGATGGGGTGAAATATCGCTCTGATACAAAAATGATGTTCTGTTTTTGGGTTCGAGTGAATACTAAGAGAAACTACTAAAATAGGATGGTTTATTTGAGCTGCAGTTCAGTTTCGTCTATCAAGAAACTAAGAGGCATTTGCACGCCCACTTTAATCCAGAATCTGTTCGACAAAAGGTAAAATCTCTTATGACAATGCAGAAGCAAATTTGCACTAAAATCATTTAGAATATGGATAGGACAATAAGTAACAAGATAGTTCCTCAATTAATTGAGTAAAACGGTAGCCAATGTGAGAAAATGAAATAACGTCCAGATTTTATTCCCACGAGGAGCTTAGAATCCTGCTAAATAAGAAAATGAGACCCTACAGCAATCTTCGCTTGTCAGAAATTAAAAGAGTTTATCCTGGGCAGAAGTTGATCCAAATAGAAAGTTTGCAGAATTTACTATTCAGCCGATTACATTAGGAATAAAAGATTTTCAGTTTGTCAGAAAAGTTGTAAATCCCAAACAGCAGTAGATTAATCCGATGCAAGTACAACATCAACCAATTTACTTCAAGAACATGAGATGTCCTCAGAAGACTTCGTCAAGAATTTGTGTAGATGAAATCCAAACAGTGGCACGGAGAACAGTGCATTTCCAACCAATCAATTCAAAACTTAGTCTCTGATTCGGAGTGCAGTATTTTACTAATGCAGATTGAAAAATATTATGCTGAAAGGTGAAAATAGTAATATTGCTATAAAAATATTACTATTGGAAAAAGCAACATAAACTATTGTTATTTTATAAAAGTATTATTTTTAAAAGTTATTAATTAATAAAGTTATCATTTTATAAATTTATTACACATATATAAATATATATCTTTATAACTAGATGATTTGGTGGTTAAATGGTAGTATGGTGAAGGAGAAAAATAATATTAGTGGAGTTCGAACATGGCGTAGGAATTGTGCTTGGCGGATGAAGTCACGGGAGGGGTAACTTCATCTTTTCATGTAAGAATATCTTAATGCTTTAAATCTAATTTTATCTTCTTATCTAAGAATATCATATAGCTTTAAATGTTCTAAATTTTATCAAGTTTTGGCACTTTTACTTAAATATAGATTTTAAAAAATAGATAATTAAGTCAAATTTAATGTATAAAAAGTAATCAATTACACCTAATTTAGCAAATAAAAAACACTAAAATTCCTATATAAATATGAGATTTCGAACATAGCGTAGGAGTTGTGCTTGGCAGATGAAATCACTGGAGAGGTAACTTCTAATCTTTCCATGTAAGAATATCTTATAGTTTTAAATCTTTTAAATTTAACAAGGTCTTGAGTTCACACCTCACTCTCATTACTTAAAGTAATTAATTATAGCTTAATTTAGCAAATAAAAAGAAGTAAAAATCCTATATAAATATGAGATATCAGATAACTTATTAACAACCTTTGATGTCACTCTGGTTATCTTGAAATGAGATTATTTTATTGATATGATTATTTACTACTTGTTATAGTTGTATATATATGTTAGCTTAGTATACTTTTAAATTTTTTTGTCATTGATATTATTAATACTTATATTGTTACTATCAATATAAATAGCATTCTAATTTCGAATGGTGGCAACTTTAAGACTTTAAAAAATAAATTGACTATGGTATTAGAATGTATAGATCTAGATCTCGTATTGAGAGAGTCATGTCTTATACCTCTTATAGATCAAAGCTCTCCTTAGGATCGAAGAAGTTTTGAGAGGTAAAATTGCTCTAATCATGTGAGTTTAATCATATGATCTAATAGCTTGGCCCAACCTAAGTTCAGGTCCTATGTCTAGTGGCCTAGGCCAAAAACAGGCGACATAGTTAGGCTGAAAACAGTCCAACAAACTAGAAGGTAAAGAGAGCTAGGTCCGAAGCGTCTTCTTTTACTAATTTTTTTTTATCTGTTTTCTTTCTATATAACATAGAATTTCGAATTTCAGATAATGCGCATTTATATATTTTATCAATTACCGAAATATGCGAAGGGATGAAATTAACTAAAATAATAATTCACAAAATTAACTAGTTCAACATACACACTAAGATGATAAGTTTTCAAAAATAAATATTTACTTTATTATTTTTTACAGAACATATAACAACTATTTAACAACTCCCATATGGATTGAAATTATAATGTTTAATTGACATTAATTTCGAACAGGAGAAAAAAATATAAATATCACCAACGTCTCCGAGTTGCGGCGTCAAATTAAGAGAGGTCTAAGGATAAATTAGAGAGAGAGAGGTTGGGGCTTACGGTAGATGGCCTCGCAATGCAAGGAATGTTCTTTCTGATTACAATATATATAACAATTAAGAACTAAGTGAGAATTGGGGCAATTCCAATCCCGAATTAATCGTCCATTGCAAACTCAAAAACGAAAGAAAAACTTTAACTGCACTAAGCAAGTGTTACGTGAACTCAAGACTCGAGAGCACTGCTTCCAGACTCGCAATTGCACTTACAAAACATTTAAGGATCACTTGAATAATGATGAATCCCGGATCAAACAAATAAATGAATATTCGTGAGACGAACTTTAGTAATAATCACTTCAAACTAAATCAGTTAATAACAAATTCCTACACAAATCTATAGAATTCTTTTAAAGAAATTGACTCTTTTTAGGGGTGTGAAAAAAAAAAATCAAAACCGATGGAATCAAAAAAAAAAAAAAAAATCATTCTCCTAGATTCCCCGTTAACTTTTCAATAAACCAGTTAATAATTATCGACCCAAAAAAAAAAAACATTTCCACGCCAATTTGAGTCAGTTTTTATCTTCTACAAATCAACTACGACCTATGAAAATAATTGAAGCCAGACTACACATGTATTGTATTTTTCAGCTGTTCGGCATATCCAGTTCCCTTCTTTAATCAAGCGACGGGACTCCATACTTGCACAGATTCACAATTTAAGAGAAATTTGTTGCAGCAAAAGAAAAGGAAAGGGTTATACCGTACGCAAACTATTTATAGTCATCACTACTACTTTGAAGGATCATACAAAGGGCAGAAAAACAAGTCAAAAACTATACCATTGTTTCCAGTTAGGTAGTGACCAGGCTACATGACCTACATCTCGCAAAAGAGTAAGAATCACAACGAAACTAAGGCACGCATAAACCCTCAAGTAAATCATACCCATGTTCGCTCACACCACTACCATTTAGCCGGATATCTCGATTGACTTGCGGCTAGTCTTCTTCGCCGACTCCTTGGGAACAGTAACAGTAAGCACGCCGTTCTCCATGGCGGCCTTCACCTGATCCACCTTCGCGTTCTCGGGCAGGCGGAACCTCCGCAGGAACTTGCCGCTGCTACGCTCGACGCGGTGCCAGGTGTCGGTCTTCTCCTCGTGCTCATGGTTACGCTCGCCGCTGATCTGGAGGACGCGGCCGTCATCAACCTCCACCTTGATCTCCTCCTTGCGCAGCCCAGGGAGATCGGCCTTGAACACGTGGGCCTCAGGGGTCTCCTTCCAGTCGACGCGGGCGGCGACTAGGGTCGAGGCCTCGCCGCCGAAGCGGGGAACATGGGTGAGAGGGAAGGAGTCGAAGGGGAAGCCCTGGAAAGGATCCCAGAGCTCGAGGGAGAAGGGGTCGAAGACATTGCTCCGCCCGGAGCCCGCACCGAAACCGAAACCGAAAGGGGTGAGCGACATCCTACGGATCGAAGAAGAATTTGGCAAGGACTTTGGGAAAGAGGAAAAGCTTTCGGATATTTTCAGTGATGCGGGGGGAACCGACGCTTTGACGGTATTAATAGGATTGGCGATGTTGTTTCTGGAGACTTCCATTTCATAGGGCTCATTTGGGCTGGGCAAAGTTGGGTTGGGCCAAAGGGTAAAAGAAGTCGAGAAGCTTCTTAACAGAAAGACGATCGTGAAAGCGTTAGTTCCCCGCCAAGAGACTTCCATAGTTCCATTCCTCGGTAGATCAAAAATAGAGCCTTACAATAACGCTTTGAACTGGCGTTGTTTTGTTTGTCGATTAATTAAGCAAGAAACCTTGTGAGGCCAATCTTGTAGCCTGTTAATCTGACATCTTGTTGGACTTGTTGCCTGTATTCCCCAAAGCTGAACCTTCTGTACATGGCTGGCTGCGCACTGCTCTGAATCATCGTCTCCATGGACGGACAAACAAAGTAGGCCATCGAGAACCTCTCCGTCTCTCGATTTGACATCACTCTGTGCTCCACACTCTTGTACAGCCCATTGCTCCAAGCCTACATTTTAACGTTTACTTTTTATTTATTGATCTTCTCTTTCAACTCCAACTCCTAGTTGCAATAACATCATACCTGAAAAAGATCGCCAATGTTGATGATCAGTGCGTTGGGATTGGGTTTAACAGTGAACCATGTGCCCCCCTTGTTCAACTGCAGCCCCATGACTAATTGGTCCTGGCAAAGTATAGTGAGGAAGGCACTGTCGGTGTGGGGAACCAAGCCGAACACCTGAGCGGGAATTGGGCATGGAGGATATCTGTTCAATCTAAGATAACACCTGTGACGCTTGCAGTTTTCCTTAATGTACTCGCCGTCGAACCCCAGCCCGTGTGCCAGTGTGTCGATCAGCTGCTCCGCCAGTCGAGACATTGCGGATGAGATTTCCTCAATCACAAGCCTGCAGCACCACCAATTGTGCAGTCAGTAGCGGCTTCCTCCATTCTTTTTTCAATATTCAGACAGGTAGGATTTGGATGCAAAAAGAAAAAAGTGTAATGAAATAACATGGAGCTACTGTTTGAGTTGTACGAGCAAATTTTATCCACATGCTTTCCTTTGGCATTAACAACTAAGGATGGATGGTATCACGCCCAATTTTTCGTTTTCCTCCACGTGGTCAAATTCAGCGTGGGACTGTGTGTCAGTCCCCAAATTTTTCGGACGTGATGGCAGAAAAAGCCTTGTCACCTCCTTCCTCAGCCCTCTTGCGGAAGGAAGCGTGTCTTGATCGTCTTTCCTTTGGCATTAACAACTAAGGATGGATGGACAGGACTTGTTTGAACTCTTGTTCATGGGGGTACGGAAGCAGCGAAATGTCTGCTTGAAGTCGGGCGCCATTGGATCTGAATTATTAATAATATTTCTGCAGATATATCGTGTATCATAATAAAAATCCTCGTTAATTAACTCGTCATATCGATCGAGCACAAGTTGAAATGCATGCTTCCTCTACGGAATTTATATCCAGAGATCGATCGATCCAACACATAATCTAAGAAACATTCGACTGCATATGTGAATAATTAATTAATGTACCTGCTAGTACTTGTAGTCCAGGAAGACTCGTTTGTCACTGATAGAGGAACATGGTACGCCTCCAACCACGATAGCTGCTTCAGGCTGGTCGCCGTCGGCGTCCCCCAGCGGTAGCTGTCGCCCGGGAAGCCGCTCAGCACCTCATCGGTTGTCTTCTTCTCGAACGGCTGCCGGAACATTTTAATCTGCTCCTCCCGCAGCCTTGCCAGGAGAGTCGCGGGAATTCCATGGTTCACTATCTGGAAGAAGCCCCACTCGCAGGCGGCTGCGACCATCTCTTGCTTGCACCGCTCGGCGTGGAGCTCGTCGTCGAGGCGGCTGAGGTCGAGGAGGGGGAGTTCGCAGCACTTTTCGAGTGCTGCTGCTCCCTCGCTCCCATCATCGCTACATGTGCTGCTAATTTCGCTGTTAAGGAGGTTCATGTAGGTGCTCAAGAATGGTGGATTGGAGTCCATTATAGCTGCACTACTGTTCATCATACAATCAGTTACAGCCTGAGATGGAAACAAATCAAACAGAAAGATATGATGATCTCAATGCTGATGGTGTAGATCACATTACACTAATTTCACCCTGATCAATAGAGAGACGACAAGTAATGCAACATAATCCAGGAGCATTAGTGTACAATGTCGCGGGCCTCACATGCGTTGAATTAACTGGTAATCACCTCGGTCTACTCCTGTGCTTGTGGGGGCGCATGGACATGAGCACATGAGCTCGCCACCTCAGTCAAAACCACATGATTAGTTCTTATATTGATGATCATTGTAGGGTCTCACATTTCTATCGTCTCTGTGCCTGCTCTGTGTATAGTTAATGTCGTAGGGTTGTCTTAATTTTAATATAATAAGCTAAGCAGCAAAAAGAAACAAAAATCTTGCACTGTTCTGAAAACATGGATTAATCAAGCATTTTATGAACTTCAATCTAAGTAACATTTTAATCATTCATGAATTTTGAAGTACTAAAAAGATTAAATTAAGCAAAGTATAAAATTAAGAAAAGAAAACAAAGTGACACCTGACTGCATTCTTGCGCTCTTGAATCAGTATTTTCCAGAGAATCCATCATCTCGTCCTCTTCATTTATGAATGCTACATCATCAGTTGCATAAATGTTGGAACCGGCCGCTTTTCAGAATGAATAAACTGAATTAAAATGTGTCACTGTTATAAAATTTTTGTGATATATGTTTGGTGAAAACAAATATAAAATTCTGCAGCTTACTCAGTGAGTGCGCTAGCTAAAAGCTTGAATAATTATAAAATAAAATTGACGTAGGTACGTAGAAGAAAACATGCACAGGATAAATATACCTAGAAAACAACAAGATCAAAGGAACTGGGCCGGCGTGATCAAAGGAATTGTTATGTAAAATATCATCGATCCAAGGGAAGAAGGGTTTTAACTAAGAATGCTGAAATTGGATGAGGAATACAGCTCCAGGTCCTGAACATAATATATTTATACACACAGAAACACACACTGGTGTGAAACAATATCTATTTACTGTTCGCGTGTCTGGCTGTCAAAAAGAACACGTTCATCAACGGGACATCAGGGGAATTTGTACTGACTTTTTATCGTGGAAAGGGGATTGGAGAAAGAAATGGCGAAGGTGGATCAGAGGAGAAACGAGGGCCAAAGAAGTTGGTACTGTGGGGAATGGATAGAGCTGGAGGGATTAGGTCCGTGTGAAATTAAGAAAGAAATGTAAGATTGATCACAAGCATATTAGATGAACAGTTGCCCGCGTTGTCTGCTTCAGAAATCCAGAGCCAGCAAGCCACATGCGCGCTAGCTCTGATATGAAATGCTCCTGTTCTAGCGTAGTGTACCGTCTGCTCCACCTGCACCAGATGATCCATCAGTTGCATCACTTGTATTATTGTAGCTATCGTGTCGGCACTAGCGTGTACAAAAGGTTGACTCACGTGAAGAAATACGCCAGAGACTCCCAACGGGGAACTTTTTCGCCAGGGAATGGTTGGACTTGCAGTTAACCACGTTGACGAGCCACATGCACACATACAAGCCCTTCGTTCGGTGATGCATGCATAGATCCTGCGCCCCCCCTGTGCTGGATCTTATCTTTGTCCACCGTCCACGTACGGGCAGCTGATTCACGGCATGCTATTGTTTGTCAGCTGAGGTTCATGCATCTTGTGCTGGCTAAAGAATAGATTCCCTATCAGATACCCTTAACCTCGGCTGCGTTTTTGCATAGGGATACCCCTCCGCAAAATTTGTGAAGGAGTGGACTGAGATGCAAAGCATGAATCTTTCTGCATCTAGCGCATGAATCTCCAAGCAATCGAAACTTAAGTACAAATAACGCGTTATAAAATCCTGGTATAACGCCATCCTGAAATAACGGAGCGTTACGGCCATCAGAACTAACCAAACTTAACCTTTGTTAACCCTTAAAATTTCAATACCCGCTCAAATTTTCTGGACCCGCCGAAAATGCCTGACCACTCTCTAACTCTATTCTCTCCTCTTCTCTAACTTAATCTTTCCAGTTCATCTAACTCTAACTTTGCTGTGACGAAAGTTTTGTCGCCCGATCCTCTCCGACGGCTTTGGACGACCTCCGACGACCCGCCGAAAATGCCCGACCACTCTCTAACTCTAATCTCTCCTCTTCTCTAACCTTAATCTTTTCAGTTCATCTAACCCTAACTTTGCTGTGACGAAAGTTTTGTCGCCCGATCCTCTCCGACGGCTTTGGATGACCTCCGACGGCCTTCGACGACCTCCGACGATGTCCCATTTTGTGATGGCGACCTACGACGGTATACGACTTGTTCTTGGTTGGCTTAGGGTTTCCTAATCTTGTTCTCTTTTTTACAGGATCTCATGGCAAGTTCCTCCGACGACTCTAATCTTCCATTAAGGTATAATGTCATAATTGCATATTTATATTATTTGTACAAATCAAACAGATTCAGATACTGCAGTTTTATATTTATTTCCTAACTGGTGGAAGGAAGAATCCTGCTGAATGGTCATTTACATAGGAAGTCTGCCCGCAATAGCAAGGTGAGAGTGTAGATTATGGTGTATTTGTCATGAAATTCATGGAGTGCCTTTCCCGCAATGTTAAGTTCGACTTCACACTCCAGGACATGCCTAGATTGAGAGCGATTGTCAGTTTGGAACTATTTAAAGGAGAGTTAATGTCATATTCCTGAAAGACAACTATGTATGTATTCATTGTACACAATTCAGGTCATTAAGATCCTGTTATACGAAGTTCGGTTCCTGTTATACGAAATACATTATCTTGTTATATGATATTGTGTCCTGTTATGTGATATTGTGATTTGTTATACGAAATTTCAGTCCCGTTATACGAATTCCTTCCCATGTTATACGGAATTCAGGTCCTGTTATACCCAATTTTTTCCATGTTATACCCAATTCAATTCATGTTATACGCAATTTCGGTCCTATTATACGAATTCCTTCCATGTTATACGGAATTCAGGTCCTGTTATACCCAATTTATGCCGTGTTATACCATGTTTGTGTCGTGTTATACCATGTTTTTGCTGTGTTATATCATATTTGTGCCGTGTTATACCATGTTTGTGCCGTGTTATACCATGTCTGTGTCGTGTTATACCATATTTGTGCCGTGTTATACCCAGTTTGTTCACTGTTATACCATGTTTGTGCCGTATTATACCATATCTGTGCTGTGTTATACCATGTCTGTGCCGTGTTATACCATGTTTGTGTTGTGTTATACCATGTCTGTGCCGTGTTATACCATGCTTGTGTCGTGTTATACCATGTTTATGCACTGTTATACCATGTCTGTGTCATGTTTGTGCCGTGTTATACCATGCTTGTGTCGTGTTATACCCTGTTTGTGCGCTGTTATACCATGTCTGTACCGTGTTATACCATGTTTGTGTCATGTTTGTGCCGTGTTATACCATGTCTGTGCCATGTTATAATATGTCTGTGCACTGTTATATCATGTTTGTGTCGTGTTATACCATGTTTGTGCCGTGTTATAACATGTTTGTGCCGTGTTATACCATGTCTATGCCGTGTTATACTATGTTTGTGCTGTGTTATACCATACCTGTGCCGTGTTATACCATACCTGTGCCGTGTTATACCATACCTGTGCCGTGTTATACCATATTTGTGTCATGTTATACCATGTTTGTGCACTGTTATACCATGTTTGTGTCATGTTATACCATGTCTGTGTCGTGCTATACCATGTCTGTGCCATGTTTGTGTCGTGTTATACCATGTTTGTGTCGTGTTATACCATGTCTGTGCCGTGTTATACCATGTTTGTGCATTGTTATACCATGTTTGTGCCGTGTTATACTATGTCTGTGCCGTGTTATACATGACTTGAGATTCGTATAACATGACCTGAAATTCATATAACGCTACACAAAGTTCATATAACAAGACCTGAAATGCCGTGTTATACAAGAATTGAAATTTGTATAACAAGAGCTGAAATTCATATAACACTGCACAGAGTTTATATAACAAGACCTAAAATTCGTATAACATAGAGACACATTAGGTATAACAAGAGCTGAAATTCATATAACACTGCACAGAGTTGGTATAACAAAAGCTGAAATTCGTATAACACTGCACAGAGTTGATATTACAAGAGCTGAAATTTGTATAACACTGCACAGAGTTGGTATTACAAAAGCTGAAATTCGTATAACAGTGCACGAAGTTGGTATAATAAGACCTAAAATTCGTATAACATAGACACACATTCATATAACAAGACTTGAAATTTGTATAACATAGAGACACATTAGGTATAACAAGATCTGAAATTCGTATAACACTGCATAGAGTTTGTATAACAAGACCTGAAATTCGTATAACATAGAAACACATTAGGTATAACAAGAGATGAAATTCGTATAACACTGCACAGAGTTGGTATAACAAGAGCTGAAATTTGTATAACACTGCAAATTCGTATAACACTGCACAGAGTTCGTATAACAAGATCTGAAATCCGTATAACACAACCTGAATATACAAGTAAATGAATATACAAGTGTTTGAATAACAATGTAATTTAGAGTACATTTCTTGATAGATAGTCCATAAATTTCTTGATAAATATCCCACAATTTACACTTTCACCATCTTGTTACGGTTCAGCTAGAAATTTTTTGATGGGTTGCAATCAACAGCTTCAATCTTTGTTAAAAACTATTGTGCAAATAGACAATATATAAGTCTCGGCGGAGGGAGAGATGATGCTGATGATGAAAACTGTTGTGTAAATAGATGAGTTTGTATTAAAACTGCTGTGTAAATAGACAATATATAAGTCTTGGCGGAGGGAAGAGATGATGCAACGGAGAGCAAGACATCGTACTTGGATCTCAAGTCGGTGGAGGCGAGATTGCAGGAGAGAGGCGGATTCGCGAGGGGAGAGGAGGGAGCGGAGCAGAGTCTTGGCGGAGGGAAGAGATGATGCTGATGATGATGGAGGATGGTAGGAGTGGCGAGGGCCATGAGATGATGCAGAGTCTCATCGGAGAGGATCGGGAGAACAAACTTTGGTCACAGCAAAGAGAAAAGCTGGTTAGAGAAAAGATTAGGTTTAGAGAGTATTCGGGAGGGTTGGGCGGGTAGTGAAAATTCAAGAGTTGACCATGGTTAGTTCGGATGGCTGTAACAAAATGTGTTTATATCAAGGTTAAATGTAACGCTGCGCTATTCGGGTGGTGTAACGGCTGTGTTTATATGTCATCACTTAAGTAAGGCACTGCATCAAGATTCGTGTGGGGCTTCATCAAGATTTGTATTTTAAATCTTAGCCCACTCCTCTGCAAATTTTACGGTGTGCCCCTCCGCAAAAACGCAGCCCCTTAACCTCACTCTCCATGCCCTCAACCTTTGCTCGACTTTTCAGATTCCCTTTCCATCCGTCCTACCAGGAACACTGCCCCTTACAGAGGAGGAGCATTACTAATGAGAGTGGTGAAGAATTAATCTTTCATTAACTATCACTGCATTCAATGAACTTAAAATAGAAGAACTAAGCATTACATAGTGCTTTATCTAGTCACATGCATCACTAACTACATAGGTAGTCAATACATTGCATTTAGTGTTAGAATCTTTACCAACTAAATTATGTTTTCTAGTAGTTATCATCCAACAAGCACCATTCTCCCCTACGAGCATAGCCGCTCCATGACGAACACCTTCTCCAAGTCCCAATGAGTGTTGTCCCCTTTTTAAGCACAATCCTCAACCATCATCCTTCACCATCCAAAGTGAGAGTAATCATCAACTTCCATATAACATCCTCGCCATTTGCACCTACAACTCTTATTATCGACCCTTTGCGACTCATCATCTTTCAACTATGAGTTGATATAGATGAATCAAAAAAACTTATAGCATATAGATGAAGCCACCTAAGATTTGAATCTTATTCTTTCTATTGCGTTCATCTAACAGTTGACGTAAGGTGATGATTGATGAATGAGCCAAAATCTTCGGCATTGGTAAAGATCAAGGTGTCTGAATGGTTGGGGCGGTGGGGCCGTAATTTGGGAGAAACTCCTGTTGCTCGTGCTTATTGATCAAAACTGGACAACGATATTGATTATTGACCCGCCAGTTTGGGAGTCGCTTCACGCCCGGATTGGTTAGATTCGACCTACTGGACTATTTCTGGTAGACAGTTTGAACAAGTGGGAATTCTGCGGTGAAATATGGGTTGACGTTCTCCCAATAATTAATGTGACTTGGGGGATTCATTAAATGACGTGCAATCCTCCTCCTCTCCCAACATAACAACATTCAGTGAGTGATTCAGTTCGTCTCAGCTGCTGCTTTCCTGCCACCAGTCTACCATTCGTTCCTTTCAAGTTCGGCCTACATCTTTTCATTCATCTCCTCCTCGCGCTGCAATTTATTGCACACTATTTTAATTATTATAATTTAAATATTAATTTGGTGATGCCATTCTATGCTCAACATGAATAGTTTATCAAAGTCTCCTCTTGCTAGATTGTTAATACTATATTTTGCAAATATAATGAATTCTCGTGAATTCACTTTCAAGTCCCCAGCAACTTTAAGAGAGTTGATTGTCCTCTTTAGGAATCACAAGAGTAATCTTTTAGTATTCCTGAGAGAAAAAGTTCAACACATTGTAGAATCCATCGTACCAAAGAGGTCCATCTACTCCTTAAAACCATCTAGATGGTTCATCACATCTTTTATGCCATCATAATGCTCTATCATTGGACCTTAAACTCCCTTGGCACTAGCTCTTACTGGATCCTAAAGGGAAAAGGGGACTTGATGAATTCCCTACTGGTGATGATTGTCTTTGAGCAATTACCTAACCTTTAAGAACGTTTTGAGCAAGAGTTACCAGTGGTTTGGCTTTTTTCCATCATGTGGTGATGGAGAGTTGATATTAAGATATAGCTCTAAGGTGAGTTTCTACCGATGGGGAAGTCCCTTTTCAAGCATTAGGAGGAGTTGTAGCATGGAAAAATGTCAAAGAAGGGGGCCCCATCCACCATTAATACACACTTTGAGATGTGTGAATGCACACATCAGTAAGTGTCAAAACACTTTTGGATGGTGGATGGGGCCACCACTCGGAGCGGTGGCCCCTTCTTTGACATTTCTCAGTGTAGCATTGATAACCTAGTTTGATGGATATAATTACCTATGGTGGAAGTGGTTTGGGTGTCAAGAGAACGAGTCTACTAGCATTCACCTAAAGGCTCTATATCTTGTCCATTTGGTTCTTTCTATAGGCAAGACCCTAATAGCCCATGCACAAGAATATAGGTCTTATAACATTGGTTTAAGATGTCTTAAGTCTTATCCACATACTCTTGGCGGAAGGCTCTTATAGTGTATGCCTAAGAATGCGGCTCCAATAGTATTCACTTGAGGACTTTATGGTTTATCTTTGCAATCCCAAGAGATAAGACCTTAGGAGAGAACATGGGCTAGTAATATGCCTATGAACTTTAGGTCTTATTTGTGTGATCCTATGTATGAAGCCTAGTAGTATGTGCCTAAGAGTGCATATTTTTACATGCCTAATCACTAGGCACACTTGAATGCTAACATATTTATATGCATACAAGAAAACTAGACAACTTTCTATCAAGTGGTTAATTGGAGGATGAAATTTTGCAGCTGTACTAAGGACTCATCCATCTTGATTCTAAACTTTTGGACCTTCATATGGAGTTCTCTATGGTTGTTGGCAAAAATTGCAGACAAATAAAATTTTTGCATTAAATACATGAGTAGTAGAAAAATAATCTAAAATTAATTTTTCCTTCCCCAAAAGATCTATGCAAAAAGTGATTAAGAGAATGAAAAGAAATATACATTCGAAGCGTGTTTGACGTTGCAGACACTTAAGTATTTGCCCTCTACTAATATCTATACAATGACCCCTTGAAGATTACCTTGCTTCGCATGCAATACTAGCCTCAAAAGCAAGGGCCCATGCCTTAGAGTTCACGCCAAGAGGGAGGAGGGCAAAGACATATGGAGTAGAGGGAGAGAGGGCGTCAACCAAAGAGAGAAAAAGAGACGAGAGAATAGAATTAATGCATTAAGGTCTAACCCTGTCCTACTTATTTATACATAGCTAGATGTCCCTCTTACAGCATAGTCAATCAATCTATGCCCTGATTGTGCACCTAAATGATACACTAAAATGAAGAGGGAAAAGACTTTCTATTATAGGGTAATTGTGTTCCCCGATTACCTCATCCGTCAAGGCTTCCTTGCATGTCCATCCACCTAGGCATGCCTAGTTAAGTAGTAGCACCTAGCCTTGCTGCTTGGGTTAGACACCTAGGCTTGGCGCTTAGGCTTGAGCCCAATGTTTGGCCCCTTGGTGCCTCCCTCACAATGTGTAGGCACCTATGCCAAGGTTCATTGAGCTCTCAACCCAATGAGGTAATCCATCCCTCTTATTGCACCCTTTTCACTATGCCATGTGCCTATGACACCTCCTACTTCAGCCTTCATTGTTCTCTTGGCCCAATGAGTTTCATCCATAGTTTTCTTACACTCTTGGCCTCTTGTATAAGTATTATATGTGCCGAGGCCTTATAGCTTGCCCCCTTATGGGACCTAAAACCCAATTAGCTTATTCATATCACTAGAATAGGTGTCTAGCCCTATTCTTCTTAGGTATCAAATCATATAAACTGTTCATTAGATCCGACTTTGATTCAACATCTCCAATGTTCAAAATAGACTTGAATTAATCCGTAATTTGATTCAAGGCTCTTAGATCTATAGTGATCTCTAAGTATATACATATGAGACCTTGTAGATCCTATATGATGTTGGCAGTGATGTATCAGATAGATCATCATAAGCAATAGAGGTATCTAGCACACATTATTGCTATCCAAGCCATATTAATATGTTATCAACCAACAACCCCTACTAGACAAAGTTTTTATTTATGCATTATAATCCCTTTGCCATCTGATAATTCTCGAGTGGATAAGTGTGCTACACTTTCTATTCCAATCATATGGGTGACTCGAGCAGGAGATCTAATCTCCTCGATATTTGACTATAGATTTAAATATAAGATCAAACAATATCAATCTTTAGGGACATCATCATTTTATCCTACATATCAATGCAGACATAGTAATCAATATAATAACGAAATTGTCTTTATTATTTAATGAATAAATTTATATAGTATAATTGGTCTTCATGGCATAAACACTACAACGGTTGCTTTTCATTTACTTTCTTATAGTGCAAATTTTGGTGAGATTTCTTCATCTCCTCTTGTTTAGTTTTCATTGGTGTAGGTGATAGCCATGATTTTGTTTGTAATCCAAGAACATGTTGTTCGTAACATATGTTAATGTATTTATCTTTAGTGTGTGGCTAGAGATGACTTGGTGTGATTTTTCGCATTGATTAGTGAAATCTTTAATCACATTTCTCTCATGTGGTTTTTTTTCCCTTTCATATCAAAGGGTTTTATATAAAATTTGGTGTTCTTGTGTTCTTATTCTTAATCTAATTTTATAATTCACTTTAGTTACTTATAGTATTTGCTCTACTAGTGGTTGATTCAACACACAGGTCTTTTATATATACTATTTCTAGACCTACATAGGTCTTACCCCCATTGTCTTGAGAGCGAAGCTTTGAAAGTCCATGCCTAACAACATAAGTGCTATAGTTCATTTATTAGGGATGTAGGTCTTACTTATACTATCTTAAGAGCTAAGCTCTTGAGGGATATGCATAAGAACATAAGAATGTACTCTTTCAACAATTGACATATTTTTGACATTAAACACTTCCTAATTATACCTTAAAGTTATAGTGATCTTTTACTAAATTGGTGCACTTTTGACACATTTATTTTTGATTGTGCAAAATAATGTCAACTACTTAGGCATATTAATTATCTCTATCTCTAGGTTTAACATAATTAAATATATTCGAATGATAAAAAAAATACTTTTTTTACTAAATTGATGTGTTTTGGGTGGATAGTCCTTTCTCATTGGGTTGAGTCAAATTAGCTACATGATTATTTATTGTTTTCACATGTAGAATTAGCATCTACCAAATCACATAATTAATGTTAGGGAAAAAATTATTTTTTTAACAAATTAGTGTATTATTAGTGCATAGCCTTTTTGATGGGGCTATGCCAAGTCAACCATTTGGGAATGTGGTTGCTAATGGTTTACTTATACAATTAATATAAGATATGTTGTAAAAATAATATATTGGAAAAATCAGCACTCTTTTCTAGATTTAGGGAATCTAGATTTGTAGCCCTTTTTGGATTAGTTTGTTACACCTTTTCTAATTGATGCCTATGTAACTATGGATAAGTATTTTTTTTTTGTCCATGCAAGGTTAGTAAAATTACATATACTATAATTATGATATGAATGTATGAATGTAATTATAAAAATGACTAATCTCTTGTTCATGCAAGAGATTATAAATGTAATTATAAATAATGTATGAATGTATGAATGTAATTAGGACAAGGGCCGGCCGCAGGAAACTTCACCGGGCTAAGCAGCACTACCGGGAGGTGATCATCCGGCCGGCGACACTGCAACGCCCGGCTAGTCGATGAGGCGGCGGAAGAATCGGATGTGACTGGATAAGGAAGGCGACGCAGCAAAATCGACCGGCGTCAGGCGTTAGGCAGAGACGATGGCGACCAGACGAGGTCGGCGACGTGGAGGCGTCGGTTCGTCAGGCAATAGGCAACAAAGTCATCGCTCGGACGTGGCCGAGCTTGACCAAACAAGGAAGCACCACTTGATCCAGTGGGCTGAAGAGGAGTTGATGCTTGAACCCTTGGATTGAAGGGCGAAGCTCGTCGACAACACTGCCAGGCAACATGGGGAGGTACGGCCGAAGCTTCAGCTCGGCATGGGCACCTAGATCTCGGTCGCACGGCTGAGCAGAGGAAGGCGACGGTCGCTCGCCTATAAATCGGCGAGAAACCAAGCTCGGAGGGGGAGGAGGAAATTATGAAAGGCTGAACAGAGGAGGTGGGACCGTAAACGAACGCCTGAAAGGGGATCTGCGGAATCGGGATGACAAGTAACATTCGGCGACTGGCGAGATTGAGAACGAACCTCGGCCAGACCGTCGTCCCCGTCCCTCCTTTCGACGTCGACTCGGTAACTCCAGCGGAGGCAAGCGGCAGCCCCATCCGGTGGCTGCGGTGGTGAGGGTGGGAGGTTCGGAGCAACTACCACGCCGAGTCCTGCATCTCCTTCTGCCTCGCTTCCTTCCCGTTCAAAATGACAATCACGAGGCGGCGGCCTCAGTTGGACGACGAGATGCCCTCATCTCGCACGAACGCTGAGCTCATCTGTGGCAACGAGCTCTCGTCAGATCCGAGGTTAGTTCCCAATCCGACGAAGGAGGAAGCCCAGCTGTCGCATGCGTCGGGTGAACAGCGCACTAACGTGAACGACGCCGATCTCGGGGGAGGACTCCGCCAGGCAAACTCCAACCGGATTTCCCCACCTCGGTGACGTTCTCCGGCGCTCAGTGGGGGCGCCGATGAGGCTGAGGGTGAAGGACGCGAGTTGTCTCTCTCCTGCCGCAGGCCACTTCTCCTTGCTTCGATGACGCTCGCAGCGGCGAGCCGTGTCGTGCATGGACGCACGTGAAAGAGAGGATCGGTTTGAGATGAGGCGCGCGGTCAAAATCAACGAGCCTAAAGTCAAAATGGGCGATATTCCATTCGACACGATTAAGGGGAAGCGGAGTCTGACAATGGTATCAGAGGCGTCGATCGACGGGGTTCCGGCGATCTTGCCGGCATGAAGGAAGAGGACAACTGGGAAGCCGAACTTCCGTCGTCGTGCGTGCGAAGGCGCGAAAATCCTTCGCGATCCTCTCCCCGAACTGGAGTAAGCGAACCTGTGCGGCAGCTCAAGCTCTCGTCGCCGAAGCAAATGAGGCCCACACATCGACGCATACGGACAAAGCCCAAAGGAATCATCGACGTTGGGCGCGTGAGGCGGGCGATTTCGGCTGCATTGTCGACGCTGTCAAAGACTGCTGTCGACGATAAAGGCGGACGAGGCACGAACGAGGCAGCAGCACGAGAGAAAATCACGCGGGCATCCCCTTTCCCCTTTAAAATCGCAGGCGGAATTGGGAATCGAGAGAGATCATCTTCCTTCCCCTCAAGCGATGTCTCCCCTCTCGCTAACGACGGGAGAATCCTCGACGAGCAGCAGCGAGCGGAAGCTGCTCCTCTCCTATCCAGCGTTCGTAGAGGCAAACGTCGTCCTCTACAGGCGACAGTCCCCAGACGGCATTTGGCAAGATCTTCGTCGACGACGAGATCCGACGAAGAGGGAAGGAAGTTTGGATGGGGAGATTCGTCCAGGCAGTAGCAATCGATTCTCGTCGCTTGGATACACGCGAAAAAGACTCGGACGTTGGAGACGTCCAGAGCTTGACGGGGTGGGCATGCCCGGGAGACGAACGGGTTGCTTGGCCTTGGGACGTGCGTGGGCTCCCAGTCAAGTGGAACGGAGAAAGCCAACGGACGCGCATGAGCGTCCGGACGGCCGGTAAGTTCGAACGCCCCTTCGGCCAAGAACCGAGCGGCGCTGCTCGACGGAGGAACATCGCCGGTCGTCCGCGCCGGACCGACTTCGTGGCGGTGCTCTTCTACTAAACTGTGAGAGATGAAGGCGTCTCATCCGGCGAAAATTTCGACCAGCGGTAAGACATCGTGGACGATTCGAATCGTGAATGACGTTGTGATCTTCTTCGTTCCCCTTTTCTGTGCTCCGCCTCCTTGCCATATCGTGCTGATACTTAAGGCGGCGACCCTGGGTAGACGATGAGTCCCCGCCGACGAGATGTAGCCCCGGCGAGCAAACGGTGGGGAAGCCTAGGGCTCGTCGACGACAACTCGGCATTTCACGCACCAAACAAAAGGCGTGGCGACAGGATTGAACATCACACGGGGCTCGATTTCGGACGCAGGTGTCAATCTCAAACGCGGATGTGGCAGTAGGGGGTTCCGCCTTCTAGGCTTAGCGACGACCCGATGATTTGACGAACCCGGACCTGCAATTAATTCGCCGATGCACTTTGATTTCGGTTAAGGGTATTCGGTATTCGAGTTTGAACCTAAGTTCAACTAACCCAAACCAATTGAATAAATCGGACAACTAAAACGTGAAAAAAGAAATATATATAAAATTTGAAGAAGACTATTAAATTATCCGAGGAAGAGTTAGTAGACTCTAAAATTGTGAAGGAAAGTTAGCAGATTTTAAAATTGCTATCCGAAGAAAAGTTAGCGGTCTTTAAAACTTCTATTTGAGGAAAAGTTAATAGATTTCAAAACTGCTATTCGAGGAAGAATTAGCGGACTCTAAAATCGCTATTTGAGGATAAGTCAAAGTTGACGAGTTAGCAGACTCTAAAACTGCTATTTGGGGTAAGAAGAGAGGACGGTGTATAACTAAAACAAAAGAGATCCCTTTTCTTGGTTCGACTAAGCCAACTTCATATAAGGGGACACCTTTTATGTGAGGGAAGCTTAGGAGGACGACAAGGAAAACCTTTGTAATCAGTCCGAGCTGAGTTTCTCGTCATAAGGGGATACCTTTATGAGAAGAAGACTTAGGGGCAAACTATAAATTGGAGCGAGCTAAGTTATTCTCTGATGAGGTGGTATGACATACTTTTAGAGGAGATGAGACTTAGGTGCGACCAAGTTGTAGTGAGAATTGGTTAAAAGACGAATGACCGCATCTAAAAGGATAGATTCGGAGATACGTAGGTCCGGACCGCACAAGAGTCAAGTGACTCGAATACAATATCGACCAAACTCTCCGAGAAAGGATATGAATATTATTCGATGCAAAAGACAATTCTCACCGGATTTGAGTAATCTCAGATCCCGTCGAACCCTCTCTTGCGATAGAGTCAGGAATTTGAGCACGAGTAGAGTCGCACTATACGAAAAACTCAAGAGGGGAGAATATTAGGCCAACCCTATAATAAAAAGGCCCATTGGACCAGGCCGGTCAACCAGGCCATTGACTGGCCCAAAACGAGCCCAAACCCAGCTGCTGAGAGGAAATCGAAAGAGGCGAGATTTCAAGCAGCAAAATCGACTTCGCCCGCTTGATCGGAATCCACGGCCTCGACATCTCCAGCCGCCAGAGGACAAGGGCCAGCCGCAGGAAACTTCACCGGGCTAAGCAGCACCGCCGGGAGGTGATCCCCCGACCGGCGATACAGCAGCGGCCGGCTAGTGGACGAGGCGGCGGAAGAATCGGACACGACTGGATAAGGAAGGCGCCGGAGCAAAATCGACTAGCGTTAGGCGTTAGGCAGAGACGATGGCGACCGGACGAGGTAGGTGACGTGCAGGGGTGGGTTCGTCGGGCATCAGGCAACAAAGTCATTGCCCGGACGTGGCCGAGCTTGACCAAACAAGGAAGCACCGCTTGATCCAGCGGGCTGAAGAGGAGCCGATGCTTGAACCCATAGATTGAAGGGCGAAGCTCGTCGACAACACTGCCGGGCAACATGGGGAGGTACGGCCGAAGCTTCAGCTCGGCATGGGCACCTAAATCCAGTCGATGTTGAGAAGATCTCACTCGCACGGCTGAGCAGAGGAAGGCGACGGTCGCTCGCCTATAAATTGGCGAGAAACCAAGCTTAGAGGGGGAGGAGGAAATCGTGAAAGGCTGAACAGAGGAGGCAGGACCGTGAATGAATTGTTAGAATTTTTATATTCACAAATACCGAATCTATTGCATAGATTTAGAACAACATTAATTGAATAAATAATAAAACACTAAAACATACCTGGTTGCGCCATTAATCCATATCTACTATCAGGCTAGAGATCTTCCACTGCTATCCATCCTTTAGACGGCTCTCAATGAGAAGATATGAAACGATCGAAGGATGCAAGTGGAGACCTAGCCCATATTTATAATAGAAAAACCCTAGGCTCCTCCCATAAAGGAGTTTTGGGTTTTGGGTGCGAAATCCATAATCCAATAAGGATTTCTCTCAAGACCCAGGGTGCAGAATCCAATATCCAATAGCGATTCCTCTTAAAACCAGCGGGCTACACAGGCCGTCTATCACATTCAGTAATGAGATGTTATGGGCCCAATAATTAATTAACAAATGCTCCCACAAATCAATAATGTTAGACCAAAAATTCTAACATTCTCCTGCTTGGTCAACATTAATTGATTTATAATCTAAAGATTTTATAAAATAATAATCATTTGTAATATATATCAAAAAACGATTTTGAAAGAAGGATGCATTTGTTAATCCTGATAACACCTCATTCAATCCGGTCTAATGCAATTACCAATATTGAATCATGACGAAACATTGTATCAATATGCAATACAAGTCCTCCATGGTCACAAATATTAGTAGATTGCATCAACATGGATCGCAATGTTACTATGTAGTAAAATGATGAAAACTTAATATCATTTTCTTATCGGTCCTCTTTATGATTTCTCGAACCAAATGAGAAATCTACTTTATGGTTTCTCTTAATCTGAATGAGAAACCCGACACCAATGTGTCCATATCTCATAAATCTCTCTAAACTATATGAGAGAATCTATTTATGATTTCTCTGAACCAAATGAGAAAATCATTAATTTTAAATTGAGGCATACGTCAATCGGCAAACCGCCATGCTTAAGGTTATGAATCCTTAAGACTTTAAATAAATATAAGGTAACATGTACACAAAAGATCAGCATCTAATTAATATGTCAAAATTGTATTCATGATTAAGATAATTGATACATGAATAAAAGATGCAAAATTAAAAATTACAAAGTAGAAAAACTCCCACTAATCAAATCATCAAAAGCTTCAAAGATACCCATGCTAATAACATGGTTCACAAAAACAGAGGGAGTTAAGCCTTTGGTCAAAGAATTTTCAATCATCTTGTTATACTCAATATTCTCAATCTCAATGTCTCCTTTCTCTACATGATCTCAGACAATAAGATTTTTAACCTCAATAGGATTTGTCGCATTTGACCTTTTATTATTTTGATGAAGAAAACTGAGTTTAAACATACTCTAAAATATTTATCAATTGATATGCATTAACCAACAGTATGAGAATTAAGAATCAACTCAGCCATGCCAAGAACATCTTCTTTGCACCTTTTAAAATTTGAATCAGTCAAGATTTCAATGCTTGCTTGGTTGCTATTAATAGAGAAGGAGACTAAAAGGATCAACAAAAACGAGTCAATACAAAGGAATTCAAAATCAATGTATGAACAATTATGAAAATTGAGCTCTAGCAAGAATGACATTAATATGGGAAAATTTTCACATTGTGCACATGACCTCTATTATATCAGTTAACCAACCCCTTTAGGCAGGTAAATTAACTAATATAACATTAATAAATTTTATCATCACAAATTTTAAGCATATCATAATTAATTATAAATGAGCCACTTTGGTGACCAAACATTTATAATAATTATAATACAATGATAATGATAAAAAATGAACATTAATTATCTTTAAATTATATCAAATAATTACCCCCTTTGGGCAGGTAAATTAATCAATATAACAAAGATAAAAAAAAATGAAAACTTATCTCAATAAAAAAGAAGCAATCATTATAAATACCGAAGTACATTATAATTAACTATAAATGAGCCACTTTGGCAACCAAACATTTATAGTAATTATAATTTAATGTATTATATAATGAGCCTAACATGTCTGTACAAAATTATCCTATATATACCAATTAATTACCACCTTTGGGCAAGTAAATTAACTAATATAACAAAGATAAAAATGTAACCATATCATAAATATTAAACATATTATAATTAATCATAAATGAGCTACTTTGGTAGCCAAACATTTATAACAATTATAATACAATATATTTATGTAACAATGACATGATTATATACTAAATTTAGACCAATGTTTATAACATCTCTCTTATGACATGACTAAAAAATAAAATTATCCTTTATATACTAATTAATCACCCCTTTTGGGCAGGTAAATTAATTAATATAAAAGGGATAAAAAGGAAACTTTTTAAACATTTGAATATATGAACTATGCAATAAACCATTTTAGTAACAAATGTTTATAAATTAGCATGTCATCATATCAATAGTAGAAAACAATACATTAACATTGTCATAAATTAACAACCATTATGAAATATGGCTAAAAGTTATATTACCATAAATCTACATGTTAAACTAAAACAATTTAAATTTCAATAATTATGGTAAGACATCATTTATGACATACATGTAATTCAAAGTGAATCTATGTTGTTGCAAAACATTTTCAAGAATCATGGATCAATTTTGTTTTGACAATAGCAATACCAACACAATTAACAATGCATAAAAAGGTTCCAAAATTCTAAATGCATAAATATGTGCAACTATAGCAATGTTTACTATAAACAACTTATGTTAAAAACTTACATTAGTATTGCTTCCATGAACTACAATGAACAATTTCATAACCTTTAAATTTGAATCATATTAACTAAACATGTAAACTCGACTTAGAAGAATTAAAAACCCAATTTAATGAAGTTAAATACAACATGTGTACATATAATTCGGTCAAATATTAATCTTCCTTTGGGCCGATTAATATCCGCATGAATTACATACACAACCATCTTAACATTATAAAATAAATAAATTAACTTACACAATATGTTACTTTGGTAGTCATATTGATTTAATTAATTTATTTTATAATGTCAGACCCTTTTATTATTTAAACAATTATGCCATCATTAGAATTTATTAGAAAATTATATTCTCAATTTTTATAGAAAATTTACAGTATGCAGCCATTTCACAGCACAGCAGGCCAAGCAGCACTTTGCTGCTTGTACACACAGTAGAAAAGATAGCCCAGATGACTGGGCCCAAAAACAAGCCCGACAATAGAAGCAGCACAGCAGCCTGCTTCTGTGCACAGCATAGCTGAAAAAATAGCCAAGTGGCAACCAAATAACATAATCCAAAAGCGGCCCAGATCCAGCACAACAGCCAGACCCGTAACCCGGAGTCTATCCAGATCCGCAATCGGACTCAGCCCAGATCCGCACCAAAGAAAACGCCCGCCAGCGCAGTGGAACACGTGCGAGACCCGCTTGCACATGCCTTCTGCCCTAAATGTTGCACCGCAGGTCTACCCACGTTGCCGGTAGTAGCCGACGCGCTCGCAAAAGCCGCCGGCGACGCCAGCTCCCATGTTGCACGCGAGCAGAAATCGGCGCTCACAGTCATAGCGTTGCACTTCACTCGCGTCGCCAGATGCATTCGCACGTCTCCGCACACCATGCAGCCACGTCGCGCGTCGTATACACTCGTGACGCAGCCATGTTGCCTCGCCGAGAAATATTGACGCCTGATCGCTGAAATCGACGACGAAATCCACCAGCAGCCGCCGTCGACGCTGAAAATAACTGGAATCTGCCGACATCCGCGTCCAGCAACCAAGAACTAGCTGAGAACAGAGGACGCGTCGCCATTGTCGACACAAGCAATGGTGGAATCGGGTCAAAGATGCACCGTCGATGCAAACGATGAGCGGCGATGGAAACGAACCAATGAGGCGCCCCAATGAGGCACCATCGTTTCCAGGACAAGCACACGTCATTGATTCCAGCCGAGAACAAGCACACGTTGCCGTCGACGACAAGTGATGGTGGAAACGAGACGACGCCGAGCAAAGCCGCTGGCAGGAAACTAAAACCGAAGCCCGAAGCTTCTCAGTGCCGCCGAAATCCTCTGAGATCGGATGAAATCAGCGACAACAGCAGCAATCCAAAGAAATCCTACGAAATCCCTGGAAATCCGATGTAAATCGAAGAAATCTACCAAAAAGCTACTGAGAACCGATGAAAACTACCAGAATTCGCCGACAACTGCCGACGATGTGAATAGCAGCCGAAGATTGATGAATCAACAAGGAAAACAACGAGAACTAGACGACAACAAGAAAAGGAAGGAAAACGCTTCGGCCAAGAAAACACAGCCAAGGATCTACGCGCCGCATAACGTAGCATAAGCACATAGTCACCTCGCCCGACAAATTGCCACCCATAGCCGCCTGATTACAAGTGACTGCCACCGGAAGAAAATTAGGGCAAAAGCCCTAGATGGTGGCACACGTCTAGCTACAAAGACGAGGACAGGACTGAAGCCCTGATTTTGAGCATCAAAACCGCATCGCCAGCCAAAACCACAAATCCCTACAACCTCTACCATTATTGTGGAGGCATTGATTTGCTGGCAAATCGTTCTTGAAGACCGACAGGATTTAGGGCAAACACCAAAATCAAAATTTGGTGATGGCGACGACAAGGACACAAAATCAAACGGAAATTTTTATACATAAAATTCAAAACCCATTTGATTTTTCTGTGGATCAAATGTGTTTTGATTTTGATAACAATCCAAATCTCTTACAGCGGAAACAAAGATTCGCCGAACGGCAAAATCGATTTGGAAATACTGGGATTTAAGGCAGAAGCCTGATTGAATCCGTCCGAAGACAGCGACGACAAGCACGAAATCTAGTGGCAAAAATAGCGATGGAGACAAAAAATTTTCTGCTTATGCAATCTCCTTGCTAACAACGCCAACGGAAAACAATAAAACAACCCTAATTCATACTCGCCGTCACGAGATATTTGAGATCGAAAAATAATAATAATAAAAATAAATTATTTATGAAAGATTTCAATCTCAAATTTTAAGCAATAGCAGATTAACAAGTATCATGCATTCTAAATCCATACAATAACTTGCCTCTGATACCAAATGTTAGAATTTTTATATTCACAAATACCGGATCTATTGTATAGATCTAGAACAACATGAATTGAACAAATAATAAAACACTAAAACATACCTGATTGCGCCATTAATCCATATCTACTATCAGGCTAGAGATCTTCCACTGCTATCCATCCTTTAGACGGCTCTCAATGGGAAGAGACGAAACGATCGAAGGATGCAAGTGGGGACCTAGCCCATATTTATAATAGAAAAACACTAGGCTCCTCCCATAAAAGAGTTTTGGGTTTCGGGTGCGAAATCCATAATCCAATAAGGATTTCTCTCAAGACCCAGGGTGCAGAATCCAATATCCAATAGCGATTCCTCTTAAAACCAGCGGGCTACATAGGCCGTCTATCACATTCAGTAATGAGATGTTATTGGCCCAATAATTAATTAACAAATGCTCCCACAAATCAATAATGTTAGACCAAAAATTCCAACATGAATGCCTAAAAGCGGAGCTATGGAATCGGGACGACAAGTAACGTTCGGCAACTCGCGAGGTTGAGAACGAACCTTGGCCCGACCGTCGTCCCCGTCCCTCCTTTCGACGTTGACTCAATAACTCCGGCGGAGGCAAGCGGTAGCTCCGTCCGGTGGCTCCAGTGGTGAGGGTGGGAGGTTTAGAGCAACTGCCACGCCGAGTCCTACATCTCCTTCCGCCTCGCTTCCTTCCTGTTCGAAATGACAAGCTCGAGGCGGCGACCTCAGTTGGACGACGAGACGCCCTCATCTCGTACGAACACCGAGCTTTTCTATGGCGACCAGCTCTCGTCGGATCCGAGGTTAGTTCCCAATCCAACAAAGGAGGAAGCCCAGTTGTCGCGTGCATCGGATGAACAGCGCACTAACGCGAACGACGCCGATCTCGGGGGAGGACTCCGCCTGGCGAACTCCGACCGGATTTCCCTTCCTCGGTGACGTTCTCCAGCGCTCAGTGGGGGCGCCGATGAGGCTGAGGGTGAGGGACGCGAGTTATCTCTCCCCTACCGCAGGCCCCTTCTCCTTGCTCCGGCGACCCGTGTCGCGCATGGACGCATGCAAAAGAGACGATCGGTTCGAGATGAGGCATGCGGTGAAAATCAACGAGCCTAAAGTCAAAATGAGCGATATTTCATTCGCGACAAGATTAAGGGGAAGCGAGGTCTGACAACATCTATGGTAAGGCTTCTTATGTGTCTTGGGCCATGGGCTAGAGTCTTGGCATAAGGTTTTGGGCTTGGGATGAGACTCAATATGCGTGTCGGGCACAAAAGTCAAAAAAAGAAAAATCCTGAAAAGAATAGCTTGAAAGTTGTTCTCATCAAAAGGAGAGACCTATAGGAGAGCACTTCCATGGTTAATTAGAACTTAAGGTTCCAAACATTAAGGACAATCCCTAGCATGTAATAACTAATTTTCAAAGTGAAGTGAAACACTATGGGTTTGATAAGCATATCGAGTAGCACATGTTAGAAGTTATCCCTTGTTTGTTGTCACTATACTATAGATTTTACTATAAATATCTTCTTCCATGGGTATGAAAGGTACACAAAATTCTCTTTTTTTAACTCCTATGTTCTAGACATTCATCAAGACCTTCTAGTAAAGCACCCTATTTAATTTTTGACCCCCTTTCTATTCACCAACTACATATTAGTGGGAGGACATATATGTGGAAACTAAGAAAATATACTTTTAAGTATTTTTTTAATTTAAGGATGGAATAGATGTGGTAGACTAATTTTGTAAAGTAGTTGCAAGGCTGAGTAGTTCAAAGTAAAAGAAGATTTTAGTAGGTAGGAGAAACGTTGTATAGAAGAGGATTGCTAGTGATCATATCATGCCTATTTATAGGCCGACTGATGCTTCTAGAAATATCTCTATTTTTCTTGATTTTAATTTTTTTTGTTAGATTTACTTATATTCTAGAGTTTTCTATTATAACTATTTATCTTCTAGAATCTCCATAAATATTTTACTTTTAAAAAAATTGTACTTATCCTAAAACACATCATAAATCCACTTTTTAGTTACTCCAAATATACCTAATATGATGTCAAACCTTTGATGTGTTCGTGGGGATATTAACTAATTGTTTATTTGTCCAATAGAATTTGAGTTTTATCTATTTATTTGATATTACTTCTCATATAACGTAGAGGATAATAATATGTTTGATCCTATTATGATGTACTGGTTGTTGGCTATAATAATTGTTGATTTTGTATCACAATATATTTCAATTGACTCGCTGTTTCTTTCCAATATCTTTAAATATTTTTCTTTAACTATATTGCTTAACTAGTTGTAATTAGCTTTGGCTATGTACTTTACCTTAGTAGACAATTAAGCTTCGCTTTCTTTATTTCTGTGATATCCAGGAGAACTCACTTGGTCCAAAGTGCAAATGTGCATGCGTAAGTGCTCTTTATGTCCAACTGATCCACCTTGTCGCTATCATTATATCTAATTAATCTTTAATCTTTTATTTCATGATATTGAATCCCAAGTTTTTCTGCTCCCTTTAGGTATCTTAATATTCTTTTTCTAGCTCCTTTTTTTTTTGTCATAGTCTTTGCATGAATTTGCATGGTAAACTAGAAGCACACAAAATATCTAGTCTTATATGTCTCAGAGATAAAAGACTTCCAATAAGACTTGTGTGTCTTTGACACATTTATCTTTTCTATTCTATCTTTTTTTATGCAGTTTTTCGTTATTTACCATGAAAGTAAAAAAAAATTGATTATTTATCTTGAATTATGTTAGTTGATCCTCTATGTATTTATTTTTGGAGATGAAAATTATCTTCTTATCTTGAATTATTTTTATACCAAGAAAATAATGTGGAAGACCTAATTTGACACTCTCAAAGATTTTTTTTATACTCTCAAAGATTTTCATCCTGTCTTCTTTTAAGTAGACTTTCACTTTGACATGCTTTTAAGGTTTGGGGGTTGCTTTGCCTAATTGTCAAAGAGCGATTGTGTAGGAAGATGCCCTAACTTAATGACGAGCACACAGTGTTAATGGCCTCTCTCTTGACAGCTAAGACTAAAAGGCTTGTTGGCCTTGCCTCAACACGGAAGTCAAAGCATAAAAAGCTGAAAGTTGTGAGAAGTTTCAAATTGGAGCTTTTCTAGCTTCTTACGATTTATGTGTATTTTGATGCCTCGACTTCCGTGTTAAGTGGGGCCAAACAGGCCATTAGTCACTCAACATCTATACTCAAAGTTCAAGCAGCGCTTGTTGCTTGTCAGAACCTTGCTAACCCATTCCGGTAAAAGAAACGGACTTTACGAACACACATGTTTCACTCTAACAAGCTCCGTTTATGGAGCATGTTGGCTAGCGCGTCAGTTGTTCAGTTCCACCCTCTCAAACTACTTAGCATATCACCCTCCGGAGTTTGTTTTCCTCAAAATTTTAAAAAATTATGAAGTCCGCTTAATATCGTGTTGGAATAAAATAAAAAAAAGTTAATATTAGCATTAAATGCTAATGTTTTAACTTTTGTCAACAAGCTTTTAAAAACTTATTAAATCTCATGCGAGAGGCTAGATTTGTTTGCTTCCTCATTCCCCTTTCTTTGTTCTTAAATATTCTTTTATCTCTTTTTAGAACTTTGATTTTGCTGCTTGTTGCTGAAAGAGCGTTCTGATCAACTTCTTCATAATCGTACCCGTAGAAGAGGAATACCCGATTGTATCCTGGGTGTTTAATTTGAATTTAACTTGCATAACAGCTTGGATTTTCATCTAAGAACAAGCCACAACGTAGAGTTTCTCAGTATTATTTCCAGTATCTGTATTCTTTTTCCTTACTCTCATTGCTTTTCATGGACAGAGAGGAACTATAGCGGAGAAAATTACAGCGGAAACTCTAGGGACCAAAGCCACCTCAAGGAGATTCTCTGCTTGTGTGAAGGTGTAGAATTGTATATGCCTAATAATCCTTCGTAGTTCTCCATGAACTCTATATTTTATGATATTACATCCTACTACAGCACAAAGACAGATAGGGAAACCACCTTACCCTCTGTTTATTTGGAGGGAAGAAAAATTGTAAGAAATAAAAAACTTCAAGAAAAGAAAACTTCAAAGAAAGAAAAAAAATTCATATTCTGTTTCCTTGGAAGGAAGGAAAAGAAGAAGGAAAATTAATTTCGAAGGTCGGACGAAGTGGCATTGTGTTTTCTTCAACTTTTCGTTCGATTCAAGCAGAAACGTTTCGGAGGAAAAGTTACAAAATTTTTCAACCACTTTTTCACTTAAATTTTTTCTTCCGCCTAAGAAAACAACGAAAAACTTATTTTTTTTTTTCCCTCTAATTTTCCTTTTAAGGAAACAGACTCTATGCTCCCGATCTCATCAGATGCTCAGATTGGTTTGTTCCTTCAACCAGATTAATATGAAAGCGGTTCTATCTTTCTAACCTTTTTTAAATATATTTTATAAATTTTATTGCTTAATAATCTACTATTTTATTTTCTATTTAAATAATGATCTAATGAAATTTTAGATTAACAATTTTAGGTGAAAATTTTGGGATAATATATTTTTATTTTTTATTAATTTGTTCTCGTAGGTAAAAAAATTGAGTAAAGAAAAAAAAAAAATCACCAGATCAAGTTGTTTCTGTTTTCTGCTTACTGTTTATGTAAATCCGAAAAAAATATTATGTTTGGAGCATCCACAATTGGTAATAAAAAAAATGCTATAATGATACTCGGACTGCGATGATAATAATAATAATAATAATAATCCTAATTTCTAGTACTTTTCTGCTCTGTCTAGAGTTTAATTTTTTTTAATGGATTTAAAATTGTTCATCATCTCACTGTTCTCAGATTTTCCTTTCTCTTTCTTTAATTTTTTAATCGATTAATTAATTTGTTGCTTTCAGAATCTATTGGTTACCTTTTAAAATCTTGTAACTTTACTATGTTCATAACGTTATTGTTTGCTTATCTTAATTTAAATAATAATAATAATAATAAACATTTATGTTCATTGTTAAATTATAATAAGAAACTTTTAATGCTGCAATATTCTATTAATTTTGAATTGTAATTAGTTAAGAGTTTTTAAAGGAAGTTAACTTAACTTTTACTTACTTCCAAATTTCTGGATATTGTTACGCTACCATGTCCTTTTTTGGTTTTCGAAAAAAATCTGTCATATTTGTTTTGTATTACTATTTGTAACTGTTATTTTGTATTACTGTTTGTAACAGTGGTACACAGTCAGTAATATTAACTAACAAAATTGAAAAGCTGATTACAACCTTCCAAAATTTCAAATGGCTTTCATATTGGTTACTGTTGCTTATAACTAAATAAGAGTTTTAATTTGTTAAATTACACTGTCCAAGATTAAATCTGTATCCATGCCTATTAAGTAGTTTTTTATTTCTTAAATGTGCTTTGCAATAGGATTAATTAATTTCATAATTAAAAAAATATATCTTTTTTCATCTAATTAATAAGTGGCTATGAGAAAATATTAATAAGGTTAACCCGTTTTAAATTTTTTAATTAAATTTGTGCTGAAATACAATTAGGATTCCCTTGGAGACTTTGATATTTTATATAAATAGTCTTTAATGTTGAAGTTTAAAATAGTAAACTTTAAGCATGCTGGATACATAAGTTCTTGCTTAAAACTATGATTAAATAAACAATTGTATTTGTGCATATAGATACTTTAAACTTTTTAATAAACAGGATTTTATACCTTGGTCTTCTACTCTTCTTTGTTAAGTAGATTTCAATGTGATTGTGGTTTATTTTTCTTGTTGAATATGTTATCAAACAAAACTTAGAAATAAACAAATTTTATTATTTGCCTAATGCTATAATATTTATTGTTTTATTTAATTATTTTACAAGTAGAATTATATGAGTAAAATGCAGTTTATTTTTGTTCATATTCATGTTAAATATATTTGATAATATTTTGAACATATTGGATAAATGAGAACATAATATAAAACATAAATGTCATATTACAGATGTCATTCATAATGAAATAATACACATAATTAATGTATTTGACATAAAAAATGAATTAAATACATAATGTATATAATAATCATAATATGCTTAATGGAAATAATGTCCATAATTATCAAAATAAACATCATGAAGATCATGTACATAATGTACTTAATAATTATACTAACATGAGAAACTTATTATACATGAAAATTAAATTTTGTATAATAAAAATAATGTACATAATAAATATTAATATTATACATATAAAGATAATGTACATTCTTAATGCATGTCATATAAAATATGTCATTAAAATAAGATACATCATTATTATGATGTATTTGATGGTCATATTGATCATGGAAAAAAAATACATACATAAGTTATAAATTAATAATATTTATAACAATTCTCATAAACGGAAAATTATTTATGCAAACAAAAAAAATTTAATTCTCTTAAAATTAAAATGACTTTGAAAAATAATTTAAAGTTAGAAAAAAAATTCTTAAAATTAGTTTCACTCTATGATAAGAACAACTAAAAGCCTAATTAATTTTTAGGTTATATTGCTGCTTAAAAAGATTCCTTTCTCTTTATAAATTTAAGATTAAGAAATTTAAAGTAAGAGTAAAGGATTAAATAGTAAAAATAAATAAATAAAATTATAAAGCAGCAGACTTATGTATATAAAAAAAGAGACTAGTCATGTTAAAATTAGAGAAAAGTCAATAAAATGGGTTAACTTATAAAAAGTTGCAGCTTTCTCTTTTATAAAGATTGAGCACAATAAAGTTATTGGCTTAACCAAAGCTTACCCAAGATTATAATCTTGGAAGTGTCAACAGAAATGAGATTAGTCTAAAAATAGGTCTTTCAGTGGTGGGAACCCAACCTTTGTGATATGATATCTCTTAAAGAGGTTCAATGTAGTAATAACAAACTGATTGATTGACCAAGAAGCACTTTGAAAAATAAAATTTATAAAATATTATGGTGTATTAAAAATATTTATATGATAGAGTTAATACTCTACACTCTCATTCGATACATTTTGTGCTTCTTATTATAGAGGTAAGGAAAATTTTCCAAAGTAGTTAATTATCATGAGATGAGCTTTTACACTCATCCTTTGTAGGGAACTTTCTATATGAGAGAGTCTGTATACAGTTGCGACTGAGGACATGGACAATTCTTAGAAGCTCTTATGAAGATACACGCACATGGCAAAAAATGTGCAACCCCGTGATCGAACAGACTCTGTATTGTGTGGATTTGTTGATGTCTAGGTCAAAGGGAACTAGTTCAAGACTAGTTCACTACCTTTCCTTCAAATAGAAATATTTTTACTAAGTAAATGTTATGCATTTAAGTGTACTTTACTGACCGCATTATATAAGCATGAGCAGCAATTTAAATTTATTTAATCATTTTGTTAAATTTAATTATATTTATTATTTTTTTTAATTTTATGGGGGATTGTTGGAATAAAATTAAAAAAAAGTTAATTTTAGCATTAAATGCTAATGTTACAACTTTTGTCAACAAGCTTTTAAATACTTGTTAAATCGCATACGAGAGATGTATATTTGTTTTCTTACTTATTCCCCTTCTTTGTTCTTCAAATTTTCTTTTATATTTTTTTAGATTTTTGATTTTGCTACTTGTTACTAAAAGAGTATCCTGATCAACTTCTCCACGATCGTGCCCGCAGGAGAGAAATACCTATTTGTATTCTGAGTGTTCAATCCAGATTTAACTCATACGAGAGCCTAGATTTTTACCTTAGGATAAACCACAATGCGCCTCTGAGTTCTATCTTTCAACTCTCTTTTAAATATATTTGGCAAGTTTTATTGCTTAATAATCTATGATTTTATTTTCTATTTAAATAATAGTCTAATAAAATTTTAGACCAATATATCTTTGGATTAGAAAAGAAAAAATCTAATACATAGAATATAGTGTATGTTAGCAGAAATTATATTACTTTGCATTCATCCAAATGCTGACATGGTGTAGAGGATTCAACGGTGTAAGATAAGGTTCTTAATAGAAAATACTACCTAGTGAACATCAAAGGATTTCAAGCATCAATAATTATTAGCCAATTGTCATGGTACGCACATAATAATGTTTCACGCTGGCATCAATAATTATTAGCCAATTGTCATGGCACCCATCAAGGCTGAATTAAGTTATTAGAGCATCACACTTGGAATAGTTTGCCAATGCACTTAGGCAAGTTTATCTTAGAATTAAAATAGCATTCTTCCCTTCTCTGATGTACTTATCTTAGAATTAAAATAGCGTGCCTTTTTTTGAACTTATAGGCCCTGCAATTTAGCTCTCTACTCTTATGTAATTTCCTAACTATAATTTAACACTTATTAAACTTGAATCTTATAGCCTAGATGCTTTTAATTTATTATAACCCTTTCCGTTAAGGACAAGATTTCTTCACAAGCATTATGTGAGGTCCTCTAATAGGGTCAAAGTTCAACTCAACGCCAAGAGTAGAAGAAAGCCCAGGAAATAATGGCCTGAGACTTGGACACTTGAACAGGAGCCTGAGGAGGGGCCCAGGGTCAATCAATGTGAGATGAAAACGTTTGTGGAAATGCCCAATGACGTAATGATGAAATAATGCCCTGTTTTGATGGAAACTATTAGATTGGCCCTAGTTGATTTCAATGATATACTAGGTGTTTTTATGTCTGAGGGAAAGTAATTTACTCTTGATCGACGACTACGCCACTGGATGAAACCTCCCAGAGGTTCCTTTAAAGTGAATGTTGATGGTTCTTGGCTCCACAAGACTGCTGATGGAGGGTTGGGATACATCATCCGAAATGACCAAGGTTCTTGCCTGTTGGCAGTTGCTGCTTACCTGTCTGCAGACTCAGCGCAAAGTTCCGAGCTTTTAGCAATCAAATCTGCATTGACTTATTTATATGCGAATCCTACCTTTAGCAACACCCATATTGATCTGGAAACGGACTGCAAAAGTGCTCTTACTCTCATTAAGGAGCATCAACCACTTCAAAATCTCCAATGCCAAAGGGTGCTGGATGAAATCAATTTCTTACTTGATAGATTGATAAATTGTAAGCTGTCGTATATTCCTAGAGAAGCTAACCGGGCTGCTGATTGGTTAGCCCGTTATGCCTCCACTTCTACTTCCTATATATCTTGGACAAGTAACTGGCCAATGGCACTAGACTGTATTATGGTCTCCGACGCCGGAGACACTCTTTTTGGTGAATAGATTTTTCTCTTTTGTTTGTTTTTTTTTTAAAAATGCCCAATGGCTAAACACCATCCTTAAAATGTAGCAACATAAGATACATAAGATAGAAATTCATGTCTTTTAAGATTTAGTTTACACCGAATGATAAATGCAAAGCACATACATAGTTAAGTAAGATTCACGCTGGTATACACTGACTTTAAACAATGACATTAATTTCACAGACAAGCAACGAGGAAGAAGAAGCGAATAGTCACGCTGTTGAAAGTAGTGCTTCTCTTTCCACTATTCCTGCATGATTCAGCAAAGCCCACAAATGCGTGATCAGCTCTCCACCTTGCGCCACCTTCTCAAAATGAACCGTCGCGTTATTTGAAGGTGCAATGAAGAGGATCACCTCCGCCCAGTAATCCGCGAGCACCTTCCACCACCTCTTTTCTTCAGTCTTCATTTCCTCTATCAACTTCTTTCCTAGAAGCGCACCGTTCACCACTATAGTGCTAGTGTCTGCTGCTTCCGTCATGTTCATCATCTTCTCATGTATTTGATGCATAGATTTCGAGTCACTCAATAATTCATTAGCTTCCTCGACTACCGCATCAAACATCACCTCTGTATCATAGCTATTGTCGGGGAGAAATTTGGGAGCAAATGCCACCAGGTAGGCGCAATAGTTTGATAAACTAATTGCGATTTCATAGTCATCACCTATGGATTCGTTTATGTGGCGAGAAATATTCCTTCTAGAAAAACAACGAGCGCCTAGTCCTCCGTTATTATCATCTTTTCCTTTATGTTTCTCCTCCTCAATCAAAGTATGTTGCACGCACAAAGTGGTAGCAATGTGCCAAACCAAGATGGACTGTGCAGGGTTTCCAAGATTGAATGCTTCTGAAAGTTGAGCAGCTCCATTTCGCTCTAGTGATGCCTTTCCATTCGACAGCCGCCCATTACAGATTTTTAGCGAACGGATGATTGCTTTCTTAACCGTTTCGGATAAGTTGATAGAGTCGCCTTCTTTTTGGCCTCTTCTTCTCTTGTCGATAAGATCATGTACTAACTCTGAAATAATATTTCTTTTTGGGCTGTAGTGAAAAGAATCTAGAAGAGAGTATTGGCTGAGCTTCCGCTGCCAATAGTTTGTCAAATTCTTCAGCCAAGACACTAATCTTATCATCTCCTCCAGAAATAGGGTGTCCCGGCATCTCAGCCTGGAGACGTAGCTGCAAACCAGGGACACTTTTACCCAGTCGGACGCCAAGTAGAAATATATTTGGAGGCACTCGAAGAGGAAAATTATTATCACGACAACAAATGTAACCAAGGCATCGTAGTTCATGCTGTGACCTCTTATCAGTGTTAATCGATCGTTAGGATTGTTGTAGGAGCGGAATAGCAATATTGAGAGCCAAAGCAACGGACCCAGGCTTCCAAGAGATAGTACTTTTCGCCAATGGTTGGAGTGAAAGATTAGAGGATACTTAGTATAGAAGAAATCATAGATGAAAGAAAGCTCTACCTCAATCACCCGAAAGGCTCGCTCAGGGTCGTCGTCATCCTGCGAGAGCAGGCCACGGAACACGAGATCCTTAGTCTTGGGTAAGCCTTTCTCAGCGATCTCAAAATCAAAGAAGCGTCGGCATAGCAGCTTGGCCAAGGCGTAGGAGAGGCAAATATCTTTCAATTCATCACCTAGTTTGGAGTTGACAAGCCTGCCGCACCACCAGATCGTGTCGAGGGTGATGATTTTGTCGGAATTTGGGTCAAGGCAGATACAGTATTTTGGCCCTGCAGGCTTGGGCTCCTGCTCGTTCTCTCCGGAGACGAGATAGTTATAGCCTGTCATACGGACGGGGTCAATCGGGCCTACGTTTCTGAATTCTTCCTCCAAGTGCATGTAATCAGCCACCACTTTGGTTCTGCTCCTCAAGCTGAGCTCTTCCGATCCGCTGACCCATCGCAAGGTCAATATCCGGAAAGATGTCTTGTATAAACAAACGATAATAAGCAACACAGCCGGAATTCTGAAGGAGGAATCCTCGTGGATGTACGTACCATACAGCCAGGAAACCCAGAACATCTGCACCGTCAGCTGCACGGAGAGGCTTTTCCATTTGCGGCTGTCTTGGAGACTGAAAGCGGAGATGGAGTCGGCGGAGCCAAGGACCAGGACCAAGCACGTCGCCCACACCACGAAGAGGTCGTTGCCGAAGGTGGAGGACTGCATCAGCCCGACGGTGTAGGAGACCAAGATGTAGGACAGCGCGTCGGCCACCAAGATTGGGATCTTCACGAACAGGCTTGAGGAACAGCGTCGGTATAGCCCAACAATCAGCAGCGAAAGCAAACCGATCTCGCCAATTAGGACAAAAACTTCGACGTAGATTAATTTTGCGAGTGGGCTGTTTATCCCGTGGGCGGCATTCGTAAAGTTGAACATTGAGTTGGTTGATACCTTAATTTTGACCTCACCACTGATTATGCATTCTGATATGCTACGAACCCCTGGTTGCTTATAAATCTTTAAGATCGAGTCGTTGTCTGAGAAAAATGCATGCATTGAAAACAAAAAATCTTATCTTCTTGTCGTCCACACAATTACTAATTTGTATAGTTGGAGTGATTATGATTACTTAGCTGATTACTGATGCAAGCTTCACTGCTTAAATTAATCTTCAGAGATGGTTTTTCATGTTCTAGTTGTTGTTTCCTCAAGAAATCTCACCACTCGTTTGACAAGTTCTTAAAGAAACAAAAATAAGAGAAGAAAAAACGAATGCATACTGTTACGACCGTGATATAAGATGACAAAAAAGGGAATAAAATATTAATCCAGTAGGGTTGATGGGATTGGTATGACATGTTGCCATGTGACCGAACTCATGCTTTCCTTCCCGATTACTCCTCCCCCAGCCGCACGAATAGAAACAAAAATAAGAGAAGAAAAAAAAATGCATACTGTTACGACCGTGATATAAGACGACAAAAAAGGGATAAAATATTAATCAGTATGGTTGATGGGATTGGTATGACATGTTGCCATGTGACCGAACCCATGCTTTCCTTCTCGATTACTCCTCCCCCAGCCGCTCGTATCCGTCTTCATCGAGCAAGCACTGAACGAACGAAGTGCCCTCCTTTATTTCTTCACCCAGCTTCTGCCTTTTTCCTCGCACGCGTCTGCTTGTGTCCGGCGACTGCTCCGGCTACTATTCCGGCGTGATCCGATGGCTGTGCGGTGAGCTTGAAGCCTTGGGTGCAGATTCGACGCTGCCCCTCTTTTCCACTTGCATTTTCGCCGACGATGAGATAATCATGCGTAGCTTCCTTCCTGTTACGCCGGCGACGATTTTCCTCTTCTTTCGACGTCGACCTCCCGCTCCGACCCTGTTCTGCTGCCCTCTCTCGCCCTCAGTCCGGCGGCTAGGGTTTTGGACGAGCTTCGCGTCTAACGCGAGTTTCTCTCCGGCGACCTCCGCAAGACTCCCTCTGATACCATAATTGTTACGCCCCATAAATCCACCCGGATCCCACGCCGGGAATCCCGGACCTCGGGACGCACAACACTGTACCTGTCAATCACTCCTGACAACCGAAAGGTACAGACTGAAATAAAATAGTCTAAAGAGAGGCCAGTCCGGCCTTAAATATCCATAATACAATACCGACAGATACGAAATATAGACCAGCGCAGCGGTCAACAAAAATAACAACAATAGGACCGGCGCAGCGGTCGACAACCAACAGATAACATGACCGGCGCAGCGGTCAACAGAGTCCAACACATAACATAAAAATAACAACAGACCAAATGCATCACCACCCACCCAGACTGGTGGTCAACTACTAACTATCTACTCCGCTCCAGATGGAGCCGCGCCTGAACCTGGAGGCAAACCGAAGGGGGGGTTAGCCGAAGGCTAAGTAGGGATATTACAATGATATGGTGCATGATCAGATACAGGGAATTACCAGAATACAACCAAGACTCTATATGACCATATAGAGTATAATCAAGTCTCAATATACATATCAATATATATGTATCCTCATACATAGATAAAAATCTGGGAGCTGGTACAGCAATGGTCCACGACCCGCAACTCTATAACATAGAGTGGTCCCTACTGATGGCTCCCCGAACAGTAGAGACGACTGTCCGTCGACAGCCCGCTAGTGTAGCGTCCTACACTCAGTACAACCCCTTATCGGGTTGATAACAGACCTCAAGCCCATAACATCGGACTCTCTCGGTCAGAGACGATCATACAGTCTCGACAGAAATCTCACAGGCAGTATCTGAGGTATACTGACATGTCTATCGCTAGACAGTCAATCCTCAATGTACATATACAGGACTCATACCACCTACCAACTACAATAAACATGCAATGACCGAAAATACTCATACCGTGTTTCATGCAAGTGTTTATGTCAACAGGGATGTACGCAGAGCAGAACGGAATTAGAACAGTAATCAACAGTAGTAATAAGCAATAAGGGAGGTGCCGCTAACTACACATGCGGTTGGCACCGTAACAAAGGACGGAGGTAGAATCCCTACCTCAATAGTAGCCGAACAGTACAGATCCAACCAACACAGTGTCAAGTATCAATCAACAGGACCTAACAGGGTAAATCAAGTATAAGTCACACCATTCTATTTTAATCCATTTAACAATAATTAGCATGTTAATCCGGTTTCATTATGCTAATCCGGTCGTACCAAGTTATTAGATCAAGTTTGACAGGTATACGTGAGTCCAGGGTTATGTTCGCATACGTTCGTATAATACGTGTACGGAGACGGAGTACGGGTACTAACCTAGTTCGCAGCCACGTGCGAACGTAATAATCACCACCGGAAGTCGGAATACGCAAGAACCAACCACGCGCGCGTAATACGAGTCATCGGCATGCACTTCGAGGTTCATCGGAAAGTTCACCGGAGTTACTGTTCACCGCCGGAACAGTGTCGCCGGAACACGAATCTCGTCGGAAACAGAGGGGAAAGAAAGCTGATGGCGAGGGGGTTTTGGTCGTACAGTCGGCGTTGCGAACGGAGGTCGGGATCGCCAGAGATCTGAGAAAAACCGATCGGCGGCGGCGTTCGCAATCTCGCCGGTGCCGGAGACGAAGACCCCGGAACTGGTCCAGGAGGTGGCGGAAAGGTTCGCCGAGGTCAGAGGGAGTCTTGCCGAGGTCGCCGGAGAGAAACTCGCGTTAGAGAGGGCAGCGGAACAGGGTCGGAGAGGGAGGTCGACACCGGAAGAAGAGGAAAATCGTCGCCGGCGAAGAGAGTTACATTTTACCACCTTTATGAAATTAAGATTAGTTGGCATTCGACTTGTTTCGTAGCCTCGCACTAAGGCATTTACATATATGTAAGAAAAGACATCCCCACCGCTGGATGTATAGGAAAAACATCTTTAATAGATAGAATACATGACATGCAGTAAAACTGACTAATACATAGAGTAATTGACTCCTTTATCAAGGCACAACTGGGGCTCACTCTAGATTTTGTAACTCTACTCTCCCAGATTTTCTTCGTCACTAGAGCCTTCTGTTTCGGGTAATATGGAAAAATCACTAATCTCCTCATCAGATGAGGACGAGTTGATGGCTTGTTTCCATATAACCATGTTTGGTGTTTCACTAAATTTGTAGTAACGGTCCTCGTTAGGATCTATATCGTAGTATTCCGGCCTTAAAGATATATGTTCCAGGTAGTGTGCTTCGTTGTATATATCAAGGGAGTGCCGGTTTGGCTCTTCCAAATCATGCACGACTAAATATCAATAACAGGACTGGCGCAGCGGTCGACAAACAGGCAGATAACATGACCGGCGCAGCGGTCAACAGAGTCCATAACATAACATAAAATAACAATAGACCACAGATGCATCACAACCCACCCAGACTGGTGGTCAACTACTAACTATCTACTCCGCTCCAGATGGAGCCGCGCCTGAACCTGGAGGCAAACCGAAGGGGGTTAGCCGGAGGCTAAGTAGGGATATTACAGTGATATGGTGCATGATCAGATACAGGGAATTACCAGAATATAACCAAGACTCTATATGACCATATAGAGTATAATCAAGTCTCAATATACATATCAACATATATCTATCCTCATGCATAGATAAAATCTGGGAGCTGGTATAGCAGTGGTCCACGACCCGCAACTCTATGCAATAGAGTGGTCCCTACTGATGGCTCCCCGAACAATAGAGACGACTGTCCGACGACAGCCCGCTAGTGTAGCATCCTACACTCAGTACAACCCCTCATTGGGTTGATAACAGACCTCAAGCCCATAACATCGGACTCTCTCGGTCAGAGACGATCATACAGTCTCGACAGAAATCTCACAGGCAGTAGCTGAGGTATACTGACATGTCTATCACTAGACAGTCAATCCTCAATGTACATATACAGGACTCATACCACCTACCAACTACAATAAACATGCAAGGACCAAAAATACTCATACCGTGTTTCATGCAGGTGTTTATGTCAACAGGAATGTACGCAGAGTTCCAGTAAGTTTGATTTGTCGCATCTCGAGGGTGGATTCTCTAGGCCTGGCCCGCCTGGGTGTCCTCTCTGGGTTGTGACGATCTACGTGTTGGACGTGCGAACGTAAAAATTCCTATCGAATGAAAGTTCCTATAAGAACAATGATATAATTAAGGACAGATGTAATCGCATTAGATATCCTTTTAATGGGTCTCCTTAGAGCTTGTAGTGTTCGCAAGAGAGCACACTACTATTTTCTTATGATTCACATCAATATTTTGGACATCAAGTTATAAACAAATTTGGGAAGCAAACAGTTACTTGAAAAAGCTAAGTAAGATTCCATAAGGGGAATTCGTTATGAAATGTTGGATTTGGTACCTTGCAATTAATTGTGGACAAACTAGGGCATAATAAACAAATCGTCACTGTTGGCTTTGGTGGGGCCCATAACTCATAGGCTAACCAGACTAAGCAAGTTAGTACCACTAGCTATGTAGACAAGTGCGTATTTTCCGAGTAATGGATCTGCAAGACATAGTGTTTGGAAGTGATGGATACACTTTATTGACTTCGGTACAGGGACGGGCATTCACATCAACTTTGAGCACATCACCGGAAAGGAAAATACTGTGGCTGACGCCCTGTCAAGATTGGCATCCTATGTGATTTGTTCGCTATAAAATAAATACCCTGCTGAGACATAAATCATTGATGAGACTATAAAAGAGACCAGATAGCCAACCCTTTCCATAACTTGCAGCAAATTGGTAAAATCATCCTTGGAACGATGACTCCACCAATCAAGGTCATGTCTACCTTACTTCAGGGAGAATGCTCAAGGGCTGAGGAACAAAGACAGGAGGAAGAGCATGAAAAGTTCAAAGCAAAGATCATACTCTCCCCGACGTTCAGAGAGAAATTCCTCTATTCACTACCAGAAGAGATTAGTAGGGATATCAGGGTCCTCGCACATCAAAGAACTTTTCAAAAGATGGTCTCCCTCCAAGTGCAACTGATGACGTTTACTCCAAAACGGGGAAGACACGTATTCCAGGAAAAGGGTAAGTCTTTTAACCGCTTGGATTTTATATTATAAACTAAATCCTCGGTACTATCACTTCGTTCGAGAGTTATGGAACTATGGTATGATTCGAGAATGGTCTCTGCTGAGAAACAGCCGAGCCTTCATCTCAGACTTCTTCCCGAAGAAGTTGAAAGAAGCTTGCAGAACTCACCCCGAGATAGAAATGATAGTACACAACCAGATGCCGCGTATTAGTAAATGGACGTCCCAATTTGAACCAAGAAAACAGGTCTGCATTATCTACACTGAGACGATAGTCGTGCATTATTTGGAAGAGCCAAACCGGCACTCCCTTGATATATACAACGAAGCACACTACCTGGAACATATATCTTTAAGGCCGGAATACTACGATATAGATCCTAACGAGGACCGTTACTACAAATTTAGTGAAACACCAAACATGGTTATATGGAAACAAGCCATCAACTCGTCCTCATCTGATGAGGAGATTAGTGATTTTTCCATATTACCCGAAACAGAAGGCTCTAGTGACGAAGAAAATCTGGGAGAATAGAGTTACAAAATCTAGAGTGAGCCCCAGTTGTGCCTTGATAAGGGAGTCAATTACTCTATGTATTAGTCAGTTTTACTGCATGTCATGTATTCTATCTATTAAAGATGTTTTTCCTATACATCCAGCGGTGGAGATGTCTTTTCTTACATCTATGTAAATGCCTTAGTGCGAGGCTACGAAACAAGTCGAATGCCAACTAATCTTAATCTCATAAAGGTGGTAAAATGTAACTCTCTTAGCGACGTTATTAGATGGATACGTGTATTAGTAAAGACCAGCGTGATGCTAATTCTGGTAGAATATGCTTGACAAAGAAGATCATTAAGACTCTTTTAAGATAATTCTTGCGAAGTGTTAAATTAATTACCATAGCAATAGTCGAAAGTTAGCAATGGATGTTATTAAACGAGAAGTGTTTACCCAAGATGAAGAATGTGTGACATCCGAAACGTTCGCGGATCACCAAAACCTGAAGTACTGGTTTTCTCAGAAGAAATTTAAATATAAGGCAGCGAAGACGAGTGAAATTTCACAAAGACTATGACTGTACGCTTAATTACCATCCGGGTAAGGTTAGTGTTATCGCAGACGCACTAAGTAGAAAGACTGCAGGGGTGTTAGCTCACTTACGAGTAACCCCAACTGAATTAGCACAACAAATGACAGATTTGGATGTTGAGATTGTGTGCCCCACTGAGTACGGATGTTTAGCCGTGATGATGGCACAGTCCCCTATGGTGCAGAAGATTATTGAGGCACAACCAAATGATTGGTACCTGCAGTCTATCATTGCAAAGGGCAAGAGAGAAGAATTTACCTAGGATGATCAAGGAGTAATAAGGTGCTGGAATAGGTTATGTGTACCCGAGGTAGTTAAGGAAGAATTAGTAGCAGATGCACATAAGTCGAGATTCACGGTACATCCTGGTGCCACGATTATGTATAATGACCTCCGAAAATCTCATTGGTAGGAAGGCATGAAAAGAGATGCGGCAGAATATGTCGGGCGATGTTTAGTATGCCAACAAGTGGAAAATTGAACACAAGGAACCTTCTGGTCTTTTATAGAGTATTCCGATTCCTGAGTGGAAGTGAGAACGCATTACCATGGACTTCATGACGGATTTTCCAAGGCCGCATACAAGCCATGACTCGGTTTGGGTGATCGTTGACCGTTTGACCAAGTCAGCTCACTTCTTGCCTAATAGGAAGACTTATTCGATTGATAAACTAGCAAGGTTGTACTGTAGTGAGATTGTGCGGCTACATGGGATTCCTGCCAGTATTATTTCTGACAGAGACCCACGATTTACATCTTGGTTCTGGGTTAGTTTACAGAAGGCCTTGGGAACTGAACTGCGGTTCAGTACGGCTTATCACCCGCAGACAGATGGACAGTCTGAGAGGACCATTCAGACCTTAGAGGACATGCTTCGAGCCATCACTTTGGACTTCACGGATGGTTGGGAGGGCCACCTGCACTTAGTAGAATTTGCTTATAATAATAGTTATCATTCAACGATCCAGATGGCATCTTTCGAGGCTTTGTACGGTAGAAAGTGTAGATCTCCGGTGCTATGGGACAAAGCAGGTGAAAGCCGGGTATTGGGACCGGCTATGTTAGTACTTGATGCCGAGAGAGTTCAGATTATTAAACAGAGATTATTAGCTGCCCAAAGTCGATAAAAGAGTTACGCAGACAAGAGACGGCGGCCACTTGAATTTGATGTCGGTGACCACGTGTTCCTTCGGATTTCTCCGATCTCCGAAAAAGGGTACGACTAGGTTCAGGTATGCTGGTAAGTTAGCCCCGAGATATATGGGCCCTTTCGAGATACTGGAGAGAGTTGGACCCGTCGCATACCGCTTAGCACTTCCACCGATGTACTCTTATATTCATCCGGTGTTCCATGTGTCCATGTTGCGTAAATACATCGCGGATCCATCTCATGTGTTGAGTCATGGTACGGTTTATGTCCGAGAAGATGCCTGTAGAGATCTTAGAGCCCAAAGAGCACAAACTGAGAAATTAGGTAATCAGCCTGATTAAAGTCAAATGGAGACATCACCTCGAGAGTGAAGCTACTTGGGAGCATGGGGACGAATTTATGAAGAAACATCCGGATCTGTTTCCGAAGATGGAGTTAGACGAGTGATTTCTGTACGAGTGACTATCGTATTACTACTTTTGTAATTCTGTTTAAGTACCGTTAATGAAATTGTTTTGAATTTGGGGACCAAATTCTTTGAAGGTGGATATAATGTTACGACCGTGATATAAGACGACAAAAAAGGGAATAAAATATTAATCTAGTATGGTTGATGGGATTGGTATGACATGTTGCCATGTGACCGAACCCATGCTTTCCTTCTCGATTACTCCTCCCCCAGCCGCTCGTATCCGTCTTCACCGAGCAAGCACTGAACGAACGAAGTGCCCTCCTTTATTTCTTCACCCAGCTTCTGCCTTTTTCCTCGCACGCGTCTGCTTGTGTCCGGCGACTGCTCCGGCTACTATTCCGGCGTGATCCGATGGCTGTGCGGTGAGCTTGAAGCCTTGGGTGCAGATTCGACGCTGCCCCTCTTTTCCACTTGCATTTTCGCCGACGACGAGATAATCATGCGTAGCTTCCTTCCTGTTACGCCGGCGACGATTTTCCTCTTCTTCCGGCGTCGACCTCCCGCTCCGACCCTGTTCCGCTGCCCTCTCTCGCCCTCAGTCCGGCGGCTAGGGTTTTGGACGAGCTTCGCGTCTAACGCGAGTTTCTCTCCGGCGACCTCGGCAAGACTCCCTCTGACCTCGGCGAACCTTTCCGCCACCTCCTGGACCAGTTCCGGCGTCTTCGTCTCCGGCGCCGGCGAGATTGCGAACGCCGCCGCCGACCGGTTTTTCTCAGATCTCCGGCGATCCCGAACTCCGTTCGCAACGCCGACCGTACGACCGAAACCCCCTCGCCATCAGCTTTCTTTCCCCTCTGTTTCCGGCGAGATTCGTGTTCCGGCGGTGAACAGTAACTCCGGTGAACCTCGAAGTGCGTGCCGATGACTCGTATTACGCGCGCGTGGTTGGTTCTTGCGTATTCCGACTTCCGGTGGTGATTATTACGTTCGCACGTGGCTGCGAACTAGGTTAGTGCCCGTACTCCATCTCCGTACACGTATTATACGAACGTATGCGAACATAACCCTGGACTCACGTATACCTGTCAAACTTGATCTAATAACTTGGTACGACCGGATTAGCGTAATGAAACCGGATTAACATGCTAATTATTGTTAAATGGATTAAAATAGAATGGTGTGACTTATACCTGATTTACCCTGTTAGGTCCTGTTGATTGATACTTGACACTGTGTTGGTTGGATCTGTACTGTTCGGCTACTGTTGAGGTAGGGATTCTACCTCCGTCCTTTGTTACGGTGCCAACCGCATGTGTAGTTAGCGGCACCTCCCTTATTGCTTATTACTACTGTTGATTACTGTTCTAATTCCGTTCTGCTCTGCGTACATCCCTGTTGACATAAACACTTGCATGAAACACGGTATGAGTATTTTCGGTCCTTGCATGTTTATTGTAGTTGGTAGGTGGTATGAGTCCTGTATATGTACATTGAGGATTGACTGTCTAGCGATAGACATGTCAGTATACCTCAAATACTGCCTGTGAGATTTCTGTCGAGACTGTATGATCGTCTCTGACCGAGAGAGTCCGATGTTATGGGCTTGAGGTCTGTTATCAACCCGATAAGGGGTTGTACTGAGTGTAGGACGCTACACTAGCGGGCTGTTGACGGACAGTCGTCTCTACTGTTCGGGGAGCCATCAGTAGGGACCACTCTATGTTATAGAGTTGCGGGTCGTGGACCATTGCTGTACCAGCTCCCAGATTTTTATCTGTGTATGAGGATACATATATATTGATATGTATATTGAGACTTGATTATACTCTATATGGTCATATAGAGTCTTGGTTGTATTCTGGTAATTCCTTGTATCTGATCATGCACCATATCATTGTAATATCCCTAGTTAGCCTTCGGCTAACCCCCCCTTCGGTTTGCCTCCAGGTTCAGGCGCGGCTCCATCTGGAGCGGAGTAGATAGTTAGTAGTTGACCACCAGTCTGGGTGGGTGGTGATGCATTTGGTCTGTTGTTATTTTTATGTTATGTGTTGGACTCTGTTGACCGCTGCGCCGGTCATGTTATCTGTTGGTTGTCGACCGCTGCGCCGGTCCTATTGTTGTTATTTCTGTTGACCGCTGCGTCGGTCTATATTTCGTATCTGTCGGTGATTATGGATATTTAAGGCCTGGCTGGCCTCTGTTTAGACTATTTTATTTCAGTCTGTACCTTTCGGTTGTCAGGAGTGATTGACAGGTACAGTGTTGTGCGTCCCGAGGTCCGAGATTCCCGGCGTGGGATCCGGGTGGATTTTTGGGGCGTAACACATACTGCTGCTACACTACCTGCTCAATTGCGACGGAATGTATAAAAGTTAGTATCCATTCTAATGTCGTTTTATTATTCAGTATAATTCTTATGCTAGCATCTAAAGAACATATGGTTGATGTTATCATCCCCAATGACAACAAAAAAATACATTCTTCATCTTCTCCTTTAACCTAAATCTATCTAGTCGATGAACAACAGAATCCATCGCAAGTCAACTGGCAACAACAAAACCATAACTTCATGATGTATGGAGTCCATTGGTGTCATCATCACCGCTACCAACAAAACTGCATTATTCACATTGACTTGCAACCTGATTTTAGCTAGTCGTTGCATAATCAAGTCTACCATAAGTCAACTAAAACCCTCAACTTTAAAGCATGATATAACTTTGGAGAAATCTAAGAAGTTCAGAAATGAAGTACTAAATCAAATTGGAGGATCTATTAAAGCACTTTGATTGAATCAAGGTTATTAGTGATGAATTTGATGACTATCCTAAGGAGTGTGGGGTTATCTCACAACTTACTTGGAACACCACAACTGTGTGGTGAAATTCAAAGAAAGAAAAGGGAACACATTGGATGTGGTTCCATCTTTGAATAGTCATGCAAATTTACTTCCTTTAGAGGTCATGCATGCAACTGTTCTGACACTCCATAGTGTGTGTTTGTGGGGCACTGAGAGTGCTATTTTTATCCCGGTGAGAACAAAATATTTGTTGCTCAAACTGCTGTTAGGGGTGTACATTCGGTATTTACCGATACCAAATATATCGAACCGATTTTACCGATTTAAAATTTACCAAAAATTTTAATACTGATACCGAACCGAATAAGAAATTTACCGATTATCTACCGAACCGAATTTACCGAATAATTTTCGGTAAATTCGGTAAATTACCGATTTACCAATTTAAATTATTTAATTCCTATAAATATAACAATATTTTTATTTTTACCAATTAAACTACCAAACCGAATTATTTTACCGAACTGAATATACCGAATTTACCGATTAACCAAGTAAATGAGTAATGTGTAAACAGGTAAAATCAAGTATATAAAGCTTAATCGGTAAAATCAGTTATTTACCGAACCGAAAAAAAAATTAACCGATACCGATACCGATAACCGATTTATAAAAAATTTATAACCGATACCAATTTAACCTAACCGAAATTACCGAACCGATCGGTAAATCGGTAAATACCGAATTTACCGATCCGAATGTACAACCCTAACTGCTGTCTTTCTTGAGGAGATTTTTCTTTTGAAAGGAGCTAGTGGGAGTAGATTTGATTAGGACAAGGTCTAAAATCAACCACAATTAGACACAAATGGAAAGTAGAATCACACATGCAGGTTGAAAGTCGGCCTGAGGTTCAAGAAACACAGGAACCACATAAGCCTGGATGGATTAGAAATGCTCTCACAGGTTGTGGGCATGATGAATTTTTCATCAAGAATGAACCTAAGACTTATGAGGAAATGGAAGCGGTCAGTGGACCAGATTCCAAGAAATGGCTAAGCGCCATAAGAACCATAATGGACTCCATGTCTGCTAATCAAGTGTGGGACTTGATTAATCCGCCAAAGGGGTAACACCCATAGGATGTAAATGGATCTTCCAGGAAGATAGACATGGAAGGTAACAATGTTACCTATAATGGCAAGCTAGTGAATGAAAGGCAAGTCCACTAGGTGGATAGTGATGAAATTTTTCACTAATAGCTATGTTTGAGTCCATTAGGTATCTGCTTGTTATAATTGCATTTTCTGTTATGGCGTGTTGTTATGAAAACTGCTTTTCTTAATAGACATCTAGAAGAGAATGTCTATATGGAAATAACCGAAAGGTTTTCATATAGAGGCCATAAAAATATGCATGGTCTTATGCAAGCATCTTGAAAAGGAGCCTGTGTTTACAAGAAGATCAGTGGGAGCATCATAGTGTTTTTTGTTCTACTTGATTGATGATATTCTCCTCACATGAAATGACATCCCAGCTCTTCACACGGTGAAGTAAAGGAAAGGGAAGTATTTCGAGAAGAATGATCTAGGGAATGAGGCCTATAACCGAGGCATGTGGATCTATGGATATGGATCCAAGAAAGTCATTGCCCTTTAGTCAATGTACGTTCATCCAGGAGATTCTAGAGAGGTTCATATTGGGTGATTCCAAAAGTTGATACCTTCCAGGAAGACATGGTCTGACTTTATCTAAGATGCTATGTCCTATGACATAGCTGGAGAGTAGCAACATGAGTCTATAATCCTAGTACATTGGGTATAGGATAGATCATGTTTTGTGCAATATGCACAAGACCATATGTGGCGAATACTTGGAGCATGGCCAGCAAGTTTCAATCAGATCCTAGTGTTCAAACACTGGATAGCTGTAAAAGCAATCCTTCATGCTTGGGAAACATAAAGGATTGAGTTCTAGTCTGTGATAGACAGGAAGAACTTTGTGCACAGGAGTACACTAATACTTCGCTCCAGTCTAATGACTATCGTTCACAGTCAGGATTTGCATTTTGCCTTGATGTGGTGTTATATGCTGAAAGAGCTTTATGCAAACCACAGTGGCAAATTCTATAATTAAGGCTCAGTACATTGTAGCTTCTTGTGGTAGCCAAGGAAGCAGCTTCATTCACTTGAACTTGATTTATGCCCTGGTGCTTGATGGTCCAGTATAATTCTTACTGGGACCATAGCATAAGTGAAGGAACTTAGCACTCAAGTATGTACTGCAGCGATATCATCTAATCTTAGAGATCATTGTTAAGATGATGTTCAAACTTGCGAAATAAACACAGATAACAGTCTGGAAGACCCACAGACATAGCCTCTAGCGCAGTGGAAGCTAAATGAGTCATACTAGAGACATGGGACTGAATAAACTTAGTTGCCCTTGGTCTTAGTGCAAGTGGGAGATTGTTAGTGTTTATGCCCTGCAGACCAATGTATGGACATAGTTCGGCATTATTTGAATGTACTTTGATAGAATTGATATCATTGATAAAGACATGGTCGTTATTATGCAGATTGCTTTACCTGCGATGGTGTATTGAATTGCATAAATAATGTCCCAAGAGTTTGGTTGGATCCATTTTCAAAGTAATCCCCAGTCAAGGTGTTTTAGCCGATAAGGGACAGCTTTGGTGCATGTGGGACTGGTGTATGGGCTGGTTAGGTGCGGGGCACAGTAACGCAGACATACAGGTGCATTGGATGCACTGGAGTGACCCACCGTGAGGATTGACTTGTCTAGTCAACAAGTCAATCTCAAATGTAAAAGGTTTGCATTGATCCTTAGACTTGAGGTATTCATGTCTAGAAATGATGACGGGTATGTTTTGATATAGTCTTACGTCTCTCCATAAATGGGTGATCGAAACGACTGTCATTGGACATTTCATAAGTCATATGGAGATATGGATGACCAATAGTAGGATTTGTCTCTTCCTTAATTGGAAGCATGATATCCACTTTGGGGCGCCCCACCTCATTGGTGCATGACAGGAATGTATGGTCATACTGTTTAAGTCATGACCAATAGATTGGATTAATAAATATGAGACTAATCCAATGGTGGGATATCAGTTTAGGCAAAGGGATCTAGAATGCATGGGAATCCTCGTTGCTTGTTAGGGAGTTGTTGCCTGATGACTTTACTCCTATGACATGGGTAGTAGTGATGTGTTGCTAGATGCCTCTCACTACTTATGATGTTTCATCATCATTGCCATTGTCATTAGGATCCTACAGAGTCACACGCAATAGACTCTTGACGTTGTATTTTGATCTGGATATCTTGGAACATATTTGAGTTCATTCTGATCCGAAGTCCAAGACAGATTCATGGTTGAATCTAAGTCCAATTGGGATTCACGGGTTTATGTATATCCTGGCCAAGTATGTACTCTGTATGGGAGATGAACTTGGACTTGGGACTATAAACCATGTTGGATTCGAATCCTAATTTAATTAGGAGTTGGAATCCTAATCCTATTAGGAATTGGAATCCTAGTCCAACTAGGAGTTGGAATCCTAATTCAATTAGGAGTTGGAATCCTAATCCTATTAGGAATTGGAATCCTAGTCCAACTAGGAGTTGGAATCCTAATCCTATTAGGAATTAGAATCCTATTCCAACTAGGAGTTGGAATCCTAATTCTACTAGGAGTGAGAATCCTAATCCAATTAGGATTCAAATCCTAATAAGAATTTGGCTATGGATAAGGTCTATAGTGGTTGGGTGAGAATCCTAATCCAACTAGGATTCAAATCCTAATGAGAATTGGATTTGGATAGGGCCCCTTGTGTTAGGCGCAAATCCTAATCCAATAAGGATTTTATTCATGGGCCTAATTAGTGGTGAAATCCAAATCCAATTAGGTATTGTAGATTAAGTCTAATTGAGGCAAGATTGGAATCCTAATAGGAGTAGGATTCATCATTGGCCCATGGCTTAATTCCATACATGGAATTGGCGCCAATTGATATGAATAAATCCTAGTGGAATTTGGTTTCCTCAAATGGAAACTATCTTGGACTCATGGGTTGGTGTGGAGGCATGTAAGGCTTGATTAATTCAAGCATGGTATGCGCCAATCACATAAGGAAAGTCCAAATAATTATTGAACTCAAATTACTCCTCTTGATATGGCAAGAAGCTTGATTCTTTCCAAGCTTCATGATGCACCAATTCAAGGGGGCATGTGGCTAATGTCTTGCGGCAATTCCTCGAAGGAATTGCGCCAAGAGCAAAGAAGGAAAGAGGTGTGGTAGTTTGGGGTTCAATGGCTATAAAAGAAGGGGTATGCACCCCTCTCTAGTGTGATGAATTCAAGCCGAGTGCAAGGCAACTTCAACTAGAAGTTACACTTGTCTTTGAAACCCTAGCCGCCCTCTTCCTTTGGTGTTGCGCCACTATCCTTCATCCTCTTCTTTGTTGGCCGAGAGTCTCCTTGGAGGAGTCTTGTTGGCGTGTAGAACAAAGGGAGAAGAAAAAGGAGATTCCAAGAGGTGATCTTCTCTTCCAGAGGCTAGCACCAAGCGTGAAAGGGAGCAACGTTTGAGAAGGTCGACGCGTGGATACTTGTAGAGGACAAGCACTTGAGCATCTTCCACTTGGCATCATCAACTTAACAAGCAATAGAGGTATCATCCCTATCACATCCTTGTGTTCTCTCTCTCGCATGGATCCTTGGGAAAGGAATATATTTCGGGTGTAATGTTTTTTCCTTTGCATCCTGGGACTGCAAAATTTTAAATTACACCCGGTATTCCCCAACACTCACCACCACAATGATCAATCTGTCTGTCACTAGTATTACAGTCGCAACCTAAAATCCTTCTTCTCACGGAATGGGATGACATACGACCATCGTCAACATCTATCGTCACTATCAGCCTCATCCTGACGGAGTCCATTGTCGCCATGTTTGCCGAACTGAGTAGCTTCATCTATAACAGAGTAGTGGCTGCTCCCAAAACTATTGCCACTGTGCCCCTTTCCCCACTCGTTGGCCTCTTATAAAAAACAAACTCAGCAATGAAGCATTGTTGTTGCTATCCAAGAACAATAAAAAAGAAAATACCGTTATCCGCCTTTGTTGTGACATTGCTGTCTCATTTACATTCAAATCCGAATCTAAATGCAAGCTTAGTCCAAGATGCAATGCAAATTGAATTTCTTACTCAAATCGGACCTAATTTCAAATTTGAAACTAGTTTTGGATCCAAACAATAATCCAATTCCATTCAGCCGTCTCTCTAATCCAATTAAATTAAAATCCAAAATTTGATCTAGAGTGAAGCTCTAAAGATGCTGTCTCACATGGTTCAAGCAGACTTGTTCATTGGTGAGTAAAGCCTAACTTGATCTATGCAACAAGCCTGACTTAGCCCAGTTGACCAAATTGAATATCATAGCAATCAATATAATCAACAAATACCTTAAGAAATTATCATTACACCTTGGCATATCATAGTGTAATATTGTTTGGGAGATGTGTACGTCGATGCTTGACATCCGGGCGTGGCTCCTCAATATGACACTATGGATGCAGCGCCGTCATGACAAAACAAATGTCTACATTTTCGAGGAGACGAAATTTCATATCCCAAAGGGGATAAAAATCTATCAAGGAATAATTATACGCCAAGACTAAATAATTATCCACGTCCTTAAGGGGCTGAGTACTCAAATACAAGATCAAATGCTCATAAGCTATCAAGGTTGAGTGCATTTCAAATTCAAGTGCTCAATAAGCCATTAAGGTCGAGCACTTCCCAAATTAAAATATTCAACATGTCATCAAGGTCAGATATTTTCTAAATATAAATATCCAACACGCCATAAGGCCGAATATTTTTTAAATATAAATATCAACACGTCGTAAGGTTAGATATTTTCTAAACTCAAATATCTACCAAGTCATTAAGACTAGATATTTTCTAAACCCAAATATCCAGTAAGCCGTTATGGTTGAAGATTCATCTATAACGTAAACATCCAATAAGTCGTTGAGGTCGAATATGTTCTAATCTCAAATGTCCATAAGCCAAATAGGTCGAACATCCTCCAAATACAAAGCCAAATATTTGTCAAAGTTCAAGCCACCCAAATTGATAAAGGCTATTTGTAAACTATGCATTGACATGATATTTATGAAATATTTTATGCTCCAATCATGTTTATTGATTTTTTTACATATAATATAAATCTCTTAATCAAAAGTTCCCAGATTTCATGGGTAATTAACAATGAGTGTTTATAATTATTAGAAGCCAAAACCCATTAAAACAATAAAACTTTATTATTTATTATAAGGTGATTTTGATAAAGTCATATTACATTTAAAATGTAAGACTTTTTAACCCCACAATGGTTAGAGACATTTTTAAAAATCATACCAAGAGAGAGTCAAGAGAACAAGAACCTAGGTTGGAATAAAATCAAGAAAGTGACATTCAAGACTTTGGGTTTCACCTCATTGGATTTATGTGATAATATTGATACCTCTATCTAATCAAAATGAAATTTTGTTAAACGGAATTTATCTTAGGGTACAGATTGTTCTCTCTTGGGTGCCTAATCAAATATCTCAGTAAGTTGATCTCCAATTCTCATGACTTATCTACTCACCTAAATCTATTGAATTCTTTGATAAATTGTTTAATCCTTTAAGTACATAAAAACTAATCTCATGTCTCAACCCCACATGTTTGATCTAAGAGGTTTTAATGATATAATTCATCTCTTGATCCTTCTCACATCATCTAGCACAGGTAATAAGTTGCCAAACATATTGTAAGAAATTAAATTACAACTTAAATCAAATTAACAAGAATTAAATTCTGAAATCATACCAATCTAAATCATTGCAAATCACAATGAGTTATGCCCTTAGTCCTAAACACAAGTTTATGCTATGAGATACATTGTATTCAAAGCAAAAACTCCAAAGATATAGTGAAGAAAAAACATAGTAAGAAAAATTAAGACAAAGAGCTCCCTGCTACGCCTGCTAGTAGGAATGACAGTATGTAGGGTAGCTACTTTTTTGCGTTACCTATACCCGAACCCAAATAATTACCCTATTCCCCATACTTAATTATTTACCCGACTTATTTTTAAAACCCCTACCCAAACCTGACTCGAATAAAATTTCAACTATCCATTAATTATTCGAACAATATAAATACCTAACTTAAATAATTAACCCTATTATATTATATATTATATTCCTCGTAATCCGAATAAAATTTAACACTTAGGGTATTAGAATATAAATATAAATTATTATTTATAAATTTATTATTATTATTATTATTATTATTATTATTATTATTATTATTATTAATCAAGTTCAAGAAGTAGGTATCCGATCTACCGTGCCCGATCCTAATTCGAGTAGTGTTCATACTAATCATACTTAAATCAAACCTGATTATCAGAAAAAGTTTCTTCGGCAGGCCCGCTACCGAAGAAAATCTTGTGTAGCCCCATCAACACCCCATCAACAACCAACGTTGTTGATGTTGTTAGGGTTATGCAAACAGTTATTTTTTAAGATTTGTGTTGTTGTGCACAAATCTCAACACCATCAACCCCATCATCAACACCGTTGATGGGGGCTGCACAAGCATTCTTAGGCAATGGGCTAACTGAAGAAATTTTTTCTGATTATTAGATGCCCGATTACTTATAATCAAATTCCGATAGCTCGAATACCCACTAAAAATAAACTCAGGCGAAAGGAGTCGCGGGCGCTTTTTTCTCTATAATAATTCTGGCACTTTTGCACATTAATCCAGCCCTTTCAAGAATTTACAAAACAGTAATACATTCGTAACCAAGATCGAAGAACTCGAAGAAAGATGGACTGAAACTTGAATCATTAGTTCTTATTAATGATTGAAGAAATAAAAGAAACGGATCAGACAGTTGGTTGTGGAGAGGGAGGTTCTCTTTCTATTATTCCTGCATGAGTAAGCAAAGCCCACAAATGTGTAATGAACTCCCCACCTTCCGCCAGCTTCTCAAAATGGATCTTTGCGTTGTTTGAAGGTGCGATGAACAGAATCATCTCCGCCCAGTAATCCGCCAGCACCTTCCACCTCTTTTCTTCAGTCTCCATTTCCTCTATCAACTTCTTTCCTAGCAGCGCACCCTTCTGCAGTGTGCCTGCTGGACGTTCCATGTTCATCATCTTCTGATGTATTTCACACATAGATTTCGATCCTCTCAATGACGCATTAGCTTCCTCGACTACCTCCTCAAATATCACCTCTGTTTCATCGCTATGCCCCGGCAGAAACTCTGGAGCGAATGCCACCAGGTAGGCGCAATAGTTTGATAAACTAATTGCTACTTCATAGTCATCACCTATGAATCCGTTTATGTGGTGGCGAGTGCAATTTCTTCTGAACAAACACAGAGTGACGCACTTAATGCAACCATGTAAACAATTACCTTGTCCTCCATTATTATCTTCTTTTCCTTTATATTTCTCCTGCTGAATCAAAACATTTTGCATGCATAAAGTGGTAGCAATGTGCCAGATCAAGATGGACTCTGCGTGGTTTCCAAGACTCCATGCTTCTGAAAGCTGAGCAGCTTCATTTCGCTCTAGTGATGCCTTCCCATTTGACAGCCGCCCATTACTGATTCTTAGTGAACGGAGGATTGCTTTCTTCACCGTATCAGATGATTTGATGGATTCGCCTTGTTTTTGGCCTCTTCTCATCTTATCGTTGAGTTCATGTACTAAAGACGAAATGAAATTCCTTTTCGGTTTGCAGCCAAAAGAATCAAGAAGAGAGTATTGGCTGAGCTGGTGCTGCCAATAGAGTTTGCAAATCTTGAACCGACACACGAATCTTATGATCTTCTCCTGAAATTGACTGGTCTGATTTGTGGGATTGGAGACGTATTTGCAAACCAAGTATACTTTTACCCAGTCAGACAGCAAGTAGAGGCAGGCATGGAAACACTCGAAGAAGAGAATTATTATCACAACAACAATTGTAAATAAGGCATCATAGTTTATTGGATGGTCAACAATGTTGCAGATAATGAAAACTAGTACTGCGACGTAAAGCAGCTGAATCGCGTGCAGAAGGGATTGTACTTTTGGCCAATGGTCGGAGTGAAAGATTAGAGGATATTTAGTGTAGAAGAAATCATAGACAAAAGAAAGCTCCGCCTCAATCACCCCAAAGGCTCGCTCAGGGTCGTCGCCATGCGGGAGCAGGCCTTGGAGCACGAGATCCAAGGTCTTGGGTAAGTCTTTCTCTGCGAGCTCATGATCGTAGAAGCTTCGGCATAGCAGCTTGGCAAAGGCGTATGAGAGGCAAATGTCTTTCAATTTAGCGCCGTCTTTGGAGTTGAGGAGTCTGCCTTGGCACCTCGAGATCTTGTCGAGGGTGATGACATGGTCGGGCAACGGCACAGCGGGGATATGGTATTTTAGGGGTGCAGATCTAAAGATGTGGATGCTCTCTCCGGCGACGAGATAGTGATAGCCTGTCATGCGGACGGGATCAACGGGGCCTCCATTTCTGAATACGTTCTCGTTGTGCATATAATCAGCCACAAATTTGGTTCTCCTCCTCAAGCTGAGATTTTTGGATCCGCTGACGCACTGCAGTGTCTCTACCCTTAAATTTGTCCTGAGTAAACAAAAGAGCAAAATAAGGACGATCGAAATTCTAAGGCGCAAGCTTTTGGTGTACTCAACCGACAGCCATAAAACCAAGAACATCTGCAGATGCAGCTGCATGGAGACCTTCTTCCATTTGCTGCTGTCTCGGAGACTGAAGGCAGAGATGCAGTCGGCGGAGGCGAGGAGCATGACCAAGCACACGGCCCACACGCTGAAGAGTTCGTTGCCGAAAGTGGAGGACTGCATCAGCCCAATGGTGTACGCGACCAAGGTGTAGCACAGCGCGTCGCCCGCCAGGACTGGGAACTCGACGAGCACCGTGCTGGAGGACCGGCGACGAAGTGACCCAAGAATCAGCAGCGCTAGCAAAGCGATCACGCCGATGAAGGTTAGAACTTCGATGTACTGGACTCTTTCCTTTGGGATGTGGATCCCGTGGGCGACATTCGTGAAGTTGAAGTAGAAGCCTTCGATCCCCATCGTTGCCAACTTAGTTCTGATGCCCGTTCCCTATGAATGTTAAGAAACTGTGCCTAACACTTGGAACACATGTTAGCATCTCCAATGGATTAAAATTTTCTCTTTCTAATCCAATCTTTAAGAACTATGGATAAAGATTCACGTTATATATTATATTATGTGATACAAATTTTTTTTATTATATATTATTAGTGTTCATACTGCCTATGCCCGAATCAAAACTGATTAATATGTATCTTATTACCGATAATCAAATTCGGTATCTTATTACCTATAATCAAATTCAGATAGTTCGATTCGGATAACTCAGATACTCACTTAAAATAAACTCGGATTATATGCCTACTTAATACCTACAATTGTGCAGTTCCTCCTTAGATGGATCTAGCCACCATACTTTATTTTTGTTTATGCCACCCACCACTATTTGGAAAGCTTCTTATATAGAAATGATTTACTAAGCTTAGCTAGGAGTCGAAACATAGCATAATGGACTTGTTCTTCATGTAGCGGCTGAGAGGAGCCCGTCATGTATCCATGACTTGGGCATGAATCTCTCCTAAAAGTACTTTTAGAAAAGTATACCATTGAAGATCACGGGTGAACTGTGTACCCTTTGTGCTTTGCACATATTTGACAGTGATGAACAAAGTTTTTGAGAACTTTTTGTGCCGTGCACATTTTTGACAATGTGATGAATAAAGTTTGGATTTTTTAAAGGTGAATAATCATGCGCTCTCTTTGTTAAGCCAAGATTTTCTACCTTCAAACCTTCCATCACCCATTAGCTTAGTGACTTCCTTTGAAGGTCAACCATTAGCAATACCCATTAGAGATTCAATTGACTCAAGTCTTCTTTTATAAGTAATAGTGGATATAGAAACCTCAGTAGTTGCCTTTCTTTTCTTACAACTAGTGGGCTGCACCTTGCCAACTTGGGTGTTGAATTAAGAGGCACTAGATTTGAGGAATGGGTGCCATATTGTGATAGAAAATAAAATTTTTATTCCTTGTCAAGGATCATAAGAAGGAGAAACCAAATAGTTGTTGAAAATCATACCTTTTAAAACATCATAAGGTTTAATCTTTAAAGCAAGAGCACACGAGCATCTTACATATATGTATGCACACACGACTTAATGGAATCTCTCTATCCACCCCCTCTAATGCCTAACATCAATAGCTAGATGTTTCTTTACTTGTCTTATGTATAGAAGTTGGCAGCAAAGCAAACACAATAACACATAAGGATGAAGAGTCAAGGCAAGGAGGAGGAGGTGACACTTCTTGAAAACTCTAAGAATGATAACACCCTGTTTAAATAAAAGAGTGGTGTGCATGCTTAGGGTTTGAATATGATGGCGCCTCCAAAATTATAAAGTAATGTCTCATATGTTTATATAAGAAGTGCCTAGGGTTAGGGCTCTAAGCACTTTCTAGTTTTCAATGCTTTTCCATCTATACACACCTAGACTATGTGTGACATATTCAAAATTTATATTAAACTCTTTAAATTAATTTATCAAAAATAAAATATCATGTGTATGGTTCAGAATTAAAACTTATTGTTGTTTGGTGATAATGTTACCATCATGTCATTTAACAACACTTATCATAATTCAGATTCAAAGTTAATCTAATTGTGTGATCCATTAGCTCCTCATGATATTAGTAGTAATATTATAGTTTTATTATAATATTACAAACAGTAAACAGTGGTGTCTAGCAACATTTCCTTTATATGATAATGTCTCATGTAGTTTAATTCATTTGTCTTTCATATCTAGTTTAAAGACAAGCAATTAAACATATCATACATGTATGGTTCAGTCATGATAATTTTAATTCCTAAATAGACTAATATAATAAATGCCCACATACCCACGGAGCGATATGAAATCTCTTCTGCTTATTGATTAGAGCGAATGAGAAGAAAAAGCGTATAGTAGATCAGATTTCTCCAAACTAACTTCAATTAGTTGGATAGCGCTTAGGACTCAAATTCTAAAAATAACTATGGATCGGGGTTTATATAACACTGAATGGCTTAAACATCTTCCCACTACTAAGGTGACCCACTTATCTAGGCAATATTCTAATAATTCAGCTTCATTGGTGTCTTTCTTTGATTCATCTTCCCATATCCAAGACCATAACAAATATCTCATATCAATTTATTTGAATATGGTTATATATTTATAGTCTCACTTGATAAAAAAAAAAAAATCTAATATACCAACATTTATATAATATAGGAGGTACAAATCCTCTTTTGATTGCTCATATTCTTCTTCATGATTTGTGGTTACCCAATTACAACCTTTATGGTCACCTAGTTATGTGTCACATTAGCCTTGTAGGAATTTATAGGGACCTCAAATTTAAGAATCATATATATACCATCATCACTAAAGAATACTTATGACACAACATATACTAATTTTAGTGTATTATTGTTATCCCAATTCATAATAATACTTTACTTGGGATATTCAAGAATAATATATTATAATAGGGATATTATTATAATTAATTATATTATGCATATAAGACATTATAGAGGAGTGAGGTATTATTTTCAGGAATACCTACAAGGACATCTACTATAAGGGCTTAAAAAAGTATTTAATAAAACACACTCATCCTTAGAAGTTGCATTAAACAATGTTTTGAGTATGAAAGAAGAGGTGAAATATATTATATGACATGTCTTTGTATGCATATAATACACAAGTCAAAATTATAGTTGCATCAATGGCAATCCATAATTATATTAGACAAACAACAAACAAATTAGATTTTTTTAAGAATTTGATGCTAATCCTAATTTCATTCTGGTAGATGATTATGAAGTAAATGAGAAAGACTGATGAAGATCAACAAAGATAGATATGCTCCGCAATCAGATTAAATTAATTTTAATAGATTCACATGTATATCAAATATTTATATATATATATATATATATATCATATGGGCGTGGTTACTCAATTGTTGTGATGTATTGTGTGTGGGGTCATTTTTGGTCATGATTAAAATGTGTTGGCCTTTTCAAATTCATCTTATGAATTATAAGGTTTTTTGTTTTAGTAGGTTTTAGCTTCCAATGAACGCAAGTATTCGTTGTTAATTACCCCTAAAAAGCTTAAGGAACCTTTGATTAAGAGATTTATAACATATAACAAAGTGAAGACAAAATGGTTGAAAGAATATAATTTATAACTTCGTGTCATGACACAGGTTACAATTTGATTACAGGAGTATATCATTTGACATAAGCCATGGAGAAAAATCTAAGTTGCATTGTAACAACATTGAGGAACTACGCCCCGGTACGAAGTACCGACGTACGTACTTCCCAAACAACGTTATTAATAATACGCGTCAGGAATTTATTGCCCATGACTAAGTTTAAATTAATTGGACGAGCTGAGTGAATGAGCCACTGAGCTAAACGTTCAAGGTTTGGGTGAATGGGTTGGTGGGCCAAACATTCAAAATTTGAATAAACATGTTATAACCTTCATTTTAATTTATTAATTTTTATTTAAATTTTAAATTTTGAAAATTTTCTATCATTAGTACCCTAATCCTCCCTTAATCCCCTATAAGTATGCCCTAATCTCTCCCTTAATCCACAATTACCTATTTCTCTTACTCTTTTCCCTCGTGCGCCGCACGAGCTCTGTTTTTCCCCTGCGAACGAGTAGACGTGATCACCTCGACTTCGTTCGCGTCTTCCCCATCGGCGACACACGTGTGGGTCTAGTGGCAACGGAAGATAGCACCGGCGTCTTCCTCGTCGTTCCTTGGTATGGCGTCCTCAATCCAACATGGATGCGTGCGTGTGCTTCTGGCGGCGAGCTGCGAGTTCCCCTGTCCATGCAGTGCGGCGAGATTTCTGCAGGGGGTGAAGGGTTCTACAGTGAACATTGCCTCCACCTCCTTCCTCTATCGGCGGCGAAGACCTCTTCCTCTTCTAGTGGGGCGACATCTTCTTCCTCCAGCGCGTCTATTTCTTTCCTTCCAGCGACGTGTGCGACCCCCCTATTTTTGTTTGCGATGTCATTTTATTCTTCAAGCAGCAGCAACTATTTCCTATTCCAATGCCAGTGGCTCTTTCCTCCTCCATCGCCGGCAGCCTAATCCTCTTTCCGGCAGCTGGTCTTCCCCGGCGAGTGCTAGTGATCTTCCCCCACCGGACGAACGGACAAGCGAATGAAGTTCGTTCCGCGTCGTGCATCACAGGGCAGAGGTAAGTTTCGTTGTTTTTATTTTATTTTGATTTAATTTATTTTATTTTCTCTAATTGGATAAAAGATTAGTAAAAATCTAAAATAGTATTATCATTATTTTGTAATTAGGGAAGATTTAGTGATTTTAGTATATTTGGGATAATTTTAATTTAAATAAAAAATTAGGGGTTGAGGGCATAATTATAAGTTGATGCATGTAGTGGATAATAACAGATGATTTATTTAAATTGTTCAGTAAAGAAGAGAATGTAACTTTGATTTCAGAGGAATTAAGGATATCGGCACTTCAGGTAGGAATCTTACCCTAATCTTTTGTTATGGTGCCAAGAATTATAGGATTTGTTGCATATTCCTTTAATTTGATATATGATGCATATATTAAAATTCATTGACACCGATATCTATTTGATTCGTCTACTTGTTTTGTTTCTGAAATTCTGTTGACCTCAATTATCTTATTCATTTGGTCATATTCTGTTTCTGTATGAATGATTAATAACGTTGTATTGAGATATCTGATATATTGGCTTATGAGCATGGTTGAACAATTGTGTATCTATGATATTGACATATGAGTATGTTGGAACAGTTGAATATCTATGATGTTAAAGTCGTGATATATTGACCTCTGGACTGGATGATTTATTCTCCAGTGGCCTGTTTGTGTGAGATATAGTTACCGACGTTTTTCGGGCTATGGACACAACACTCCGGGCTGTTTTGGATAGTCATTCCACTGTGTGAGTAATGTGATCCGCAAGTGTATGGATACGTCGAAGTAATAAAAATATCGATCCACAGGGACTAATGGCTAAGTACTGATTCTTACTAAAAATCGTTAGCTAGACTAATCTGAGAGAAAATGAAGTTTATCACTACTAAACAAAAGTGACAAAAGGCAATTCGGGGTTTGTAATCAATTTATGGAAAGTTTAGGATTTAGGGTTCACCACTCTATGCTTCATGACTTATTAAAATTAAAGAGATCTTAGGAAGGATTTACTATTTTGAAGGGGATTTATCCGCATGTACAAATTGCTCCTTCTCAGTAGTACAATCCGGTGTTTATCTGACTTAATCCCCTACTCTCGTGGTTATTAACTCAAGATAAACCCAATGAGTTTTTGATAAATCTTAGATCCCTCAAGTCAATTCGAACTACTCTCGTGTTTAAATCGACTTGTCCAATATTGTAGATCTGATGCCTTAATTCACTTCTCAGTACTTCTTGAGACGTCTAAAACATGAGAATCATGGCCAGTTATTATCATGTGATTAATGCAACAATAATTGAATCTAACAAGAATAAATAACTTCATAAGATGTATAAAGCAATCAAGTCATGAAAACAAAGAGGGCTACGCCCTTAATCCTGAATAGGAGTTTACACTGACATGCTACACATGTTCACGTTTAAGAATTCCATGTTCATAATTATAATCGGCTAAAAGAAATGAAAAAGACAAAGGAAGACAAGGATTAATGTTTCCTGATGAAGATCGTCGCCAATAATCCTTGGAATCGAAGCCTTTTCATTGGTCGCCGCCCGGTGCCCTAGATCTCACCTCCTCCTTAGTTCTTGCCTTGAAAATTTGCCCAAAAAGTCCCCAAACTCGGCCCAAAGCTCCCTTAAATAGTTTCTCATCCTTCTATTAGGTTTCCCCCAAAATTTGGCTCAAAAACGGGTCGAATCGGATGAGAAACGGAGTCAAAACCGAAACTGGCAGACAAAATTACGACCATAAAAATTTTCACGGGCGGCCATATTTTCTTCTATTCAATTCTGTAAATTTTCACTGGCAGGAATTACAGCCGTAAAAATTTTCACAGGCAGGCTGTAAAACTCTCTGTGAAAAACGTCAAAAAGCACCGCAGAAATTATGGCTGTAATTATTTTCACGGGTAGGGTGTATTTTTCAAACTTGCTCCGATTCTCATGAAATTTGGCATGTGACTTCGTCTCGGCATCTGGAATCTATTCGTGCACTCGGATCTTTCAAAATCCATCAAAATTTGGTCATTTTCACCTAAAATATGACAAAAGTGAAGAGAGGTGAAGATTCCGAACAAATAAAAGGATTTAAGCCAAAATGAGTAAAAACATGATAGAAAAGAGAGATAATTGGTGGTAAACGTATGCTAAAAATACTATATCAATGCATGTCATCAAAATCCCCCAAACTTAAACTTTTGCTTGTCCTCAAGCAAATAGATAAACCAAAGAATAATGTTTAGTATGAAAAAGATAACTCACTCATGAAAAATAAATTTCCAAAATATAATCACTCATTAAAGATTTCCAGCTCATGTCACTAAAGATTCCAGAGAAATAAACTGTCTTCGGAATTTAATCCTTAAGTTTCACAATCCAAACAAATAAAATTTGCAACTTGCATAATAATCTGAATCTCAATCTCATGAGTTCACTTTGTAATCAGTTCAATATTATAATGTTCTTATTTACAGGAATAAGACCTCCAAAATCTTTTTCTGTATTTTTTTTTTTTGACATTATCTAAATCGATTACCAACTTTTTTTTCTGGTGACGAATTTAGAGTACACCGACCATATAGCCAATGTAATAGAACTCATATCTTTAAGCTAGTAGAGTTGTGACTCATAGCCGAAGATAGTGGAGTTAATGTCAATATTTTTTTTTTCTTGGCATGTACCCACATAGATACATACTTTTCTCTCTCTCTCTCTCTCTCTCTCTCTCTCTCTCTTTTTATTTTAGACTTCAACTCATGTCTTCGGTACCACTGCCAATTTTTCGACGTGCCAAGTAAAGGAGTCTCTCTTTTTTTTTCTCTTTTTTTTTCTTTTTTTTTCTTTTTTTTTTTTGGATTTTGGATTCTTTCATCCCAACAAATAACACAATAGACCAAACATATACAAGACTAATCAATCAATATCAATTCAAGAAAATTATATTCATCTACTCACCTTATTTGGGAGGATGTTTCACTCTTGAATCTCATTCCTCAAACAATCTACTTACCAGAATTTTATTATCATTTGCGGAATATCAAATATGAGTATATATATCAAGGAAATAAATTCAACACATAGAGTAATTAATCCATTCAAACATTGGTATAAGATCATCCACAACATAAATCATCAATATAAAATCACTCATCATCATCAAAAACATTGTGCATTAGAAAGTACACATAATCTGAGTATGATTCAAAATTCATTTAGACATTCACATGACATCATATCATAAATCAAAGAGTCATGACAAATACAATATCCATAAAATAAAATATCAAATAAAATATCCTCCCCTACATAAAGAATGCATCGTCCTCTATGCAATTAACAAGGAATAAGAGCGTAGGTGAAGAGATGCTCACAAAGCGCCACTCGTTCGTAGTATCGCCCGAACCATCCTCCTCAGAGCTGTCCTCCTCTTGGTACACGCATCACAAAGCTCCTACACAAAATATAAATAATGATCAAAAGGGAAAACTATTCTAAAAGCATCATATAAGATTCATAGCATAACTTCCAAAAGCAAATAACTAACCTATCTACCAAAAAGTAAAATAACACAAAAATAAAAACTGAGAATGAAAAAGAGAGATAGTGCTTGGGTTGCCTCCCAAGAAGCGCTAATTTTAACATCGCTAGCTCGACCAAAATCAACCCTAATCAAGTAACGGCTCCTTGAATCGTATTTGTATGCTTTCCTTGTTTTGTTCTTTGATCTCTGAATATACAAGGCTTATCCCTAAAATAGTATTTCACTTTAGCAAAAAATTTCTTTGTTCCCTTATCATCGTCAAACAATTTCAACCCTTCCTTTCTTTTTCGTCTCTTCCTCTGAATTTTCTGCTTCTTCGAAAGTAAATTAGTCTCCTCCTCATTAAGCTGACATCCTTTATCATTAGAATTCACAATACAATCCATAAAAGTATAACTTTCAGAGTCAGAATGTTCAGCAAATAATTTACGCACATCAGTCAAAATATCATTCACAGTACTAATATCACAGCAAGATCCATTATAAGATGAGTTCTTTGTAGTTTGAGATGCCTCAAGATTTGCATTAATAAATACAGGAAAAGTAGAGTTCTCTCCAAGAAATTCATACCTAAGGTTACTTGGGAGAGTTTTAAATTCATACCTCTTTCCTCCTTCACTGTTATCACCTTTTATAAAACATACTTCATGCAGATCTTTCTCTATCTTGGAATTAATAGTCATCGGTGAAGTGTCTTCCAAGACTTCTACAATGCAACAAGATCCTGCAAAAGAAGGCTTCTTTAGATTTTCTGTCAGATCAAAATCTACAGAATCCTCACCTATTTTAAAAGTTAGCTTCCCATTTTTTACATCAATATTTGCACCAGCAGTCGCCAAAAAGGGGCGACCTAAAATTATGGGAAGCCTAAAGTCTTCTTCCATCTCGAGGACAACAAAATCAACAAGAAAAAAAAACTTACCGACCTTGATGGGCACATCCTCTAAAATACCTATCATATGTCGTATAGAGCGGTCAGCTAACTGAAGTGAAATAGAAGTGGGCTTCAAATCTCCAATGTCCAGCTTTTTACAAACAGAGTGTGTCATCAAGCTGACACTGGCCTCTAAATCACATAAAGCATGGTCAATAGACATATTACCAATTAAACAAGGGATAGAAAAACTCTCTGGGTCCTTAAGCTTAGGTGGTAGCTTGTTCTGGATTATAGCACTGCACTCCTCTATAAGTGCGACCATTTCATGCTCCTCCAACTTTCTCTTATTGGACAGAATCTCCTTCAAAAACTTGGTATACGAAGGCATCTGCGACAAAGCATCAGTGAAAGGTATATTAATATAAAGCTTTTTAAGTATCTCTAAAAATTTTCCAAACTGCTTATCAATTTTAATCTTTGCCAATCTCTGAGGGAAAGGTATTGGTGGTTTGTAGGGAGGTGGTGGTACATAGACTGGCTTCGGCTCCCTTTCTCACAAGGTTGTTTCTCCTTCTTTACCCTCTTCCTCTGTAGATTCAACATTTTGCTCCTCTGAATCTTGTGTAACATCTAGTGCTCTGGGTTTCTCCAACTGTTTTCCACTGCGTGTGGTAATAGCATTGCAATACTCACGCGGGTTTATCTCTGGTTTCCCAGATAGTTTTCCTGTAGGTCTGCTTGAAGAGCTAGCCTGCTGAGCTATCTGAGTTTCCAACATCCTCTGATGAGTCTTTATAGACTCTACCTCAGAACTAAGATTCTTGATGGACTCATTGACATGTCTGAATTCCTGCCTAAAATTGTCATCCTGCTTCTCTAATTGTTGTAGGAACTTTTCATTTTGTTTTGCCTGCGAGGCAATGAAGTTCTCCATCATGACCTCTAAGTTAGACTTCTGGGGTGCTGGAGGTTGGTTATACTGCCTTGCTTGAAAATTAGAGGGTTGTCGATTGTTGTTCTGGGGTGCTTGATTTTGATTTTGATTACTCTGCCAAGAAAGGCTGGGATGGTTCCTCCAACCAGGGTTGTAGGTATTCGAGTATGGGTCATTTTGAGGTCTCCCATTATAGTTCCCAATTGCATTTGCTTGTTCAGAGTTGCACTCCCCCTGAGTTGAAACTCCTAACTGACAATCCTCTGTATTATGTCCTGCATTGCCACAAATCTCACATGAGATAGCATTAATGGTGACAGAATTAACATTCAAAGAATTAATTTTATGGGTCAAAGAATCAACCTTGGCGGCAAGTGAAGCGATAGCATCTAAATCATACTTACCTGACACCTTAGCAGATGGTCCTCTCTCACTTACCCATTGACAATGGTTCAAAGCCATCTCCTCAAATAGATCAATTGCCTCATCCATGGTCTTATTCATGATTGCTCCATCGGCGGCAGCATCAACTGTCATACAAGTGTTATAATTGAGAGCATTATAGAAGGTATGGACTAATACCCACTTCTCAAGGGACACATCCTCTGAAGCTCCTTAAATCGTTCTCATGCCTCGTACAATGATTCCCCTTCCCTCTGAACAAAGTTCGTGATCTGGTTCCTTAGATGTGTAGTCTTGCTTGGGGGAAAATATCTTGTTAGAAAAGTATTGGAGAGCTCCTCCCAAGTTGTTATGGAACCTGACGGGCTTGAATGTAGCCACGCACGAGCTCTGTCCCTGAGAGAAAAAGGAAATAGCCTGAGTCTCAAGGCATCATTGGAAACATCATTCATTTTTAAGGTATCACAGTATTCAAGAAATATTGAAAGGTGCATATTAGGGTCTTCGGAAGGTAGTCCTGCAAATTGGTTCTGCTGAACCATTGATAGCAGAGAAGGTTTGATTTCGAAGTTATTCGCCTCAATGTTGGGTCGAGTGATACTAGAGTGAACTCCTTGATAGTTCGGATTTGCATAGTCTTTTAGAGTTCTTGGTTGCGGGTTTGCGTCACCCATCTTTGATTCTCTGATCTCCTTCGCTAATTGCTTCCTGCGCAGGCGAAAAGTTCGTTCTGGTTCTGGATCCTCTTCAAATAGCTTTCTAGAACACCTGGGCATAAATAATCAACCAAAGGTTATAAAGAAAATAGCAAGTGTTTACTAAATGCAGAAAAGAAGAGAATTATAAAGAAAACAAAAGCCTAGTCTATCAATTCTTAGACTGAATCAATATTAGCGAAATTGGTCCCCGGCAACGGCGCCAAAAACTTGATGTGATCCGCAAGTGTATGGATACGTCGAAGTAATAAAAATATCGGTCCACAGGGACCAATGGCTAAGTACTGATTCTTACTAAAAATCGTTAGCTAGACTAATCTAAGAGAAAATGAAGTTTATCACTACTGAACAAAAGCGACAAAAGGCAATCTGGGGTTTGTAATCAATTTATGGAAAGTTCAGGATTTAGGGTTCACCACTCTATGTTTCATGACTTATTAAAATTAAAGAGATCTTAAGAAGGATTTACTATGTTGAAGAGGATTTATCCGCATGTACAGATTGCTCCTTCTCAGTAGTACAATCCGGTGTTTATCTGACTTAATCCCCTACTCTCGTGGTTATTAACTCAAGATAAACCCAATGAGTTTTTGATAAATCTTAGATCCCTCAAGTCAATTCAAACTACTCTCGTGTTCAAATCGACTTGTCCAAATATTGTAGATCCGATGTCTCAATTCACTTCTCAATACTTCTTGAGACGTCTAAAACATGAGAATCATGGCCAGTAATTATCATGTGATTAATGCAACAATAATTGAATCTAACAAGAATAAATAACTTCATAAGATGTAAAAAGCAATCAAGTCATGAAAACAAAGAGAGCTATGCCCTTAATCCTGAATAGGAATTTACACTAACATGCTACACATGTTCACGTTTAAGAATTCCATGTTCATGATTACAATCGGCTAAAAGATATGAAAAAGACAAAGGAAGACAAGGATTAATGTTTCCTGATGAAGATCGTCGCCAATAATCCTTGGAATCGAAGCCTTTTCGTTGGTCGCCGCTCGGTACCCTAGATCTCACCTCCTCCTTGGTTCTTGCCTTGAAAATTTGCCCAAAAAATCCCCAAACTCGGCCCAAAGCACCCTTAAATAGTTTCTCATCCTTCTATTAGGTTTTCCCCAAAATTTGGCTCAAAAACGGGTCGAATCGGATGAGAAACGGAATCAAAACCGAAACTGGCGGATAAAATTACGGCCATAAAAATTTTCACGAGCGGCCATATTTTCTTTTGTTCAATTCTGGGTTAAAAATACGGCTGTGAAAATTTTCACTGGCAGGAATTACAGCCGTGAAAATTTTCACGGGCAGGCCGTAAAACTCTCTGTGAAAAACGTCAAAAAGCACCGCAGAAATTATGGTCGTAATTATTTTCACGGGAAGGGTGTATTTTTTAAACTTGCTCCGATTCTCATGAAATTTGGCAAGTGACTTCGTCTCGGCATCTGGAATCTATTCGTGCACTCGGATCTTTCAAAATCCATCAAAATTTGGTCATTTTCACCTAAAATGTGACAAAAGTGAAGAGAGGTGAAGATTCCGAACAAATAAAAGGATTTAAGCCAAAATGAGTAAAAACATGATAGAAAAGAGAGATAATTGATGGTAAAATTATGCTGAAAATACTATATCAATGCATGTCATCAGTGAGCTACAGTGGAAACACTCTGAAAATGAGTGCGACTCTTAATTGATATCTATTGGCTAGCTTGATGATTTATAGGATATTTTTTATATTATTTGTATATTATTGTTTCTGTCATTGGATATCATGTTATTTGACTCCCTCACCACTTTGTTGATTCCTACTTAGCGTTTTGCTAACTCCCTTTATTTCTCTTCCAGGTACAGAGTTAGCTTCTGGGAGGGATAGAATAGATAGCAGATATCAGCCTGAGTTTAGATAGTCTTTTAGCTCTTATTTCAATTGATTTGTTTACAAATTGGATAGTATATTTTTAGAAATTGTGTTATAAAACTGTTAATGTTAAATTTTGGATTAATTATGATATTAGATTATTGTAGTTATTTGGTTCCTATCAATATTGTCATCTCCCAGGGGAACCCTCAGCTAGGGATAGTTGGTTTTCCGCCGAGGCATGACAAAACGGGCCAATTGGCCAAATGTTTAAAATTTAGTAAACGGGTCATGGGACCAAACATTCGAATTTGGATGAATGAGCCATGGGGCCAAACGTTCAAAATTTGATGAACGGATCGTGAGACCAAATGTTCAGAATTTGGATGAACGGGTCATGGGGCCAAAAGTTCAAAATTTGATGAACAGGTCGTGGGACCAAATGTTCAAAATTTGGGTGAATGGGTTGTGGGACCAATCATTCAGAATTTGGATGAATGAGCATATGAGCCAAGCATTCAAAGTCTGGATGAACGGGTCGTGGGACCAAACGTTCAAAATTTGAGTGAATTAGCCATTGGGCCAAATATTCAGGATTTGAATGAATGGGTCGTGGGACCAATCATTCAAAATTTGGGCGAACGACCCGATGGGCCAAGCGTTCAAAGTTTAGATGAACGGGTCGTGGGACCAAACGTTCAAAATTTGGGGGAATGAGCCAATGGGCCAAGCGTTCGAAGTTTGGATGAACGGGTCATGGGACCAAACGTTCAAAATTTGGGTGAATGGGTTATGGGACCAATCACTCAGAATTTGGATGAACCAACCGATGAGTCAGCATTCAAAGTTTGGATGAACGGGTCGTGAGACCAAATATTCGAAATGTGAGTGAATGGGTCATGGGACCAATCATTCAGAATTTGAATGAACGAGCCGATGGGCCAAGCATTCATAGTTTGGTGAATAAGTCGTGGGACCAAGCGTTCGAATTTAGTGGAGTCGGTGAACGAGCCAATAGGCCAACGTTCGAATTTGATGTGAACGTGTCGTGGGACCAATTGTTCAAAATTTGGAAGTAGTCAAAAGATTGATTGATAGATCTGCTTAGATCCAGGTCTCTAATCGGAAATCCAACAGAAGATCTAGATAGATATGATCCAAATTCGTGAGGATCAATATTCAGAACGTTTCGGAAGTGATCCGTTTGGCTGATCAGGATTGATACTTAGATCATCTTGGAAGCTATCCGGTTGGCTGAGATTCGGATGAATTGATTTCAGCCATTGAAAGTTTGATTTGCAGATATACTTTCATCCAGATCTCTGATCGAAAATCTAAGAGTGGATCTAAAAAGATTGGATCCGAATTTGTATAGATCGATATTCAAATAATTTCAGGAGCTATCCGATTAGCTGAGATTTATGCAAATTAATCTTAGCCGTTGAAGGCTTGATTTGCAGATCTGCTTATATCTAGATCTCTGATTGAAAATCCGAGGGCGGATCTGGAAAGATCAGATCTAACTTGGTCAGGATTGATACTTAGATCATCCTGGAAACCATCCGATTGGCTGAGATTTATGCAAATTATTCTTAGCCGTTGAAAGTTTGATTCGCAGATCTGCTTAAATCTAAATTTCTAATCAAAAATCTGAAGGCGGATATGGAAAGATCAGATCCGAACTTGTATGGATCGATATTCAGATAATTTTGGGAGCTATCCGATTGGCTGAGATTTGTGTAAATTAATTTAGCCATTGAAAGTTTGATTCGCATATCTGCTTAGATCCGGATGTCTGATTGAAAATCTGAGGGCAAATCTAAAAAGATTTGACCAAATTCAGTAGGAATGGCTACTTGAATCATCTTAGGAGCCATCCGATTGGCTAAGATTTGAATGGATCAATTTTCAGCTGTTGATTGCATCTAGATCAATAGATTCTTAAATTAATTAGCTCTAAGTTTAATCCTAGATGATTAAATTGGAATTGTGGGATTTACGTTCAATCCAAGCCATCGATCATAAGTGATTAAATCTGGACCGTTAGATTCTGTATCTAATCCTGATCATCGATCTTAAGTGATTAGAACTGGACCGTTAAATTCTGAGTTTAATCCTAGCCATGGATCTTAAGTGATTAGGATCAAATCTAAACCGTCAAATGCATTATAATCAAATCTGAGTCGTTAATTTCAGATTCTACTCGAACCGTCGGATCAGATCTCTGATGAAATTGGATCGTTGGATCGATAATTGATTTTTGTTTCTCTGATAGAAACAAACGAAGCTCGTTCTTCCGCCACTCGCCATCGTCCATCCGCCGTCCACAGCCGGCCGTCCGTTGGCTAGCATTGGGTGGCTCCGGCCGAGGACCACCTGCACCTCGCCGGACCTGTGGCCACCAACCGGTAGTGAGTCAATGCCTCCAAACTTCATATGAGTTATTTTCGTCCGAATAGAGATGAAAATAGGGTCACCGTAGAAGCTCTCAATTCCGGCGATCCATGCGTCGGATGGACAGATTTCTTGGATCGACGAGTAGTGATTTGACGCCGGTGGTTCTAGCGGGCGGCGCCATGGTTGGCGTCGCTGTAGGTGTCATTGTCAACGGCAGCAACGATGCTAGACAAGGCGCCATCACGGGCGCAGCATTAGGAGGCGATTCGACCTTGCTGCGGTCGGCGGTTGACGATGATGCGGCAGACGATGCTGCTTCGTCCGCAAGCGTCCAATGGCAAGGTAGAGTGGCAGCCAGATCTTAGCCACGACTGGCTAGAGGATAACAGCGAAATCCAAGACGAACACGGTGTGAGCGGCTTTGTTCGCGAGAAACAGAGGAAGCAAGGGCATCATTGTTAGGTGACGTCGGCGGCGTTGGGGGCAGAAATCAGTGAAACCTGATGCTCGCGAGCGGCATTCAGCCGCTTCCTTCTTCTTCGTTGATCGATGAGGATTTGATTGATCGGCGATTTTCAAGTAGCAAAAATCAATTTGAGAGGCCGAAGCTGATTCGGCAGACGCCGACGGGCCAGATCTTAGCGGCGAGCGCTGAATTCCGGCGCTACGAGCGGCTTTCGCAATTTGTCGACTGGAGCCGAAATCGAAAGATCAGATCTGGCAAATGCAGGGAGCCGCGATTTTAAGCGGCAGAGATTTGGCAACAAAACCACGATGCCTTCGACGCATCGGTCTATAATGCTCAGCCGCAATAACTTGAGATGAACGACGAGTTTTCTGTACAGTAACAAATCTCACAATTTTAGTGAGATTTTTGTCTTCTTCTCTGGTCAAACAGGTCCTCCTTGCTTAGGCAGGATTTTCAATCTTCAGATCTCACAATAGCAGTTAGACTTTCTTACCCAGCGAGTAACAAGCCGTTAGCTATACGGTCAGGTACAGCATCACCAGGCAAAAACTTGGCAGCAACACAAAAGTGATGCCCAAAAAAAATTCCTTTTTAGTCGAATCGGTGAATAGCATGAATGGCCGAATCTCTTACTTTGATTTCCTTTCCTCCTTTTTTATATTTTTTTTTCTTGCTATTTTTGATAGAGGCATGTGACCACCCTTCCCTTGTTCTTTGCTATTTTATTTTTTTATTTTTTTATCTTCCACGATGCGCATCTTGGCTCCTATTTTATTATTTTATTTTTTTTTTTTCTTCCACTTTTGTATCCCTCCAAAAATAGATGAGTTTTGCTGTCAAAAGCTTCCCACAATCTTTTTTTTCTTCACCCAAAATATTTTTTGGTCACGTTAAAAGTTAAAAGGCTTCCAACGATCTCTTTTTTTCTCTACTTTTTTTTTATTTGTTGCCATGGTCGCATGTCATGCGCATTGTTTTTTTTAATTCATTTTTTATGCGCATGAATACATAGTATTATAAAAATAGTATATGATATCATATTTATTCTTGTAGTATTTTTATTTTATTTTTATTCTTTTTTTATCTCCATATTATGTCATCATGGTCAAAATTACATGTTGACCGAAACATGATGACCTGTGACATCGATTAATGAATCAATTAATTAATTAATAATTAATTAATTGAATTTTTTTTACTTCCAACATTGTGATATTTATATTAAGTGTTATTTTTTGATCTATGCTTTTGTTCTATGGCTGAAAACTAAGCATACTTGTGTCTTTTAAAATTTTATATATCATGTATGTAGGGTTCTACACCTAAAATATAAGAAAAATTCTTATAATATTTTAGAATTAGTCAACTTTAATATGAAATTCATATATGTATTAGCTCGAAAAAAACCTTTATCGTTGTATTAGATAATTTTAAATTTTACATATGCATTTCTATTAAAAAAATTTATTTCTACTACAAATCATAAATTTTTTACTTAACAGAATATAACAGTACAACACAATACTTATAAATTGCTAACCAACATAACCATTTTACCCAAATAGTCTCACCTTTTCTAGCTTTACTTAAAAAAACCAAAAGCCAAAAACTCTAGATGCCTTAAACTAGTCTAGATTCTAGAATAAGCAAAGCAAAAGTTGGCTTTCGCATTATTGATGCAGAGTAATAACTTGTTGGTAATTGTAGGCGTAGGCATCATTTGTTAGAGTATCCGGTAATGACCAATTATTGAATATATTTTATTATATTCATATTTATAAAAAGGTAATATTGAAATTCACTCATTGTGAATATCAAACATCAACTAAGTAATACATTCTTATAAATTTCAAGTGAAAGTCTAATTAACAATTATAATGATTAAATAATTTAAATTATTATAAAAATTCATAATCAGCTAGTATGTGTATAAATGAAATTTATACATGTACGTGGTTTTAAAAAATTTAAATTTATTATTTTTTAAAGAACTTGAGCATCATGAGCAGAACCTTCATATCCCGCTAGTGCATATATGAATTTCATATCAAATATACATATAGCTAAGATATTTTGGGTTGGACGACCTTTCTTCCTATAAATCGAACTTGATCAGTAAAAGGTATGATTACATCTATATGTATATGTGTTCCATTTATATCTCCAATGTATTTCTATGAAAATAGAACAAAAGGATTAGAATAAAATAATATATAAATTTTAGCATATTAATAAAAATAGACTTACCTTAAAATGAGAGTAATAACGATTATCATATAATATTTGTAGTGGAATGTCTCAGAACTCTCTATTAGTGGGTTCTATTAGAACCTTTGCATACTAATTTTAACACTTTATAAAAAATTCTACTTATCGTTTCACCAGAATATTAAAATCTTTCTTGTCTGTCTATTAGATATACCATGTGCTAATATATAAATAAAAAAGCCAACTTTTTTATAAATTGATATATTTCTTGAGGGATATAAACTATATGAGTTCTCTAAAATATAACCCCATTGAATAAATATAACCCCATTGAATAATTTTTTTCCCATCCTAATCATTCTACTACACCTTTCATGGTGTTCTTCTGTTAGTTCTCTCATCCATCCCATGCATATATGCTTAGATATCATGCAAGGTAACTTATATAAATACTTCAAATAATACACATGTATCATGTTAGTTGTATAATGAACCACATTCCAAGTCTTATTCATTATATCTCCAATATACTAAATCTCATCAAATTCCTTTGAAGCTTTACCATCACTATTATGATCATTCATATCTAGGAAAAAATATTGTGATAATATGTTACATAACATCTCAATCCATAACTTAATTCATCCTAATATTACTAAAAAGTTTACCATAAAGTATTCACACAAACATAAACTATAATATCTATTCCCACATACAATATATAAAATATTATAAGTTAAGCAAATATTCAAACTCACATATGACATAAAAAGTATTACAAATTAAACACATGCTCAAACCCACATTCAACAAAAGATAACAATCTTACAAGTCTAGTTACAGAAATCAATAAAAACAAACTAGTTTAAGATTTTTTAGATGATTACAACATATACATCAACCATCCTACTTTTCTTTCAACTGTCTTCATATATGGCCACATTGCTCTATTTTTTTTTTCTCCAAGCATTGTTGGAGCAAAAAAAAACAACTCATAACCACTTTCAACACCAGGGAGAGACCGTACATCCTTCATCAGCTCACTAATACTACACCCTAGAGGGTCTACTAGCTTAGCTTTAATAGCTATTCTTTGTTGAACTAATGCGGTCATTGCATTTATATTCTTCATCAATAGAGATGCAATCATACTCTTTCTTTTCAGCCGTTTCTTACTAATACTTGGTCGAGAGGATGATACAGTGTGTCTTGATTCATTTGTTTTATCCATTGGCCCATCACTATCATGCTTTGCACCCAAGTCTTTAGCAAACTCATCATCCATAGGGGTAAAACAAAACTCTCTGGTTGCTACTGCACCTCCAAACATAATATCTTTTTTCGTTTCAATATCAGATGAAGTTTTCATCATAGCACCTGCACGTTCTTAGTTAGTCTAATTTGGTAGGGAGAGAACCTTATCTCCAAGTGTCTTCATATGAATAGCTTTCCATAGCGCCATATCTTCAGCTACATTGCAAAAGGGTAAAGAGAAATTAATGCTATAATTTTACAGGAGCTTAGTAAGAACATTCATAGTTTAGAGTTCCAATTGACCACCCACTTAGGGCACTCCTTAGACAAAACTTAGTGGGAATTAGATAGCTCTTGTGTTACAGGCTCTCTACTTGAACTTCCTTGAAATCCTCTAGCAACCTTACCTAATGCTTTAGTAGTGTTAGGATAAGGATGGAAGCATTGATACACCTTTGAGACAGTGTGGATCTTTATGTGAAAATAGCATCTCTAAAACCTCATATTACGGGTGAAATTAAAGGCTACAAAGTTTGATGATCCTTTCCTCCAAACAAAGATGAACTTAGCATATTTGGGGTTGTAAGGAGATCATGAAGTCTAGATAACGCTAGGATTGCTACAAGCACTGAATAATCGGGCTAATTTATGTGGAATGAACTCCCGTCCAAGCTGTATATAGAGCGAGGGGATGAAAGGGAAATGTAAGTCCCATCTTCAAAGTCAACACTTTGGCCATGAAAAGATCATGGCAAGCGCATGGAGGTGAGAATGGCATAAACTAAGTGAATGTATTTGAGGTTAGACTTTAGAATGGAAGAACCCTTAGATATCATAGAAAGGTTAAGTTCATTGGCTATGATCGGTTACATAAATAAGCAAATTCCGGCATATCTCCATCCATGAGAAAGGAAGTGAAAGTAGAAATCTTAGGTCATCTTGTCACTCATAACAGAGAAGAAAGGGGGTGTGTTAGATAAGGTTTCAAATGAACACACATTCCCTTGGAGAAACAAAGTCACTTTAGTCCTTTTGATAAAATTCAGCATCATACCATGATACATTTACACTTCTCCGTCCATATATGTGTATACATTATGTACGTACCGTTGAAAGTTAAATCTGAAATTAATTATGTTTTAGAAAGAGAATGCTTTAGAAAGAAAGTTAATTATGCATTGAAGTACTCAAGAAGATAACCAGACAAGGTTTAATGAATCGGATATTTAATGGAAGATGAATCTGATGCAAATTTCCCCTTGTGAATATCTGTATTTACCACCATTTTAACAGGAGTAGAATTAGTTTTTATTGCAAATTTAATTCCTCGCTAGTTCTTGTGCGACTGGCCAATTGCAACTTGTACGTACTACGCATATACCCTACACACCACGATACAAAATCCTATCAATAGAAAGGAAATACTGTCACGCCCCAAGACTCTCCCAGCCTTAGGACGCGATAAATAATGGACCTGCAAAGTCATACAGATCCAGGATACAATACAAGACGACAAATAAAATAAACGACAAAATCCACATAGATAAAATACACATCAGACCGACGCAGCAGTCAAAGTCAATAATACACACATGGCCGAACAGTCCTGGTCTACAAATCCACACTGGTCCATGACCAGATAAATACAATCTCATCAGATACAATCCTCGAAATATGACAAATAATACGTGCGACACATAAGAAAAATACAACACGTGATAGGGAAGATAATCTACCTATCTATCTACTGCGCACCAGAGGGAGCCAAGCCTGAACCTAGAGGCAAGGCAAGGGGAGTTAGCCAGGAGGCTAAATAGGATTTAACAAGTAAATGGTGCATATAAGAGTAAGGAGGATCCAACAATAATTAATAGACAGAAGTGTACTGTAAGTAAATATAACCCGACTAAGTAAATACAGAAAATACAGCATGCAGGTGGAAATCCAGCTGTGCCAATGTCCCGTAGGACGCGCACTCAAAGAGTGGTTCCTACCGCCAACCAACGGTAGAAACGGCTGTCCGACGACAGTCCGCCGGTGTAGCGTCCTACACCCAGATCACCCCGGAATGCCGAGTCCCACGACATCCGACTGTGACCCATCCGGAGGCCTGTAGACCATGGGCTCACACAGACTGCATCCATGACTACTACCAATGGCCAAAATCACAAGGTTCTCAGATAGCATGCAAGCATCCATGCGACTCAATGGAAAGAGACAGATTTCAATGGATTTACGAAGGTAATCATCAGGTTTAGTCAGCAAGAAGATGGTGCCGCTATCTATGCATACGGTTTGGCACCGAACAAGGGTAGGGAGGTAAGAATCCTACCTGGTTCTTGTAGGTCTGAGCAAGATCCAACCAATATACGCACAATATAACCTCGTGCACGCAGCCCGGAGTCGCAGTAACTTCGGCGGCCAGTCGAAATTCTGGAAGTGTCACGAGATAGCCGCCGGCGAGAGGAGTTCAGCCGTACCACCGGTTTCTCGAGAGGAGGTCGGAGTCGTCGGGATCGAAGGAAAAACCACCAGCAGCGTCACTTACGCACGTCGCCGGAAACGGGGAAGACGACGCCGGAAAACGCACCGGAACGGGGAGGAAACGTCCGCCGTAGGTGGGGAAGCTCGCCGGTGCTGCCGGAGACAAAGGACGCGCCGGATCTAGGGTTCCGGTCGCTTCTCGTCACCTGCGTTCGCGTAGAGGAAAGGGGAAGCTTTCGTCGGATCTGGCCGCCGGAGCAGCGGCCGGAGTCGGAAGAGGAGGCTGAGAGGGGACGCGTGAAGAAGAGAGGAAGATGGATTCGGTGTTGGTGAAGCAGTGGGAGGAGAGGGGAAGATAAGGAGGAGAAGGAGAAGGGAAAAGGGAACTCGTGGGGAGCAAATGGGATGGGACGTGGCTGTTCTGTCCCATCAGTTCAAGAAAAATTTTTGAACGTTACAATACTCACAACTTATAAGAATTTGGTCCCCAAATTCAAAAGATAGAGACAAGTTATCATTAATAAGATAACATTCGCATTAAATACAGTCACTCAATACATGCCATACATGAATTCATAGCACTCGGGTCGCTCAGGAAACAGGTGCGGCCATCGACGCAAAGCTTCGTCCTCGCGTTCCCACGTGGCTTCACTTTCAGAATGATTGTTCCAGCGGACCTTAATGAGTCGTATCACTTTATTGCGAAGCTGATGCTCCTTGCGGTCTAAGATCTCGACAGGCGTCTCTTGATACGTAGCATCAGGCGTAATCATTGGGTATTGATCTTGTAGGACATGCGATGGGTCCCGCATGTACTTTCGCAGCATAGATACGTGGAATACGTTATGCACTTGTGATAAATTTGGAGGTAGGGCTAACCGATATGCAACGGCTCCAATGCGCTCCAAGATTTCGAAGGGACCATAAACCGTGGAGCCAATTTACCTGAGTAACCAAACCGAGCTCTTCCTTTTACTAGCGTAACCTTGAGAAACACATGGTCGCCAACTTCAAACTCGAGTTCACGTCGCCTCCTATCGGCGTAACTCTTCTGCCGACTCTGGGCAGTCAAGAGTCTCTTCCGGATTAGCTGAACCCTTTCGGCCTCAAACTCTAACATGTCTGGCCCAAACACACGGCTTTCTCCAACTTGGTCCCATAGGACTGGCGATCTGCACCGTCTACCGTACAATGCCTCGAATGGCGCCATCTGGATCGCCGAGTGATAGCTGTTATTATAGGCAAATTCAGCTAAATGCAAGTGAACTTCTCAGTTAATCCCGAAATCTAGGGCACAAGACCGAAGCATATCTTCTAGGGTCTGGATGGTCCTTTCGGACTGACCATCCGTCTGGGGATGAAAGGCAGTGCTGAAATGTAATTGAGTGCCAAGCGACTTCTGCAGACTTCCCCAAAACCGAGAGGTAAATTTTGAATCCCTATCAGAGATAATGCTAGAAGGGACCTCATGCAACCGTATGATTTCTCGGTAATACAGAACAGCTAGTTTATCCACAGAAAACACTTTCTTCACAGGCAAGAAGTGTGCAGACTTCGTCAATCGGTCAACTATCACCCAAATAGAATCATGACCCCTTTGTGACCTAGGAAGACCCGTCACAAAATCCATTGTGATATGTTCCCACTTCCACTCCGAAAGGGGGATATTCTGCAACATCCCTGGTGGCTTGCGGTGTTCTGCTTTTACTTGCTGGCAAGTTAAACAACGCGAGACATATTCGGCGATGTCTCGTTTCATTTTCTCCCACCAGTATGTCTTCTTCAAATCTTGGTACATCTTGGTACCGCCAGGATGCATAGCAAATCTTGATTTATGTACTTCATCCATCACCTCCTGCTTCACAGATTCAGGCACACAAATGCGATGCTCGTACCGTATCACACCCTCGGAATCCTGTGTGAACTCAGACCTCTTCTCTCTAGCAAGAATCGCCTGAAGGTACTCATCATCTGCTTGATTTTCAATTACCTTCTGTATAAGCTGGGATCCAGCCACCATCACTGCTAAGCATCCACGCTCTGTGGGACATATAATATCTAGATCTAACTCGAGCGCAGATCTGGCCAATTCTGTAGGCGTCACCCTCAAGTTCGCTATCATCCCTGTAGACTTCCTGCTAAGAGCGTCGACAACTACATTAGCCTTTCCTGGATGATAATTTATTGTGCAGTCATAATCTTTCAGAAATTCTATCCACCGACGTTGTCTCATATTAAGATCCTTTTGAGAGAATAGGTATTTCAGACTCTTATGGTCGGTGAAGATTTCAAACGTGACACCGTAGAGGTAGTGTCGCCACATCTTCAAAGCAAATATGACTACGGCCAATTCCAGATCATGAACAGGGTAATTCTTCTCGTGCTCCTTAAGCTGCCGAGAAGCATACGCGATAACCTTACCCTCTTGCATAAGCACAACACCCAGACCTTGGTGTGAAGCATCAGTGTATACCACGAAATCACTATCACCGTCTGGAAGCACTAGGATTGGTGCACTAATCAACCTTTGCTTTAGCTCCTGAAAACTATTCTCACTATTATCATCTCATTCAAATGTTACGCCTTTCTTTGTCAAACGAGTCAACAGGGCTGATATTCTGGAGAAATTTTCCACAAATCTTCTGTTGTAGCCAGCCAGCCCAAGGAAACTTCTAACCTCCTGGACCGTGGTTGGAGTTTCCCATTCAGCAATAGCACGAATCTTTTCAGGGTCAATAGAAATACCGCTGTCTGAGATAACGTGGCCGAAGTATGCTACTTCGCCAAGCCAAAATGCACACTTACTGTACTTGGCATATAACTTCTCTTCCCGTAAGGTACGCAGCACCATATGCAAATGATTCTTGTGTTCACCATAATTTTGGGAATAGATCAAGATATCATCAATGAATACTACTACAAATTTATCTAAGTATTCACTGAACACCCGGTTCATAAGATCCATGAAAGCGGCCAGTGCATTGGTTAGTCCGAACGGCATCACCATGAATTCGTAGTGTCCATACCTCGTTCGGAACGCTGACTTTGGAATGTCTTCATCTCGAATCCTCAGTTGATAATAACCCGACCTTAGATCAATCTTAGAGAATACAGTGGAACCTTTGAGCTGGTCAAACAGGTCATCAATGCGAGGTAGAGGATACTTATTCTTGATAGTGACGGCGTTGAGCTGCCGATAGTCAATGCATAACCTGAAGGATCCGTCTTTCTTCTTAACAAAGAGTACAGGAGCACCCCAGGGAAAGGTGCTAGGTCTGATGAACCCCTTTTCCAACAGATCCTGGAGTTGCCCTTTTAATTCCTCCAATTCCCTTGGCGTCATTCTGTATGGTGCTTTGGAAATGGGTCCTGTGCCGGGCTGAAGCTCAATAGCGAACTCAACTTGTCGTTGTGGAGGCAAGCCAGGTAATTCGTCAGGGAAAACGTCCGTATATCTCCTGACTACGGGCACACGTACGATCGAAGGCAAGGACTGTTCCTTGATTTCCGTAATGGACATCAAGTATGCTTCGCATCCATCCCGTAGCATCCTCTTGGCTTGTATAGCGTTAATAACAGGAGCAACTTGTTCAGAAACCCCTGTGAAGGTATATGTAGTAGACTCTGACACACGGAAGGTCACTTTGCTTTCATAACAGTCTACAATGGCTCGGTTAGCTTTGAGCTAGCTCCAGCCGAGGATGACGTCGAAATCAGATAAGTCCAACAACATCAGATTAGTGTGAACAACGATGTCCCCAAAATCCAGTGGGCACCGTTTTAGCTCCAGGTGTGATCGCAGCACACCACCGCCAGGTACGTGCACGGTCATATCATACCGTGCCAATACAGGTTTACGATCAATTTTCTTAATGAACTCGTAAGAAATAAATGAATAGGAACTACCCGTATCAATAAGTAGGCAAGCAGGAACGTCATAAATAGAGATAATACCTCGCATCACGGAGTCTGATGCACGCTGAGAGCCCTCCTCAGATATAGTATATGCGCGTCCAAATGCCTGGGTCTGCCCACGCCCACCACGTGGGGGATTCTGCCGTCGATAAGGTCGTCCGGGATTCTGCCGCGGCGCTGGTGCAGATCCCTGTGAGCTCTGGGCTTGTTTACCCTTCTGGGGGCAGTGGTTTGCATAATGTCTCATTTCATTACAGTGATAACATCGGACGGAATTGAGCGGGCACGACCTTGCTATGTGACCTGATTCTCCACACTGAAAACAGGCTCTGGAAGGAGTAGCTGGGGGCGAGCCAAAACCTGGGGATGTCGGTGCTGGACCCCGATACCTGCTACCCGGAGCCCAAGATTTACGCCCTGGTTGAATGTCTTGGCGTCTAGATCCAGAAGCTGAAGCTGGTGGACTTCCTAGGCCGAAACTCCCAAGTCCCCAAAAGTTAGTCTGCGCAGGAGCCTTGCCACGTCTCTGAGCATCATGCTCCTGGGCCTCGCGAATGACATCCTGCCCACATTGACTCATCCGTCGTGCAGTATCTATCACCTCAGCAAAATTATCAAGTGGAATAATGCTCACCAGAATGCGGAGCTGTGCATCAAGGCCCTCTATAAAATGCTCCGAACGCTCTCTCTCTGTGGCTACTAGTCCGGGAAACATCTCAGACAGCCTATGGAATTCGGCGATATATTCCTCGATTGGACGTCCATTTTGCTTGATGTGAACAAAATCTCGTCTCGCTACGGACCTTTGTGCCTGTGGGAAGTACTGCTGCGTGAACACACTCTGAACAAAATCCCGTCTCGCTACGGACCTTTGTGCCTGTGGGAAGTACTGCTGCGTGAACACACTCTGAAAAACATCCCAAGACGCGTTTGCTAGTCCCAAAATGGCTACAGTAGACTGCCACCACTTTCGTGCCTGGCCACCAAGATAGAAGACTGCCAACTTCACTCGTTTCCTCTCTGGACATTCCATTGCGTCCAGAATATATGTCACGCTGGCTAGCCACTCCCGAGCTTGCCATGGGTCGCCGTTCCCCTCGAACACATCCAAACGGCCTCGTGCTAACTCGGTGAAGCGGGAGAGCCAGTCACCTCGGGTCGGGGGCGGAGTGACTTCCCGGTCGGGCTCCACAGCTACTGGAACTGTATATGAAGCTGGTGGTGTGTACTGATATACAGGGGGTGGTTGCTCCACCACTGGTGGCACTTCAACAGGCACTTCCCTTTGCCTTCGCCGTCGGCCAATCCAATTCATAGGGATGTTCATCGCATCCCGCGCAATATCTGCAATTCCCCTAGCTCGACCACCACGAGCCCTTGGAGGCATCCTGCAATCATAAGTATAGTTAACCCATAAGTACAGATTTCATTAGTTATACTTAAACATCGTACTTATACTTTATCGTGTGTCCCAAATCCTTAGATTATCCTAAATCCTAAGTCCTTAAGGTCTCATTCAAGATCTAATACCATAGCTCTGACACCAAAATTTGTCACGCCCCAAGACTCTCCCAGCCTTAGGACGCGGCAAACAATGGACCTGCAAAGCCATACAGATCCAGGATACAATACAAGACGACAAATAACATAAACGACGAAATCAACATAGATAAAATACACATCAGACCGACGCAGCGGTCAAAGTCAATAATACACACAGGGCCGAACAGTCCTGGCCCACAAATCCACATTGGTCCATGACCAGATAAATACAATCTCATCAGATACAATCCTCGAAATACGACAAATAATACGTGCGACACATAAGAAAAATACAACACGTGATAGGGAAAATAATCTATCTATCTATCTACTGCGCACCAGAGGGAGCCAAGTCTGAACCTGGAGGCAAGGCAAGGGGAGTTAGCCGGGAGGCTAAGTAGGATTTAACAAGTAAATGGTGCATATAAGAGTAAGGAGGATCTAACAATAATTAATAGACAGAAGTGCACTGTAAATAAATATAACCCGACTAAGTAAATACAGAAAATACAGCATGCAGGTGGAAATTCAGCTGTGCCAATGTCCCGTAGGACGCGCACTCAAAGAGTGGTTCCTACCGCCAGCCAACGGTAGAAACGGCTGTCCGTCGACAGTCTTCCGGTGTAGCGTCCTACACCTAGATCACCCCGGAATGCCGAGTCCCACGACATCCGACTGTGACCCATCCAGAGGCTTGTAGACCATTGGCTCACACAGACTGCATCCATGACTACTACCAATAGCCAAAATCACAAGGTTCTCCGAAGGTGTACTATCCCAGTCAGACCTATCCGTCCATTTCAAATATCAACACAAGCTGGCTGTAGAGACAGCCAAAATATATATGTACTGCATATAAATATACCACCAATAATATCATGCACCGAAACATAAAAATCAGATAGCATGCAAGCATCCATGCGACTTATGGAAAGAGACGGATTTCAATGGATTTACGAAGGTAATCATCAGGTTCAGTCAGCAAGAAGATGGTGCCGCTATCTATGCATGCGGTTTGGCACCGAATAAGGGTAGGGAGGTAAGAATCCTACCTGGTTCTTGTAGGTCTGAGCAAGATCCAACCAATATACGCCCAATATAACCTCGTGCGCGTAGCCCGGAGTCGCAGTTGCGGTCGCGGAGTTCGCCGGAATAGTGGCGCCCCCGCCGGAACAGTAGCTTCGGTGGCCGGTCGAAATTCTGGAAGTGTCACGAGATAGCCGCCAGCGAGAGGAGTTCAGCCGTACCACCGGTTTCTCGAGAGGAGGTCGGAGTCGCCGGGATCAAAGGAAAAACCACCGGCGGCGTCACTTGCGCACGTCGCCGGAAACGGGGAAGACGACGCCGGAAAACGTGCCGGAACGGGGAGGAAACGTCCACCGTAGGTGGGAAAGCTCGCCGGTGCCGCCGGAGACGAAGGACGCGCCGGATCTAGGGTTCCGGTCGCTTGTCGTCACCTGCATTCGCGTAGAGGAAAGGGGAAGTTTTCGTCGGATCTGGCCGCCGGAGCAGTGGCCGGAGTCAGAAGAGGAGGCAGAGGGGACGCGTGAAGAAGAGAGGAAGATGGATTCGGTGTTGGTGAAGCAACGGAAGGAGAGGGGAAGAGAAGGAGGAGAAGGAGAATGGCAGGGGCGTTCAAAGGTGAATAGGGGAGAAAAAAAGGGAAAAAGGGAACTTGTGGGGGAGCAGATGGGATGGGACGTGGCTCTCCTGTCCCATCAGTTTCAGAAAAATTATCGAACGTTACAAATACATGGTAATTCGATGTTACCGAACAAGATCGCCGGCGGTTGGAACAGTTATAGTCGGCAGTGAAATTTGGGGGGAAATAGAGAAATAGGGCTGCTGTTCAGAACCAGAGCGTCCCCCCAACAGAAACGGAGTCGTTGGACGATGGCGGCAACGCAAGCGGACTCCGGCGAAACAGAAGATGCCACCGGCTGACGCGCACACGAGGAGACCGAACCAACGTTACAGGAAGCGTTGCCTGGCACAGAAGCACGGTCGGAGGTGAAGAGGAGTCGCTGGCGCTTGATCGGCGATGAGTCCGTACCCGCGATTGGCGAGAACGGCGGACGAGCGATGGAAGAGAAAGAATCGGGGAAGGGAGGAGGTTCGGCCGAATAGGGTTCGTCTTTTTTATTATTATTTTTCTATAATAATTCTGGCACTTTTACACAATAATCCTGCCCTTTCAAGAATTTACAAAACAGTAATACGACATACGTAACCAAGATTGAAGAATTTGGAGAACAGAGAGACTTGAAACCTGAAGCATTAGTTCTTATTAACGATTGAAGAAAGAAAAGAAACGGATCAGACAGTTGGTTGTGGAGAGGGAGGTTCTCTTTCTATTATTCCTGCATGAGTAAGCAAAGCCCACAAATGTGTAATGAACTCCCCACCTCTCGCCAGCTTCTCAAAATGGATCATTGCGTTGTTTGAAGGTGCGATGAAAAGGATCATCTCCGCCCAGTAATCCGCCAGCACCTTCCACCTCTTTTCTTCAGTCTCCATTTCCTCTATCAACTTCTTTCCTAGCAGCGCACCCTTCTGCAGTGTGCCTGCTGGACGTTCCATGTTCATCATCTTCTGATGTATTTCACACATAGATTTCGATCCTCTCAATGACGCATTAGCTTCCTCGACTACCTCCTCAAATATCACCTCTGTTTCATCGCCATGCCCCGGCAGAAACTCTGGAGCGAATGCCACCAGGTAGGCGCAATAGTTTGATAAACTAATTGCTACTTCATAGTCATCACCTATGAATCCGTTTATGTGGTGGCGAGAGCAATTTCTTCTGAAAAAACAAAGAGTGACGCGCTTAATGCAACCATGTAAACAATTGCCTTGTCCTTCATTATTATCATCTTTTCCTTTATATTTCTCCTGCTGAATCAAAGTATTTTGCATGCACAAAGTGGTAGCAATGTGCCAGATCAAGATGGACTCTGCGTGGTTTTCAAGACTGCATGCTTCTGAAAGCTGAGCAGCTTCATTTCGCTCTAGTGATGCCTTCCCATTTGACAGCCGCCCATTACTGATTTTTAGTGAACGGAGGATTGCTTTCTTCACCGTATCAGATGAATTGATGGAGTCGCCTTGTTTTTGGCCTCTTCTCATCTTGTCGTTAAGTTCATGTACTAAAGACGAAATGAAATTCCTTTTCGTTTTGCAGCCAAAAGAATCAAGAAGAGAGTATTGGCTGAGCTTGTGCTGCCAATAGAGTTTGCAAATCTTGAACCGACACACGAATCTTATGATCTTCTCCAGAAATTGGCTGCTCTGATATGTGGGATTGGAGACGTATTTGCAAACCAAGTACACTTTTACCCAGTCAGACAGCAAGTAGAGGCAAGCATGGAGACACTCGAAGAAGAGAATTACTATCACAACAAGAAGTGTAAATAAGGCATCATAGTTTATTGGATGCTCAAGAATGTTGCAGATAATGAAAACTAGTACTGCGACGTAAAGCAGCTGAATCGCGTGCAGAAGGGATTGTACTTTTGGCCAATGGTCGGAGTGAAATATTAGAGGATATTTAGTGTAGAAGAAATCATAGACGAAAGAAAGCTCCACCTCAATCACCCCAAAGGCTCGCTCAGGGTAGCCATGCGAGAGCAGGCCTTGGAGCACGAGATCCAAGGTCTTGGGTAAGTCTTTCTCGGCGAGCTCATAATCGTAGAAGCTTCGGCATAGCAGCTTGGCAAAGGCGTAGGAGAGGCAAATGTCTTTCAATTTAGTGCCGTCTTTGGAGTTGAGGAGTCTGCCTTGGCACCTCGAGATCTTGTCGAGGGTGATGACATGGTCGGGCAATGGCACAACGGGGATATGGTGTTTTGGGGGTGCAGATCTAAAGATGTGGGCGCTCTCTCCGGCGACGAGATAGTTATAGCCTGTCATGCGGACGGGATCAACGGGGTCTCCATTTCTAAATACGTCCTCGTAGTGCATATAATCAGCCACAAATTTGGTTCTCTTCCTCAAGCTGAGATTTTTAGATCCGCTGACGCACTGCAGTGTCTCTACCCTTAAATTTGTCCTGAGTAAACAAAAGAGCAAAATAAGGACGATCGAAATTCTAAGGCGCAAGCTTTTGGTGTACTCAACCGACAGCCATAAAACCCAGAACATCTGCAGATGCAGCTGCATGGAGACCTTCTTCCATTTGCTGCTGTCTCGGAGACTGAAGGCAGAGATGCAATCGGCGGTGGCGAGGAGCATGACCAAGCACACGGCCCATACGCTGAAGAGTTCGTCGGCGAAAGTGGAGGACTGCATCAGCCCAATGGTGTACGCGACCAAGGTGTAGCACAGCGCGTCGCCCGCGAGGACTGGGAACTCGACGAGCACAGTGCTGGAGGACCGGCGTCGAAGTAACTCAAGAATCAGCATCACTAGCAAACCGATCACGCCGATGAAGGTTAGAACTTCGATGTACCGGACTCTTTCCTTTGGGATGTCGATCCCGTGGGCGACATTCGTGAAATTGAAGTAGAAGCCTTCGATCCCCATCGTTGCCCACTTAGTTCTGATACCCGTTCCCTATGAATATTAAGAAACTTTGCCTAACACATGTTAGCAGCTCCAATGGATTAAATTTCTCTCTTTCTAATCCGACAACAGAGAGTCTCTAAGAACAATGGATAAAGATTCACGTCATATATTATATTGATGCGATAGATATCTTTTTTGATTTATATATTATTTTTATTTTTATAAAAAAATAAAGATTATATGACTACATTTGAGTATATCCTCCTATAAAAAAAATACACTTGATTTTCTTTTGAGATATACAGTTTATGAATTTTAAAAATAGCACTAATCTCAAAACAAAATAAAAAAATAGGATCATCACTCTTCCCCAATTTCATATACAGTGACAATTTTTTTCAATTTTTGTTCCCATTATCTAATCCTCCACCACATATTAATGTCGTCTAAATTTTCCTCAAAAGAAAATATAGCTAAAATAAAAAAATGGTCAGCTCTTTCATATTTGTTTTGCAATAAATATGTTTTTTTTATATTTCTCAAGTGAAGTCCATGCTTATATATATCAATGCTTCAATGCTTAAATTAATCTAATTGCTTTTTTTCTTCAAGAAATCTCACTCACTCACAACAGGATGACAGGCTAGCAATTGACAAGTTTGAAAAAGTCAAAAATAAGAGAATTATAGTGATAGCAACAAAATGTACAAAATTAAAGTATCCATTTGATTGTTGGTTTTCAGTCAATATCATTCTTATGCTGGCATCCAAAGAACATAATGTTTGGTCCTATCATCATTATGCCAACCAAAAATGCATTATTCATCTGGACCTATAACCTCATTTTAGCTTGTTGTTGCATAATATCTATAAGTCAACTTGCAACTAAAAGTCTTAGCCCTAAGCATGATATATGGAACTCATTAAATTAGTAAAAATAAGAATCTATATGTGAAAAATTAAGGTAGAAAAGGAAAGAGATTTGTTTAGTCAATTCTTAGTGAAAATTGGTTCACGTTTCATATATAAGATTTTTCTTAAAATATAATCAGGAGTAATAGAATGGATAAAAGTAAATTTTAAGATATTTTAAAATAAAATCAGGTCACATGATAATCTAAGTTAAATTGAAAGCTTAAGAGGGAGAATTGAAAATAAAATAAACTTAATGGTAGAGGAAAAACAAAAGTCCTCAAGTTAACTACATTGGAAGGTCATATATTGGACATTGAAGACAAATTAAATATCTTGGAACCTAAAAGTTGGAAATTAAAGACATGTTAATTACCTTAGATGGTGAGAGGTTGAGAATTAAAGAGGGAGCTTAAAGGTGCAATGTTATCCTATATAGTTTGATAATGACACAGGTAAAATTTAAAATTTTTTATTGATTTTTTAATAACAGCTATTATTGCAATTATTTTATATTAATGTCAAACATTATGTGCATTCACACATTGTCAGTTGTTATGAGTTATTAGAGTTAATCTATAGTTGTTTGTGAGTTAACTTGCGATCATTACAAGTCATCACACATTAATATGTGATGGTTTTAGCCATTTTGAGTTATTAGAATTAATTTTTTTATTATTGGGACATGCATCGTGCCTTATAAGGGAGGAACACTAGTTATATCTATAACACCCTAGTTTAGTCTTACACAGAAAGTGGAATGAAAGATGGTGTATGACATATAATGCTTGGTAAACTTGCTACTGTTACTTTGGACTTAAGCCTTTTAAATTAGGTCATCATTTTCTTTCTTCTTCTACCTATGAAATCTAGCCCCCATCCATTTTTTCGGTCAACCAAAAATTCTACTTTAACAAAAAAAAAATTATTATTCTATCAAATCGATTCAATTTGGTTTAATTGAAATTTTTTTATAAAATTATATGACTATCAATTCAACATTAAATTTTTTAGTTCAACTTTTAAAGTAAAATTTTAATGATTATTTTTAATTTTATATAAATATTTAAAATAATAATATAAATTTATTTTAAATAATTTAGTAATATAAAAAATTAAATTTGGTTTAACCTAATCTAAACCAAATGAATCTAAATTTTTTGGTTCCATTTTAATTTAGAATTTAAAGAGTTCGGTTTGAATTTAATTTGATTTTCTTTGAAAAAATAAGTTTTGTTTTGAGTTAATTCTATTTGGATTGAACTTATTAGATAGCATCAGTCGTAAATATGACATTAAGCCTTCATACTCCTTGTAAAATATTATATGATTATTCTCACTAGCATATTAATATTTTTGATGCCATCGAATTATAGGAGACTTTTAACTATAAAAACTTTTAATATAATTACTTTTCATTTTCTCTCCTTGTAAAATAAAAACTTTTCTTTTTTCTATTTTCTCTCTCCAATGAATTATAGGAGACATGTGTATTTTTTTTTATTTTCATTTTAATATATTGTACATATGACCCTATATGTAATAAATATTATTAAAGACTCTTACAAAATTTTTTAGAAATAATTTACTTAATAGTACAACACAGCTGCTAAACAGCACATCTATTTATCCAAATACCACTCAGTTTTTTCAGCCAGTTACTTTTCATTCAGCATTTTCTTAACCAGTAGAAGCTAAAAGCTTCAGCTATGCCAAACAAACCCTATGTGTTAGATGAAGCATATCAAGTAGCTCATAAGTAAGATGTTATCCTTTGTTGTTGTCACTTGACTATACATTATAATATAAATATTTAGTTTTTGACCCCTTTTCTATTCACCAACTAATGATCCCTTAGTTGACTTTATATTTAATGGGATGACACTTGGGTGGAAACTTTACCTTTTTTTCCTTTATTTAAAGGTAAGAAAGAGTGAGATTTGTGAAGAAAATATGTTTTAGATGTGGTGCAATAATTTTCTAGATAGTTGCGAGGTTGAGTAGTTCGAAGGAAAAGAAGGCTTTAGTAGTTGAGAGAAAGTTGTCATGCAAGTGTCATTGCTAGCTTATGCATTTAAGTAGATCTAATATAGTCTATGCAGTGTATATATTAGTAAGGTTCACTAGAAAACCAATTATGTCATTTGAAAGCTATCTAAATAATTTTTAGATTTCTAATGAAAACAAGAGAATTGAGTCTTGTGTATAATTCCATTTGTATTAAAAGGGTATTATAACATAAGTTTGTTAACAAATAACAATGAAAGTAAATCCACCTTATGTTAGATTTTTCATATTATATGGTGGGGCTATAAGTTGAGTTTCTAAGAAGCAAATTTGCCTTACTCATTCCACTATATAATCTGAGTTTGTAGCCCGAGCTACAATAGGCAAAGAGGTAGAATAGTTGCATAGCTTATTAATGGATGTGAATATGTGGCCACAACCTATAGTAGTCATTTCTTTGTACTATGATACTTAAATAATAATATCTCATGAATAGAATGCAACATACAATAGAAAGTATAGACATCTTATTATGAGAGATGCTTATATTACTATATACCAAATCTTATAAGTTGAATACCATAATATATGTTAGATCAAGAGATAATTTAATTTATTCTTTCAATAAGTCACTTACTAGAGAATTACTGAGAAGTACAACTTATGGTATGGGACCTAAGTTATTAAACCTAAGCACCAATAATGGCAACACAACTTTGAATTCGAAAATCTCTAACTTTTAAAAGTTTAATGGTGAAAATAAGTCATTATTATATGCTTATAAGCACTAGAAAATCCCATAAGAAATAAGTTTATAAATAAATGCTAGTACTTTGCAAAAAGTGATGAACGAGCATTTGCTCTTAATATAGGAAATAAACATTTGTCTTCAGCAACTCATATAAAAGCAAGAAAACTCTATCTATATGAACATCAAAGTGTTGCCACTTCAATAAGAGAATTGAGATTCTCTAAATGTTCATTAGTTTTCGATTAGCACATGACTACGTATAATAGTGCTAACTGTTGAAGGAAAGTGTAAAAATACCATGGCAATAATCATGTGTGTGATATCTTCATTATTAATGCAAAAAAGTTGAGGTACAATATATGAATCCTATAATTTTTTTAAGACCCAAAATATTTACACTGGGACCGAATTGAAAAATACCCACTTTAATGTGCAATACTCACCCAGTAGAAAATTATTGCTCAAAACTAATGGGGGGAAGTATTTATATGTTTAACAAAAACCAGAGGAAGCTAATAGTCCTACATTGGAAAAGTTTGTTAGCATTTGTTAAAGCAAAAAAGGCTTTAGCTCTACAATGGATGAAGTGCATGAGCTTAAATGCATAGCTAGTATCATATGGGCTATACTAGTGAAGGCCTAATAAGTGTCCAATCAAAGACTTTTAACTATGTGTATTGGGCCGCATTTTATTCATAGTAGGCCTAGGCCTCTTTCCTTTAACAAATGACAACAAAACATTTAGACAAATAAATATTTTTCACATTTTCCATTGTGAGATTATTAGCTTCCTCTAATTAGTCATAACTATACTTTATCTTAGCATAGAAGAGGATTGCTAATGCTCGTAGGATGCTTATTTATAGGCCATAATGGAAATGGAGTGATGCTCGTGACCCTCTATTCCTCAGAGTAATGGCCGGTAATTGTGATCACTACTAGTGAAGGGTTTACTGAGCAACACAACATGCTCACATGTACTGCACTCCTATATGTCCATACATCTGGGTTGTTGGGTCGGTTTACTCCCGTATCCATATGCATCCTCATACTCTATAGTCTCAATCTTCATTGAATGGACTGGTGTTTAAAGTTATATTTTGTTAAATGGAATCCATGTGAAAAAAATAGAAAATCATATAAATTTATTATATTTTTTATCTTTTCCACTATGAATTCTATTCAACGAAACATAATTAGTAACATGTGTACACCTCTGAACCATCCACTTCTTTAGGTGACGAGGAATCATCATTATCCATTATGCTCGGTGTGCCGTCAAGGCTAGATTAAGTTCTTAGAGCATCATACTTAGTTTGGCTTGCCAACGCACTTTAAGCCATCTAGTTTATCTTAGAATATAGAAGAAGCCAACGCACTTTAAGCCTTCTAGTTTATCTTAGAATATAGCATTCTTCGCTTCTCCGATGTACTTATCTACTAAAGTTTAGCAATTGCTAATCCTTAGCGTGCCTTTTTTTTAAACTTGCAGGCTCTGCAATTTAGCTCTCTACTCTTGTGTAATTTCCTAACTAGAATTTAACACTTATTAAACTCGAATCTTATTTCCTGGATGCTGTTAATTAATTATTACCCTCTACGTGATATAAACTTCTTAAAGGACAAGATTTCTTCACAAGCATTATGTAAGGTCCTCTAATAGGGTCAAAGTTCAACTCAACGCCAAGAGCAGAAGCCCAGGAAATAACGGCCTGAGACTGGACAGAACAGGAACCTGAAGAGGGGGCCAGGGTCAATCAATTTGAGATGAAAACGTTTGTGGAAATGCCCAATAGGGCTGAGCATTCGGTAAATACCGATTACCGATTTATTGATTTACCGATTATTAATTTTATCGAAATATTTTTTTCTTTACTGTTACCGTTACCGATAGAGATATTATCAATCGGTAATTTATCAATTTTATTGATTTACCGACCGATAAAAATCAGTAAATTACCAAATTTTACTTGCTATTGGTCATTTCATATTACGCTTAACTGAAAGAAAATAATAGATATGCGCAGAAAATGCAGGACCATGGAAAATGGTCTCAGCATTCCAATAGCTGTCCCCATCGCAGTTGCATCGCGGGTATCCGATTTCAATGATAGCAAATGCAGATAATAGAAAGGAAAAGATTAGAAATCCATTGCACAATGCTCTTAACATTAGGGCTAACAAGTAGCAAGTCAGGTTCATTTCATTGGGGTAGAAATCCCAAGCTGGTAGGTTGTTGTCTGCTAGTAAGATCACGGTAGCAAAACCTCACAGTGGATAGTTCTCAACTCTTCCTGGATCCCTAAAATCAAAGACGGATAAATGTTAAATTAAAGAAGAACAATCAAGACAACAAAAGCTAGCATCACATTTCGTTGCCAAAGAAGAGCTTCAGTGATACTCTGAAAATTTGATCCAGCTTCCATATCCAGTCTCAACCCAACAAGTCTTACCATAACACAGAAAAAACAAAATTATTAAAGATTGAAACTACGTCCCAAGATAAGCTCATTCAAATAACATGCCATCACGAACGGCCAAGAGAAGAAATAGAAAAATAATAAAAAAAAAATATAGACCAACAAATTTCCAATCTTGAATCCGCAGATCAGCAATAAGCTTTCAAAAGCTAGAGAATGCTACCAGGGCAAGAAAATTTTTCATTAAAGCCCGGGATAAGATCTCGGAAGGCAACTCCAACAGTTACAACACAGAATTCATTTCAACAGAATCACATCCTACCGAAATCACGAAATGGGAAAGGCGGAAAAAAAGAACTACCCAAATGGTCTTCGCCTCTTTTGGAGCAGGGAGCCGTGGAAATCGACGCGACCGGACGGGAGGACGCCTCGAGCCCTCAACGAGACAAGCTGCAAGCACGACTGCTGAGTGCTGACTGCACGAGTCGACGCGACGAAGACCAAGTCACAAAGGGGCGGAAGCCACGGAACTCGGAAGGGGGTTGTGATTTGCGAGAGTCGAGACTTGAGAGTCAAGAGTCAAGACATTAAGAATTTAGGGTAAAATTAAAAATTAAAATCGGAGTATCAGACATTCAGAATCGGACAACACTCACGAGCCGAGGAAATCAATGGTCCTCGGCACAAAATATTTTTTTAAAAATAAAATATATATATATTCGGTAAATCAGTAAATTTACGGAGCTGAAAAAATTTTACCGCACCGATTACCGATTACCGAATATCCTTAATTTTATTACCGTTACCATTACCGTTATCGAATTTACGGAACTAATTTTATCTTTATCTTCGATAAATTCGATAAAAATCAATAATTACCGATTTATGTTCAGCCCTAATGCTCAATGACTAAACACCATCCTTAAAATGTAGGGACATAAGATAGAAATTCATGTCTTTTAAGATTTAGTTTACGCCGAATGATAAATGCAAAGCACATACATAGTTTAGTAAGATTCACGCTGGCATACATGGACTTTGAACAATGACATTAATTTCACACACAAGCAACAAGAAAGAAGAAGCGAATATTCACGCTGTTGAAAGTAGTGCTTCTCTTTTCATATTCCTGCATGATTCAGCAAAGCCCACAAATGCGTGATCAGCTCTCCACCTTCTCAAAATGAACCGTCGCGTTATTTGAAGGTGCAATGAAGAGGATCATCTCCGCCCAGTAATCCGCGAGCACCTTCCACCTCTTCTTTTCATTCTGTATTTCCTCTATCAACTTCTTTCCTAGCTGCGCACCCTTCTTCAGCATATTGTCACAAGGTTCTACCATTCTCCTCATATTATCATGTATTTCACCCATAGATTTCAATCCCTTGAGTGACTCATTAGCTTCATCGACTGCCGCATCAAAGATCATCTCTGTGTCACAGCTATTATCAGGCAGGAACTTTGGAGCAAATGCTACAAGGTAGCCACAATAGTTTGATAAACTAATTGCTACTTCGTAGTCATCACCTATGACTTCGTTTATGTGGCGAGAGCAATTTCTTCTAATAAACAAGTGACGCGCCCAATGCAACACTGTAATGTGCTTCCTAGCCAATTACCTAGTTCTCCATTCTTATCTTCATGTTTCTTCTGATCAATCAAACTATGTGTCATGCAGAGAGTGGTAACGATGTGCCAAATCAAGATGGATTGTGCGTGGTTTCTATGATTGCATTGTTCTGAAAGTTGAGCAACTCCATTTCGCTCTAGTGATGCCTTTCCATTTGACAGCCGCCCGTTACTGACTTTTAGTGAATGGATGATTGCTTTCTTACCGTTGTGGATAAGTTGATAGAGCCGCCTTCTTTTTGGCCTTTTCTTCTCTTGTCGATTATATCTACTACGCGTTAAAGATAATTCCTTCTCGGGTTGTAGTGAAAAGAATCGAGGAGAGAGTACTGGCTGAGCTTCTGCTGCCAATATCGTCTCAAATTATGAAAACGAAACACGAATCTTATGATCTTCTCCAGAAATAGGGTGTCCTGATTTGTGGGCTTGGAGACGTGGTTGCAGACCAAGAACACTTTTACCCAGTCAGACGCCAAGTAGAATAGAGTTGGAGGCACTCGAAGAGGAAAATTATTATCACGAGAACAAATGTAAGCAAGGCGTCGTAGTTCTTGCTATGACCTCTTATGAGGGTTAAGTCATTGTTAGGATTGTTGTAGGATTTGAATAACAATCCTGCGAGCCAAAGCAGCAGAATCGCGTTTAGAAGGGACAGTACTTTTGGCTTATGGTTGTCGTGAAAGATTAGAGGATATTTTGTTATACCCTAAATTAGTTTTATTATTTTTTGTAATTTGGTTTTAGGATTTTTCTGGATTTTTTTGGTATTTTTCGGAATTAAAACAGTATTTTTAATGTATTTTCAGAATTTCAGTATTTCGGTATTTTCAATTTTTTTAAAAAAATAAAAATAAAAATAAACAATCGGTCGAAATCGCCAAAAGTGGCGGACGCACGGAGAATCAAATGCCCGACGCGCCATTCGACGCGTAAAAGTCACAACCGCCGTGCTATCGGGCTGGTTGCTAAAGGAATCGGGTTTGATAATGAAAACCCAATATTAATGTTAATTTTTAGGGCGAAACCAGTTCGCCTCCCGCTTCTTCCGGCGATCGAGTCTTCGGCTCGATTCGTCTTTTTGCGGGGTAAGTTACGGGTTTTTAAGCACGGGAAGTTGTGTAACCTTCCCATCGTGCTTCCGGAACTTCTAGAGGGAGATTTAGTCTTGCGAAGCGCTGTTGGAAGCTGTGGAAGAATTCGCTGAAGCTACGCTGCCGCCTGAGATTTCATCGTCGACTGAAGCCGGCGAAGCTTCGATTCTTCGCCCGCGGCGTCTGCCCAACGCTGCTCCAAGCATTCCTCTGTTCCGAACGTTTTTATCAAGTTTTATCGTGGTTCGGTTTTTGGTGGTGATGGCGCTGCCGTGTGGTTTACCCACGATTCGCCGGAAACTTTGGATATAGACCAAAGCTCGCTGCAAATGGCTGGGGATCTTCGATCTCCTACGAATTTCAGATCTGGAAGTTATGGAGGAGATTGGAGGTCCGGCATGCGCTGAATTTCTCGTCGGCGATGTCGTGAGCTTTGGCTCCGGCGGCTGCGGGCGGCGGAAATCAGCGGCACCGTCGTCTGTTTAGGTTTATTAGAGAGAAAACAGGAATTCGACCGATTTAATTTCGATTAAACCGAACGAATTTTGGGTCTAAGTCGAGATTTGATTTGAGCCGAGTCAATAGTTTGACCGGTTTAATTTCTATTTCGACCCAGTATTAGAATTTGGGCCAGTTCAGTTAGATTTCCATGGAATCTCGGTCGGTTCAGGTAGGCGTTGGAAAACTCTTTCAATTGCCTATCTAATGGTACAAGTTTTACATATTGTTGATTTGTATATTAGGAGTAATTTAAGGTCAAAGTGTACAATTTAGTATAAATCAGTTGGTTCAGGCTTTATTTCAATCGGTTCAGTGGAATTCTGGCCAGTTTAATAGATTTATGGCTTGGTTCTTGGGACCAGAATTTGATTAGAAGCTTTTAAAGGTTAATTATGGGTTTAAATGGTTTCTTTGAACTTTGGGCTAGTGTTTATTTGGTTTTGCATGTTAAATTACAGATTTTTCTGATTGCACTGATTCTGGATTATTTGGGCTTTATCTTAGACATTCTCAAGTTTGTAAGTTCTCAAACCAAGTTCATTCCTTTTATGTTTCAAGTTAAAATAGCATGATCATGAACATTTACCTATATACATCTTGATATATAGATTCTTTTGAGACCTGTTATATTACTATCATGAACATGTGCATACCAGTTTATGTCCGAGGTTCGACCAATGCATGCTTTGAACTCGTGGCACACTGTGGCGAATGTGTTCACCACCTGCGGGTGCGGTTTAGGGTGACGACCCACAGGCTAAACCAGTGAACTAGTGTTACGATCCGCTTAGTAAGCAAACTATTTATTAACTTGGTGAGTCGATTTGCAACGTGGCCCAATTTATTAAAATGTTTATGCCCAAGTTAACAATAGCAAGCCCACTAAGCCTTATATACTATATACTGGTTTCTCCCACTTGCAATGTGGGACTAAACTCGAGGTATTACAATCTCCCCCACTGAAGCCTTGACGTCCTCGTCAAGCCCAAACCTTATCAAATGCCCAGGAATCATCCTTAGTCGGCAGCATGTGAGGTCAGCCCAATGGTGGCTCCACTAAGTTTTGCTTTGATACCATTTGTTACGATCCGCTTAGTAAGCAAACTATTTATTAACTTGGTGAGCTGATTTGCAACGTGGCCCAATTTATTAAAATACTTAAGCCCAAGTTAACAATAGCAAGCCCACTAAGCCTTATATACTATATACTAGTTTCTCCCACTTGCAATGTGGGACTATAGTCGGGGTATTACAATATCAGGAAGTCTGAAGCAGCGTTGGACAGATGCTGCGGCGAAGAATCGAGGCTTCACCAGCTTCAGTCGACGACGAAAACTCAGGCGACGGCTTCTCTCCTCCAGCGATCACGTCCAAGGTTTCCGGCAGCGGTAGAGACGATGAAATCTGGATCTGGAAGTTCCGGAAAGACCAAATGTTACAACCCATGATCCATGAGGGTCATGTCTAGGGGTCGAATCCCGCTGTAGACGAAATATGCACGGGGGGAACCATGCCGGGATTCGAGGCCCTAGTCTTGATGTGTTATGGTCAGCCTAAGGAAGGGCTGGGCTGAGGCCCATAAGGAAGCCCGAAGGAGCTGTGGGTCGGGCCATAACAACCAGAAAACCAGATGTATGCTTAACATATTATGATATGTTTTTAATTCAGTTATACAGTTTATTGTTATCCAGTTAGATCAGTTCCTTCAGTTGTATAGTTTATTGTTAAGATTATGAGCCCTATAGATGATTCTGCTTTAAGGTGCATTTGATCATGTTTGAGTATGCATTATTCATGATAATTGAGAACCTTGCTTATCACGATAGTATTTATTCAGTACTTATTAAACGGCTATCCCTATTGATTCGTTGACTATATCATACCTTTCATAAGTGATTTCCCCTTTCTCTTGGAGAGAGGCTTGCTCGGCATTAGTGCTGACTAGCGAGGGTTTTTGTTGCAGATTCTTCTCAAGATAACTCGGGATCCTCAGCTAATCCCCAGAAGCGTTCGTACATTTGAATTTAAAGGTGGCCTAGCTCCATGCTCATACTTATTTAGTTTAGATAGTTGCTTTTTAATTCCAATGAAATAAAGGATTATAGAGTGTCAAATTTAAATCTTTATGTTTTATTCATGTAATAAATCAAGTAAAGTTTGATGTTCTATATACTTGAGAGAAAATTTAATCAGGTGTACTTGTTAATAATTTATTAATTCTAGTTTTTCCGCATTAAGAAAACCGGGTTGTAACATATTTAGTGTAGAAGATATCACAGATGAAGGATAGCTCCGCCTCAATCGCCCGAAAGGCTCGCTCAGGGTCGTCGTCGTCCTGCGAGAGCAGGCCACGGAGCACGAGATCCTTGGTTTTGGGCACGTCTTTCTCGGCGAGCTCATAATCGAAGAAGCGTCGGCATAGCAGCTTGGCCAATGCGAAGGAGAGGCAAATGTCTTTCAGTTTGTCATCGTCCTTGAGGTTGAGGAGTATACCCTAGCACCTCCAAACCTTGTCGAGGGTGATGACTTGGTTGTACTGATTTGGGTCGACGCGGATCAAATATTCTGGGGCTTTAGGCTTGAATATCAGCTTGTTCTCTCCGGAGACGAGATAGTGAAAGCCTGTCATGCGAAGGGGATCAACGGGGCCTCCATTTCTGAATTCATCCTCCAAGTGCATGTAATCAGCCACCACTTTGGTTATCCTCCTCAAGCTGAACTTTCCCGATCCGCTAACCCATTGCAAGGTCGATATCCGAAAATTTGTCTTATATAAACAAACGAGAATAAGCAGCACCGTCGGAATTTTGAAGGGCGAATCCTTCTGGATGTACGTTGTTATAACCTTGATTTTATTAAATTTTAAAATTCGATTATTCAGAAATTTTATTTTAGAATTTTTACGAATTTTCTAGTATTTTTCAGAATTTTAAAAGGGTTAAAAATATTAAGTTTTTATCAAAAACTTAATTTGCACTCGCGGGGGATAGAACCCGCGACGCGCAAAGTCTCCGCATGCAACCTCACCGCTGAAGTAAGTTTTCGTTTCGTTGCTATTAAAATACCGCGTTTGTTTTAATTATTTAGGAGTTTATTTGAATTTAGCTTAAAATGAAAATCCGCATCCGCGGGGATTCAAACTCGTGTCACGCAAACGAACTCGGCTCCGCCTAACCACTGAGCCAGTTCGCGTGTTTAATATGAAATCGGATTTGATTCGTTTGATTTAAGTTTAAATTTGAATTTTGGGGCCGAGTCAACTCGTCGTCTTCTCCGACTTTTGCGGCGATCGAATTGCCGCTGCGTTCTCGCCGTTCACGGACGCGTTTTGCCTCTATATTAGAGGGCTTCTATCCGTAGGGTGGAGACGTTGAACCCTAGCTTCTCTTCAAGTTCGGGCGCGCCGCTAGGAGGGAGAAATCAAGCTCGAACCAGTCGCCGGAGTTCGAGCGGCGCCGCCTCAAGCTTTTCTCTTCCAGCGCTTCCATCGGCACGATCTCTCTGTTCTGGGCTACGATACAGCTTCGTAGCAAGGTTAGTTTTCTTCTATAAAGTTTTGACAAAGTTCTGTTCGGGTTTTGTTAAGTTTTGTGTATCGACGGCAGTGGCGCCACCGTCGATATCTTCGGCTGCTTCGGGTGCTTCGACCGTGTGTCGAAAGCTCGCTGCAGTGATCAAGAAGCCTCGCCTCGTCGTCAGGAGTCTACTGGCGAAATTTGGCGGCGAACGAACGTTCGATGCGCCCTCGGGAGCTCGCCGGATTAAGCTGTGGACGTGAGTCCGGCAGCCTTGCACGACGGCGGTCGAACGGCGCGGTTGACGGACGGTTTGATTTGATTTTTGAGTTTAGACCGGTTTATTTGAAAATAAACCCGAGTCGCTGAGTGAAATTGATTTGAACCGGTTCAACAGTGGTGAGCGGTTCAATTTCAATTTCGGGTCAGTACTCGAATTTGGACTGGTTCGACCCTAATTCGGATGAATCTGGGCCAGTTCAGGTAGCCGTTGGAAATATTATGAAATTTCCTATCTAATGGTAATCTGTGTGTCTTTAGATGAATTGTATATTTTGTGTAATTTAAGTTCTAAGTCTCGGTTTAACTTGGTTCGGGGTAAAATTGATCGGTTCACTGCAATTCTGTACGGTTCAGTGGGTTTTAGGTCCGGTTCACCTGATCTAAGATTGGTTCTATAGGTTTAGGGTTATGTTCTACATGTTGGTAGTCTTGGTTTTCAAGCTAGAATAATTATTGATAGAGTTTATGTGCAAATCGATGTTACAGAGTGATTGATTCAATAATCGGCTTGCATCGTTTAATAATCAACTTGTTGGCTTTTCAAAAGGATTCAGGATAACAGCGTTTGAGGTGGGAATCTTACCCTACTCCTTTGTTACAGTGTCAAGAATTATAGGATTTGCTGCCTAATCCTTTGATTTGATATATGATGCATATGATAGAATTGATTGACACTGATATCTGATTGCTTCGTCTGCTTGGTTTGTTTCTGAAATTCCTGTTGAACTCAATTATCTTGTTTATTTGGTCATATTCTGTTTCTGTATGAATGGTTAACAAACCTGTTTTGAGATATCTGATATATTGGCTTATGAGCATGGTTGAACAATTGTGTATCTGTGATATTGGCACATGAGTATGTGGAACCATTGTAAATCTGTGATGATAAAGTCGTGATATATATTGACCTCTGGACTGGATGATTTATTCTCTAGTGGCCACCGTGTGTGTGTTATAGTTCCGACGCGTATCAGACTATCTGTTTGCCGGTTAGGGCACCGCCAGTTGTCCTCGGGACAATACTACGGATGTCAGGGTTGGACGCAACCTACCAGGCTGTTTAAGACAGTCGTTCCATTACATGAGCAACAGTGGAAACACTCTGAAAATGAGTGCGGCTCTTAAGTGAGATCTGTTGGCCAGCTTGATGATTTGCACGACATTCTTATATATTTCTATATCGTTGTTTCTATCTTTGGATATCATGTTATTTGACTTCCTCACCATGTTTGTTGATTCCTACTTAGCATTTTTGCTAACCTCCCTTGTTTTTCTTCCAGGTACAGAGTTAGCTTCTGGGAGGGATAGAGTAGATAGCGGATACCAGCCCGAGTCGAGATAGTAATTCTAGTTTTATTTCAGTTGATTTATATACATCTTGAATAGTATGTTTTAGAGTTTGTATTATAAAACTATTGATGTTAAATCTGGATTCTTCAATTAAATAAAGGATATGTGATTATTGAAGTTCTCTGGTTCCTATCAATATTGTTACTCCCTGAGGAACCCTGAGCTAGGAATAGCCGGCTTCCCACTGGGGCGTGACATACGTACCCCGCAGCCAGCCAACCCAGAACATCTGCATCGTCAGCTACACAGAGAGGTTTTTCCAATTGCTGCTGTCTTAGAGACTGAAGGCGGAGATGGAGTCGGCGGAGCCAAGGACTAGGACCAAGCACGTCGCCCACACCACGAAGAGGTCGTTGCCGAAGGTGGAGGACTGCAGCAGCCCGACGGTGTAGGAGACGAAGATGTAGGACAGCGCGTCGACCACCAAGATTGGGAACTTGATGAACACACTGGAGGAACAGCGTCGGTATAACCCAACAATCAGCAGCGCCAGCAAACCGATCGCACCGATTAGGACTAAAACTTCGACGTCGATTAGTCTATTATTTGGGTCGTTTATCCCGTCGGTGAAAAACGTGAAGTTGAAGTGGTGGTCTTCGATCCCCATCGTTGGAAGCTTAATTCCGAAGCCCACTGTCCTCACCACTATTTATGCACTCATTTGTGGTCTAAGATGTAAAAACTATGAAAATGTGTGCCTCCTTTCATGTTTGTTTTGCGATAAACATGATGGATATCTATATTTGTGAAGTCAATGCTAAATTGTTTTGTTTTTCTTTTTCCTCAAGGAATCTCACACAATCGACTTGGATGACAAGCTATAATCTGTAAGTATAGCTAGTCGTTGCATAACAAGTCAACCAAAAGTGACCTTTCAAGTAGAAGTCATAATTTTAAAGGATATGGAGTTGTTGATGTTCATGTTAACCTACAAACTAATTTTAGCTATTAATTGCGTAATAAAGTATACCGTAAGCCCATTGATGATGAAGAGATGAAGCAACAGTGAACCATCCCATCACATACCCCTCCCCTGTTTACTACCCTCAACGGCCAATAGTCTCGCCCACGGCCCGCACGGCACGGCCGTCTTACTAGCCAAAAGGTCACAAGCCGGGCTGAGTTGAGCCATTTAGGCCAACAGGCCAAGCCAGACATCAACGGGGCCTCCATTAGGTCAAGTAAAACACACAGGCTGGGCACGACATGCATGCTAGCCTACACACGGCACATGGGCCAATATTTTTTTTTGAATTTGAGCACTTAAATTCAAATTTTACTAATGTTATTTTATATTAATACTCTTAAAAATTATTCAAAAAATTTAAATTTATGAGTATAACTATCTTTTAGTTATAAAATTATAATTTTATCATTTTTAATAATAAAAAATAGATAATAAATTTATAAATTTAAATCCATTTTATCGTTATAAATTGGCCCCCAACCCCCCTCATTTATTTATACAATTCCAACTAGCTTTGGATAAATTTACTATTCTCTCTCAATACTCTCTTAATCTTTTTTAAGTCCTGAGTTTCAATTATTTTTTTAATTGAATTTAAACTTAACCTCAAGTGTTCGAGCCATCAAGAATTCAAAGCTCCCTTAGTTTAGTCACTTGATTAAAATTAGGTAAATATTAAATATTAATTTTATTTTATTTTATAATATAATTATTGTTCCATTCAAATTGTAGTCTATACTTCTTACTAAGCTTACTTTAATCACATGATAAGGTAATTTTTTTACTAATTAATTTTTAATATTATATGTAAAATTAAATGTCAGATTTAATAATGAATGAGATCTCTTGTCATTTTGTTATGATAGATTGAAGAATTACAAAATGATCTAATCGAATCAAATAACTCTGCAATGCCACAAGTCCAGGATTCCCACCCTCAAACCAACAACTCCAACCAATATAAACAATATTATAATAAATCTACTATGCAAAGAGAGGAGAGAGGTAGTCAAGATTATCATGAATATACTACTTCTGGTGAAGGAAATGCAGGAGTGATAGGAAGAGCTTTAGGGCCTGTTTGACCTCGCTTTTAAGCTGAAAGCAGATAGAAAACTGTTTGGTAATGAAAAGCATAAGCAGAAAAAAGTAGTAAAAAAGCAGAAGTTGAGAAAGCTACAATTTGATGCTTTTGCAGCTTCTGTTTTTTTGAAAAAGTAATTTATATGATTTTGTTTAAAATTTTAAGTATTATTATTTTAAATAATTTAAAATTAAATAATAAATAAAAATAAAATATATTATTATTTTAAATAATTTAAAATAATATATTTATTTATTATTTTAAATTTTTGACAGCAATTAAAAAGTTATTAACTAAATATCTTATAAATTTTGACAACGCAGCACAGTATAGCGCAGCACAGTTTAGCACAGCTATAAAGTTATTGACAATGGGGCCAAACAGACCCTTAATTTGGTGATGATTGATAGCCAAGAAAAAGTCAGTTGTAAGAAGTGCTAAAAAGTAATGAGTTGCAAATCAACGAACGGAACGGTAATTTGGGTCGCCACCTCAGAAGTTATCAAAATCAAATTACTCATGCATAAGCTACTCTTAACATTTCCTCTAGTTCATTAGAAATTTTTAATTATTATACTGAAAATCTTTATAAAGAAATAACAAAATTTATTATTTGGGATGAACAACTATTTTCTTTAGCAGAAAATTAAAAGTTTAAAAAATTTATAAATAAATTACTACAACCTAAATATAAAAAGTAAGTAGATAAATCATACATAGGATGTCTTAAAAAAAAATTAGGTATAGAAATAATCTTTTAGTACCTTTAAATGAACTTACTTCTAGTCTTTCTTTAACATATGTTATTTGGACTAACAATCATTCTTATCATTCCTACATGTGTATTATAGCACAATAGATAGATAGTGATTTTCTTATTAAAAAAGAATTATTGTATTTAAAAATTTTGAATATTCTTATACTGCAAATGTTATAATTAGACAATTTTATAGCATTTGCATTCATATAGTATAATTAATAATTTTTTTAATTAGCTTTGATAATGCAAGTAATAATAATAGTACAGTTGAAAAATGAAAAAAAAATAATGAATTCAATATTTAATGAATCTTTTTTTATATATGTTGTGAATGTCATCTTTTAACTTATGTGTTCAAGATGGAATAGGAAAATTGGAATTCTTCTTCTAGTTCTAGAAATTAAGACTTTAGGTAAATATGTAAATTTTATGGTTTATCATATAAAAAATTTAAACTTGATATTAAAATAAGATGAAATTTTATATATAATATGCTAACAACATATTTTCTATTTAAAGATCCTCTCACATTATTTTATGATGAAAAAACACTTGATGTAAATAATGAAGAAAAAGTTTCAAACAAAATAAAATTAATACATAATATTTTAAAAAAATTTATAATGCTAGCACTCACTTATCTAGTGTTTACTATCCTACATAATATTTAATTTTAGAACATTTAGTCTTAATTTATAAAATTTTATCCCAATATAGAAATGATGAAGATATTTTTCAAGTAATTTTACAAATAGAAATAAAATTTTAAAAAATATTGGTAAAATATATCTCTTTTATATTGTTTAGCTTAAATTATGGATCCTAGATTTAAATTAAAAGATGTACATATTTATATTTTATTTGATAAATATTATAAAAATGTGCAACTGGGGTTGATGAGAAAAAAAAATTCATTATTAGAGAAGATATATAATGTTTATAATTTAAAATTTAGAAATCAAATTAATCCAACACTCCCTCAAACTAATATCTACTAATAGTAAAAATGTTATAAGAAGAATACACTTAATTTTAAATAGAAGAATTACAACAAGTATATCTAATAATTTTATAAATTAATATTTTTTTAGAAAATAATATACATCTTTAGTTACAGAAGAACAAATTAATAATTTTGATATTTTAGATCACAAGGAAAATTATATCTTTTGATTTTTGCTATGGCACATGATATATTAACTCCTCCGATTTATAGTAGCATCAAAGTCTTCTTTTAGTACAGGCAGCAAGATGTTGTACGAGAAGCAAATTTGAATGAACTAAGAAATCATCAAATATGCATTTATCTTAAAGATTGGTTAGATATTAAAGATCGTCTTACAAATAAAGATCATTCAACTTGGTAACATAATGATCAACAAAGTTTTGAAAGTGCAAGCTATAGCAATCATGGATAAGCATTCTAAAAATAGAACTACATAGACCTGATCATTCATAAATATTATGAAGGGTACATAGGCAGCTCGAAAGGGTGGTGTCTAAAATTTTTTAAAAAAAGTTGTAAAAAAGGAACAACGTAGACCAGATTCCTCCATTGAGTGAGGTACGTTAGGGTTGGCAATTCATGTTTCACGTGTCATAACGAGTCGTGTCATATTTAACACGCGACATGATTATGCTTGACACCAACATGACCCGTTTATGTATACAGGTCAATATACAAAACCCAAACACAACCCACTTATTTCACAGGTGACACGATACGAAATGGATAATACGATTAATAAATAGGTCAAATCACACGACACGACATAACACGATACAACATGCTATAATATAAATCATATTACATAACATGATATGACATGATTCTAGACGACACAATACGACACGAACGACACGATACAAACGACAGGAATAACCTATTTACCTCATTGTGTTACACATTTGCATATCATATTTTTAAATAAGTAAAAACTAAAAATTGTATAATCAAGAACAAATCAAAACTATAAAAATTTCAATAAATCATAAACACTACAAGTCTCCTCTACAATTATACCATAAAAAACATAAATATCATACCATTCAAAAATTTTAACAAATTATGCTTATACAAGTTATTTCAAGACTACAAGTCTACAACCATACCATTTAAAATTTTAACAAATCATAACTATAAAAATTTCAACAAATCATAGACACTAGAAGTCTACAACCATACCATAAAAAACATAAATATCATACCGTTCAAATGTTTCAACAAATCATACTTATACAAGTTGTTTCAACTTTCAAGACTACAACTATTACCATACCATTCAAAAACATAAATAAAAAAATCACTAGATTTTATAATCCACATTTAACAAAACATCTCATATTGAATACAATCCATATTCAAAAGCACAAATTATATCAAATAATTTCTTGAGCTCTTGAGTCCTGACTATGTGTCTATGCCTATCTATGAAAGATAAAAATATAATTAGTAAATCATGTTAATGTTACATCAAAATATACAAAATAATTTATCACATAATTTCTTAAGCTCTTGAACTGTTGAACATTCCTACATTACTAACTGCTATGCCATACAAAAGAACAAAATATTATTAATAAATCATATTAATTATTTAATAAAAAAATATGAAAAAAAATTTAAATATTTAATGCATAAAAAGTAAATCTCTGCCACCATTCTTTTGTTGAAATGTCCTCATCATTCATTTCTAAATTCATCACATACTTAGTGAGTTCATCCATAGATATATTTTTTGCAGTTTTTGTTTTTAATTAAAAAATATAGATTAACCAATATACATTAATATAATTAGATTTATAAGTAGAACACTATAACTATAAACAAACATAAACTTTTTAACTAAACTTACCGGCGATAATAAACACAGCTCTCTAACATATGATAGGTTGAGTTCCATCTTGTTGGAACATCTTGTCTTAACCCTTTCTTTCGATTCATGTTTAAGTAATTAACAACCTTCAAAAAAAATTTCTTTCACACTTGAGAGCCTTTAATGTACTTAACATTTTCACGAGCTTTTTCAATTGCATTGTTAGCTTCTTTTAAACCATCTTATACAATTAAATTAATGATATGAACCTAACAACGAACATGAAAAAGCTCACCACTCGAGTTTGATGTATCCCATTTGATATCTTCGTATCCGAGAATCAACAAATTCCACCCCGCATTGTTCACAAAATTTCGGGTCTTCTTTTTCGGCTCCAATCACTCGATAATTTCCACAAGCACAAATTCCACTTTTTATGGGCCCAGAAATTCTTTCACAAAACAATCCATCTTTTTCCGGTTTATTGGTCTTATAATGAAACGTATAGGGCTTTGTCACCTCTCCAACTATCTCTCCATTGGGTAAGATTTTGTTAGCCCAAGCCTTTATTTGTTGAGAAGAAACTAGTCCAATTCGAAGTTGTTGATGTTTATACCGGTCAATCATGGAATAGAAATTCTGATTCATTCAGATCAAGCTTCCTTCCTATTAATCTGGAAGTTCTTCTCAGATACAAGGAAATGATTCAGTTCTAGAGCTAAAGATCGTAGTTCTCGAACGAGCAATCGAAAAGATTCTGGAGCATCTTCTGGGTTAGATACTTTTTCTCCAATGATCGTAGCACCAAGTACTTCTTGACGAGCTCTAATATGATCAGATTTATAAGTAAGCATCTCTTGTAAAATATGAGCAACACCAAATCCCTCTAGAGCCCAAACTTCCATTTCTCCTACTCGTTGTCCTCCTTGCTTCGCCCTTCCTCTAAGGGGTTGTTGTGTAACAAGTGCGTAATGTCCACTAGAACGTCCATGGATTTTATCATCAACTTGATGAATTAATTTTAAAATATAGGACTTTCCCATTAGAACAGGTTGCTCAAAAGGGTTTGCTGTTCTTCCATCAAATATTCTGCTTTTTCCGGGATATTCCGGTTCAAATACCCCACTACATACAAGTGCATTAGAGTCATTCAATTTCTCCTTTAACAATCCTACAAAAGTATTGTTTGCAAATGCATTGTCCAAAGTAATTATAAATAATTATTTTTTAATTCTCCAATCAACTAACAAAGAACTAATTTTCTGTGTCAGGGCAACACCGCTATGTGATGGTGGCATATGAGAAAAGTTTGGCAAACGCTTCTGTAAAATCTAATTTAGTAAATGATCAATTCCAGTTCAATATACATATATATACCTACGCATACCCAGACAATGAAAGGAGCTTATATTCCTTAAAAAAGATATGAAAAAAAAAACAAAATCGTCTACAAGAATTAAGAAAACTAGGCAATCTACAAATAAAGGTAATGAATTAATTATGAAATTAATCAATACGATCCTACGTCCATGAGATTACTAGTTTTAGTTATAATTTCAAATACTATAATTCTTTATTCTTCTAAGCAAAACAGAAAAGCAAGGTCCTTTGTCATGCCAAAGAATTTATGATTAGCACTTTTAACATTTTTGTTAGGTCTTGAATAAAAAAAAAATCAATTTGACAAGGTTTGTATCACAAAAAGATCCTTTATTGGTGAAAAGTTATATCAAGGTTGATTTTTTTTTTTCCTATTTTTCAATAATGGATCATGTCATGAGGTAAGAAGAGCGGTAAAACTCCCTATGTAAGGAATAGGAGTCCTAGGAGTTGTGAAAATCTAACCTTACTGAACCCTTATGAAGTATTTAATATTCAAGGGGCGGATGTGCATATTCAAATTGAATTTAATCTATTCTCAAGTTTAAACCAAAGGTTGCATAGTTTATATTCATCCATCATTTTTATGTAAAATTTTTGTACAGTGATTTCAACTAGCAAAAGTAAAAATTTTCAATTGTACCAAATCGGAGATAAAAAGATTTGACAATGTTGAAGAAATAATGTACATAATATAATCTATAATAGTAATTAAAGGTATAATACCCGCTGTAACGTGAATTTGAGCGGATGCAGTATGACTTCTTCTTTATCATTAAAAAGAAAGAGGTAGAAATTTCCTCAGGTAGCCCTAATATTGAACTACAAGTATCAGTCATTGTCTAATTACTAGTATGTCACGTTAGAGGACAAATTTGCGGTCTATAATCTTATTTGAATTTTATGTGTTAATTAAAAATGGAAAAAAGAATTATGATCAATAAGTTAGCATGTTTATTGGCTGCACGCTTTTGGTTCCTCCATACATCTATCCAATCAACAGATCAGTAGCTAATGAAAGTGAGAAATTAAGCTGTTCTCCAAACTGACAGCTCGCTCCGCAGCTCCCAGAATATGCAAGCCAAAACATTTCACAAATATAATTAAGATTGATACGAAACAAAGTCAACGCCATTCATCGTCCTATGCAAGGCGGAGAAGAAAATTTTTCTTTCACAATGTGCATATTTCCTCAGACAACAACTCAATGCTAAAAAATATATATGAGCAATCATGGCTGTAAATCGTGGAGGGGACTGGGCGGCATCAAAATTTAGTTTGCCGACGATGGGGATCGAAGTCCACCGCTACTTCAACTTCACGTACGTCTCCGGCGGCCTAAACAGCCCACAGGCAAAACTAATCTACGTCGAAGTTTTGGTCCTATGCGGCGCGATCGGTTTGCTTGCTCTGATGATTCTCGGGTTGTGCCGGCGCCGCTCCTCCAGCGTGTTGATCAAGTTCCCGATCGTGGTGGCGGACGCGCAGTCCTACATCTTGGTCTCCTACACCATCGGGCTGATGCAGTCCTCCACCTTCGGCAACGACCTCTTCGTGGTGTGGGCCGCGTGCTTGGTCATGGTCCTCGGCGCCGCCGATTCCGTCTCCGCCTTCAGTCTCCAAGACAGCAGCAAATGGAAAAACCTCTCCGTACAGCTGACGATGCAGATGTTCTGGGTTGGCTGGCTGTGGGGTACGTACATCCACGAGGATTTGCCCTTCAAAATTCCGACTGGGTTGCTTATTCTCGTTTGTTTATACAAGACATCTTTCCGGATATCGACCTTGCGATGGGTCAGCGGATCGGAAGAGCTCAGCTTGAGGTGGAGAACCAAAGTGGTGACTGATTACATGCACTTGGAGGATGAATTCAGAAACGGAGGCCCCGTTGATCCCCTCCGCATGATTGGCTATAACTATCTCGTCTCCGGAGAGAACAGACAGAAGCCCAAGCCTGCGCCGCCAAAATACTTGATCCGCGTTGACCCAAATCAGTCCGACCAAGTCATTACCCTCGACAAGATCTCGAGGTGCCAGGGCATACTCCGCGACTTCAAAGACGATGAGAAACTGAAAGACATTTGCCTCTCCTTCGCACTAGCCAAGCTGCTATGCCGACGCTTCTTCGATTATGAGCTCGCCGAGAAAGACTTACCCAAAACCAAGGATCTCGTGCTCCGTGGCCTGCTCTCGCAGGACGACGACGACGACCCTGAGCGAGCCTTTCGGGTGATTGAGGTGGAGCTTGCTTTTATCTATGATTTCTTCTACACTAAATATCCTCAAATCTTTCACTCCAACCATTGGCCAAAATTACTATCCCTTCTAAACTCGATTCCGCTGCTTTGGCTCGCAGTATTGATTTTCCATAGCTTCAACAATCCTAACGGAGACTTAATCCTCATAACTGGCCACCACAAAAACTATGATGCATTGCTTACATTCGTTCTCGTGATAATAATTCTCGTCTTCGAGTACCTCCAAATCTATCTCTACCTCGTGTCTGACTGGGTCAAAGTGTCCTTGGTTTGCAACTACGTCTCGAAGCCCACATGTCAGGCCAGCCTTATTTCTGGAGAAGATCATGAACTTCATGTGTCGATTAAAGATGACGAAGCACTATTGGCAGTGGCGGATCTAGGACCCAAAGATATGTGGAGGCAAAAAAATTTAAGAGAGCAAATAGATAAAATCTATGTGTTGAATAGGAGCAATATATATTTAATTTTTTTCTACACTTAGTTATGACTATATGTAATTAATGAAAAAACTTAAAAATGAGTGAGGGCATTTGCCCACACTAGCTTACATGTGGCTCCGCCACTGATTGGCAGCACGAGCTCGGCCAATACTCTCTTCTAGATTCTTTTCACTACAGTCCGAAAAGGAATTTTATTTCATGCTTCGTAGATGATCTTATCGACAAGAGCAGAAAAGGCCAAAGACAAGGCGGCGCCGTCAAATTATCCAAGACGGTGAAGAAAGCAATCCTCCATTCACTAAGAATCAGTAACGGCCGGCTGTCAAATGGAAAGTCATCACTAGAGCGAAATGAAGCAGCTCATCTTTCAGAAGGATGCAATCTCGAAACCCAGACGCAATCCATCTTGGTTTGGCACATCGCGACCACTTTGTGTCTACAAAATAGTTTGATTAAGCAGAAGAAATATAAAGGAAAAGATAATTATAATGGAGGACTAGGTGCTTCATGTTTTGGGAGAAGAAAAATCTCTCGCCACATAAACGAGTTCATAGGCGATGACTATGAAATCGCAGTTAGTTTATCAGACTACTGCGCCTACCTGGTGGCATTTGCTCCACAGTTTCTCCCTGATCACAGCTATGCTACAGAGATGATCTTTGATGAGGCAATCAAGGAAGCTAATGAGTTACTGAGAGGATTGAAATCTATGCCTCAAATACATGACAAAATGATGAGTATGGGAGAAGCAGCAGACACAATACTGAAGAAGGGTGCGATGCTCGGAAAGAAACTGATGAATGAAATAGAAGACGAAAAGAAGAGATGGAAGGTGCTCGCGGATTACTGGGCAGAGATGATCCTCTTCCTTGCACCATCAAATAACGCGACGCTTCACTTTGAGAAGGTGGCGGAAGGTGGAGAGTTGATAACGCATCTGTGGGCTTTGCTTACTCACGCAGGAATAGTAGAAAGAGAACCAATAAATTCAACAGCGTGATTGTTCAACCATCGCTGGACGATTGTTCAACCATTTGTGGGCTTTGTTTGTGTCGATGTGATTCCTACTAGTTATATCTATTTATCAATCGATACAATGTTTCCATAATTCCATGTAAACCATTTTTTAAAAAATTGGTAATATTTTTATTAATTTTACCAAAAAATTAGTAATATTAGTTTGGTAAATTCAGTACGGTTGAGAGTGCTATCACTGAATGTTTGGATTTACTCACTGTCTGATTCAGTGATTCCCAGTTCAATTACCTCTGTGAGAGTTCTGCTAAACTGGTCTTGAAAATGCAAATACGGTCGTTTGTTTTTCCTGATCATTCATCCGCCCCCACTTGAATCAGCTTTTCTCATCTTGTTCGCCCGCGCAAAGCTTCGGAAATTGAGAAAACTCTCTGCTTACAAGACCTTCACGCACGGAGAACTAAGTGCAGCAAGCTGTAAAGCTGAAAACACTGGTTGTGTGATTTCAGATGGCTTTTTCCTGCAATGCCCAAAAAACCATAAGAGCCTTTTGCTTGCATGATTGAACTGCTACTTCGTTTAGGCGTTGCCGAGATGGGTAAAGCTTAGCTACAGATGAAGAAGCTATTAGATTCGTGAGGGCTGTCAATCCTCCAAAACAGAGGACCCTCTGCTTCAGTCCTCCTCGTCCTTAAAGATGTGTCTTCTTCAATTATTTGGTACCATTTGTCCTATACCTGCGACTTGTTTATGTCTAGCCTCAACTCTCGGACCCCACTCTCTTGTCTTAAGGCTGGGAATAAGCAGCAGGAGATCAAAACAAATGAATGTGAAAAGTAGCAGCAGCTAGCGGTGCATGCTGCAATTCTAGCTGCTACAACTCAGGGTGAGATTCTTGTCTGCGAACTGTATAAAATTGAAGATGGTGGCGGCAAGAACATGGCGCTCCATGTGGAAGAATCAAATGGATCACATCGTCAGAGGGAGGGGCTTCTCCTTTCTTCGGAGTGTTCTTTTAAATCTAATGTCTGTTCCATTCAATCTGATATCTTGGAATGAAACGCCTGCCATTCTTCATCAGGTTTGATTTGGAACAAAGATATAAAAAAAACCACTTGAATTTATTGAGAACAACGAAGATCAAGAGGTGGGATTTTACTTATCGAGTCTTGACTCCATCCATTTTCTTGAGAAAGGTAGAGTCCTATCTTCCTAGTCAAAAGGACCTAAGTCAACTCTAAACAAAGACCCTAGTTTTGATTTCTCAAGCAACAGGCGATGACGGCCTGCCCTGCCTCGCGTCCTCCACGCTTGTTCTTGACCTCTTCTCTGTCATCCGCTGGAATGGTTTGTGTCAGTGCTCGATAAGCTCTGAAGAAACTCACACCCACTCACAAGAACACAGGACAGAGTAAAAAGGAAAGAGCACAGGGGAATGATCAGGTAACAGACAACCTCTACAGGACAAATCTCACCCTCTCTCCTCCGCTGCAATCTGCATCGCCTCAACCTACTCCACACACCAATTCTTTTCCCATTTTTAAAGCTTAAAAGGCTGTCCTTTTTCCCCTACTTCCACCCCACAACCATGTGCTTGCACAACACTTGTTTTCCTGAGTTTTTATCCTGCCTAAATTCTGTTCCCCTTATCGCTAATAATCTACCCTCTTGCATTGCCAGAAGCAGAGCAAGCAAAGAAGGAAGTATGAGGCAGGCCTCCGCCCTGCAGTTCGCTCTCTTCTTCCTCGCCATCCTCTCCGCCGCATCGGCAGCTGCCGATGACGACTTCGACCCCACCACGGTGCCGGCGTTCCCCGTGCCCATCGCCGAGAACCGGACCGGCGCCTGCCGCCTCGACCTCTCCGACGAGCTTTTCGGCGGGGTGGGCGACGCCTGCGTCCGCGGAGGCCTCGACCGGAGCCGCTGCTGCCCGGTGCTCGCGGCGTGGCTCTTCGCTGCGCACGCCCGCTCCGCGCTTGAGCTGCAAGCGTCGGCGCCCGCCGCGGTGGAGGACGGGCCGATGATGCCGGACGACAACCAAAAGTGTGTGGACTCGCTGCAGAGCGCGCTCGAGCGGCGCGACATCCGGCTGCCGCAGCCCAACGCCACGTGCGACACCGTGCTATGCTTCTGCGGTATTCGCCTCCACCAGATCGGCTCACTCCGCTGCCCAGCCGCCTTCAACCTCTCGGCCGGTGCCGCCGCCACAGCTCGGAACGCCACTCCCACTGCAGCGGTCCGGCAGCTCGAGCGCGACTGCCGGAACGCGTCCTACTCGGGCTGCACCCGCTGCCTCCATTCCCTTGAAAAGGTCTGCTATATCCTTTTCCCTAGCTCCAAATCTCCTTTCTACATTCCTGCTTTTGTTTCTCAATCATTCGTGCTTCCGGCTCCTCCCCGTCCTACTTAATTAATGAACAATACAATTATTTGGGTACAAATTTAATGCCGGAAAAAAAAGTAATAACAGTACTTGGAGAAATAAATGCTGATCCCAATGCATATCCATCAGAAATTAATGGCGGTGGGGCTGCTTAAATTTGTTCAGGTGAAGGGAAATGGCGGCGGTGATCGAGCGGCAAGGATCTTCGCACGCGACTGCCAGCTGATGGGGCTGACGTGGCTGCTGGCGAGGAACAAGACGGCGTACATTCCCACGGTGTCCGCCGTCCTGCGCGCCGTGCTCTATAGCGCCCACCCACCGCAGGCCGGCGGCGGAGGGTCGCGGTTCAAGTGCAGCCCGGACCAGGAAAACATGCCGCTCGCCGTGAACTCTCTCCAATTCCAGCGCCCCAGCGACGACTCAACCGCCGTCTCTTCTCGTCCAGCTGCCTTCATCGTGTTCTGCCCCTTTGCCCTGTCCGTCCTCCTCGCCCGGCTCCCTGTCATCCTCTGACCGACGCCGGCATCGGAGAACGAATTCGTGGAGCCTGTAACAGCGTTGAGCGTTGTAAATTTATATTTGTTTATTTTTTTTTCAAAAAAAGTATTGAACTAGTTTTTTTTTTTTCTGATGTAAAATGCGTGGGGATTCTTGTATTCTTTTTTTTAACAATTTAGCTCAGCCCGTGCTCCTCCTTTTATGTTGTTAAAGAGGAGTAACATTTACACGTGTGTACATGCTGCAGGGTTTGTATTATTCGTGACATTGTACGGTAATTTAGATTATCATTTAAATTTATTTAATGCATAATTGTTTATATTAAATTATATAATTATTAAATACCTGCCTTCAATAATTATATAAAAAATAAAATTTATTGTAATATTATTATATAATTATTAAATATATTTTGGGTCAGGTCTAAGTCTCAATTTGAAAGACAAATATAATCCACGTCAACAATCATATAAAAAAATAAGATTTATAGTCATTTCAACTCTAGAAAATTTTTGTCTCAAAATATTTCTATTATATTTTTAAATATTTAGTTATAATAATTTTGAATTTTTTTATATATGATAATTTTAAAATAATGTTTATATTAATTTTTAAAATATAATTTCTAAAAGATAGAAAAATTATTTATTACACTCATGGAAAAAATCAATATTTTGAAAACTGAGGTGCTTTAGAGAGTATAGAAATTAGGGTGATCAAAGAAAAATAAAAAGTCAATAATTTTTTCAGGTCAATTACTTAAAACTTAAATTCAGCATTGTGTGAGAGAGGAGCTGGCTGTATAATATCCGTTGATCTTCCTACAGAGGCAACGCTGGTTTTGAGTTTTGATTGGTCAACCTCCTCCGCCTTAATATTAAAAGAATCAGGCGGCGGTCTTCCCTTCCCCCTTACCTTGAAGTCTTCTCATCCACCCCCACCGGCCACCAGCACCTATCAACTTCTTCCTTCCATCCCATTCTTCGGGAGGAAAGAAGCCGAGTGGTTTCCTTGTCATTTCCTCGCAGGTATAGCCTTTGTCAATCCCCTCTGCAATCATCTTCTGTTTCTGCGGTGGTCTTCTATTTATGTTCTTCCATTTTGTGTCTGTTATCCGTCTTGATGGTACCAAAACCCTCGATTTGTTGCCGAGTTAAGATCTTTTTAGTTTTTCATCCGAGAGAAAACATTGGGATAAACTTTCAGAGCAGATGAATCGACTGAGATGTTGCTGTTTCGGAATGCGAAAGATCTTATTTTGTTCGATTAGTTAAAGTTTTTTTTTTAAGGAAGTGGGATGGGGAAAGGAGGGTTTTTGGTATGCTGTTGCTGATAAGCCTCGTTACGTTGCATTACCGGTGATGGCTTCTTTCCTAGTTTCATTTACTGTTTAAAGAGAGATCTCAAAACTAATTTGATCGGTTTTATATGAAGCTATACATATATACCTTAAGATTGGCCATTTCCTCTCCAAGAATGGTACAAAAAACACAATCTTTCTTATCTCTTCGTTCCTATTTTAACCAGTGCTTTCTAGGCAGTCATTTCAAAACCATTTTCTGTCAAAGTCTCATTCCTTCTGTTAAAATCAGAATAGTAGGGACGAGCAGGAAATAGCTGATGGCAGCAGCGAAAATTCAAGCTCTATGGAACCACCCTGCTGGTCCAAAGACAAGTTAGTTGTCCTTCTCTCTCGTTGTCTTTTATATTTTGAATGTAAACGAGTATGCAATTTCATTGACTCTTCTACTTTAGCATAGTGAATATCATTATTTATCGAGGTTAAAGCTCCATCTGTTACTGCTTTCTTTCCATTTCCAGATCCAAGCATTCAGACTTATTCTTATTTATTCTTTTCATTATTCCTCTATTGTGCAATTATGAATGTGCAAACTAGTTGTTTTTGAGAAAGCGAGTGTTATAGATGATCATCAGTCTATGTAGTATGTAAAATATAAATCATATATAACTGAATGAGGGATACTGGCAAAAGAAAATTCTTCAAAATCACCAAAAACACGACAGGGATAAATCTGGAATGTGACATTGGCATCGGGTTCCCTAGAACAAAGTTTTGATTTTTATTTGATTATTGGTCTGGAATCTACCTTCACAGCTTATCCCCTTAGCATGTTGATTTTTTCTGGTGGGGCTGTGGACTTTAATAATTAATCTAATTTTTTGTTGTTCACTATATTGTCTTTTTAAGGAATGGATCTATGTAAATACAGATCTATTGCATACTACAGTTATTTCAGTAAAACTGCTTATGACTCTCATGCAAATCTGCAAATGGTTAGCCTCTTTCCCATATGCCAGCAGTACAAATACTCATTCAGCCTTAACCCATTCATTACTAATAATGGCAACCCATACCCGAACCTGACCTGACCTGACCCGAGTCGAGTACCTTTATTATGCAATCCGAACCCGACTCAGATATTTAAACAGGTACCTGATTAAATTAAATTTTTTATTTTTTATTTTTTTATTTTAAATTAGTATATAAAATATAATTTTATAAATTATTATTATAAGAAATATATTAACTAATAATTATTTTATTATATATATATATATATTAATAATAAAACTATTTTTTATTATTTCTAAATCGGATACACACATTCAAACCTACAAACCTGAGCTGAGCCATACACATTTAGCAAATCAGGTACGTGAACCCACACTTGTTGGGTTGGGTCGGATACCCGACTGAGTCGGATGGTTTTGCCATCCCTATTCATTACCATTGTTTATTTAAAATTTTGAGATAATTTCATGTCTGGCTTTCCCGTTCCTACCAATATATTAAAGACTATCTGAGTTCTTGCATGAGAGTTCTCAATATGAAAGAAACTAAGACAAACGTGTTCCAACACCAAGTGATGCAATCCATTCATGACTTCATAAGCATAAAAATCATATGGAAATCCATTTGATTGAATTAGTTTCTCCGCAAGTGCGTCAATGGCTACACTAGTTGGCCTCCTCATTGCAGTAACTTCTAAAGACATTGCGTCAATGGCTACACTAGTTGGCCTCCCCATCCGCCGCTTTCTTTGGGCTAATGCTGACTACAGCAAAGGCATCCATCTCGTTAAATGGGAGCGGGTCATCCAACCCCGACTTCTTGGTGGCCTTCACATTCGCGACTTTACTCTCTTCCGACCTGCTCTCAATGGCTCTCGGATCTTGGCGCTTCTCAACCAAGAAAACAAACTCTGGGTTCGGCTATGCACGGCTAAATATGGTACCCTTACCCTTTGGTTCAATCGGCACACCCGGACTGCTAGTGCTTCTTGGCGGGCTCTTCAATCTGATCTTGATCGCATTACCCCTCACCTTGCTAAGGTTATTGGGGATGGGAAGCGTACTAAAATCATGGAGGAGCCCTGGTGTACGGATGTCCCCCTAGCCCTCAAGCCCTCCATGTTCCACTCCAACATGCCTCTGGGCAGCATGGTGGCTGATCTAATTAAAGATAATGATTGGAATGTGTCGGCCCTCTCACAATGGGTGGACACGAATCTTTTGGCTACGATTCGGCAACATAATGTCCAACAGGCAACTGACGGTGATAGATGGATTTGGAAGGCTGGGTCTTCGGGGCTTCCTCTTGTTAAATCTATTTATCGGACATTGCTGGCCGAGCGCAACTCAGCACCCACTGATAGCGCCCCATGGAAAGTTATATGGCGTTTAGCCGTTCCTTCCAAACTTAAACTTTTCAGCTGGAAATTACTGCATAATAAATTACCTACCAATGATCGGTTGCATAGACTAGGCATTCTGGATAGTGGCTTCTGTAGACTTTGCAACTCTGCTCCTGAAACTCTTGCTCACCTCTTTACTCAGTGCTCCTCTGTTCAGCTGGTTTGGCAGCAGCTTGCCAATTCCTTCCATTGTGATGCTCGGTTCTGGTCTCATCTGGATGCCGGGCGATGGTTACAAGCCGGATCTCTTTTAGGGACTGATGGTGGGGAAGTTATTATCAGCATTCTGTGGCAATTATGGAAGGCTCGCAATGCTACTATCCATACTCATGCGCCGTTTTCCCCAGCCAGAGTGTTCTTCCAGGCGATGGCTGCGATTCAAGATTACAGGACTGCCATGCCCTACACCTCTGGGCGCATAAGAGGGGAGGACCTGCTGGCTCTGAAGTGGAGAGCCCCTCCACCAGGTACTCTCAAGGTGAACACAGATGGCTCTTGGGAGGCGACTACGATGGACACAGGGTTAGGGTATCTCATTCGCGACCATGACGGACGCACCCTTCTAGCCACTGGGGCTTATAGCCGTTGCGGTTCGCCTCTTCAGGCTGAACTTCTTGCTATCCGGAGCGCTCTCGGTTATGTTTGCTCTCGTGGGGACTATGCGACCACTCGGTTCATTATCTACATGGACTCGAAGGAGGCTTTTCACTTGGTGACTAGTCATCATTCTCATCCTCCTCAGGAAGTATTACACCTTCTCACTGAAATCAATTATCTGGTGCGGGATCGCTACATTACTTTTGCTCTCACTCCGCGGTTACTGAATAAGCCGGCGGACTGGCTCGCTAACCATGCTCGATGGCACAAAGTTGTAGTCTTTTTCGAGGGTGCCTTGCCTCCCCCCGGCAGCACTTCTCAGTGTGGATGTAACCTAACTGGTTGTTATCTTTTTCGCTTTTATTAAAAAAAAAAAAAAAAAAAAGACATGCAAGTGAACTTTTTCTATTTGAAAAAAAAAAAGAGAAATTTGAAAAATTTTGCAGAATAAATACTTCATTTTCCTATTTATTAGTATGTTACAGTCTATAATGTAAATTCAGAAGATGTCCATTCTGGTGTATTTCCTTATTATGTTATTTTCTTTTGCATTTCATTCTAGCAGAACAAATTACATGAACCCAGACCAGGAATGCCGGCTGTTTTTTTGTTCTCGTACCTAGCCAACGTAGTTACTGTCAATTGGTATTGTCTAGTCATGTTTTAGATGGGCGCGTAGGAAAATAAGGAATTGAATCTTGTAGGCGAACTACACATAGATTAGTGTTCCAATGCTACTTGTTATATGATGTAGACCAGTATTACAAATTCATTTGATTTGATCAGGTAGCTAGTAGTTGTTATAGTACCAATTGGGTCTGAAATTGGTGAGGGTATTGGAGTCAAAAGCTTTATTTAGTCATGTTTGGTAATCAGTAGGTGAAATTCATGGAGTCGAAAGCAATTTGATTCGTACAAATATATCAATGAAAACGAGCATCTACATCTGAAACGATATTAAAACCAGTGTTTCAGTGCATTGATAATTTTTTGACTTTAAATGATTATTCAGATAATCCGGTTTCCCATCTTTATATTGTCTTTAAACATTTAATGGTAAATAAGTGAGATTTTTGTTATTGTTCATTAAGGAATAGTAAGATCAACAAGTTTACTCTTTGTACTTCTTTCAGTTCATTTCTGGGCCCCAACTTTTAAATGGGGTATTAGCATAGCAAATATTGCTGACTTCTCCAAGCCACCAGAAAAGATCTCTTATCCTCAGCAAGTTGGTATGTGTCACAGGCGTCTGATGATAAATCTCTTGAGCTTTTGTTCTTTGAGTTTCATGTTAATGTTGTGACATAGAATTCTCTTCAATTTCTGGTGTCCAGCTGTTACGTGTACTGGTGTTATCTGGACCAGATACAGTACAGTAATTACGCCGGTACATCCTCTCAGCTTTACAAAATCTATTTTTTGAAAATTCTGTTTTAGTTTATACCTTGTTGCTTTCATATCATGCTAGATTATGTACTAAAAGTTTCCGTTCACCATGTGTTGTCACATGGAAAGTAGGCATATTTAGTTAATGAATAGTGCTGTCATTTATTGCTGGCACTAAAGTTGACTTGGAATCTCATTTTCATATCAATAATTTCATTGAATTCTATTTTCCTGAATTTTGTCATATTGCTCGATGAGGTGGTGTGATACTGCTGTGTCCACTGTCTACTAGTTTGTCTTCTTTCAATTCAAAAAATTGCCCAGGAAGTTTTATGAAATTGCAAATAAATGCAAATTCTGGATATACAGTTAAAGTAAGACTAAATAGCTAAATGGTTTGGTTATCAGTTACTACTAACAAATGATATTCTTTTTGACAAAAAGATGTCACGTTCTTGAATATCTGGAAAGATTTGATGAGGGGATGCATTGTGTTAGGTTTTTTATGTAAAGTAAAAGCACTAATGATATGCTATTATGTTGTATCACGGTAAAGGTAGTTACTTTTTGCTAAACTAACCTCATAAATTTAGTTTATCTAACAACCTTAATAGAGCCTCTAGTCCATCTATGCAACTAGCATGTTAAATAGCCCATAAATACTCCATATAATTGTGTTGTCCTAGAAAGAATAAAAAGTTGTGTTTGATATTGATGGGTATTATGATCTTAACTCTTCACATGAGTTACCGGATACACAATCAAACTTCATCTGGATGTACTCATTTCTTCTGCAAAAGAAATATGCAATTTTATAAACAAACTAACAAATTAGTATTTTTCTGCTAATCTTTTGCCCATCGTTGTTTGAAATTGCAGAAGAACTGGAACCTTTTCAGTGTAAATCTAGCAATGGCCGGAACTGGCCTTTATCAACTTTCTCGTAAACTCCGGTATGCATAACGTGGTTGTTAAATTTGCACCAATTATTATATGTATGATCAGGTTTTATTTCGTGATCCTTGTTTGTGATCTCTCGATATCAACAAGCCATACAAAAGCATTATTTTTGGCTTGCATATTGGATATAAAACTGAAGACAAAAATTCTTACTATCAAAGAGAAGTATGTTCTCTGACCAAACGGATAAACAATTTGGCAAATTATGCCCTACTAAGAAGAATAGCCTTTGCGAGTTGCGGCCAAACTATAAGATCAAGGTAATTTTAATAATTACCCACAGAGCTAGGTTCGCTAGCCTTATGATCGTCTTGAGCTCCCAGAGACTGATCACACACATAACTTGATACAAGTGAATCTTGAACAGTGAAAGTAGCAAGCATGGAACCAAAAGTCTAAATAATCTGAGAATAGCTTTAGCTGCATGACTGACTTATCCTACTCTGCTTCACTCAATCCTTATCTGACATGTATGCATCTCCAGGAGCACAATACTGTTCAGTTTAGTCATTTCTACGAACTGGAGCTTGAATTTTGTTCTTATGTTAGCTGCTGCTATTGGATTATCTTGTCGAAACCAAGTTGTAATCAGGGTTTATATTTCAGGCAAGATTACTTCTCTGAGGAAAAAGAGGCAGCTATCGTTGTCAAGGAGTGATGTGCAAGTTTTATTTGTTATTGAAGCAATAGACTTAATACCGATTGATCAGATGTAAACCCAAAATAATATTTTCCAAGTCATTGTGCACAGATTTGTTTGGATGGTCTCAATATTAAATAAGGTTATTTAGTATACTATAAATATGCATAAAGAAAAAAAATTATGTGTTTTCCCATTATATGAAGTTATGACGTGATATTTGAGGAAATTAAGTGTTGCTTGCTACATGCATGAGTTGATCAACAAATTTGAAATGTTCATATCCCTTAGCTTTTATAATTAAATTTCATGCATGCTCTCTTTTTTAGTTTTGGTAAACGTTCAGAATGTGTGGTGGTTATCATGTTCTTCATTTGCGCATCAATTATCAGGAATTAACTCTAGCATCTCAATACAAAGGTGCCTCCTGAAGGAATACTCAATTTATTTCTCTCAAGCTCATTCAGTAGGGTTATCAAGATTTCCTCTTGAAGCATACATAGATTCAAATAATTAAATAAGAAAAATAAATTAAAGATAAGTCAAAGTAAGAATCATGTTCTTGAAAAGATGCCTGATACTAAAATTACTGAGATTAAGAACTATGCCCTTCTTTTCTACATAGGCGACTCGTATTCATTTATGTAAGAAGAAATCAATTACTGAAGTAAACAAGAAATAGAGAAAAAAAACAAGAAGTGACGCAGGATTTGAAGAACATGCTATCCTCCTAGGTCATTAAAGAAATACAGTGATTTGTTGATTCTCGATATTATCCTATTCCTAGGGGTGATCAAACGGTAAAAACTGAAATCGAATTTACCGAATCGAATTTACGAAAAATTTTAAAATCGAATCGAATTAAAAAACTACCGAACTTTTACCGATAAATTTCGGTAAATTTGGTAAATTACCGAAAATTATATATGTATATTCATATAAATAATTTATATTTCATTGTATTTTTTTATATTATTAGTGGGAATGTGGGATTTTTATGGCTTATTAGGTTGGTTAGAAACTCTTATGAATTTTACAATCCAATGACACTTAGTATGATTTTTATCAATATATTCAATTTACACTAATTATTAATTACTATCGGTAAATTCGGTTTTTACCGAACCGAAAAAAACTTAACCGATACCAAAATCGAAAACCGATTTTTAGAAAAATTATTACCGAAACCGAAATCGAAACTAAATTTACCGAACCAAATTTACCGACACACGGTAAATTCGATTTTTTCGGAATTTTTGCTCACCCCAACCTATTCCAATCACTCGAGCATGTCTCTATGAAAATATTGCACCTCAACCATAAAATCAAACATGTCAAACCAAAACAATATAAGAACATAACTAAGTGATTAAAAAAATTCTCATCACTTAGCTTTAGTGACAACCGCTTACTCCATGCTCTGCGACATTCTTTAGCAAGTTGATCACTTGGTACGACATCTTTCTCCATCACTGGACTTAGATCCCTCAATCAAAGAAAAGTAAAAGGTCACACTCTTCTTTATGTCACTCGGATCTGCTATTTGGACTTCTCATCATTTTTGACAAATTTGTCTCTGAATAAATTTTGAGATACCAACTATATATCTTTTAGTTTTCGTCCTATAATTATCTCTTATATCATGCATTCTGTACTTGTTTATATTTCTGACAAAAAAATGTTCATATTATTCCAGAATGTTATAATCTTGGCAACACTAGATGTTTGCTTAAATTAGCTCGTTCATGAATTCATGAGGTAGAGAATTAGTTCGCTGTCCACGCAAATATATGGTACATGCAACCAGAATAGAGTTGCAATTAATTATGGACAAGTGATTCTAATTGGACAATATATTCCATTACTAATCAGTAATTGCCATCAATGTGGATCCTGATTTGAAAATGCCGATAAAATGGGTTCTCCAGCCACCTGTATAATTAACTACCAGGCCGGCAGCCCGACCAAAGAACCTCAAACCTCCATCATGGTCAATTCACAGATATCCAAATTTAGCTCTGCCTTTCTGTCTGACCATTCTAGTTCATTATCATCCTCTGGAGATAGGTAAGAAGAAATCAAGGAAAGCGGAACAAAAAGAGGTGATGAAGGAGGCATACAGAAATGTAAGCATTTCCTTCATCACTCTTTATCCTTTGCGCGAAGCAAGGTAAGTTTTTTTCATTTTTTTTATTTTTTATTTTTTTTTCATTCTCGATGGGGCTGCTAAGTTACACGAAGCAGAAGGGCGAAAAGATGGTGGACTTCTTGTGTTTTTTAAAATCGAAGAAGACGCCGGTGGAGGAGGTGGAGGAGAAAATAAAGAGGAAGAAGAAGAAGTCGACGAAGGACGAGAAGAGGAAGAAAACGTTCCTTTTCATAGGAAAGGAGAATGAGAAAAAGAAAACCGAGGGAGGAAAACTGAAGAGGAAACTATTCTTCCTCAGAAGAGCTTCCAAGAAGAAGAAACAATCAAAGGATGACAACAGCAACAGCAACAACAAGAAGAAGAGGAAGAGAAAGTGCAACAAGTTGTGGAGGACGGAGCAGAAGAAGGGAAATAATCTAGTCTCGCTTGTTAAAAGCATTTCCTTGAGTATGTATTACGGTTTTTTCTTCTTTTTCTGATGCATGTAATCGAAGGTACATATATTTTTGAAGTCTTTCTTGAACAGTTCTTAGTCCTTGCGTTGTGGAATAATCAAAACAGGTAACGGCAAGCACAGATCAGCAGCTGATGAGATTTTGCGCATTGGAAGTGAGAACATTGCGGCCAGGGTGTTCACCTACCGAGAATTGTCTGCAGCAACAGCAAATTTTAGCACCGAAAACAGACTTGGTGAAGGTGGATTTGGCAGAGTGTACAAAGGACAACTCAAAGGCAACAATGAAGTAAGGAGACACTACTTGTTCTCATAATTTGTAATTTCTTTGCACTTGGTTACATCATATGTCTAGCTAATTCACTCAAAACTCATCAGATTGTTGCAGTCAAGCTGCTGGATAGAAACGGATGCCTGGGCACCAGAGATTTCCTCGTTGAGATTCTCATGTTGAGTCTGCTGCATCATCCAAATCTAGTTAAGTTGCTCGGCTACTGCACTGATGGAGATCAAAGAGTCCTGGTATATGAGTACATGCCCATGGGTTCGATAGAGGACCAATTACTAGGAGGTATCTCCATCTCCATTACCAATTCTAGAACATTGTAAAGTTTATGAAATCAAAGATAAATTAATGCTGTTGTAATTTCCATGGGCTTATGCAGCCGCAAATGGCAAGAAGCAGCCACTAGACTGGCACACGAGAATGAAACTAGCAGCGGAGGCAGCCAAGGGCCTCGAGTATTTGCATGAGATTGCAAACCCACCGGTGATTTATAAAGATTTCAAAGCGTCCAACGTTGTTCTCGATGAAAATTTCAACGTGAAGCTGTCAGATTTTGGCCTTGCCAAGGTCAGCCCAGCGGGAGACAAGAACGACAATTTATCCCCCAGGGTGATGGGAACCTACGGATACTGCGCGCCGGAGTGCGTATTGGCTGGGCAGCTGACAAAGATGTCGGACGTGTACAGCTTTGGGGTTGTCTTGTTGCAGCTCATCACCGGGAGAAAAGCCGTTGACCTCACTAGACCTAGGGGGCAGCAACACCTGGTGCATTGGGTACGTGCAAATGCTGATTAGCTTTCTCTGAAAGTTCATTTCTTCTTATAATGATGGAACTGCTGCAGGCAGAGCCGCTGTTCAAAGACCGGCGGCATTTTGTGGCAATGGCAGACCCGCAGCTGAAAGGCAAGCACCCCATGAAAGGTCTCTACCAAGCTATTGCTATTGCCGCCATGTGCCTCCAGGAAGAACCGACCATTCGCCCACTTATAAGCGATGTGTTTTCTGCTCTGAACTACCTCGCCAACCCAAAGAATGACGACGACGGTGACATCCCTGCAGCATCGGTTGCTACAAATACGAGAGCTTCCTGCGGCTTGGAGAAGGTGCTACACAGTGCAGCAATGCCATCCGGCTCCGAGATCAAGCGAGATGAATTTGTTGAGCCGGAGGAGATGAAGGAAGCCAGAAGCTGTCCAGAGGACGATTCCTTCGCAAGCATAGAAACAGGAATTAAATAAACCCGATAGGATGTAGTCCAGTGGCAGTAATATATATTTATAAATGTGAATACTTGTAAATTTAGAATTCAGTGCAATTCAAAGGAACATTTTGTTTGTTTCGTGGTGTGACTTACTGCAAGCTAAATTGGATTTGTAAAAGAAACATTGCAGCTAATATATATATCTATTCTACAGTGATCGTTACTGTCGCCACTAACATTATAGAAATGTGTAATACAAATACTATATTGTTCATGGACAAACAATAAAAACTGTTCTCATCCATTGAAAAGAAAGAATTTGAATCCGACAACATTAATCCATTGTTTCTATCCATTTAAGCTCCTAACGAGACCATCTTACACAAGGACACAGCTACTCAAATCCAACAATCTCAACTGTCTTTGTTTCGTAGCCTCATCATTCTTACTTGGAAAGATAAAAAGCTGATCAATCTATAGATTGCAAAATCTCTCTGTTCGTCATAAGCAACTTCCAACAACCTTTGATGCTTTATTTTCATATCAATATCTTTCATACTAGGAAGAATGAAACGAAGACCAATCTATTGATTGGAGAATCTCTTTGCTTGTTGCGAGCAACTTGGGGCAATAAAACATCATTGTCGTGATCAACCACACTAACAGTTATTGTACAAAACTAACAAGCATTAAAATTTGTCAGCTCGTAGAGGGTTGGATATGCTGCTGGATTGATGAGGAAAGCAACTCGTCTCCACGCAGATTGACCAAAAACAAGTGAATTGCTTACGAATGAACAGGTATAAGTGATGAAAAGTAATTTGTACACGAGAGATACCATCGCTATCTTAATAAATCTTCATCCTCACAACAATATTCTTGTCTATGTGCACTAGAAGTCTTCAATCTTTATATTCAATTACATATCTAACATACTTATGGTCAACCAAAATGACCGTAAGTATGAGTTCTCGGAGATTGTCGTATGCTACTTAATAAGTTGTTGCAAGTTGAGACCCCAGGCTGAAGCTAAATGCATCATTAATTGATCTGGCGCTGCGCCCTCCCAATCCTCGGGTAGTTCTTGTGCGGAGGCCTGATGGAGATTCAACAAAATCTCTCTCTTCCATTCAATGGGAATGTTGAGGAAGTCGGCTCCATTCTCCACAATAAGATCTGATAACTGTAACTCAAAACATAGAGTAGTTACAACGTGCAGCTAAGCCTTAATAAAGCTTCAATTTCTTACAAGTGTTTGTCAACATAAAAGAATCAGATATTTGATTAATGCCATTTTACATTTGTTATGAAAAGTTAAAACGTTAGTGACGGATCAAGATTTGAAAAATCGATCCGAACCGGTATACCGGTCTAGTCTTGGACTAGTTTGCTGTAGGAAAACCGATATCATACTTTAGTAAAACTGATCCCATGCAAACCAAAATTTTTGATCGGTTCGGACTGAAATTTCAAACCATGTGATAGATTATTTGTACTCATACGGTTCACAGTCATGTGATTGTTTCTGAAAGCTTTGAAGGATGATCAAACACACTACTTTCAGTTTCACTTTAAAATTTTGAACATCACTAGCATGTCTACATGGAATTTGCTTTTTGGCGTATTCCTTCCAGTATTGTATATGAAAATGGAAAAAAGAAAGCCAAAGCTAAAAAAGATGGAAAATCAAAGTGACATCAAAAGGTTGCAGAACAATAGATGTCTTTACAGGCAGTCAGACAGCATAGTGCATTTCTCATAAGCTCGTAATAGGATTTGTGGATCTCAGCAAAGCAACAGGAAGATGTACATTGTGTATCCGTAAACGCAGTACATAAACCAACTCTATACCAAAAGTCGATACTAGTTCAGCATATAGGTGTGCGTATATATTGGTCATCAGCATGTTCTGTACCATATTGATACAGACAAATACTAGTATGCTGGTATGGACTTTTAACAACCGCACATGTAACTTCAGGTTAAAACTAAAAAAAAATCGGAAATAACACAAGCATATAAGATAAATCATATATAAATGCATATAAAGAAAAAAAAAACATTTCAAGGCTTCAAATATCTAAAAAATTTGTAGCTCAGAATGAACTAGACAATTAATGGCTTTGGAAGTCTAAATTTCATAAGATTTCCATTAAGGAATTCCTGATACTCAAAGTTCAGCGAACGTGTATTGGCAGCAAAAATTAGAAGGGACCTTTATCCATGTACGAAGAACATGTCAAATGATGAATTGAGAAAGTAATATCTCAATAATGTTATCCATTTGATTATTTATCAGACACCATAACTGAATCAGTTCCAATATCCAAACGCTTCCATAAGTATGATATTTCCTGTTAGTGCCTAACCTATTTTACACTTTGTATTTGGAAATGCAGTGCCATAAATGTCATATCAAGAGCATGCCTCATTGATATGTTACGCTGTGTAACCTGTGAATATGGACTTATGCTTGGGGATCCACGGAGACTTCGTGCAAATACTCTTGGCAGGACTTAAACATCTAAAGTTGACATAAAAATCTCGAGTGAACTTCAAACAAGAAACAGAACTAATTATATAAAAAAAATTGTTCTTTGTCCACAAACTACTTTATGCATTTGCAGAAATATTAACAGAAAATATACAAGAGAATAACTAAAATATTATCAACCGATTGGTGATAAATAAAATATACCTGTTGAAGCCAGCTTAAAGCTATATCAAACAAGCTTTCTTCCAGAAGAAACTGTCCAACTGCACGAAAGACTTCACTAGATATTTCACTACAAAGCTGATCAAAAACTGGGCCAGATTTATCCATTAGTTTTACAAGTAGCAAGTCATCATCAGTAGACAAAATCTCTGCATAAGCTGAATCAACATCGCCAACATGAAGTGAATCCATTGCCCGTGTCCAAGAAGCCCAAAGTGGACCCTTATCTGGCCCTGGATTATCATCTGTTAAAGCTTCAACATCTAATTCTGGAACTGGTACTCTGGCTACAGTTCTTGAAGCTCCGTTGTCATCACCAGCTACTCTGATAGCTTCTAAAGTAGCCTCATCCTTTGAAGCTTGCCAAACACTTCTTGCTGAAGGGCCTTCACCAAGCCTAAATGGTCCTGGTCCTTTATCCCAAGCCCGCCTACCACTGACTTGGTCATTATCTTGCTCAATTCTAGACACCCTAGCATCTATTGGAACAGAATTAAACCCTCTCCTAGAGTTCATAACACCGTTTCTTGAAGAACCATAGGAATCCCATGCTTCAGATTCGGACCTCCAAGAAGAACCTCTTCCCCTCACTCCAGAAACTATATTATCTGATGAGTAAAACCTTTCTGAAAAAGGAAGTCGCCCCTCACCACCCCTGACAAACTTTGAGGTGGGAAAATCATGAAGACCATTATACTTACCTAATGATCTACCAGGAGATCTATCAAACCCCAGCATCATACTTCCACCACGTCTTCCAGTTGATATAGTCAAATCACGAGCCATTTCTTCAACAACTCGCTCAAGACCCCTGACTCGATTTTCCAGAGTCACCATACTATCATGAGAACCTCCCATAAAATCCTGCAATTATGACACCAACTGATCAAACATACTCTAGAAAGGAACACATAAATCAAGTGGAGGGTCACAAAGAAACAAATTCCAAGGAAAAAGATTTTCAGCCCCAGAATAATTAGTTATCCCTGGGTAGCATTCTTAGATGAAATATCTCTATTTTTTGTCAAACAGTTGAAAGAGTATTGAATTGAAGTACAAGTACAATTTCACTATATGAGCAATGAAAATCAGTTGGTTATTTTGATAACCTTGCATGAGTTTTATTTATCACAGAGTGAGTCAACAATATTGAAAAAATATTCCTCAAAGAAAAGCCTCCAGTGTAAGCCAAAAATATTCATAAGGGTACATGATCCAACTTTACCAAGACAGTTGACTTTGTTACAATACATATTCAGTGGAAATCCCATTGAATAAATTTGCTCAAGTACTTAGAAAGCTGTAGCAGTACATAAATACCAACTCATTAAGAGAGGTGAAGTCAATCTGAATATATTGCATAAAAAGAACAAGAAAAACTACCTATTCGTACTCAAAGTTACGCCTTCTGCATTGGTGGATTTTATAATGAAGCCATTGTTCAAAAAATTATTTTATACCCAGTATTAAGCCCAACATGTGAGGGTATTGGTCTTGATAATAAAGTTTAAAACACCGATCCAAGACATGATACTAGTGGATACCCGGACCAGTATGGTACCGGTGGTAATGACTCACCATGGTCGACTGGTATGTACCGCCCATACGTATGGAACGAAATTCAAAACCTTGGTTGATAATAAGATCTTGAGGTCAAACATCATCTTCATTACTTTAACTTGCCTATCTCAAAATAGATACACACACATATATCTATATATATATATATAGGCAAGCAATAGCTTAAGCACATAAGAACCAAACAAGCTTGTGCTACCTGAATACCTGATAGTACCAATACACTAGGTGAACATCTATCAACAAATGTGGTATACCAAAACCAGGACATTAGTTTTATAGCCGTCTGAAAAAGATTAAGAAAGGTGACTAGCCAATTTATCATTTTCATTTAATTTAAACCCCTCTACATCTCATTCCAAGTACATGATTTTTAATTTTCTCAATTTTTTTTCTAGTCTCATTACCATTATTTTCTGGCTCCTAAAACCTATAATGTTTATTCCAAATGATAGCGCACTCATAAAATAACAAAGCAACTATCATCATTGTAATGTGGTAATTGCTATTTTGTTTTCAAGGATGACGACATTATTGGTGTCCTAAGTTCAAAATATTATTCTTGTAAGGCAACACATTCGCAAAATGTCAAACAACTATCATTATTGGCAATGTGCTTATTGAGATCTTATTTTCAAGGGTGGATACATACACCTATTTGAAGCAATATCTTGTAGTTGGTGGCCACCTAATTTCACAAAATCCACTAAGAGCAGTTAGACAAACATGATCAACAAGCAATGTCCATGCAAGGAGCATAAAATGTACAACCATCTATCATTCAGCTTACAATGAACATAAAGGTCCCAGAAATGCAACGCTAAATGACCTTAAATATGGAAGCCATAATGCAAGCTTCAAGGGTTCAGTATGCCCTTAAGACTATTGAACCTCTTTAAAGTGGTCATGTTAAACCATCTCAATATGAGGCCATGAGCAGTAATAACAATAGAATTGCACTAAAATCAAACTCAGCCATACACAACGAGCAAGAGTACTTCCGTGCACGGATAACCAGTAAGCTAAAGTACTCCTTCCCAAGGCCATGGTGGTATCTTAAATTTCTTTGAGTTGAGTGAAGGGTGGGCAACCTAAGCATCATTGATCTTGATCTCTTACCTCTCATAGGAGGAGCAAGCAAAATCGTATGCCATCATTTGGCCTTTTCTAATGACAAAGAGAAAGAATGTCCTGTGGTCTAGAGTATGAAGAGCATATGGAAGGACTTTAGTATTACTTTAACATCTAAAGCATGAATAGGACTAATCTAGATGAGCATCCTCAACTTCCATGTCTACCATAACCCATTTAAGTGGACCATAATGTGCTGTAATTCTGTCATCTCCTAAAGTAAGTGATGTAGGGGATTAGCTCTTTGTCACAACAAATCGTCACAAATAATAACACTTCTTCAATCAACAAGTGCCTTCAATTTACCCTCACATGTTCTAGGTTAGTACACAACACATTGTATCAACCTAATAATAAAAGACATTAGCAACCTCAAAAAAGTCAGAAGGCAATGAATAGGATGAAAATGATAACTTGATTCATCTACAACCACCATCGTACATATACAAAGTTCAGTAAAGAGTGAAGACTAACATCTTGAAGCTACAAGGCTTATAAGTTATTTCATTTCCTTTAAATCTATACATGGGAAGAAGTTCTAATTGAAGACAATATTTTGAGCCAAGATTAGTGTGGCTTGTGATATGTCTACTCAAGGAATAGGAAGAAGGTGGAGAAGATTAGTCTAAACAACTAATTCTAAGACACTCACACAAGTTGACATAGAGAAAAAATAATTAAGGGAGAACTGTAACATAAATTCAAAACACTAAAAAAAATCTAATTATTTTGTCCAGCCCTTTGGCAAACCATTGATATCATCCATAATAGACGAGATAGAACAAACAGGGATAAGAAATTCATATGGCTGATAAAATTTTATTTTTCTTATATTAAATTTATGCATTTAATTTAATGCTTAACTAGTTGAAAATTAGTTTATATAACTCATACTTATTTTGAAATTGTAGTTATGTGGTGGTTACATTTAGGATAAAAGACCCAAACTGATGAAAACTAGTGATGATCATCCTTGCAAATAATAAGACATCACAAAGTGGCTCAAGTATAATTAGTCCACCTTTGAATTAATCCACACATAGATCTCTAATATGTTATACCACCATTGTAGTAGATGTTGGTCTACATCCACTATATCATGCACATAAGGTTGTGAATAATGCAACCAGTTCAAGAGCAATAGTTGGAAAAGTTACTTTTCTGTTCGGCTCATTATTTTTCCGAGATGAGAAAGATATAATGATGAGATGGTGGTTTGCAGCTAAAGTATAAGATCTAAAGATGTACAAGCTAAGAGAAACATCACAACTACTTTATTAAATTCTTTTAGACAATTAATTGGTACATGCATGTTCATTCAACCAACAAACAAAGAAATGCAAGATGAAGAAGATGAAAATGCTGTCGTAGAGTAGAAAATGTGGAGTCTTGTCCACTACCTACACAAAACTAGACTTAATAACAACAATCCTCCCAATCTCAGCAACCCTCTTAACCTTCTTGTCCACTACCTTATCCAAGTAAAGGGTAGTACAAAGAAGATAAGCCTTTTAGGTAATAAGAGCAAGCCTGCATCGAAAAAAATGCTCCCTTGCCCTGGACAAAGAAAAGTTGAAGGCTTCAGGTTAAATCAAAGAGAGAAAAGCCAGAGATGATGAGGTTGCCTCCCTCTTCAATACATCTCTTGTCGTGAACTCTGCAATGATTCAAGTGATGCTTACAATAATGCAAGCTTAGATAATTTTACTAGCAAAGCTAGAATCAACAGTAGAAATTTTTTCATGGGCATTTTGAATCTTAAGAACTTACAATCTTATGATCTGGTAGAATACTTAATTATATGCTTGATTTTATATTTTAAACCTTGAATGAAGTAGCCTGTAATTAGGCATAGTGCTTCTTTTTTCAGATAAAAAAGAACAAAAAAGAAAAGTGCTATAAGTTTAATCATATGTTATGAATTTTGACAAGAAAAATTAAAAGCATAGGGTTAAGGAAAAGATTAGTGCAACAATGTTATCTTCATGAATAAAAATAATTATGAAGTTTATAAAGAAGGAACAAGATAATATTAATTGCAACATCCACTAAATTTCAATGAATTAGGTAGCCTATGGCCCACAATGGATAGGCACATCAAAGGTTGGTCTTGCATAGCTTGTTGACCAATCAACATGCCCAAGGCAGCCTATGGCCTATGGGAATGTTAAACTAGGCAAGGGGTTCAAATATGCACCTAGGTATGGCCCTTCTTGGCCCATTGCTTGGTTCAATTTTGAGTCTAGCTCGAACAATCGTGATAATGCTATGTTTAAAATTCAAAATAAGTAATATATTTACCATCTCCCAGACTCTTTAAAAAATTCAAATAAAATATGATAATTTTTACCACTTAACACCCCCCCCCCCCTTTTAAATTGCAAAAATGTTAAGGCAAGTTGTCAAAATTATTCTCACCCTATAAATGTCTTCTGTACAATTCTTCCACACTAAAAAAAAATTCCCCTCCAAACCGTACATGGACCAGTTAAATTATAATCTAAATATACTATTATGAATTGAAGATTGGTGCAAACCATAACCAATATTGGCTCAAACTAGTACTTTAAACTATAATCTGAATGATAGCTTATTTTATTATTTATTTTATATAATAAATGCCATATCTAAATAATAATTAGAATCATTATTATAGGATCATACAACCTTAATGACGTTTACATTCCAAGTTTCACAAATCTCATCACTCTTTGATCATGAGCTCTTCTAGTATTTATAAAATAATACCGCAAGTATTGACCTCAATTATCAACCTTGTCATGAAGCTACTACTACTTTAACCTTTTCAAATGTGTGTGACTTCATGACAATAATAAGTAAAAAAAGATCCTTCATTAAAAAATGCAAAAAAAAATCAATGACATACAAATCAAATAGCTATTAACATCATCTTAAACACTACAAGAATGCAATTACTCACGCTTAGGCCACTAGTATATTGTCCTTTAATTCTTTAGAAAATTATGGTTATTAGCTAGACTTATTTTTAGTTTATCTAAAAGTTGCATATTTAAAAACATATGTAAATAAAAATTTACAAAAGTATAAGTTGAAAAGCCATGAATGAGGATGTTTTTAATATTATATTCAAATAAATATAATCTTATGAAAACATTTCAATTTCTCACTTCTACAATACCTTTAAATTTATGATATTGCTACTGACAAATTAATCATTATACTAATCAGTGGTAGGTTAATGTACAATAAGTTACATAATAATGTTTTTTTATAAAAAAATAATTATAGATATTTGGATGACTTAATATTTAAATATCATTTTTAGAGAATTACACGGGGCTTAGAAACTTATCTAATTAAAAAAATTCAATGTTTTGATAATTTTAATAACAAAGATAGTATTATTTCTCTTTTAAAATAATTAAGAATTCCAATCACCATTGATTGTTTTTTCATGTTCATTGTGACTACCACATACTTAATGTATATATTTAAAATGACATAAGATAAATAAGCATGTATACAAATTAAAAAAATATATATATATATAGTAAATTTTGTTATTTATTTTTTCTCTAGAGAGTAAGATTATAAAAGATTTATCGTAATTATGATAAATCATATAAAAATAAACTTGATATCAAAATTATATTATATTCTATTTATGACACCCTTTACTAAAAGATTTATCTTGAATGTTGTTTGTATAGAGATCCTTTAAATATGCTTTATAATGAAAGAACATCTAATGATAATATTGAAGAAAAATTAAGAACAGGTTGAATACTGCAGTTACTTCCTTTAGTGGTAGCAATATTACTAGTAAATGTGATTTATTTTAAATCTAAAAAACTTTATATGAATATTTTAGTTTTAAGCAATTGATATATTACGTAGAAAATACAAATATTGCTTCACTTAATGAAGCAAGTAAAAAATGGAAATATTATTATGGTAGAGATCACAAGGACAATCCTACCATGGAGTCTTCACAATGACACATGATATACTTCTCGTGTCTACAATAGTATCATTGTCTTACTTTAGCATAGGATGTAGAGTGCTAAAAGATAAACTCAATCAAATAAAAACGAGTAAGCCTAAAGTGTAGATTTGCTTAAAAGAATTAGTAGATTCTACATATCTCCTGCAAGATAAAGAATAAGTGCTAACAAATAAGTAGATGAAAACCAACTAAGCACCATCATCATGTCATGTCCGTCGGAAAAAAAGACTAGATACATGATCTTCAAAAAAAAAAGCTGTAAAAGCCTAAAAGGTATATATGGAGCCTTAATAGGTGCATTCTAAAATATAATGTAAAACTAATCAAACCTCATCCTCTAGTAAACATTATAGAAAGACATGGACAATTTTCATGGATGAGCTGTAGCATAACTAAAACTATTTATTTATTTTCTCTCTCTCCTTTTATTTCCATTTTTATTTTTTTAAACTACTTATAATTACTTTTTGAATGTTTAAAGCTTTCTAAATCTTTTTAAATTTTGAACTTTAAAATGTTTTCTCATGTTTTTAGAATTTTAATTTTTGAACTTCTTGATATTTTATGTTTTTTAATTTTTTCTATTTTTTATTTTTTAAAAATCTAATTTTTTTCATTTTTCTAATTTCTTTGAGTATCTTTAGCCTCAAGTCACATGGTGCATGCGTGCAAGTGCCAAAGAGGGTTGATACATTTCCATGTCACGCAGCTAGTTTACTCCACCATGTTACCACTTTTTGGCATTGTGTCATGCCTAGGATGGCCTGATGTTACACAAGGCGGTGTCCACCACTATCAGCAGTCAAATGCAATGAAACTTAAACATGAGCAATCTTGACAAAGAGACACATGGAAAACTTGCGGTCGAACAATATGCTAAAAGCAATGAACAAAAATAATGAACTAATGAATTATAATTTATTTTTAATCTCACACAAAAATAACTAAACACTAAGAACACCATTTAAGGACAAACCTGTAACATATTCATAAGATTTGCTTGTTGCCTTTCTAGTTGGGCTAGTTGCCGCTGTATTGCTGACCAATTGGCTTTGTTGCTCATGAAGGAACCTTCATTATGGGCATCAGAAGTTGTTCCATTTATTCGATTAGGAGAAGGATCTCCCTGACCTTCCATTCTATCAACAAAATCAAAGCTTTTCATTTTGTATTCTTTTGTTCTGAAGCCTCTTTGCTCTGTCCACTTGTCCTGAGGTAGATCGTCCAAGTCTTGCAATTTATTGTAGGCTGCCATACGTTTTTCTAAGGTCTGATAATTGGAGGTGTTATGCCCACTAGCATCACTAGATTCCTGAAGTTCTGCTTCAGCACAGTTATGAGTTCTCATCGAATTTTTATAAGTTGCTTCGGGTCCTTCATTCCCTTCTGACTTGGAAGATTGTAAACATTTACGAGGTACCACTACTTCTACAGGCAAGTCGTCAGAACTCCTTCTCTCAAGCTTTTGAAAAAATTCTGGGTTCAAATCTTTATCACTCAAAGATGGGGCTTTTTTCTTTAACAGAACTACTGTTTTTTCTGGTATGTTAGTACCTTTTCCTTTGGATATGGAATCACTTTCAGTTGACGAAGAATTTTTCAAAGATTCTAATTTTTTATTATGGCTGGATCTTTTACTATCTGCATTCTCATTGTCATTTGGATCAGGATTCCTACAATCTGGTGTAAGACAGAGAGAGAATTAAGATAACCTTAGAAAATGTATATGGTCCTATTGTGAAAATGCACATGCCTTTCGCATCTAATGTTCCATCATCTCCTTTTTCTGCAATCTTCTTCCACAGCTGTAAAGCTTCCGTCATGCCATCTCTGACTGGTTTTACCTAAAAAAAGGTAAGAGTTACTGAAACAAAACGAAAAAAAATGCAATTCTTTGACAAAATTCTGTCAAAATAACACTCATTAACTACATTAGTTTCCGACATGTATCATCAGATACATTTACACATTAGCAACGGAACTTAGATGAATAACAAGGAGAAACCACCTTATCAAAACGGCAAGCCTCCAGAGCAGCTATTGTTGCTGAAGTCACATCACTAAGCAAATGGGAGGAGTGAGAGGCCAAAATACACAGTGTATCAGCAGCAGCCTTACGCGTAGCCCAATCACTACTCTCAAGACATTCACGAATAGTTTGTAACACTTGTTGCATGCTCTGCACATTAACTGCTCCCACCTGAGAAAATAAAGGCAGGTATTGCGGTAGGATCAAATCTGGCTTATTTTCTTCAGAGACAAAAAGCTTGAGCATGTCCTCGACTTACACAGAGATACTATTCTCTATCATGAATAAAATGAAATATATTGACAAACCATACCCGATCAAACCCTGGTAAACTACCAGAGCAAAAGATAAGCAGTGGACTGAATATCTCTGCTCTATTCAAATCGTTGTGTGCTTAGAAAGATATAAATTTATAACTGAAGTTAAACAAAACATTTTATGTGCACCTTTACAAATAAAATTGAATAGAGTTAACTTCAAATAGCCAAGAACTTAATTTGTGCTTTAGTCATTAACTGGTTGTTTGCACTATAGCAAAACAAAACATATATGATTTAGTACATTAAACACATGTTATATCATGAAACTTCAAAGTACAAAAGATAAATGTTGCTTCGGGGCAAAAGATGATGCAGCAGACTGCAATTTGAGCATAACAATTCTAACAAATGCAAAAAACATTAGCAAAAAAATTATACATTCTTAAATAACATGCTCACACTACTTGCAGTGAGAAAAAGGAAATGGAATGCAATAAAGTAAGAGAAATGGAAGTATAGATTAAGTGGAAAACATTGTTGACTTTCCCATCCCCACATAACTTAGGATTAATTAAGAAGTGAGAAAAGACACAAAAACCAACATAAATTGAACAATGATCTAGATTTTATACTCAAATGAAAAAAAAAATGGCAGGTTTTGGTTAGCTGAGACCAATAGGGAGGACAAATAAAACATGGGCAATGTCTGGGGATCAAATCTCCAGTGCATAATGTGCAATGTGGCTGCTCATGAATGCCATTATCACCATCGGTATAGAAGACTCCAAACATTTCAGTACCAGAGTTTAGACACAAATGCAGCACAATGCCCACAAAAACTGGAAAAATATAAAATTTGCAACGCTCTATATACATCAAGAAACCAAAAAAATCCAATTGCTGACCTGTGCCAAGCTAGAGACAACCGAAAGCAATGATCCCTTTGCTAGAAAGGCCTGACTACAAAGTAACTTGCAGATCCGAGGGCACAACCTCTGAAACATTGCACCAGCCGCCACCGCCCTTCCGTCCTGTTCCACTCCCCCAACGCCAGTGCCAGCACACTCAACCACCTTGGCAAGGCACATTGCCGCCCCGCCCTGCACCGCTTTGTTCTGCTCCCCCATGGCCTCGAAAAGCGGCTTCACAAACAAAGTCACCACCGGCGACGACCCACCACCACCAGGCCCCGTGCCATCCTCCAGCGCTGCTGCTGATGCCGCGACCGAAGGGCGGAGATAGAGCCCCGCGAGCGAGCCAGCGACATCGCGGCAGGCGTCGCGTACGGAGGAGTCGGAGGTCGGGTCCTTGAGGCGTCGGGCAATGAGGGCGATGATCTTGGGCAGGTGCGCGGAGGCAGCGTCAGTGTGGGCAGCGCAGAGGACGGCGAGGAGGCGGAGAGACTCCCGTCGGGCGATGAGGAAAGATGAGTTCTTGGAGCCGGCGGGATCTTGGGGACCCGGCGAGGGCAGAGAGGGATCATGAACGAGGGAGTTCACCAGCATCGGGACGCCGTCAGCAGGCAGGGTGCGGATGATCTTCTCGAGGTCTTCCACCGCGATCTGGTGGGTATCTCGGTCGGAAAGCTTCGCGAGCGCCGCCAGGATCCGGGACTTGAGCTCCACCATCGCGAGATGGGAGGAGAGCGAAGAAGCGGAAGAGGAAGATTGGACTTTGGATGAAGAGGCGGCGGCATTGGAGGCGCTGTGGTTGGGGGGTGCAGTTTTGGAGAACTTAGAGGAAGGTTTGGGAGTGGAAGTAGCCATTGTTAGGGAGAAAGGGAGGAAAAGGTGGGATCTTGATGAGAAAAAAAGGGAGGAAAGGACAACCGAGCGTGTTTGAAATAGGGAGGGGGGAGATTGGAGGAGTGGTCAGAGTGGATCTTGAAGTGGCGGCATTGGGGAGATGAGCAGGAAGAGAGTTGACAAGGGAGAAGCGAGGAGAGGGTGAAGATGGAAGGGGGGGAGAGTAGGCTGCAAGTTTTGACCATCGAGGGATCCCACATTTGAGGTAAGGAGTTGATAAAAGTAAGATTTGTGATTCAAGAAATGCTGCGTTGATCCATCCATGCCCAGCAACACAATGGAACTTGACAATTTTGAAACATTTGACTCTGTGAGTGATTCCTCCTGCCCTACAAATTACCCTAATTGAAATTCCATGCGGTAATTCTGTTTGACATTTGAGTTTTGTGCAATTGCATGTTGACCAGATTCAGTGTTCTCTTTCTCTCATTGGTGGGTGTGTGAGGAGGTCAACTTGTTCTTCATCAACACAACAGTGGTTGTGTGATGATTTTTTATTTATTATTTTGACCGGAAGAGATGAAATAAATTATGCCTTTGAATTGTTATTACAACAAAATGGTAGTAAAATCTCCAATTATTCCTAACCATGTGAGGCATCTCTCCGAGATCAGTTACACCGCGTTTGCTTGAGCCAAAAAAACATAAATTTTGGCTATTTCCCTTGTTTACTAGGGGCGGACAAAAAAATTGAGAAAAAAATTTAAAAAAAAATAGCATAGTTTTTCTTTATCAAATTAGATGAATTGCTCTTTATTACTAAACTCATATTATAGTGTTGTTCTTCCTTTGACGCTGCTCATTCGCTTGTCACCGCCCCCCTCTCCCACTCACCACCACCACTGCCTTGCCCACTCGGTGCTCACCTGCTCACTCACTCGCACAACGCTTGCCCACTCACTGCCTCTCCCACTCACCACCGCCACTACCTAGCCCGCCCATTCACAGCTTGTCCACTTGCTCCCTCGCCTACTCAACACTTAACATCGTCTCGCCCCATTCACTAATGCTACTGCCTAGCCTACTTCGCCTACTCACCTACTCATTGCCGACTCCTCTTTCTCCTTTCAACCGTGACCCATAATTTGTTCCTTTTTTAAATTCTTCTCTTTTTCTTCCCCTTCTCTTCCCGTAAACACAATATTGTTGCTCCCACACAAGTTTCCAATGACACCCCTCACTGGTGATTACACAATTGCTCATCCTTTAGGCTATGTTTTGTTAAATGGAATCTATGGTGAAAAAGATGAAAAGTATAATAAATATAGATGGTGAATTTCATTCAACAGAATATAGGCTTAATGTTGCTCATTTGTCAAATGCCATGACAAAATGAATCATGATTTTCTCACAAAATGTTATCTTAATTATTATTTGGGGGAAATCTTAGCAAAGTAGAAAAGGGTATAACAACAGCTCACCAAAATCATGTATTGTTACAAGTTGTCAGATTGGGACTTTCAAAATGAAAAGCGGGTATACACTAGTAGTGTGTTCTTGTTGGTCAACAGGCTGTGGGCATGGAGGGATAATGCAGGACTTCACTGAGGGGCGAAGCAGTGTATTTTCAAGTTTACTTGGGTTAAATTAAACCACAAAAATAAAAATTTTATTTGGTACATAGTCAATTTTATTGATTTTCTGTTCAATTTCATAGTTATTTTTTTTATAAAAAAAAACCTCAACGGGTTTAATTTGAGATTGGGTTATCCTGAATCGAACCCCTAATCATCATTACCACTCTTATTTACTACTTTGCTCTTTTTTTCAATATGTAATCCTTGCTCTTTCGTCTATTTGTTTTCTACCTCAAACTTCCACACCAACATTTGATATTCTACTACCGTATCATATCATCCCACATAGTGGATTATGAAATCTCTTCTAACAAAAAAGGAACTAAAAAAGATTAAGAAACTATAAAAAGTAACATATGTCTCAACACAAGATGAAACTAATACCTTTAAGATTTACAATATAAAAATAGCACATTGTTTTTTTAATACAATAGAAGCTCATCAAATAAAATGATTAATAATAAATATATAAAAAATACCATTTAACTAAAAATATCTTATTGGGGCTTAAAACATCTAATAAGTTGTAATTCCTTCTTTTGGATCTAAAAAACAAAAATGAAAAATGATTTATTTTAATATTTTTAGAAATTTATTATAAATATTAAAAAAATATATAAACAAACTAAAAAACAAAAACAACGTACAAATACATGAAAAACATCATGATCAGTCTTAAAAATGTCTTGCCTAAATGCAACCTCAAATTTTTAATACATATGGTTATCAACGTCTATGTTTAATGTATTTGAGAAATCCATATATTTAAAATAACAAAAAAAAAAGAAATTCAAAATATGAAAACACATTAACCATAGTTGAAAATTTCTCATTATGATTTAAAATAACTAATTAAGAAATAACTTATATTTTTTAGATTTCATAAATGGAAAAAATGAGAGCCTATTCTAGCATATATTTAATTGTATGAACGGATACACAATTCTCGATATTCAATTTATAAATATATTATTATTATTATTATTAAAATAATTAATAATATATATTATATAATTTATAAATAATATTTTATATAATAATTTTAAAATATTTTTTTATTTAAAAATGTTTTGCACTAGGGGATTCAATTCTGCAAGAAATTGAACACGAATTTGAATTTTGATGAACCTGTGTCGGGCAAATGTATCCTTGCAGAGACGCAAGCCACCTGCATATTTACTTGATTAGCCAAGTTAGGTGGCGAGGCAATTTAAGAAAGGTGTATAAATTCTTTCACATGATTGGCCTTTGTTGACATTTCACGTGAAACCAGATGGGCTCATGCCAGCCATATGATTATGACACGTCACCTTTTGTTTGGTTATACGATTGCGTCGGCAGGCAATTGGGACCTGGAGAAGTAGTCCTCATGAGTATCGATGTGGCAACAACATCGATCAGTTGAGCAGAGGGACCAGCCAACCCAGGAATCTCTGTATTATATGAATTTAATTTCAGTAATAAATGTCTAATAAAATTTATGAGAAATGCCAGGTTCATTCTGCATAATTTAACATCTGAACTCCGGGAGTTGCATGAACAAATGCTGGACTTACTTGGCTGCCTTTGCCAAGAAGCTGGATTGCCCGATATGAATCCAATCATAAATTAGTAGTTGATCAGACAACTATAAATCGAAATAAAAATCAACAAATTTACAATAAAATAATAAATTAATCAATCATAATTACTTCGATGATCACGGTTACAAACATATTTTTTAAGAGTTGCGATCAGAAAATAGTTTTTATTTTTAAAAAATTTTAATTTAAGAATTTAAGACAAGGATTGGACGAAAAATCTAATTGGTCCAATTAACTTATTATATATAACAGTAGCATTTTTTATTTTATATTCAAAAGGCAATGGGTGATTTGGTAACAATAAATTAATTTTGACAAATTATAAGTTAATTACTGTCACAGTAATGAACTTATTATTATTATAAACCTCTATAATTATTTGATTTTTAATTTAATAACGTCTCATTTATGATGGAACAAAAATAATATCTTAATCCACACCTTTATAATTATTTGATTTTTAATTTAATAAAGTCTCATTTTTGATGGTACAAAAATAATATCTTAATCCATACGATACTATAATCAAAACACAACAATTAATTTGAATTGAAATTGACAAATATTAGATTAAGGTAAATTGCTGTAAATTGCGGCAAATAAGACAATTGCCGCACTGGTTTAACAAGGCAATTAAACAATTAAACAATTCATTAACAATAATAAATACTAATAAATCAGATAGTATATGTATTGGATTTTTTTAAAAATAATTAAGCAATGCACTAACATTTCAATAAACAATAATTTTTATTTATTTCTTAGCGCTGCCTTTTCTATGTTTATTTATATTTTTTTTACCAATTATGGAATTTTGCAACAGTAAGATTTTTTACTTAATCTAAACAGAAAAAACAATTAGGGTTTATTTAACCCGCTATTAATAGTTTTATTACTGTACTAAAGTGTACTATATTTTATTGTGCTATGCTGTCAAAATTTATAAGATGTTTGATAAATAATTTTTTCACGAATATCAAATTTTAAAATAATAAATAAATAAATTATTTAAAATAATTATATATATTCTTTTTATTTATTATTAAAATTTTATATTACTTAAAATAATAATAGTTACAAAATTAATTAAAATTATATAAATTAATTTTTTAGAAAAAATAGTAAAATATTAAATTGTAGCTTTCCTAAATTCTACTTTATTATTATTTTTTTTATTTTTATTTTTTATTACCAAACACTTTTATGATAACTTTCTACTTAAAAAGCTAAGTAAAAAACAGCTTCAAAGAGGGGCCTTAATCTATTAATTTTGTTATTTAAATTTAATAATAAATTAAATAATTATTTTTAAAAAAATTTTTACAAAAGAATGTTGGTATAAAATTTTACCTAAATTTTTATTTAAACAAAAAATAAAAATAAAAATAAAAATTATAAAGTAAAAAACCTACATATTATATTTAAAAGAGAATTAAAAATATAAAATCTGGAGGCATGGCTTATTCTTTGGTGAAAATCTGAACCCTCGCAAGTTAATTTCTAATTGAACTCCCGATGATGCAACTGGATACTTCTCTTATATGCATACGATGGTGGAAAAATTAATCTGGACGCCCTTTCAGCAAAGTGAAACTAAAAATTAAAAATCAAAGAAAAAAAAAACAATGGGAAGAAGTATAAAGAAAAGGATAGTAAGAATAAAAAGTATTTCACCCTTAGCTAAGAATTATAACTATTTATCATAAAAGATTTTTTTTTTTTTTTGATATAGGCAAATTATGTAACGAAAGTAAAATTTGACTTTAAGATCTTGTTATTAATAACAAAATATTTTACCTTATTATTAATAATAAAAAGGAAGGGATGCAGATTAAAAAAACATCGTCGTTTACTAGGATCGATAGATTAAGAAAAAGGAAAATTAGACGAATGGATGAGAGTAAAAACCCTCATTTACAATCCGTCTAAGAAACTAATGAGGCAAGCGAGCTCGCGGACGCTCTTCCCCCTTGCGCGGCAGTCTTTGTTGCCGTTGCTGTCCACCGCCCTTTGCCGCTGGATGTTGCCACCGCGACCCTGCTCGCCACCTTTGAAGCTGACCTCTGCCATTGGATGTCGACCTTGCGCGGACAATGACCTCGCTAGACGCTCCTCCCCCTCGTGCAGACGTCTTCGTTGCCGTTGCTACCCATCGCCTTTGCCGCTAGACGTTACTGATGGACGTCTTTGCTAGACGCTCCTCCCCCTCACTGGATGTCTTCGCTGGACGCTCCTCCCCCTCGTGAACAGCGACCTCGTTGGACACTCCTCCCCCTTGCGCGGACGTCTTCGTTGCTGTTGCTACCCACCGCCTTTGCCGCTAGACGTCTTCGCTGTACCTCTTCGCTAGACGCTCCTCCCCCTCACTAGACAGCAACCTCACTGGACGCTCCTCCCCCTCGCGCGGACGTCTTCGTTGCCGCTGCTACCCGCCGCCTTTGCCGATGGACGTCTTTGCTGTACCTCTTCGCCGGACACTCCTCCCCCTTGCGGACAGCGACCTCACGGACGGTGACAATGCCTAGAAGGGAGTTGCAAGCGATCTCACATGATTTTCACGTGATGCAAATTTCTGTTCCAGGGTATTTTTTCTTTCTTCATTTTTTCGGTCCCTCATCTTTTCTTTCTTCATAGCCTTGGAGATTTTTAAAGGTTTAATCCAATATATTTATTAATGCTCACGTTCGAGTGGGTGGCATTTTATTTTTTTATTAATTTTATTCCAACACTAAGCTGCCGAACCTGACGGCCTCGATGTCGCGCAGCTCGACAATGACGGATTCCATCTTTTTCATCTTTCTCGGTGGCTGCCTCGACGTGTGGGTGTGGAGGGAGACGAAAAGTAGTGCCCTTGAGGCGGTTTGAACTTTCAACAAACTTTCCCGGAAGTCGCAAAATGACAAGTATAAAATATCTTTTGCATATTAAATTCCTAACCCTAACATGCGGTGTATCAATATATATAGATTGCGGTAAATTTGGCTCTCTTCTTGATCCCCACGTTTCGAATGCCATAATCCTGACCCCGAGCTGCCGTCTGGTACTGCAGTCAATCTTTTATTGCTTCTCAATCCTTCATTATCATGTTTAATAACGTTGAATTCTTCCTTGGATCAAAAGAGAAAAAATCTCTTGTTGTTTTACTAGTTTCTTCCTGCGCTGCACTTCGCTGTGGATGTGTGAGATTCTGTGGTTTGCTTGTTCCAACGCTGTGCTAGGGCTAGTTCATGGGAAAGGAACCTTGTATCCTTGTGTTAATATTCATAGGAGTCATCGATGTTTGTTGGTTCCATATTTTCTTTGAATCGATGCCGCTCATGTTTTTTTGATGCACACGTTATTGGGTAGATCGACTAAAGCTGATAGTTCTCTTATCTTGTTATTCTTGCTGTTAAACATCAGGCCTTCATAAGTTTCTACAGTTGTTTGGATGAGTTCATTGGGGATTAGTCCTGTAGTTTACTAAGGTTTGCAATTGGCTTGTACAGTTTAAAAGGTTATAAATTTAGTTTAGTAGGTTTTGCCTATAGTTTTGAGATTTTTTACTAATCAGCCGCCGGAGTTTAAATTCCTTGCAAATTAGCCACTACTTTGTTGTCCTCGTTTGTTCATGCCTACAACAAGTCTTGCTAACTGCAAGGGCTAATTTGCAATTAATTCTTATTTTTCTTCTTTGATTTGTTGTTTTTTTTTTTGGAAAATTAATGGTATTATCTATCTTTGCTAAACTTTTTGACATTTGCATTTGCATATTTTTTAAACATTTGTTTGCCACACCCCCTAACCCTTATTATAAGATGGTAATCATATAATAACAATAAAGCAACCATAGTAATATATAACATTTCATATTATTATTAAGAAATATATATCAATATACATGTCTAATTTGTTATGTTATGCCAATAATAAGAAAATCCAAAGCCTATATATGATCTTTTGATTGATTTAGTACAACATTGAGTAAGATTCAATAATATAAGGCTTTGAAATTTTTATCTTGGTTTAGTATAAAATTGCGAAAGATTTTTTAGGCTAGTGAGGTATATGTAACAATTGATAATCATGCATTCAAACCATATCATTTAATTATCATGTGTCATCTTAATAGTATTGCCCATATACTATTATACACAGATACACTACTGTTTGATATGCGCACAATTTGCCAAATGCAATCATACCGATGCACCTGATCAAATGAGTGCTGAGGCTTGTAGCATCAAATGGTCAAAGGCACTTTAAATGATTGCATGGACTTCTACATAGTGGTTAGCACGTAAATGACATGCTTAGGATTTATATCATACACTGACTTGACCTAGCCATCTTTTGTGTTCATTCTTCTTAGCTAACATAATTGGTAAATGTGTTTAAAAGTTCAAACATATGTGAGGTTCGAGAAAGCAAACTCTAGTCCAATCATTGATGTAAATTGCAAGCTTAAGTTGAACCTAAATTACTTGAGCAGTGAGCTAACATGATTAACTCTATTAATATTTTCTAAAGCATTCGATTACCTAGAGCATTACCCCATCCCATGTTAAGTTTATACTTTAAACCCTAATATATGTTCGTTGACTTTGTTGTTAGCCATTTTTGTGTGAGATTTGCCACGATGCCACAGGTTCAGATGGCTAGATGATGATCTTGTGAGACTTTGAGAGTGAGCCTATGAGGCTACAACTTCGTTGACCACCATCATCAACTTGATCGCTTGCTTTGTTGAGACAACATAATTGTAACTTTGATTGCAATAGTTGCTGCCACCTTCAATTTGTCTGGAAGGTTAACACCTTCCTATTTTATTATTTTCTTTAATTTTATTTGATATTCCAACATGTTATATTTGGATACATTGGATTGCGATTGTTGATTGCCAACATGTAACCATTTTTTAGTTTCCTCATTTGCATGCCAAGTTATTTATGTTTTCTATCATCTTTGTTGCCGCACCTTTAGCTTTGTTGTATAGGGATTGCGATTCTATTGATCCTTGTGAAATAATTGGTTGAGCTAAATTAAATTTGAACTTGATTTCTATCTTTATTTTTTTAGCTCTTGGAGTTTTCGTTTTCTAGAGCTTGTCTTGCTAGATTATTTTTGCATCAATTTCTTTAATCTATTCTTTCCATATCCTTTTGTAAGTTTAAATTTTTGTGACTTACTAGATGGTCAGTGGATTTAAGAATGCGTCATTATTCAACAGAAATAAACAAAACTCCTCTTTTTGTTGGAGGGAATATGATTAATTCATATTGTGGGTATTGATTATCATTACTATGTCATAAAGCAAGTTTAAATATAGGCTTAAGGTTGTCTACTTTAAGTTGCCACAAGAAAAAAAATTGTATGAGTAACAATTAACTAACAAAGGAAAAAAAAATGAAATGACTAAGAAAATAGTAAAAATATAATTAATGCATACCTAATGGATAATGCCATTAGGATGCAAAATTGGAAAATTGTTGGATGGAATCCCCTGGGTCTCAAATATTTTATCCTGCGCATACAAGGCGGTCACATGATTGCTAATAATGTCCCACGATCACTTAGGTTGAGATGCAGGTTACATTGAGAGAAAAATACCTTTCCACAATATTAAACTTGTATCCTCTAATTGGGTAACATGAGTATTGTTGATTTTTTGGACCTTTCTGGTAGGTTAGCGATATGATATAAGATCATTGAGGATCCCAATGACGCCCTTGTTCAATTTACTATGGTTCTTCTACTTAAGAATTGTTGGAAAATATTTTTTCTTCCTCCTAACACTATTGGTTGGACATTTCAAGAATCCCTCGCGCTTTAGTTCTAGTTAGGGGCTTAGGGCTGTTTGTTATGCACCATATTGGGGAACTAAGGTTTGACAACAAGGTATGCAATCTCATATATAAGATTAGGTAGTGTTTATTCTCGGTGGTTTGACTACTTGAATATCTTGTCATGGACTTAGAATTTTCTTTTGGAAGTTTCATGCAACATTCAACTATGCTCTTTCTAGATGGTAATCAGCCTTTTTATGTAGTTCTAAAAATTATTTAGTGACACAATTAATATGCTTGATTGATGTTAGATGAATACCTATGACATTAAGCACGATGAAGAGGGAAAAGAACATATGATATAAAAATTAAAAGGAACATATGTAAAAAGGATAGATGAGACATAGACAAGTGAAATGAAAATAGAAAGCATGAAACCTTTGAGTTCCAACCCAAGACATGATTTAACCAATCACCCTTTTGATGTTTTTTCAACAAGTTAAAATATCTAGGACAAGCTCAAGATGAGGGCTTGGTACTTTAGTATAAATTAAGGGGATGATGATGATGAGTAAATGACTCCTAAAGATGATTCATGTTATAGTGAGAATTTTGAATCAATAGTAGCCCAACTTACATTAGATATTGTTATATTCGTGTTATCCTTCCCACGAGGTGATGGTTGTAGTGTACTAAAATTTTTCATGACTTTGCAACTTAACACTTATCATTGCAAAGTTGCCACTGATGGAGGTAGTATGGTACCTTAGGCAACCCTTCTAGACTTATGTTTAACCTTAAGCCTCACTCACATCCTTCAAGGTGGCTTGAGTGAATGAATTGTCTACTCCTATGGCGTAGAGATTTCTTGTATAATTTCCCCTATACCTCATGCATTAAGAAGTGATGTCATTCCCATGAATGTTGCTCATATTCTATAAAGTAGACCTTAGCTTTATGACCTTAATGTGGCTCATAGTGGTAGAGTTAACACTTCTATGTTTGAGTTTATAGGAAAGAAGATTAAATTTAGTTTGAGTGAACTTAAGGAGCTAAGGATGAATATCACTAAAGAAAAGATGGCACTCTATTTAATCTTATGCAAGTCTAGAAACCTTTTATATCATAGATTAACTTCTTTTCTACAAGAGATATAGGACTGGGAGGTTATTTATACATTATTAGGTGGTTAGTTTGAGCATGCGGCTTGAACCTTCACGTGTCTTTCCACATGAACTAGGATCAGTATCAGAGGATTGTCAATCTATTTTCCACAAGTAGCTTCTCGATAAGCTACCTCTCATGATAGGCATGCAATATTTCATTTACTTGGTTCTCGGATCTTCCTTAGCTAGTTAGCCTTATTGCCAGAAATTCAAGCATGCTATGCTTAAAATGTAAATTGAGAATTTACTTGGTAAGTGATTTATTAGGGAGAGTTGAGCCCTTGTGCAGTTTCTACTTTGCAATCGCTTGAGAAGGATAGACTTGAAGCATGCATAATATTTATTGAGCTATTATTAAGAAGGATAGAATTTGCAGATTGATACCTAGAGCAGTAGAGCTAGTTGTCTAGCTATTGGTCAGATTGGTCCATCGATACTTGTCATATATGTATATATATGATAACATAATATATATAAAAAATTCAAAACCAATTAGTACCGGTTGGTACCCATCTGGCATGTATCGGTTTGGACTGGTATCTTAACCCTTGGAAACAATATGCAATATCATCTAGATGCTCATATATCCTATTATTATATGTAAACAATCATATGGAAAATGTAACATCCAATTATGTTGTGTCAATCAATGAATAAAAAACCGATCTGGACTTGTACTATTACAAGGTATATATGTATTTACATATATATTATAAGCGCAGCTTGTACTGTTGGTATTGATCAGGTGATCTCTTAAACCTTAGTGACAATTCGGTATGGCTAAATAAATTCTCAACTAGAATTGCACTCTTGGAATAATGTTTTTATTTTTAGCTTATATAGAGGAGCAACTATCCTTAATAGGATTGTGTTGTTTTCTACCCTTAACGTCCCCATGATGTCCCATTGACAACTTGGTAGTTGCCTTAGGTGACACACTAGAGTTCGATGTTGATCAGTGCATATAACATAGATAATAATTTACTAGAGAATCACCAACTAGACAAGTAAGATCACAAGTCACAACATGCCCATACTATATACAACACGAAACATTTACTTCCATCATTAAAGTTAAGTATATGACCCAAGTATTTTACTCATATGTCATTTGAAATTTGAATAGGCCGTTGCTTAGGTGACACACTGGAGTTCGATGTTGATCAATAACATAGATAATGATTTACTAGTGAATCACCAACAAGACAAGTAAGATCACAAGTCACAACATGCCCATACTATATACAACATGAAACATTGACTTCCATGATTAAAGTTAAGTATATGACCCAAGTATTTTACTCATATGTCATTTGAAATTTGAATAGCATGTGCATCTATCTATATATATATATATATTGACATGGGTAAGTAATTGATGAAGATGAGACTCGATCTAAGACCTTGTTATCAACAACTGAATATCATTTATGTATTTATCATCTATGCAACTCGTAGTCAATTTAAACTTACATCAGCTCTGTATAATGAAGAAAGCTAGTAGAAAAATCAGATACAATTCTAATATAATATCATCCTGACCACGTAACACAAACTGTGCATACATATGACAATCATGATCAAATAATTATGCGATAATGAGACGGAGGATCAAAAGACAAATCATATTAGTAGAGGAATAATAAGATGTCATGGTGACAAAGATTGAAATATAAAATTCAGCAATACTCTAAAAATTCCCTTGAACCATGTATTTCATTTTATCTACAATTGACTAAGTCAAATCCATTCCATTATATTTCCGATAAGATAATCCTTAGATTAAAATGAATCTTATACATCTCTCTAGTTAACAGATTTGCGATCGGACAGGACAGGTACATACCGATGGTATTGACATACGGTACCGATGGTACCAATCGGTACTAACAGTTTATATATATATATACACCAATATATCCCATACCGACCGTGTATTGGCACGGGTCCAACCATGGTCCAACCATGGACCAGTATGTACCACCTATATCACTTGGTACAGAACGGTACTTTAAACCTTGTAAAATCCTTAATTGAGTCAGAGTATACACTTGCCCTTCTACATATTTAACTACTTAGAAAATTAGTATCATAATACATATATAAACTATGCCTAATGAAACCAGCTTAGTGGCTGGTCCTGGACCAAGGTATTCCGCATAATCTAGAGCCACCCAATGCATTAAGACGATCCTAACCAAGTTGCCTATAACTTTACTCCACATACTTAACACAAGATTTGATGTAAACATCTCCAAAATCATGCTTAAACTTTGTTACAAGCTACAAAATTTTAGCTCAAATTCATGTCCCAAGTGATACCACCACTCAATCTCCTGTTAATCCTATATTATTTCTCCGTTATGACAAGATTGTATTTGCCCTAGAAATGTACATTAGAGTTAAAAGCTCAAATAACTTATAGGAACTCAAATTAAATATTTCTAATATTTCAAGACGTGAACATGACCATAATGCTATTGTAAATCATAGCTTCAATGCAAAATTAATGTACCCTCAACCTTTTACCTTGCACACAACCTCATCCTCCAATCCATCATAACTTTGTATCTAGCAAGTTGACAAGTTTAGCATAACAAATCTGCCCTTTCATAATATCCTCAATGAAGTCAACTTTGAATTATTATCATAATTTGGAATATTCATCAAGATTTCCTTAAACTTAATTTGAACTCTAATTTTAGTTATAAACATTATACTACCATTGTGGTCATTTGAAAAGTCCTTTGCTTAGGGTTCTAATGACTTCATATCACAACCCTAGATAATCATGCTAATATAGATCAAGTTAATTAAAAATATATAGATCTTACAATGGCTTTAGCTTATATTATGAACAGGTAACCCTCAAATGCTACATATGATATAACTTTATTGCATAAAGTTCTGGGGTTCTAAAATCTATTCACCACCTAGCTGGCCCTTGAATGATTCTTATTTCATTTGCTGATAACCTCGCAAACTAAGGAAGAGAGATTATGGTTCCAAGAGGAATTGATCTAGAGTTAATCATATATAATGGAAAGAAAAAATCATCATGTAGGAAAGAAAATAAATCCTACATCTCCATGAGTCCAAGAAAAAGAGAAGAAGACCCTACCTTTTTCTTCTCCCCCTCTCCTCCTCCACTAACCTCCTTTCTTCTCCGAGCTGTCAGGGATGTATGCTAATTGAATTGAACTCTTAAAATAATATGAGTTTGTTATCAAATATAAGATAGTTGTTGAGGTTAAGGTAGTGGATGCTCTTTGTAAGGTCCATTCATTATTACACATACTGAGAATTAGGTGGTTGAATTTGATTATCTTAGGAAGAAGTATCCAACTTTCCATTATACCATGACTTTATGGAGGTATTTGAGTGATCCCATGGTTTTGAGGAGCTATCTTCTATGTACCTATTATGCGATGGATAGTTGTTTTGACTTTCGAGATAGTAGATTTTGCATCCCTAAGAAGACTAGGAGCTTCTTGGTTTAGGAGATCCAAGTATGTGTTATCGTTAGCCACTTTAGTAGAGAACTAGGTTTACGCGTGATATCAGATTGACTTCGTTAGCTAGATGTAGTGTGTCATTGCAAAATTTATTAGCTTACTTTAGTTAGTAAATAAGATATGTTTGGATAGATAGTTATATATTTTACATGCTCCTTCGTGCGAAAACATTATGGAGTTCATTTTAAGCTTGCCTATGACTAGAGTTCATCATATTTTGTTGTGGCACAATAGTAGATTTTCTAAAATTATGTTTCATCACTTCCTTTAAGATTGATGATGCAACTTATGGCATACATTCTACCTATTGTTGAGTTTGTTTTTCGTTGCTGGTTGATCACTTCATGGGTTTTAGTCCTTTCTTAGTTACTCTTGGATAGCAGCTAAAACTCATGTTGATTTGATTCATTTACCACTCAATATCAGATTTTTTGAGTTGAGTTTTTTGTTAGACATACATGCTTTATATGATGATTATATATATATATATATAATGAATTGTACAACTCTACTATAATACTTGCAAGAATTTCTAGATGGAGATGAGAGTTATTTGCATACAAAAAGTGTTGATCTTGTAATGTAAAAAGAAAAATTAGCATAATACTTGTATTATCAATCTAATTGAAGATTTAAGCATCACTAACATATTCCATTTTAGAGATCTACACCCTTAACATGAGCTGGTTGAATGCACTCTTAATCATCTAGACTGATCTAACCCATTGATTTAGATACCTGTTTGTACTTGAGGCTTATTATTACATCTTTTTCTTTGCACTTTTGCAAAGGTAAAAGGTCTGCTAACGCTCATCCTTATCTTATCATTGATCTTATAATCATTCATCTTTTTCTTTATCTTTGTCTGTTGTATATATTCTTACACATCCATGGGAAGCCACGCATAGTCATTACTGGAAGTAGACAATAGATAATGAAATAAAACTACCAATTGCCAAGGTACCTGGGGCATTGTTACTCTCCCACCTACCAAAAGAGCACTCTAATATTGATGGATTCACCAGTAATAACAATTTGATAGCTATTTAAATTGATATACAAAACTTATAGCTAAATAATTTACTGATACACGTGAAGTCAACTTTTTGAGACATTTTTACATGCTATCTTTCTCAATTTTGTTCAAATTCTTTTTCTTGTAGCCATTAATTAGAGTTGGTTAATGTTTTGGATGAATGTGAAAATTTTTTTCTTATATGATGATCTCAGTGTAGATGTTTTTTATAGAGTAACCTCATGGCATATCGCTTAAGGGAATAATATGTAAACTCAGTATTTGCTTTGAATGTTTCTATGGTTGATAACTCCGTATTTGCTTATCATTGCTATTTTGGCAATATTTGTTGGTGAGGTATTCTTATCACATGGAGTGGTTTAGAAGGTACTTTTTGCTATTAAAAGGCATTTGGAGCAGAATTTATTATTGAAGATGTCGTGAAACTTGTTAAAACTCCTATTATGCGTGATCATAAGTTATCCTCTTTTGATGAACCTCAAGATGATGCTTCTCAACACTGAACATTAATATTTCCTTCATAGTAGAAGTTCTTTTTTATCAGTTTATGCAAAAATAAAAATAAAGTTATTGGAAACTATTCTTAAATTATTAACTGTATTAACCAAGATCTTGGCATAGAATTGCTTATATGAGAAATGCATACTTCAGCATGCTAACTTTGCAGGGAGCTTTGCTAACATGAGGTTTACTTCAATGTTTTTCCTACCCATGTGGATGGAAATCTTATCATTTGCAAAAGCGAAAAAGCAAAATATAGTTACTTGACCAGGCAAAGGTAGAATATAAAGCTATCTCATATACTAAACTTGTGATGATGTGATTTTTTTAAAATGTTGATCATAGTTGGATAGAACCCATCACCAAGGATTAAAATATTGGTTTGTACCTAAACGTGGTACAGAGCATAAATTAGTATATGAAATATGGAAATACTAGAGATTATATACTTAATAAAATAAACTAGTTTAAGTGTATTGTGTATCAACATATATTGGTATATACTGCACTGACTTTGATAAATACTGCAAACTACGCCCATGACTATTCAAAGTGTTGCTACTTATATTGCAAACAATTCATCTTCTGTGAGAGAACAAATTATATAAATGTTGATTACCATATTGTCATGGTGCAACAATGTCAAAGAAAACTGCACTATATGTGTGTTCACTAAACCAATTGCTTTGTCATTTACTTTTTGTATCAACCTCTTGGGTATGATTGATATACCAAATCAGGTGGGAAGTGCTAGAATCAAGGTTTGAAGATCCGGTCTGACTAGTACAGTACCAGTGTATATGTAATGAAATCCTGGTAGAGCAGTGGAGAGGAAGAAGAAAAAGAGAAAGAAGAAGACCTGGACGCATCCATCGTCGTTTGCTCATGTCCGCCGTCTCCTGCTTGCGTCTGCCATTGGCTGCTCGTGTTCGCAGTCGCCTCTTCCCATTCTTCTCCCTCTTCCTCTCCTCTTCTCCTTCTCTTTCCTTCTCCTTTTTGCTTGCTCTGCCCATTGTTTTCGTTCTGCTCCTTTGTCGGATTGGTTTGAACTGGAAATGGTTTTTAAAACACTGGTTAGAATATTTAGCAGAAGAGGTAGAATAATAGTGCGTTTAATTATAGTAGTTTAGGCCCACAATAAAATTAATAATTTAAACAATTGATAGTTTCTACTAATACTTTAATTATCCTTCCTTTTTATTCATACCAGTAAATCTTTCCTCCTTCAAACTTGTTAAGTATACAGATTCATCCATGCTTACATGATTGAAGCTTGTTTTTCTTTTTGATGCTGGACTTTGCTCTAGTTACTAATTTGATATTCACTAATCTGTTGTTTGCAATTGCTGCAAGGTTTTCACAAAAGAACTCTTCTCATTTTGATCAGGCTTGGCATTCAACACTTCTTTAATAATCTGAGTGAGAAAGATGGGTGGAACTAATACTGAAGTTGTTCAGGAAGCAATTCGTATGAAGAAGATAGATATTGCAGACCATCGAGCTACCCAAGTTAGTCTCTTGCTGCAGTTTACCAATGTGTCTCTCGAGGCAATTAGTATTCTTAGTTTTAGATCTTTGCTATAATGCATTATTCAGCTAGCTTGGGCATACGAGAATTGCTAATTTTTGAAAAGCCATTGCAATCTATATTTGCCTTAGTTTTATTTAGTCTACTCATGCATTGTTCGTAACTACCATTCATAATTTTATGACAACAAAGTGCTTTTGTGCACAGTTTTTAATCTTGGTCCATACAGGGTTTATTATGGGTGTCTACTAGTCGGAGCTTGAATCTGTCTGTACATATGCTATATTAGCCCTATTAGGTACTATATGTTCGTACACTTGATATGTACTAATTCGAGATGGCAGGTCCAATGATATGAACCGAGATTAAAAACTTTGATTACTATTAGCATTATTCGTGATGTTCAGAGTCCTGGCCAACAAGAATCCTGGTGTATAGGTGATCTAGCAGTGCCAGGTGCTACAATTTAGGTGGTTCACGCCCTAAAAGGTCCACAGGCTATTTTATTGAACAATGGGATCCCAGCTCAAAGCCATAGCAGCAAAGTAAACCTGGCTTTGCTCAAAACCTAAAGCTAATATAACTAGCAAAATCAAGAAGGATCAAGGAAACAATCGAAGTTTTCCATGGCAAAAATAGTTGCGACGCTGTAACATATACTGATGTCAACGTGTATGCCAGGAATGGTCATATTGTTGATGCACAACATCTGTTGATCAAATGCCTCATAGAAACTTGATTCACTCGAACACCAGAACTGCCGCTGCTCATACAATGGATGTGTTTCTGAGCATTATGCTTGGTTGTTGACTTGTTTTGTCGAGCTGGGAGGTTACTAGAAGCAGCGAAGCTGGTTATGGGAATGCCAAGTAAGCCCAATGCTGGAATTTGGGATGTGTTACTTGTTGCATGCTGGATGCATGAAAATCCTGAACTTTGCAAAATTTGCCACAAAGAAGTTGTTTGAAATCGAACCTCACAATTTCAAATCATGTGCTTTTTTCAAACATGCATTCTGAGGCTGGTAGATTGGAGGAAGTTGAAAGCGTGATGGTTTTGATGAAACAGAGGGTCCTGAGGCTAGCTGCACGGAGCTGATAGAGAAAATCTCTGCTTTCTCTACTGATGATTCTGCATAGCCAAGGATGTCTGAAATCTCTACGGTTTTGAGGACACGGAATGCACAAATGAGAAACACTTGGAATGAGTTTGATTCTTCTCTATTGGGTTGCAAATAGAAATGTGAACCTTGAAGTTTAAACTTTCAATGCCATCAGCAGAACTTGTTCTTCATGATCATGGACTTGCGGCGTTTGAGTGGAAGATTGCAGGGACAAAAAATAATATATTTAAAGCTCTCCTAATATCATTAGTGCTGGCGTGCTACATCTTTGTATCGCTTGCGCTTCACATGATAAAGGCAACAATCTTTCCTAAAAATGATTTTTTTTTTCAAATGAATTATGCATCACTTAGAATGGATGGTATATCTTCTTCTCTAGGTGATTTGACTCGGCCTATTTGCTGATCATTTGCTCTCTGTTGCATCTGTAAAATTATATAACTTGCTGAATATAAAACTTTCCTGAAACGGACAAAATTGTATTGCAGGACAATGCAACAAGAGAGAGTAGAGATCAACAGCCTTTGTGCAGTAATGGTATCGTAATCATGTCCCAGACTCCAGTAAATGATGATGAAGAGGCACAAAACGATGGCCCACCTTTAGATGGATCAGCAGGTATGCTTCTATAATTTTTTTTTATTCATCATGGTGTGTCGTTGAATGCGATTGAGATGCTTGCTGTTGGATTTGAAATAAATTTATGCCTCAACTTGTTCTTCTTTTAAGCAGCTATACTGCATACACAATGAATTTTCATGGTATTGACCCAAGCTAGCATCTGTTCTATTATAAATTTCCGCAACCTGTTGAATCCGAGTGTTTGAGTTCTCTTGAAACATTTAATGCCAAACTTGAACAAGGTAGCGGCCATTGTTAATAAGTTTGTTTCTATTTGAGTTGCTTGCAGCTGTTGCACATCATGTGGACATGATGTCTTGAATGTAGTGATGCAAAGTTCCTTACCTTATTGTTGAATCTGTGCCAAGTTTGGACATAACCTGTGAGGAACTCACAGAAATGCATGGCAGCATTTTAAAGTGTTCATTTAATTATTAAATTATGACTTCTAATAAAACCACTTTCATGTAGACAGTATATTACGTGCTCTTTAGTTTTTCAATATTCTTACCTACTCATTATTTTTACTCCTGGAAATAGTTTCTAAATTTGTGAGCGTATCATTCTTCTTTTTTATTGTTTATGGTGTTCATTGGATTCAGAATCTACAAAGAAAAAGAAGAAGAAAAGCAGAGCCAAGTGAGTACTGTTTAGCTATCTTGAGTTTCAAATTACGCCATCATTGTGTTCTTTTGGCAATAATTTTGTAGTGTACAGGAAAAAGAAGGAACCACTTGAACAGACTGATCCACCGTCAATTCCCATTGATGAACTTTTCCCTTCAGGGGAATTTCCTGAGGGTGAAATCCAACAATACAAAGACGAGTAAGTAGACTTTTCTAGCCTAGATGCATCCAAGTAACATTAAGGAATAAGACACAATTGCTTCACGTTTCATGTTGACGACAGCATGAGCCTCGATAGAATAATATTTGTCCAGCTAACGTACTTGATTTATGTTCATGTATATTATTTAATTTGTTCTTTTGCTTCTTCAATGATTAAATGTAATTAACTTGATAGGTAAATTGTTTTTTATTGCATTGGATTAGAATAATTCAAATCTTTTATGAACAGACATTTTGTTTTTGTTTACTGTAACTGTGGCTATATTCGATGTGTTTTAAATAGAATAATTCAAATCTTTTATGGACAGACATTTTTTTTTTTTTTTACTGTAACTGTCGCTATATTTGATATGTTTTTAAATTACAGTATCTTCCCATTGTTTTCGATTATAAAAGTTCAAAATTTAAAGCAGTTTTTGTAATTGAAAAGGTTAATGAATACTCAGGATTGCAGTCCAACAGTATCCTTGTTTAGTAAGATAAAATGTTTCAGATTGTTATAGGCACCTAAGAATCATTGACTGAGCATAAACATTATTGTTGTTGGTTCCTGCAAATGAACTTGTGAATAAGCATACTTGATAAATGTTTTCAGTTTCTTCCTGTAATTTATAATGAAACTTATGCCTGAAATCAACTTACTATGAAACTGATATTGGAGTGTAATATATGATTAACTAGTAAGATTTTTTGTTTCATCAATAACCAAGATACCTGTGTTTCAGTAACCTCTGGAGAACAACATCTGAAGAGAAGAGAGAACTTGAGAGGCTAGAGAAACCAATGTATAACGCAATTCGCCAAGCAGCAGAAGTTCATAGACAGGTGGGATTTTCACCTATGCTTATGGACATTGACATATTACAATCAAACTTTGATTGATTTTCCCCGTTAGTGCACTAGCTCCGTTGTTGTCTAGCCTTCACCATATATTATTTCCAATTTTTAGGTTCGTAAATATATAAGGAGTATTCTGAAGCCAGGAATGTTAATGATTGACCTGTGTGAAACATTGGAAAATATGGTACGACAACTTATCCGAGAGAATGGTCTCCAAGCAGGCATTGCCTTTCCAACAGGATGCTCCCTGAACTGGTAAAGCCTGTTGACAATTTTGATTCGTAATATTTCTTTTCTTTTCCTTTTATCTTCCAGCATGCATGATTCACCAAATGGCTTCTTTTACTCTAGGGTTGCTGCTCATTGGACCCCAAATTCTGGTGATAAAACGGTACTTCAGTATGATGATGTGATGAAGTTAGATTTCGGAACGCATGTTGATGGTAATGCTGGTTTCACTATTTTATTTCCTTCCTATATATCTGGATCTTAATACACATTTTTGTTTATATCTACATAATATGAAAGACCCTATTTCTAACTATTTTGATCTGGTGTATGTCAGGACACATAGTTGATTCTGCTTTTACAGTGGCATTTAATCCCATGTTTGATAAACTACTTGAAGCTTCTAGAGAAGCTACAAACACTGGAGTCAAGGTAACTTACAATTTTTGAGTCTTTAAATAAGGTTGCAATGCTTTTACTGTTGAGACTATTGGCATGTTGGGATAATCTTGTGGTGATCTAACACAATAAAGCATTATGTTTTGTCAACTGTTTTTGAGTATATATTTTGGATTTTTTGGTTAGTCGAAAGTTCAAACATATGTAGTTGAGTTGTCGCTTAACAGTTAAAGCAACTTGAGCTATCTCAAATTTTCTTATTCATGAAAATATAGAGATGCAGTTGGAATCACTCTTTCATGCTTTTATTTTTTTTTTGTTCTAGCCTTATGAGTGAACATAAAGTTATACCCTTTACATGCCCAATAAACTGTTGTTGGATGGCTGATTTTATCAGTTTAACTGAGTCTTAAGAACACGGCAGCATCCATTATTGAGTCAAAATTCAAAATTTTAAGAAATTTCTTTTACATTCAAGATCATTCTCTTCTATGCTCTTGTGTGGTAAACTTATGTTTCTCTTCTGGTTCTGATGTTTGGAGCTATAAGGTCCTATGTGCTTTGCCCATGGTTGCATTTGAGTTTGCCTTGAGATGGTTGACGCGACCTGAGGAAGTTATTTTTGATACTTGCATGAAAGTTTTCTCTTCGTTTTATTATAAATTGTGAGCCTTTTCCCTAGTAGTCTCGATTCCGTTGAAAAATGATCTTGATGCATGCCATCCTGCTTCGATACTCTATGGTTCAGCTCTACTAATTAATGGCATTTTTGTGATTGTTTAGACATGTACTTTTCTTCATCTTTGTATACTGTCTTCTGATGTTCATGTCTCCATTATGGTAGCTGTGTCTATAAAAACTTGTTGCTGCGTCCCATAAGGTTGCATCACCATTACTTGTGGTTAAGGATTTGAGTTATGCTGTCAAATAACTAGTCTGTATTGGGGGTCAGAGTTGCAAGTGACTTCCTAACCAGACCTCTGTTTATTATAATGTAGTTCTTTTAGCTATGTAATATTTGCAATAGCCTTATTTTTCTTGTTAGTGAGAATTATCTGTTCTCTTTTTCTACAAAGAAAATAGATTGTGATGTTCATTTTCACATATGTAGGAATCTGGAATAGATGTGCGATTATGTGATGTTGGTGCTGCAATCCAAGAGGTCATGGAATCATATGAGGTTGAAATTAATGGCAAAGTGTATCAAGGTATATTTCTATTATGTGCTTGCAGTGTTCTTATGCTATAGATTTTTGTAAGTGAATTTGCATAACTGGATTTTATATCCTTGTGATGTCTTATTTAATTTTCTTTTGCAGTTAAAAGTGTGCGAAACTTGAATGGCCACAGCATTGGTCCATACCAGATTCATGCTGCAAAGTCTGTTCCACTTGTTAAGGGCGGAGAGCAAACTAAGATGGAGGAGGGTGAATTCTTTGCAATCGAAACTTTTGCGTCAACAGGTGGAAAGTTAATTTTTTGTTTCTTGGACTTGGTGTTTGTTTGTAGTTGAAATGGTTGAGCCTCATCAATCACATACATTGCTGCAAGTATCTGTAATATGCGTTTGTAGTTAGTTTCTTTTTTCTTCTCCACTTCCAGAGAAATTGAGGTTTGATTTCTTAGACCTGACAGATTTTCAATATGTTAATAAACATACACGTCATCATGTAGGGAAAGGTTATATTAGAGAGGATTTGGAATGCAGCCACTACATGAAAAACTTTGATGTAGGACACGTTCCTTTGAGGTTGCCTCGAGCAAAACAACTTCTCACTACTATCAACAAGAATTTCTCAACATTAGCCTTTTGCCGGCGGTACTTGGACCGCCTTGGAGAAACAAAGTATCTTATGGCTCTGAAGAACTTGTGCGATGCTGGTATTGTGCAGGTATAACTTTAATTTTTCAACATTAAGAATGCTTTCAAGCTTGATAAGGTATGATTATTTGGTTGGATAATTTTACTTTGATTATGATATATTGAAGAATGAAGTTTATTCGATGGCTGATGAATCTTATGCCTTTCGGATTCTTTTCCATATTCGCTACTGTAATTTTTTTTTGATGTACTGAGTAGTATGCATCTTCAGCATCTTTTACCTGTTTCTTCAAGATGACGTCTAACTTGTGTGATTTTCCAAATACTAAGTTTTTCTTGTTTCCGAGTATATGATGCATATTTTTTTAAGATGTAGGTTTTTTGATCCCGATGGTGTTCTAAACAACCACAGCATGAACACGAAGCAGGTAGGTTTCATAGAAAAAGATTTGATAAAATCCCATCCCGAACGATTATAGGTTCCTTCATTAAGAGGTTTTTCCCACTTTAACACAACACAAATCCTAATGAAATAGCTTTGTCAAATGAAAGGGATTTGTTATCCATTTGGAGTGGGCGACCAATAGTTGAGACGACGGAGAGAATAGAATCCATGTTCAATACTCGAAGGAAGACCCTGTAATTTTACCCATACAGGTGTCCTTTTACGTTGATTCAATGCCTGGACGTCTAGTTACCTGTGCATTAAGTTCACACCAACCTAGGAAGGGCTAAGGATCATCTCCTTCAATGCAAAGTGGAAGAGGAAGTAGCTGCATTTCATATCAAGGACTGGATGAGATTTAAGATCCCGTATCCTCCACAACCGCGTTTCTTATGATGTGAAATGGAGGGCGAAGACAAAGGAACTTCCTGGAAGGCAAGAATGCCTACTCTGCCTCCAGATAGAAAACTGTTCTTCCTCAAAAACAACACTAGTACACTTGATAGAGATTTTTGAAAATATGGATTTAAGACAGTAGAAGATTGGGAAGGAAGCCCAATTTTGGGTCTAAACAAATTGACCCAAATGGAACGAGGGGAACTTGATCTATGGCTGCACTGTGCAAACATGGGATCAAGTGCTCCATCATCTCGAGATCCCTTTGCCTCAGATGAATTTTCCTTCAACCCAAGCAACAGCTTGAAAGGAGGCGTCTATGTTGTATCAGAGGGGAGCAGGATCGACTGACAGGATGAAAGCGAGGTGTAAGATCCAGTAGCATTAGGCGAGATCTTTGAGGAGGTCACATCAGCAACATCGACAGAGAACCAAACACTGGAGCAAGGGATTATTGGAAGGACTAGCATTGACTGGTCGGCACAAGAAGGGGGATGTAGTGTAAGGGGACTTCAAGGAACATGTGGAGAAAAGGTTCTAGATATCACACTGCGGTATTAGGTTTCATATCTTAGACCTTATTATTAACAACTAAAACAGTTACCAGTTAAATTAACTAGCAGCCTAGGAGATACTTACGGTCCAACATGAACTAAATTATGTATGAGCTCTGGGGGACAGGAACCTTAGGCAAAAACCCTTCATAGGATTCCCTTGTGAAAAATCTGAGTTTAAGCCAAGTGCTTTCATGACTTAAGCCATCCGATCAAAAGTAGAAGAGACGAATCTTTCTTCTCTTCTGGTTTCCATTTCCTTGATAAGGAACACTACAAGGGGATTCTGTAGGATTTCTATTCTAATGTAGATAATAATGATTTTAGCTACCACTAGAAAAACTCTTAACACATAACTACGAAAATTACCAACTGATATTATTACTAACACACTATCAATATTCAGTGATAATACTATACTGATCGTTCTTGGGCATAGGAGTATGCTGACTTTAGATCTCCGTTAAAGTTTTCCTTCTTGATATATCTATCATATGATACCTAGTTCTATGTGGTTCAATATGCTTCATCAGAATACAGCATCCTCTTTGCTACTGACCCTTTGTTTCAAGTCTTTATTAGTTAATTTCTACTTGAACGAATGTACAGCCCATACCCCCTGTGTGTGACGTCAAGGGAAGCTACGTATCACAGTTCGAGCATACCATCTTGCTTCGACCTACATGTAAAGAAGTCATTTCACGAGGCGATGACTACTGAGGCTCATTATCATCGTCTAAAGCGTATAGTTTTCTTCTTCATACGAACAGCTGCTGAAATGTTGTATATGTTTGATTTCTGCGGTTTACTTTACAGTATGTTTGTTTTAGCTTGTGCTATTTTTCATGCATGTCAAAACAACAAAACCCAGGTACAGATGTAGTGGACATTCTATACTCGAAAGTGTCTTGGAGCAATTCATCCATGTTTCCGCTTCCTATATAAAATGTCGAATTCGTAGATTTTTTTTCTAAGATTAATTATCTACTTTGCTTCTAAAGCCACAACTGACAGTTTCCTCATATCTCTTTAATCCATCTAAGGAAATTGACGAGGCAGTGAAGGACAAGACAAATATCTGTTTAGTCTTTCACTTGGTCGATCAATTGTGATTCCATATTAGAGAAAAAAATTAGTGTTCCTTCTTCTAATTACACCATGTGTTTCCTATCGATCATATAAGGCTGTTACTTTTTTTTTCTCTCTGTTGTGGTCTTTACTTAAGTGATCTCTCGTCTTTGTGATAGACATCTTTGATCAATAGTTTTTTGTATGAACTTTCTGAACAAGCCTTGTGCCACTTGAATTCTTGTAAGCTTGCTTGTAAACTAGTAAACTATACATGACATCGCACTTGAATTCTCGTGCATTACTCAAGATGCTTTGGTAGAGTCAGGCATTTGCTATTGACACTACCTATCCATAGATTAACTGCGCAGTTTTAGTCTTAAAATGGATACTTAACTAAAATCTTTTGAGTTCCTAAACTTAGGTTATGTCACCTACAAGTTTGAAGATTTGCATAGCCATTGTTAGCTATGAGAGTACGAGGCAAAGAAAAGATGATATTAACTTAAGTTTTTAGATTTGCTTGTTGCTTGAGGCTCGTTGTAATTGTAACGCTACTTAATGCCTAGGAGTTGTAACTTGTCTGAAGGCTTATAAGTGGAAATTTACCTTAAGGCTTAAGTCTTAAGAGGGGTAACTTAGCTTTTGGTTTATAAGTTATAACTCGGTTGTAACTCAACTTATGGCTTAGGAGTTCCAACTCAAGCTGCAGCTTAAAGCCTGTTTCTTTAGAAATAAAGAAAAAGTGGGAGAAAAGAATAATAGGGAGAAGAGATATAAAAATCATGCCCGTGATTAGAAATTTCTCTTCTCCACAATTCTTTCCCACACTTCCCCATGGCAATAGGGAGGGGCAGTAGCGATAGGGAGAGGCGCATGGCGGTAGGGTGCTCAACGAGAGGCAGAGCAACAGGAGGTGTTGTAGCGGGAGGCGGGGCGCGGAGCGAGCTCAGCGAGAGGCAAGTGATCTCGGCGGGAGGTAAGCGGTCGGTGAGGGTGTGGTGAGCATGTCGGGAGGCAAGGCGAGAGGCGGAGTAGTGGGAGGCAAGGGGCGAGGTGAGCTTGGCGACGAGCGTGGCAAGGTGACTATGGGCGAGCATGGACGGGGCATGGGGTGGGCTCGGCGAGAAGAGCAAGGCATCGAGCGCGGACGGGGCTCGGGGCGAGAATTTGTTCTCTTCAGTTTCCGCCCGATTTGGGCGGAAGACAAAATGAGAGAAAAATAGAAAATTTTTTTCTATGTTTTTCCATTGCCTCATATTTTCCCTTGAAAGAAACAAAGGAAAATTTATTTTTTTTCCTCCCCTCCTCTTTTTCCTCCAAAGAAGTTAGGAGTTGTAACTCAAGGTTAAAAGTTGAAAATTGTCTTATTTGTTTCCTTGGAAGGAAAGAAAATTGCAGAGAAAGGAAAACTATAGGGAAATAAATATGCAAGGAAAGGAAAACTTTATTTCATTTTCCTTCTTGTTGTTTCCTTGAGAGCAAAGAAAATCTGGGTAGCGGCGGTGAGCAGATCTAGACAGCGGCCAGCTGCAGCGAGTGAGCGGTGTCAAAGAAGACGTGAAGAAGACGCAGTGACAAGCGGCAGACATACATCAGTCTCGCGAGAAAGGTCAACGAAGAAGACACAGTGGCGTGGCGAGTGGCAAATCGGTGTGAAATGGGTCAGCGAGAAGTTCAAGCGATGAAGACGAGGTGAAGAAAGGAGTTGGGCGAAAGTTCCATGTTTTTTTCCGTGGCTTTTCAGCCTGAATCATCAGATTAGTAACGGGGAAAATGTTTAATTTTTTCCTTCTACTTTTCCCTTCTAATTTTTTTATTCGCCCAAGAAAACAACGAAAAACTCATAATTTTTTTCATTCCCTCTGGTTTTCCTTCTAAGGAAACACTATTATGTTGTGTTTAGTAGGAAAGAAAGAAACTTGGAAGGAAAGAAAGTAAAATAGAAGGAAAAATAAAAAAGGAAAGAAAATTTTCCCTTCTTGTGTTTATTTAAAGGAAAAGAAAATTCGAAAGATTGATATATATACTTCATCTTTTATTTTTACACTTTTATTATATAAATATCATTAAATACTATTTAATATTAATAAATACTATAAAATTAATTTCCTAGTTTTCTATTTATATTGCATTAGTCTAATTTTTGGTCACGAATTGTTCAAAATATGATATATTTTTTTATAAAAATTGTGTATATTTATTCTTATTAGTATTGGATTCAAATAGCACTAAAACTCATCTATTTTCATATATGCATAGGCACCCGACCATTATATGAAAATCAAAGAAAACTTCATCAAATGGCTGATCTATTGTTGCATTGGCGGTAGCACTTTCCCTTTTTTACCTCATTCCTTTGAATTGGATTTGGACTGTATATATTTTTTTTCCTTTTTATTCTTCTTTTTCATATAATGCAACTACGAAGAAGGTACAATTGCATATATTGCTTCAACGATCATGATTGATCCATTATATATAAGATATTCATAACCTATTAAAAATAATTTTTATTGAATAAAAACTACAAAATTTACCTTTTGAAAATTTTAAACAGTCAGATTTACAAAGGGCATCCTTTAATATTCGAGAGTCGGATGCAGTCCCTTCCCATCCAGGGAGGATATATGTAAATTTTAAGCCAAATGTACAAGTGGCCAAAATATTTGTTGTTGGTCAGTCCTTTCTCCCTCTATACCTCGGTGCATCCTTATGAGGCACTCTTACACAAACATATGTCCGATCAATAGTTCCTATACAATTCTATATTTTTATATAACTTATTTAACTACTAAAACAGACAAATTATACTAATGTACTAATAGTCATATATCTGGAAATAAGTATAGAATCTATTTGTCTCACATAGCTGAGGACTCTCCACTGAACCATCGAGTTGTTTGATAAATTGATCATGTAAGCTTATAATTGCTCTCAATACCTCATGAAAATGATAACTAACACTTCCCAGTGTACGATGAAAGAAAAAGCAAAATGCTAAACTTTTGAAATTATGGGCAATCAAATATAGAAACCATGCAACTTTCTCCTCTACAGTAGAATTTTTGGTGTCTTGAACAAGGTTTTCACCTCGTACAATCTCACATAAACATAAGGCTTTCTTGTACATTCTTAAAATATTATAACATATTTGATCTGAACTAGTTAAATTTTTTAACAGTTCAGATCTCATGTTATCCTTATAATCATTACTATTCGCTAGAGGCGTATCCACTAACGATGGGTTAATAAAAGGCAAAGTTGGTGAAGTCGTGCAACACAAACTCCAACCACACACTACTAGACAACATAGAATTTGACATTTATGCTTTCGAACAATTCTCCTATTTTCATTATTTGTTGGAGCCATTACAATGAAGATTCTATAAAAATAAAAATATTATCATGAATAAGTAAACAAAATTAAGAAGGATTGATAAAAGATTCTCTTTTCATAAAGAACAGTAAGTTGAATACATGATTGTGAGTCTTATAACAAGTTAAAAAATGCCCTCTATATTAAGCAATTCTTCTACCTAGATTAAGTCAACTTATTTATATGCACTAAAATATCACAATGTATGTAAATGACAAGTAAAAATACAGGTCTTATAACAAGTTCATAAAAAACGGTTAGTTGAATACATGATTGTGAGTCTTATAACAAGTTCAAAAATGCCCTCTATGTTAAACAGTTCTTCTACCTAGATCAAGTCAACACTAAAATACCATAATGTATGTAAATGACAAGCAAAAGTACAAGCCTGCAATTTTCATCTTTGTGGATATCTTTAATAGCTTTAGTTTCTCTTTACCTTTGATTAAAATTATTTAAAACTGCAATTTTCTGTGAGTTTATTTCATGACTCAATAATTGTACATATGGTCATTTTGATTCTGATAATTTGATCAACATTTCTTACATGTTTGAAGAGTCCTTGATATCAATTTTGTAATTTGATAATTCACACCATTTTTTGACATCTTCTGATTGTGAATTTAGAGGATCCATCACAGAAAATTAGAACCGGAAAATTTTAGTAGAAAATCAAATAGGAACTGAAAATCCTCTAGCCTGCTATTTTACAAGTTTCAAGAACTGCAAAAAAAAAAAAAAAAAAAATCTAACTGGTTAAGTGCAGACTTATTTGAAGATCTTATTCACTAGATAATCGGTCATTATTAAACAGGGAAATGGCATTTCTTAGGGAAGGGAGACTAGATTTAGGAATGAAAAAACTCAAGACATAAAGCATAGGGGTTGGAACTTGCGGATCCAAGCGGGCTGGCGAACGCTTCCGGATCCGAGCGGGCTGGCAAACAGGCGAATGGGTGAGCCGCCACTACTGCTCGCGACGTGCGACCGAAGCCATGCAGCCACCGCGGTCGAATCCTACGTCTGTCGTCGCCCTTCCGCCGCCGCTTCAAAACCCTGTTGCCACCGCCTCGAAGCCCTGTCGCTACTGCTTGTTGTCGCGAGTTTGACAACGTCTAACCACGGCGAGGGCGCTGCCTAGGTGTTGCGAAGGCGAGCGTGTGCAGCCTAGGCAACGAGAACGATCGGCGATGCGGTAGATCTAGGGTTAAAAGCTCCCGCATAGGGCGGCGAGTAGAAAAATAGAAATCCATCTACAACAAGTGCATGCCATTAAGTGCCTGTGACATCTATGTTGAAATTGGTAAACATGGCATATACTACCATATTTCTCTAATACCAATTAAAGTATATTAGATTAGAGTGATATCAATTATATAAGTTAATTAGTCTATATTAGATAGATAAATTACTTAAATTATTTATTTTTATTGTGTTGTTATTGTATTCTGCTACCAACAATGATATCAGAGGAAAGGATAAGATTTGTTAGGTTAAACTTGGTGATGCTACAAACTGTTGTAGTTAGGGAGATTGTGGAAAGAGATATTGCTTAAGCTAAATTCAGTGATGCTGCAGTGTCTAAATTATACTATAGTTAGGGATTAAAGTTTAAAGAAATATGCTCGGTGTTCTATGCCGTTGTTTTTATTTTTCATGCCAAAATTGCACGAGTTGTTGGTGCCTTATCCTTTGCACGACGCTCTGTTTTTGAATCATTTCATTGACTCTCGTCATCGTTCTTGAACAAACACCAGTGTCGCCGGTTGAATCAGGCTTGCTTGGTCGATTGCTTGCTTATTTGACAAAAGAAATGACCGTTCATTTCTCTTCGTTGACAAAATCTTCGGAGTTCGGACAATTACTGCTAATCATTGTGCTCGCTGGAAAATTGCTCGATCCAAATGTACAAGCTTGCTCACCATTGTTGACAAGAAACACTACTCGTTGTGCTGCTCAACACGCCGCCTATCTTCTGATCTTGTCGCTTACCTTTACGCTTCGATGGATGAAAATCCAAGAAGAAGCATCGTTCGCTTTTTAGATCGATGCCGACCGAACGAATGTCCTGTTTACCCTATTTTGGCAAGGAAACAAATCGAAGCAGCTGCTAACTCATTCGCTCTTCCTATTGACAAAATCATTGCACCTCTCACGTTGTCGCTTGCTGATTAACTAGCGATTGCCGAAGCCCTGATGTCAGATGCTCATAGACAAAGCAGCCTTGTCCGCCAAAGCCTCTGCCGAAAGTTTTGTTTGCTGAAGCCTTTGCCCGAAGTCTCTCGCGCGACCAAAACCAGAGGAGCGGCTAGGTTAGCCACTACATCTATTGCTGAACCAAAAAATTCGGCCCTTGTTTTGCAATCGAACCAAACTAGATTTAATTTGATTTGATCGGTTTAATTTGTTGAGTGCCCTGTTAAGCCCTAAATTTGAACCAAACTATTGGGTTATGTCCAATTAAGAAAGCTTGATCCAATGTTCTTGGTGGATCCATATTTTTAAAGCCTATTCAGGCCAAAACAATATAGTTTGGTCTAGTATTGGACCTAATCCGCTGAATTTAAAAGGAAGCTAAAAGTTTGCTGAAAATAAATATTTTAAAAATGGCTAATAATAATATGAGCCCATTTCAATTCTCTAAATTTTTAAGTGAGAAATTTGATAATTAGTGCTTCAGAATGAAAATATTATTATTAGGTACACATGATGTTTAGGACATTATTGAAAATGAACATGTAATTCCAAGTGATTCAAGTAATCTTACTCAAGCTTAAAGAGAGTTGAGAATGAAAGATCAAAAGGTCATGTCTTTGATTCATCAAACTCTATATGAATCCACATTTGTGAAGATTTCTAATGCACCTACTATTACGTCCGTGCCAAATACGAACAAAGGAGAGGAAAATTTTAAAATAGGACAATATTAATTAAATCTGGCCGATGTGACTAATGGAACCTGTCACTGTGGTCGTGATGTGAATCCATTTCCCATTGTTCCCTTGTTCGCCCGTGAACCAACTCCTCTCCCCTTTGTATTTCTTCTCCCTCCGCATTCACGTCTCCACCACGAATGAACGACCGCAGCTCCTCGTCTTTGATCGCACCTTTCTCCCTCGCGCGTCTCCATCTCCTACTAGTGTCCGGCGTCGGACGAGTTGCGGCAAGATCCGACGTCGATGGGACCAAGCACTTCTCCAGCGGACAGTTTTGGCATTGTCCTCCTTGTTTTTCCCCACTCACGATTTCTGTTCGGAGATGGTCGCATCGTGAGCACGCATCTCTTCCGGCTTCGGCGATCCTTCTCCTTCCTTCCTAGTGTCGATCTCCTGCTCTGGCTCAGTTCGCTGCCCTCCCTTGCCACCGCGTTCAGCGAACTAGGGTTGGACAAGAACACGCCTGACATGAGATTCCGGCCGTGCTACTCCTCCTCCGGTGAGCCTTTCCTCTATGTTTTTGGCGAGATCCGAGCTCGAAAACACTATTCCGGCGATACTGTTCCGGCGAACCTCGTGATCAGTGTTGATGCCTTGAGTCACGTATTTGGGCTGGTTCTTGCGTATTCTGGCGTTCACGTGGTGTTATACATTCTCACGTGGCTACAAACTAGGTTAGTACCCTGACTTGACTTCGTACGTATTTATACGAGCGCATGCGTAAACATAACCTGGACACCTATATATTAAACTGTTGAACCATGCATTCTTACCAAAAAAAAATGACCGCTGGCTCATTGTCCTCAATTACAAGTCCCCCTACCACAACATATACTACCATGTAAAATAATAATGGAAAAGAATTCTTACCATATGTGAACCTACTCGAATACCTCACTTGTGCCACCATCTCCGAGGTAAGTAAAGGATTTCACACCCATCCTGAGAGAATATGCAACACCAACAGCAGGCAGAAGTTGAGTACTGTAAAACAATAATGTGAGGCAAAAGATACTTAAATTTAACTCGCCCTTGCCAATGCACAAATGGGAAGTGGATCCTCACGCTGTGGGCAACGACGCTATATAGCAATTGAGCCATTTGGAGCCGTAACGGATTGGCATCTGTCATTCTTTTATGTCGTTAAAGACACATTGAATCCTTGTAACACTCCCCAATCAGCTCACTAAAGCAGCCCAAGGATACACCATATGTGGCCCAATTGACCAGCCCAATTGCTGTCCAGCTGCAATACAAACTAGCAAAGAGGGTCAACATGTTGGTCAAAATAGTCTACATTCCAATCAAAGTCAACGTCAACACAAGGAGGAGCCAGCTCACTTCACTACAAAACAAGCAGCCCGTGAAATTGAAAACCAGCTCACGTTACCAGGATAGAGCCTGCACTCCTTAGCCCACAAGTAAGCTAAGCTACATGCCCACTTAAGGAAAGTCTCCAGCCAGTAATATAAAAAAAATAATAAAAAATAAAATAGACGACAAAGGAGGAAATGATTAGGGCTGATGAAAAAGAAACACAAAAGGTGGTCGCGACAGTCGACAGAATGGAAGGGGAGAAGCTGAATAAGACAAGGAGGCATATATTAAGGGGAGGGGCTCATTTTTTTTCGTTGGTGGCCTACATAAGGAGAGTTCGGCCAAGAAAAAAGGACACAGAGAAGAAGCAGGAGGAGAGCAAGAGAAGGGTACCAAGAAGCGGGAGGAGAACGGGAAGCATACGAAGGTAAAAGGAAACAGAGGAGTATCATTTTGATTTTTGTAGGTTACATGGATGCACTAAGCATCCTAGCACCACAATGAACAGACACGCACTATTTTTTTTTTTAGTTTGTTCTTTACATCGCGGCAAATGTAAAAAAGGGGGGTGGGGGTTTTAATTTATCCACCATGATGAATGTGAAGAGGAAGAAGAGAAATATGTCGAGATGGAAAAAGGGGAAAGTGAGGCGAGAGACTAAGCAAAAGGGAAGAGAGACGCTAGTTAAAAAAAAAAAGAGAGGTAGAGAGAAGAAGGATGAAGATGAAAATGTCTGGAGGCGATAAAATCACGTGAAGAAAAGGAATAAGGTAAGGATATATCAAAAGCGAGGGAATCTGTTTAAAAAAAAGGAAAAAAAAGAAAAAAAGGGGAGTGTGGAAGTAACGTCCGTGTCTGAACCACAAAACAGAAGAGACAGGGAGAAATACTTGGCAAAAGTCTTGTGACTCTTCTCTTCGATCTTCGTTCCCAAAAACGCTGCAGCAAAAGCGGTAGAAATTATCTCGCCTAGAAATTCTATCAAAGGCAGCTTGTTGTCACTTTTCGCTTCTGAAGGAGATCCTTGTCGCGAGAGGGCTCTATCGAAATTTACTAGAAGAAGCATAAAAAAAAGGGAAAAGGGAGAGCAGGGTAAGACTAAACCAGAGCTGAGAGAATCAAAAGGGGAGGCTGGGACAAAATATACAGCACAGGCGAACAAAATTAGAGATAGAGATGGAGCTTATCTGGAGAAATTTAATCCCTTGCTACCATAAGGAAGACGACTAAAATTGATCCCCCTCGGCACTGCAAAAAAAAAAACAAACAAATCAAACTCGCTGAGGATATTGCAAAAAAAAAAAACTAACAAAAAATATAATAAAAATATTTATAAAGGAAAGAGGGAAGGAGTTCTTACGAAATTGATGGTAAGGTTTCATCATTGTAGAAAACACAATGACCTGAACCTGGTTATCCTACGCTACTGCAAGAAAGGCAATAGAAATTGCAGAGGAAAAAATTAAACCTTTAAAAGGAATACTGTGCTGTGGCAAAAGTCGTCCGAGCACAGAGAGAAGCAGAACGGGGCCTTACTTGGTCGCCAATCTCCAACTTTAGCCGGCAAAGCAGCTCGAAGTTCAGCCCTAACCATGCTGGAGCTTCAGTCTAAGATTCAAGTAAAATCCGATATATCCAATCCGATTTGATATCAAAGGATCCGACCCGACTCACCTCAGCGAAGGCGACGAACGGTGCAGAACATGCCTGACGCTCCCCTACCGGCAAACAAAACTGGCGGTAAAAATTTCATCACCGCCACCGCCGCTTCCGGCTGCGCTGCTCACACCACCAACCGCCGACACCATCTCCTCTGCGGAGGCATGGCTGTGAGCTTGATTGAAGTAAGAAGAATCTTAGAATTCTAGAGTTACGGAGACTAATGTTGAACCATAAATTTTCACCCATGAGGAAATTTTTAGTAGTGAACTTAAATTGGTACGCGATGCTGCAGAAAATTTTTGATGAATGCGTATGTTTATGCAAGCGTCCAGTGCAAATGAAGCACATGACTGTTGAACCATTAACCATGAGTGTAAAGGAATGGTCAAGATTGATTTTTGACTAAAAATAAAATCACACGAAGCAAAAAAAAAGAAAGGAGGAAAAATTCATGCGCCAAAGCTTTGTAAGGCAAAAAAATAAAAAGTGGAAAATACCCAACCCTCTGAAGGAAAGAAAGAAACGCCAAAAAAAAAAGAAAGAGGAATAATCGGTAGCAAAATGAAATGATGGCTGATTGGGAGGAAATAAAACCAACGTTGGCAAAAATAAAATAAAGAATGGATAAGGCAAGGAATTTAAAGATATTAACCAAAATTGGCAAGAAAGACAAAAGAAGCAAGAAAATTAAGAGAATCCGAATGAAAGAAGAGGTGTCGCTTACAACAATCGGAAAAAAAAAAGAATTAAATAAAAAGGAGCGTCAAGCAACGACAGCAAAGAAGGAAACAAAAAATTACTTTGATAGCTGGTAGCTTATAAAAGAGAAGGCATCAAACACAAAAATACACAGGAATACAACGCCGAGAGGCTTGCAAAAAAAAAAAAGGATTGACTGCGTTGGAGGTTTACAACAAAAAAAACTTCTGCTAAGGGTAAGATTTTTTTTTATATGTTAGTAGGCTATTGGGTGTGTTTAAAAACACCTAGGCATCCCCCAGTACTTTAGACTTCAATTTTTTTTATGTTAGTAGGCTATTGGGTGTATTTAAAAACACCTATGTGAGCAAAAGCTGCAGTCAGTGGAGTAAAAATAAGTGTTGATGGTAAGAGGAATAAAAAAAAAGAACTTGAGAAAGCGCAGATGCGAAGAAATAAAAATTTTTACTTGATGGAGAAGTTCGAAGACTGGAAGAGCAGCAAAAAAATTGATTGACGATGAATTTTCTCAAACACCAGAGGCAAGGCTGCATTATATAACAAAAAAAATAGGTAGAAGGGGACTGCGGAAGATAAAAGAGGTAGTAAAAAAATACAGGGGAAGTTTGTGAACGACACAAAAAAGAAGAAGAGGTTTTGGAAAGAAGAACGAGAACAGAATTACTTGAGGAAGCTTGCTGGGGAAAGGAAAAGTATCTCGTTAAAGCAAAAGAAACAAAAAGGACGAGGCTGCGGAAGACTTGTTATCACCCGAACAAATTACCTGGGAAAACTTGTTATTACTCAAGACCACCACCGTTGTGCTTCACCCCGCTGCTGTATCATAAGAAAAAATTATCTCGTCAAAAAAAATTCTACCAGAAGGAAAAAATGTCAGAAGAAAGATGAAATAAACGTGAAAGACATACCTGAAAGAAAGAATAGTACCCCTCAAGTAAAAAAAATCAGTGTATCTTCTTCAACACTGCATAAACTAATCAGTCTTCTCCAACGCCGAAGAGGAAGAGAGACGTATGCCTAAAGACTGCATAAATTGGAACTTCAAGGAAAACTAGCAGTGGAGGAGAAATTAATGACATGCAAAGAAAAGAATTATCACCTGGAGAAAACCCAAGCTTGATCCTACGCGAGTTTGGTGGGGAATGCTGCAGGAGAATAAACCAAACTCAAAACTTTCACGGCAAAAATCGGCTGGAAACAAAAGAGCAGAGAGGAGGAAATTTTCTTTACTAATGACATCTCGGACCCTAACTAAGTTATCAGGGAGACTCCGAATTTCAATAAAAAAAAATCATCAAAGAAATCCGATCCAACCCGTTACGGAAGGATCCAACCCGACTTGCTTTAGGTGCAGATCGCGCCCCTATACTGATCACGACAGCAACTTCACTGTCATCATCGCAACTTCACTGTCATCATCGCTGCTTCTGCCTCCACAGCTTCCATTGATGCAACTTCTTCTGTCGCCAGAAGAAATGCTACAATCCACCTTGTCACGGAAAGATAATGTCTCCCCAAATTAGCTCCATCAACAATCGTCCCACCATAGTCTTCCACTATCTCGCCATCTGCAACAAATGCATACTTGATTCAGCAGCCACTGCCGGATTTTCTCCAATCACCGAGTTGCCGCGAGCCCAACTAAATCTATTTTAAGACAATGCCAAGGGATCCAACATCATCCTGAACGCCACCGTTGACCGAGGGCTCGGCTGAAGAAGCGTTGCTTCGCTTCGTCGAATGTCGCCAGCAAATTCGTCTCAAATCAATCTCTTCAGCCATCATTCCGTCAGCAAAAGGCAACACCACCCCATCGATAGTCGCCGACTCCCTACGGCGACCATCTCCCCTGTCATCGCCACCGCCACCTTCATCTATTGCTCCAACAACAACCTTAACTGCCCCGACCATCTCCCTGTTTCTACAAGCTCCGCCGCTCCAGCTCCATACGAATTGCAGGCATCTTCAACCACTTCGCCGCCCGCATCTCCGGATCCCTCCGCATAACCATCCAGCCTGCTGTACTCATCGAGACTCTCACCGCCCTTGGTGCGAAGCGATCACCGACGCCATCTGGCTCGCCATCTCCCCACCTGTGTTCTCCCTCATCACCACCACCTCGCCGACGAGTAGCCCGGCACCGCCGGAAGTACAGCGGCAGCGTTTTTCCCCTTTTTTCTTTCGTCGACTCCTCACCGAAAGTAGTGGAACCGCACAGGAACTCCTCACTGAAGGCAGCGGAATCACACGGGAGGAGTGACTTTACTCTTCCATGATAAAAACAAAAATATATAATAAATAACATAATAATAATGGTAAAATAAAAGAATGATATTAATATCGATGTCACCTAGTGACTCATGTCGACTCTGAAAATTCTAAAAAATAAATAAATGAATAAATAAACAAAAAAAATAAGAATTCTCATTTGAACACAATATTTAAGGCCTCAAACCATCGCAATGAAGTATTGTTTGGGAGGTGCGTACGTCGACGTTATCGTCGGGGTGTAACTCTTCAATACGACGTTGCGTTCGTTAAGGCTGAAGTATTTTCCAAATTCAAATTATCCAATACGCCGCAAGGCCGGGTAATTTCCAAATTAAAATTATCCAACAAGTCGTAAGATCGGATAATTTTCTCAAATTTAAATATCCAACAAGTTGCAAGACCGGATATTTCCAAATTAAATATCCAACAAGTCGCAAGACCGGATATTTTCAAATTAAATTATCCAACAAGCCGCAAGGCCAGATAATCTCCTCAAATCAAAATATCCAACAAGTCGCAAGACCGGGTATTTCCAAATTAAATTATTCAACACACCGCAGGGCCGGGTAATTTTCTGAATTAAATTATCTAACACGCCGAGAAGCCGGGTAATTTCCCAAATTAAATTATCCAACACGTCACAAGACCGGGTAATTTTCCAAATTAAATTATCCAACAAGCCGCAAGGCCGGATAATTTTCTCAAATCTAAAATATCCAATAAGTCGCAAGACCGGATATTTTATAAAAAAAATCGAATTATCCAATATGCCAAGTAATTTTCCAAGTTAAATTATCCGACATGCCGCGAGGCCAGATAATTTCCTGGATCAGACATCCAATACGCCATCAAGGTTAGATAATCTTCCAAATTCCAATATCCAACACGCTTTAATGCATTACGATGGAATATTATTTGAGAGGTGCATACGTCGATGTTTATCATCGGGACGTAGTTCCTCAATATGACATCGTGCTGCCAAGGCTGGATATTATCCCAAGTCCAAACATCCAATAAGACATCGCAAGACTAAAACACTTAACCAAACACAAATTGCCCAAATTGATAATGGATCATTTCTTTCATGACAAGTCATGTACTCTCATAATATTCATGAATAAAATTGTTTAGTCTTGTATTTCATTTCATAGTATAGATCTCTTAATCAAAGGTTCCCTGATTTTAGGGGTAATTAATAATGAGCGCTTGCACTCATTGGAAGCCGGATCCCATTAAACAAAAAAGCCTTATAATTTATAAGGTGAATTTAATAAGGTCATATTACATTTTAACATGTAACACTTTTTGACCCCACAACTAAGCATAAGGATGAGATTTTAGAGAAAATTTCAGACTTGGATACGAAACTTACCTCGTCGTGAAAAGAAAGCTTCATGTTGGTTAAAGCCTGCCTTCACTACTCATCTTGCATAATCCGAATCTGCCGGCTACTCCCTTTATGCACCACGGAGAGCACCGAGAGATCAAATTCGGCAGCTCCGGCTACATATTTTGCTACCGTTGACCATCTCCGTTTCTGTCATCCCTATTCCCACCTGCATTCTCGGGGGGTTGCCGCCACCGTCAAATTACAGAGCTTCGCCCTGTTGCTCCTCTTCGCCGAAACGCGAACAGTTCACCAATCTCCTGAGCCGCCGTCGCCCAGGAGGATCACTCGAGCCTTGCTCGTCGGCTGAGTGAGAAGGGAAAAGGGAGCTTTACCCTTTGACTGAAAATTACAGAGTCATAAGAAGAAGACTTACTTGGCATTACTAATTTCATCCCATATAGCGCACGCATAGAAGGCCAGCTTCCCCAGCTTCCCCAGCTTCCTCCTTTCCGACACAGGCGAACGCCATACGCTCGCCGTACGAACTCGATTGGGCTCACCTGATTGCAAATTGGACGATATCAGCGAAATCCCTCCCAATCAATGCCTTGGCTACCTCCAATGTTGTTTCTTGTGGCGGCTCCCGAGGGAGAGTCGCCGACGGGCACCTCCTCACTCCCACCCTCTCTCACCGGCGAGCAACTGGTGATCGTCCTCAGCAATGCCAACCTCCTCCCGCCTGCTCCTCCACCGAGAGCAATTCACGATCATCTTCCTGAGACTAGGCTGCTCTATCATCAGGAAGTCAACGAAGACAACTTTCCCCTCTGACTGAAGGCGTGGTGTCGTTAATATACGAGGCTTAATGTATTGATATATATAAGTGGGGCGTCGTTGACCTAGCTCAAATCATGAGATGACAAGAATCCCTATTTGGACTAAATAAAACGAAAATGTATGAACAAAATATAATAACATGGCCGTGGCTGATTCGCCCATAATTCAAACGTAACTTAAGTTACACTTAGCGCGGACCCCAAAGCATAACTCTTGGCTAAATATTCAATATATATAATATTGAAAGCCCTGATGCATCGAAATAAAGTATTGTTTGGGAGTTGCCTATGTCGATGTTTATCGTTGGGGCGTAACTCCTCAATATGACGTTGTGTTCGTCAAGGCTGGGACACTTTCCAAATTACATTATCCAACACACCGCAAGGCCAGATAATTTTCCAAATTACATTATCCAACATGCCGCAAGGCCGGATAATTTTCCAAATTAAATTATCCAATATGCCGAGAGGCCGGGTAATTTTCCAAATTAAATTATCCAACACGCCGCGAGGCCGAATACTTTTCCAAATTAAATTAAACAATACGCCAAGAGGCTGGGTAATTTTCTGAATTAAATTATCCAACACGCCGAGAGGCCGGGTAATTTTCAAAATCAAATCATCCAACACGCTGAGAGGCCGGATAACTATCCAAACCAAGTGTCCGATGCGCCTGAATACGATTACGATGGAATATTGTTTGGGAGGTGCGTACGTCGATGTTTACCATCGGGGCGTAGCTCCTCAATATAACATCGTGTCAACCAGGCCGAATATTACCGAATGAATTATCGCGAGGCCAAACGTTTAATGAATACAAATTGCCTGAGTGAACGAAAGCTCCTTTCTTTTATCATATACAAATCATGTCAAACCATGTATTCTCATCATATTCATGAATGATATCGTCTAACTCGTCTCTCTTATTTTGCTGCATATTATAGATCTCTTAATCAAAAGTTCTCTAATTTTAGGGGTAATTGCGCTCATTGGAAGCCGGAACCCTTTAAACAAAAAACCTTATTAATTTAAGGTGAATTTGAAAATGGTCATATTACATTTCTAATGTAACAATTTTAGCCTCATAACTTTTGGCACGCCCGATGGAACCTGGCTTCTCCTTTCATCTCAGAAATCTATATTATGCAATGATGTTTGTGCCCTCGTTCTCATACCTATCGTTTCGGCGCAGCAATTTTCTCACTTGGCGAGTAAGGTCAACATCTTCGTGGAGGGAGTGAAGGGGAGGGGCTCATCTTTTTTTCGCTGGTGGCCTACATAAGGAGAGTTCGGCCAAGAAAAAAAGGACACAAAGAAGAAGCGGGAGGAGAGCAAGAGAAGGGTAACGAGAAGCGGGAGGAGAGCAAGAGAAGGATATCGAGAAGCGGGAGGAGAACGGGAAGCATACGAAGGTAAAAGAAAATAGGGGAGTATCATTTTTTATTTTTGTAGGCTACATGGATGCACTAAGCATCCTGGCACCACAATGAACAGACACACACTATTTTTTTTAGTTTGTTCTTTAGGCCTAAGGTGCACTAAGCACGCAGTGGCACCGTGGCGAATGTAAAAAAAAGGGGGGGGGTTTAATTTATCCCATAGGCCTAAGGTGCACTAAGCACCTTGTGGCACCATATGAATGCGAAGAAGAAGAAGAGAAATATGTCGAGATGGAAAAAGGGGAAGTGAGGCGAGAGATTGAGCAAAAGGGAAGAGAAGACGCTAGTTAAAAAAAAGAGAGGAAGAGAGAAGAAGGATGAAAATGAAAATGTATGGAGGCGATAAAATCATGCAAAGAAAAGGAATAAGGTAAGGATAGATCAGAAGCGAGGGAATCCATTAAAAAAAGGAAAAAAAAAAAGAAACAAGGGGAGCGTGGAAGTAACGTCCATGTCCGAACCACAAAATAGAAGAGATAGGGAGAAATACCTGGCAAAGTCTTGTGACTCTTCTCTTCGATCTTCGTTCCAAAAAATGCTGCAGCAAAAGCGGTAGAAATTATCTTGCACAGAAATTCTGTCAAAGGCAGCTTGTTGTCACTTTTCGCTCTTGAAGGAGATCCTTGTCGCGAGAGGGCTATGTCGAAATTTACTAGAAGAAGCGTAAAAAAAAAAGGGAAAAGGGAGAGCAGGGTAAGACTAAACCAGAGCCAAGAGAATCAAAGGGGGAGGTTGGGACAAAATATACAGCACAAGCGAACAAAATTTGAGATAGAGATGGTGCTTATCTGGAGAAATTTAATCCCTCGCTACCATAAGGAAGACGACTAAAATTGATCCCCCTCGGCACTACAAAAAAAAAACAAAACAAATCAAACTCGTTGAGGATATTGCAAAAAAAAAAAAAACAAACAAAAAATATAATAAAAATATATATAAAGGAAAGAGGGAAGGATTTCTTACGAAATTGATGGTAAGGTTTCATCATTGTAGAAAACACAATGACCTGAACCTGGTTATCCTACTCTACTGCAAGAAAAGCAATAGAAATTGCAGAGGAAAGAATTAAACCTTTGAAAGAAATAATGTGAAATAAAAAGAAAAGAAAGAAGTCGAGTAAACTCTGCTGTGGCAAAAGTCGTCCGAGCACGGAGAGAAGCAGAACGGGGCCTTACTTGGTCGCTAATCTCCAACTTCAGCCGGCAAAGCAGCTCGAAGTTCAGCCCTAACCATGCTGGAGCTTCAGTCTAAGATTCAAGTAAAATCCAATATATCTGATCCTATTTGATATCAAAGGATCCGACCCGACTCACCTCAGCGAAGGCGATGAACAGTGCAGAACATGCCTGACGCTCCCCTACCGGCAAACAAAACTGGCGGTAATAATTTCATCACCACCACCGCCGCTTCCTACCGCGCCGGTCACACCACCAACCCTCGACACCTTCTCCTCTACGGAGGCATGGCTGTGAACTCGATTGAAGTAAGAAGACTCTTAGAATTCTAGAGTTATGGAGACTAAGCGTAAGGACGAGATTTTAGAGAAAATTTCAGACTTGGATACGAAACTTACCTCGTCGTGGAAAGAAAGCTTCATCTTGGTTAAAGCCTACCTTCACTACTCATCTCGCACAATCCGGATCTGCCGGCTACCCCCTTTATGCACTACGGAGGACACCGAGACATCAAATCCGGCGGCTCCGGCTACAGATTCTGCTACCGCTGACCATCTCCGTTTCTCTCATCCCTATTCCCACCTGCCTGCTCGGGGGTCGCTGCCGCCGTCAAACGACAGAGCTCCGCCCTGCTGCTCCTCTTCGTCGAAACACAAATGGTTCACCAATCTCCCGAGCCGCCGTCGCCCAGGAGGATCACTCGAGCCTCGCCCGTCGGCTGAGTGAGAAGGGAAAAGGGAGCTTTACCCTTTGACTGAAAATTATGGAGTCATAAGAAGAAGGCTTACTTGGCATTACTAATTTCATACCTTCTAGCGCACGCATAGAAGGCCAGCTTCCCCAGCTTCCTCCTTTCCGACACAGGCGAACACCGTACGCTCGCCGTTGTCTTCATTGAGTTCATTCGTCCGGACATACGAACTCGATTGGGCTCACCTGATTGCAAATTGGACGATATCAGCGAAATCCCTCCCAATCAGTGCCTCGGCTACCTCCAATGCTGTTTCCTGTGGCGGCTCCCGAGGGAGAGTTGCTGATGGGCACCTCCTCACTCCCTCCCTCTCTCGCCGGCGAGCAAAAGGTGATCATCCTCAGCAACGCCAACCTCCTCCCGCCTGCTCCTCCACCGAGAGCAATTCACGATCATCTTCCTAAGACTAGGCTGCTCCGTCATCAGGAAGTCAATGAAGACAACTTTCCCCTCTGACTGAAGGCATGGTGTCGTTAATATACGTGGCTTAATGTATTGATATATATAAGTGGGGCGTCGTTGACCTCACTGCCCAAATGAGACTCTATCTCAAATCATGAGATGACAAGAATCCCTATTTGGACTAAATAAAACGAAAATGTATGAACAAAATATAATAACACGGTGTGGCTGATCCGCTCATAATTCAAACGTAACTTAAGTTACACTTAGCGCGGATCCCAAAGCATAACTCTTGGCTGAATATTCAATAGATATAATACTGAAAGCCTTGATGCATGGCGATGAAGTATTGTTTGGGAGTTGCATACATCGATGTTTATCATTGGGACGTAACTCCTCAATATGACATTGCATTCGTCAAGGCTGGAACACATACCAAATTACATTATCCAACACGCCGCAAGGCCAGATAATTTTCCAAATTACATTATTCAACACACCGCAAGGCTGGATAATTTTTCAAATTACATTATCCAACAAGCCGCAAGACCGGATAATTTTTTAAATTAAATTATCCAACACACCGCGAGGCCGGATAATTTTCCAAATTAACTTATCCAATACGCCGAGATGCCGGGTAATTTTCTAAATTAAATTATCCAACACGCTGCAAGGCCCGATAATTTTCCAAATCAAATTATCGAATACGCCGAGAGGCCGAGTAATTTTTTGAATTAAATTATCCAGCACGCCGAGAGGCCAGGTAGATATATTAGATCGACCCGCTATGAGAATTCGATTTGGTGTAACAAGTCAAATCTCACAGTGATAGAGGTACACTTGTCCTTAACTTGAGGTTATTGATATCTCTATATTATAAGTGGTATACTTTGATACAACCTAACGCTCAGCCATAGTAGGAGAATCATAACAATTGTCATTGGGTGTATTATAAGTCATAAGAGAGATTCAATGAGCAAAGATAAGATTTGCCCATTCATTAAATAGAAGCATGATATCCATGAGTCCCACATATAGATGCATGATTGAAAATGTATGACTATACCTAGGTAAGAAACTGATTTAGTGATGACTATTAGATTGGGTTAAATAAGTGTGACACACTTGCCCAATCTAGCTATCAGCTGGGCAAAAAGACTAAAGTGTGTAGGTGCTTTGTCGCAGTTTTAGGGGGTGTTGATAATGACTCTATGACTTGGGTAGCAATGATGTACTGCTAGATGTCACTCATTGCTTGTGGTGACTTGAGATTATCACTGCTAACATCTGAGGAACCTATAAGGTCACACATCTAGACACTCGAGACCTCGTATTAATCAAGTAGCCTATGATCGAGTCATTTGGTTGAATCAGATCAGTTTGAGAGTCTGATACATCGCAGATACATCTGATGAGTTGGAGATGACATTATAGAGTAAAGTTATGTTTTGACATTAGTTGACCCCGATTGACCCTTGAGTGATCACATTTGACCTCGATGTACTAGGTATAGTCAATGGGTCAAATATCGTATTTTAGCACCGGATTTATTCAAAGGCTAGTCACTTGGTTTAAACGTAACTAGAGGGGCCCACAACTTAAGCGCAATAATAAATATTTATATTCATTAAATAGGAATAAATCTAATCAATTTATTCCGTGACTTAAGTAGCAGGACCCACGTCTAAAACTCTATAGGGGCTAGGGGGTGCATATAAGTGTGTTCTCTTTAGAAGAAAACATAGCCGCCAATTAAATCATCTCCTCTCTAAGCCTATTGATAGCGTGACTGCAAGTGAACGGTTTCTATCGAAATAGTAATAATATTGTCCCAAGGGAACAAGGTGTTAAGTACCGACTTTTAGCATCATTGATAGCTAGATAGTTCAAAATAAGAATAGAAAAAGCTATACTAAGCTTAAAGTATCAATTCAAGAAATCAACGACTAAATGAGAAATTATAGTTTTAGAAAGAATTAGGACCTCAGGTTTCACCGCGTTGAAGGATTAAATGTAAAGCATTGAATCAAGAGTTAGGAAATAGTAAACTGCTTAAGGCGATCAAATCCTATTGTATAGATTACCTTCTCTCGAAGCATAATCTGGTGTCTACCTAAGCCAATCTCCTACTCTCGTGGCTTATTAGCTTAGGAAAGACCCAATGAGCTCTATGATAAATCGTTAATCCTCGAGTGACTTTGAACAACTCTCGTAATTCAAGTCATAAGTTTAAATTAGACAGTCGAGTGTTACGATTCATCTCTCGGCTCTTTTTGTAACACTTAACACATATACAATGTTTGGCCAAAACACATATACGCAATAAGTACATCCAAATTAAATAAGAAATTTATAAAAATGTCACTAAGATTCATAAAAAAATATTTTACAAGTGAGAATTTGTTCAACGGGCTATGCCCGAGTCCCGAAAAAGGGTTTTACGCTAGAAAATACATCGTTTAACAACCAAAACCCAAGAAAATAGATTTGAAAGGTGGGGAAATTACAGATCTAGGTCAGGAGATGTCAGATCTTCGGTCTTCTCTCGGTAGCCCCGAAGAAACTGGATCAAACAAGCCTTCGAGTCAACAAAAATCGCCACTTTTCGCCCTAGTTGCCTCTCTCCAGGAATCCGATAACCACAAAAAATCACAACTTTTATACCTCAATTGAATCCTCTGACAGTTTGGAAGGTTGCATGGAAGTTTTTCCCAATTTCTAGGCTCCAAGGCCGTTGGATTTGGCGAGAAACTACTAGAAGGTCAGGACCTACGGACGTTGTCATGGGCGTGATGACTGTCACGGCCAAGCCGTGATGAGTTCGCTGATCTACAGAGACGTCTTCACGGTCGTGATGATGATCACGGCCAGGCCGTGAAGAGGGCGTAAAATTTCTAGATGGAGATCACTCCTGTGCAAGAAGCCCGTGTTCGCCTTGTAAAACTTTGTGCTGATGTCCTTCACGGTCATTATGAGCTCGTAAAAAGTTTGGACAAAGATCATGCTCATGCTCCAAGCCGTGATTAATTCATCGAATTTCTGATACTTGATGATCACAGTCGTGAACCCCGTCATAGGCTGACCATGATTACTTCCACAATGCTGCACTGGAAGGCCGAGACGATCACGGTCGTGATCTCTATAGAATACTCCAAAAAAAAAAGAAATCCAAATTTGACATGTGACTTTGTTGAACCGTGATGAATCTTTTCGTAACTTCAAATCTTCAAAATCTTTACAAAAATATAGGAAAATGGCCTGCATTTCACAAACAAGCGAAAAATAGTGAATATTTCATACTTTAGGAGAAAAGATACTAAATTAAGGCATAAAATAAGACTTAAGCTTGGAAAGATCGTATGAATAAGACTTTAAATCTTATAAAAATAACACTTATTACCTATCCTACTTGGCACCTCCAAGAAACGAAGTGGCGGCCACACCATGGTGGCAACATTCTCTTCCTCCATGAGCACAAGAGAAGGCTTAGGGCCTTCTTTCCTTCCTCTATGGTGCATCCCTTTTGGGTGTTGGGCCAAAGGAGGAAGTTCTTTTCAAATTGGTGCATCTTCATGGAGGAGGCGCAAGCTTGAAGAAGAAGAAGAAGGCTTAAAGGTATCTCTCTTCATCTTGGCTCATCTCGTATGAATCCTTTTGACATGGGGAAAAAAATTAGTTTCAGGTATTTTTTGTTGCATATTTTTCTATCTGCCTATGATTTTTTTCTCAATAGTGTGTTCTCCTTAGGTGGTTGAGTATTGACTATCAGTTTGGTGGGAGAGTTAGAGTGAGTTTTGGAAGGATTGGGATATGAGTTTGATCTAAGCTGCTTTAATTCATACTCTACATGAGTATCATGTTGATAAGCATCTTGAAGGGACTTACTAGGATGATACATTAAAACCTTTCTAATTTCTACTCTACATCAGTATCATGTTGATAAGCATCTTGAAGGGACTTACTAGGATGATACGTCAAAGCCTTTCTAATTTCTACCCTTAAACCACTTATAAACCTATTCAATTTTTGCTATGGGTCCTCACATAGTCACATTTAATCATGAGATCTTCAAACTTGGCTACATACTCAATATTCAAGCTACATAGTCATTCCCTTGGGTGAGTCTACAGAGTTGGTCATACAACACACATTTTTCACCTAGTTTTCATTTCATATCATTCCATTTAGTGATAGTAGGCATCCTACTTCTATCTATCTAATGCTCAACGTTGTTCCAATAGGCTTGGGCAAACCCTCTTAAGAGAAATTTAACACACCTAACCTTACTGTATTCATGTATGGCATTGAGCTCAAAGTATTGCTCAACAAGTACTTGCCAATCAAGGTAAGTTTGGGTGTCTAAACTACCCTCAAAGAGTGGTGGAGTAAGCTTGATAGACTTATATAGCTCATATTCCTCTCTAGATTGGTAAGGTCTATAAGAGGGTTCCTCAGCATAGGTGAGCACTAGGGGTTGGTGTGGCTCTATTCCTAGTGTGATTCCATTCCCAATTATTACTAGAGTGATGTCTATTTCCTTGAGATAGCACCTCTCCCCCAATTTGTTTCTCTTACTCTCCTAGAGGGTGGGACATAAGGTCAGTTTGGTTCCCCCATAGGGAATTGATATTCATCTTCTTCTTGGTTGTTATGAGTTCTTCTATTGGTTTGGTTAAGTCTAACATGGTTTCTTGTTGGTTAGTCTCTACCTTCTCTAAACGCCTACTTATGTCACTTAAAGTTCCGGCCATATTTTTTATCAATTTCCTGAAGGTCTAGGTTGGAATCGTAGTTAAGCTCGGGGTACTCTATAACCGAAGTATTTCTAGTGCACACCATGTTTAATTTTAAAATCAGATTTTGGTTTTGAAATCAGCTTTGACAATATTTTCAAATCAGCAAATGAAAATTCACAAAACACAATCAACTAACACAACAAATTGTAATGCAGAATTTAGGAAGATTTTGGCAATTAAACCTTGCAAACCCTAGCCTTAACACTAATTTTATTTTTTGATTTTTTTTTTACTTTTTGACAGAAATGCAGCTTGCTTAAAACAATGTTTGCAGAAAACTCAGAAGTACACAAAAGGATCCTTAAGGGGTCTTGTTCTCAAGTCTTCAATGGGTGTCAATCCTTTGTTTGAGGGAAACTTCTTTTTGTGACCTTCAAAGCCTCAAACGCCTTCAGGATTGTTTAGGAATGAACTACACTCAAACGTTCAAGGAGGGATGGTGAAAGAAGGGCATTGGCTAGAAGAAAAAGGGGAAAGAAGCACTAGTTTTGGTCACACGAGTATTGCCTCAATTTCAGAATTTTTTTATTAAAAAAATGCATTATGATAGAATGCAAGAATAAAAGTATTTAAAACCCTCTAACTCTCAACATTCTCATACATCCCCTTTCATCCCTCATTTTGGATAGCCATGATTACTTCATTTTGAAATGGACACTTGTGATGTTTCATGAGTAGGCACCTCCTTGTTAGTTGAACTTTGGTATGCTTCCATTGGCTGCCTTGGGCGGAAACAAGCTCTTGTTTATGATTGGTAGGCTAGCTGCCCATGCATGCCCCTTCCATTGATCCATTTGGGTTGTGGTTGGTTGAGATTTTAAACATTCTTTGTAGTGGCGTGTGAGCTATTGTCAGGCCCAGACAATCTTGGGCCGGGCTAGACCGTGATTGGGCCACGATGGGGCCCAAGGCCTGCTCTTCTTCACGCTGAGCAGCGACTGGAGGCGGAGTCGGGCGGGCGACCCGGCTCCGGGCGAGCGCGCGGAGGCGCGAGGTGACGGCGTACAGACTCCCGAGGCGGCGTCCCATCGAAGCATGGGTTCGGGCGGCGCGCGCAGAGGAAAAAGGGGATCTGCGGGACGCGAGTTGGGGATCACGCGATGTCTTCCACACGGGCGATCTTCTTTGGTGCGATCGGCATCCCTCGAGGGCTCGAGCGACGAGCGACGAGCGACGAGCGACGAGCGGCGAGTCTCCTCCCTTCCTTTCCCAGGCGGCGACTTCCAGCGGGTTCCCGGCGAGCATCCCGGCAAAGCGAAGTCGTACGGAGGCGAGGGAGTCGAGCGTGTAAATCCTGTACAGGGAGGAAAGGAGAGGGGTTTTAATGCGCTGTACCCGTGGATAAATAACAGTAGCTTTCCCCTCCGATTCCTGGTGTCAGAGTTGAGTTTTCCGGCGTGATTCTGAGATTTCCGGTCGTCTTCTCCAGCGGATCGTTTCCACCTCCGAACGATTGCGTCCGGCGTCCTGAGGCGGCGCCGACGAGTTGGCTGAGGGCGGAAGAGGCGGGCGGCTCTTTCCCTGCCGGTAGGCCCCCTTTCCCCGGCTCCGGTGACGTCCGTGGCGGTGAGCGACGCGGCGGCGTTGTGCCAGCGTCGGGCAAGGAAGACGACTCGAGGCGTTCGGGTCAAAATCGGTTAACGCTGGGGTGAAAGCAGCGAAATTCGAAAGTGGACGTCGATTTTGGGTGACGTGGCAGGGATCGGGTTAATTAACCTTGCTTAAGGTTAATTCCGGCCTGACATTGGTATCAGAGCCGGACGGAGGTGGTTTCAGGTGAGCGGGCGACGAGTCTGGCAGCGGCGGGAGCTCCTCGACGATCACAGCGACTCCAGGAGCGCGGAGATGAGTTCCCTGGCGGACCACGTGGTGCGGTTGGAGGAGCTTCTTGGTGTCTCTGGCGAGTTGGACACCGCACTGGCTCCTTAGGTGGAGGACCTGCAGTTGCGAGCGGAGGAGCAGCGGCTCCAGATCATCACGCTGCAGGAGGCAGTGGCGAGCATGGCGACGCTCGCCGACCAGGTGGTCGGATTCTCTGCACTGCTGCAGGAGTCGCAGGTGGCGCAGTAGCAGATGCAGGCGGAGAACGTGGTCTTGCCCATGGCGCTGGCGCAGACCCAGGTGCAGGGAGGGAGTCCCACTTTGGCGATGGCTACGGGGCAGGCATCCCCTAAGCCAAAGCTGCGGATTCCAGAGCCGACGACCTTCGGAGGAGTCAGATCCGCGAGGGAGCTGGAGAACTTCATATGGGATATGGAGTCCTTCTTCACCTCCAGCCGGATCCCCGAGGACGAGCGCGTGTAGGTGTGCACCGCCTACTTGACGGCCGATGCAAAGTTGTGGTGGCGGACCACAGCTGGATCGACATCGGGAGCAACGACATGGACCTGGGAGGTTTTCCTGGAGGAGCTACGGCAGCAGTTCCTTCCGAGGAACTCGGTGGACCAGGCGAGGGACTCTCTCCGACACACCGGCACCATCCAGGAGTACGTGCGGGCATACTCGGCGCTGATGCTGGAGATCCCGGACATGTCGGAGGCGCACCGACGACATACGTTCCTTCGGCATCTGCAGCCGTGGGCGGAGGTGGAGGTGCGGCGACACTCTCCGCGGGACTGGCGCGAGGCGGCAGCGGTGGCCGAGGGATTGGTGGACGCGAGGGCGTCGAGGCCGACTCCACCGAGGGTTTCGATGTCGCCCTTGCAGGGCGGCTCTCCGACGAGGGCGAGACAGCCTCCACGACAGGGCGAAGGCCAGCTGGCATGTCCCCAGCCACGACAGGAGGCTGCTCGACCTGCAGGAAGAGGTCCGGAGCAGCGGCCGAGACCGCCACTGGCGTGCTTCTTGTGCTAGGGGCCACATCTGATGCGGGATTGCCCGACTCAAGGGTAGATCTCCGTGATAGCAGCACAGGAGCCGGCCGACGACACTGGCGGATCCCCGGCGAGGATTGGAGGGATTGAGGCGAGGAGTGGAGGGACGGTGGCGAGGCTCGGAGCGATAGTGGCGATGAGCCCGACTTGGGCGCGCGGGAGGTGCAGCGGATGGAGGATTCCGCGCAGGCGCAGGCGAGCCCCTCCACATCTCCAGAGCGATCACCCACCACCGGCGGTCAGCCACGAATGACGGCGCGTAGAGCGGAGGCGATGCTATGCGACGCAGTGGCCCGGATCGACCGCTACAGAGGCGGCGAACGCGGTGGGCACAGAGGACGCAGAGGACGGTGGACGACGACGACGTCGAGGGTGACGTCCAGCTCGGCTGGGGGAGAGTTGTCAGGCCCAGACGATCTTGGGCCGGGCTGGACCGTGGTTGGGCCACGACGGGGGCCCAAGGCCCGCTCTTCTTCACGCTGAGCAGCGACTGGAGGCGGAGTCGGGATGGCGACCCGGCTCTGGGCGAGCGCGCGGAGGCGCGAGGTGACGGTGTGCAGACTCCCGAGGTGGCGTCCCATCGAGGCATGGGTTCGGGCGGCGCACGCAGAGGAAAAAGGGGATCTACGGGACGCGAGTTGGGGATCACGCGATCTCTTCCACACGGGCAATCTTCTTTGGTGCGATCAGTATCCCTCGAGGGCTCGAGCGACGAGCGACGAGCGGCGAGTCTCCTCCCTTCCTTTCCCAGGTGGCGACTTCCAGCGGGTTCCCGGCGGCACGAAGTCAGACGAAGGCGAGGGAGTCGAGCATGTAAATCCTGTACAGGGAGGAAAGGAGAGGGGTTTTAATGCGCTGCACCCGTGGATAAATAACAGTAGCTTTCCCCTTCGATTCTTGGTGTTAGAGTTGAGTTTTCCGACGTGATTCTGAGATTTCCGGTCGTCTTCTCCAGCGGATCGTTTCCACCTCCGAACGATCGCGTCCGGCGTCCTGAGGCAGCGCCGACGAGTTGGCTGAGGGCGGAAGAGGCGGGCGGCTCTTCCCCTGCTGGCAGGCCCCCTTTCCCCGTCTCCGGTGACGTTCGTGGCGGTGAGCGACGCGGCGGCGTTGTGCCAGCGTCGCGCGAGGAAGACGACTCGAGGCGTTCGGGTCAAAATCGGTCAACGCCGCGGTGAAAGCAGCGAAATTCGAAAGTGGACGTCGATTTTGGGTGACGTGGCGGGGATCGGGTTAATTAACCTTGCTTAAGGTTAATTCCGGCCTGACAGCTATCCTCTATTACTCTTTCTCCCTCTTTTGCGCCTAGGATAATGGAAAAATCATTGTTGACTTCTTGATGATGAGGCATGACCTTTGACCTAATGATAAGGCAATGTTTTTTCGACTTTCCTTGGTGTTGAATACTTGCTATCCATTTTGCTCATAATTTCTCTCGAGTCTTGAGATAGTGCTGAATTTTGCTGTTATTTTGTGTTGTTGAGTTGATGTGTTAACCCTTATCTTGGGCTGCATGTGGCTTATATGAGTACATAGGCAATACTATCTAGGCCTTTTTTTTGGAAAGGGAGAAATGCGAGGAGAATAAATTTAGAGAAGGAAAGAAAAAAAAAAGGGGAAGAAACAAAGTCACATGCAATACACGTGATGGACATCTTAGAGAGGGAAGCAGGGGCGCTCGTGGAAAGATGGCGACCGGTAGCAAAGGAGTAGGCAGCGAAGGGCTTCGGAGGGGTTAGTTGAGGCGACGTGTGGCCGCGAAGAGGGAGATCTTCGGCACCGGTGGGGACGGTGCTCACGCTCATGCGAGCAGCAGGCAGGGCCCCCAGGGACAGCGCTCGTACAAGCAGCAAATCGGGCAACTAGAGACGGAGCACCACAGCACCACTACCGCAGTAGCACACATCTCTTGTCTCCCAATCTTTCTTGGACAAGATCGATCGCATGGCCAAGGATGCGGAGGTCAGAGTCACGCACGGTGGCGAGTTCTCTATCAAGGACTACACCGACCCCCCTTCGGCGCTACTCATTGACAGCGAGGAGCTCAGCAATTGGTCGCTCTACCGTGCGGCCATCGCCGAGTTCGTCACCACCATGCTCTTCCTCTACGCACCATCACCACTGTCATCGGCTATAGTCACCAATCTGCCACCGACTAGTGCGGTGGCGTCGGCATCCTCAGCATCGCTTGGGCCTTTGATGGAATGATCTTCATCCTCGTCTACTGTGCTCATGCTCGCAGTGAAGGAGAAGCGGCAGCAGGTGAAGGTGAAGGGGAGGAGGAGGCGTGGACGTCGAGAAGGGGAAGGAGGCGAGGAGAAGGCGAGGGAACATCAGCAGCGTGGAGGGAGCATCAGCACAGCATGGAAGAGGTGTGATTTTTGTTTTCTCTCCCATTTGAAGAGACACAAAAATGAGAAATTTTTTTACTATTTTTCTTTTCCTCCGAATCTGTCCATCTAATAAAATAAGAGAAAAGTAGAGTTTTTTTTTTCCTTTCTCCTCTCTTTTCTTCTTAAAAAAATAGGCCCTAAGTGCATCATACAATATAAGACTACAAAATTAAAATCACTTAAAGAAAGCTTAGTCTAGGTAATTATATGCAATGCAAGATAACTATGCTTATAAATTAAAATTGCTAAATAAAATGTATATAATATTCTAGAATGTATCAAGCTCCTTTTGGGTAGGAAATCATATTTTACTGAAGTCCTTCGAATTCTCTTTTGGTCTTCATGGTTACGCTATGCATTAATATTCCAATGACTTTTAGCTATAGACTTAGGGTCAGTTTTGGGCAGCTGGCTTATGGCTGATTTGACCAGAACTGATTTAACTAGAGCTGATTAGAAAAATTAAGGCTGTTTGGATAAAATAGCTAATATGATGAGCAGTTTAGAGCTGCTGTGCTGTGCTTTTCGATTCTATTAAGTAATAATTTTTAATTTATAATAAAAAATTAAATTTTCTAATATCAAATAATATTTAAAATTTAAAATTATTTAACACAATAATAAGTAATTTTTATGCTATTACATATTTACATGACATGAATTAATCTTAAAATACCATAAAATATTTGAGCACATAAAATTATTGAGAGTAAAAAAAAAAAGAAGTCGTATAGTGTAAAAATATTATATACACGAGTATTCTCGTGTCACGTGACATGGAAAATAGTGGAAATTACTTCTTATATAGTTTCATCTCTTCAAACTAGTCTACTCATGTAGCTGCTGCATCTCTTGAAGCTTCCATTATCTCGTTTGGTTACTGCTAAAATACTCCAAGAAATAGTGGAAGTTAATTCTAAAGAATAATTTGCTTGATAAGGCTAAACGAAGACTCGGATCGCTCACATCTCATCAAATTTAACGCGCGATCCTTGTGTTTCGAGCATACTTGTTAGTTTAACATATTATAGATGAATTGTTATCATAAAAAGAAAGAATAGGATCGATACGGCAACGGTGGATCAAAACGAGCCCAACAATCAATATTCCAATGGCAGCCATAGAACAAGAATTAATTTCAATGATAATTAATCTGTACAACTGCCCTTTTAACTTTTCCAAGGGAACGCTGGTTTCAGTAATTGCTAGGAAAATCTGAATCATTTGGGCGACATTTCTAACACTAGAAGCATAACCGCGGCTCTTGTTCCCTACCAAAAGGAAAGTGAGAAGTATCACAAATGTCATAACTTTCCATGTGCCCTGGATATCATGGCCAGCCTCCGGCAAATGGTTGCGAGAACAAGAAGATCCACCCAGTTGGAGAGGGTGAGACTCATGTGGAGCTGAGGCATGAGTCTCTGAGGCGGCGACGGCGATTATGCTTCTAGTGTTACGCAAAAACCAGCGGTAAGCCACGCCAAATGCATCCTTAATATGCAATAAATCCACGTGAGTTTTGTTTGCTGAAGGAACCCTTACTTTGATTTCAAAGTCAAAGCGCTATTGTTTTTTTTAAAATCTTGATTTAAAGATAATCTCTATTTTTGATCAACTACTCATTGATTTAGATGTGACGGCTCGCGCAAGATCTTTTTATTAAAAAAATGTATGAAAATTTATATAGGAAAGTCAAACTTAGTAGGACGGTGGGTCAAATTGGTCATATTAATTTACTGATTCATTGGATTTATTACTAGATAATTCATGCGTCGATCAGTACGACAAAATTAGTAGTTGAATGATAATTGATATAAAATTGTTCGTTGAATAACTTAAAAAAAGAGAATTGCGCCAAAAAAAAGAATTTTAAAACCACTAAATCAATCGATAAACATTGCTACTTTTTGATAGTTGTAATATTTTATTATGATCAATTAATACCAGGCTTTCCTTACCAAATTTTATATACATGCATTACCCAAAAGAATTAAGTAGCAAAAAGGCCCCCATCGTAAGGCCAAATTTTATTGGCATTGAAAATTAATTTTGTTTTTGCGATTTAGTCTCCTTGCATTTGGCCTTTAAATTTAGTCATACACCCAATTTCTTCCTAAACGTCAAATAAGCACAAAATTCGGATTGTTTTCGAAAAAAAAAAATGAATAGAGTTCACTTTGTCCATATATCATCTTCAATCTTAAAAAGGCTAGTCTTAGAAATCATATAATTTTAATAGATTCAATGGTAAAAAAAAGGCCATGAAATTAACGAGTTGATTTTGGTCAACTTTTGCTGGTAGTTTGACGTATAAAGTTATAATAAATTAGAGGAATAAATGGTAGTTTAATAATTTCAAAGAAAGGCTATTGAAACGATGATAAAAAATAATCACTTTTTTATATAACTTAATTTAGTACTTGAATTTAAGTAATTAAATACTCGGTGCAAGTAGCCGTACTGCTGGGATTGACGTTGACCATGGCAGCTCTTAGTTGTTGCTTAAAAACCCAGCTAATTCCTGATCTCCCTCCTCCAAAGCTCCAAAGAAACGATCTTGAGCAATTAAGAGACGTCTGTCCTAGCTGTGCGCAAGTATTATGGCTTTTAATTGGTTCTTCCTCGTGTTGATCACGGTCTCATGTTTCACCGTAATGCATGGCCAGTCTTCCACCGATGGTACGTAATCAATGATCCATCTGGGTTGCTTACATCTTGCTGCCGCCGTTCAATCTGTCTTTTTTGCATTCAATTTAAGTTTTTCTGCATACAGTGGAGATCGTGATTGAATCAGCTTAACTTTTCAGGGTACACAAGCATCGATTGCGGAATCGCCGCCAACACCAGCTACTCGGACTCGATCACCGGCATACCGTACACAGCAGACGACGAGTTCATTGCCGCAGGGGTGAAATCCGCCATATCCTCCAACTACCAAACCTCTGAGAAGCAACTTTCAACTCTTCGAAGCTTCCCCAGCCGATCGCGCAGCTGTTACGTGCTGCCGGTGAAGCAGAGGACCAAGTACCTCGTGCGAGCAAGCTTCATGTACGGGAACTACGACGGCCTCAATCAGGCGAGCCCTCGCAGTCCGCTGTTGTTTGACCTCTATATTGATGTCAACTTTTGGCGGACGGTCAACATCACCAGCCCGACGGAGGTTCGCCGGGCGGAAGCCATCTTCGTAGCCTCTGCCGACTCCGTCTCGGTTTGTTTGGCCAAAACTGGATCAGGAACTCCATTCATCTCTGCGCTGGAGCTGAGACCCCTCAAGGATACTATATATTCTTACGCTAATGCGACTCAAAATCTGGTCTTGTTCCTTCGGTTCAACTTGGCTCCGGCATCCAATAAAATTGTCAGGTGAGTGAACAATTGTCCGCTGCCATTTATCTGCACTTGCACGAAGAGTAGTAAAGTGTGCATATATATATGTATGGCGATAACAGGTATCCAGACGACAGATATGATCGTATATGGACCCCGGTCAACCTTGATGGTACGACCTCTATATCCACCGATTTGAATGTGAACAACTTCCAGGAGGATGCGATCGAAGCACCGTCAGTGGTTATGCAGACTGCGATCACGCCGGACAACTCCTCCAACTTTAGCTTCTACTGGGATTTCGTGGGCTCTGGCGCTCCCATCAACGAGTTCTACGCCATCTTCCACTTCGCGGAGCTTCTGCCGAATACCTCGAGGACTTTCAACGTGTACCTGAATGGCGACATCTGGGAGAGCAATTACACCCCGCCCTACCTCCTGAGCGATGTCAGGTACAACACCCGCCCCTTGCCCCCGAGTGTTCAGTACCAGTGGATGCTCAACTCAATGGGCCTCTCCGTGCTCCCTCCTATCCTCAACGCCTTTGAAGCTTACACGCCAATGTATCTCACAGGCCTGCCGACCGAGGCCGGAGATGGTATGTAGTGATCTCCCTTCTCCTGTTTCCTTTGGGCTAGGGTTTTGCTTTACCATGTAAGCAACATAACATAGTATTTTGTCGCTAGTATGGAACTTGTTCTCGAATCTGAACAAGGATTTACTATTCCCCTTTGATAGCTTGGAATTACAAAGTTATTGCGCAATCAAAATTTGAATTTTTCTCCTTAAAAGCACAAATTTTTGCCCCCGGAACTTGTTCTTTAATTGTGAAGAATGATGACATTTCCCTTGGGTACTGGATGATTTAGCAGATAAATTGTGAGAAACCAATTCGGTCCCTTTCTTCTTTTTGTTTTATGATTTTTCTCCAGAAAACAAAATTTATTATTTTTTTCACTCGTCTATGTAATTAAGCTATCACGAAGAACAACTCCTACTCAGTTACTTTATCATTGCTTTCCATGTCCTAAGATGTTAATTTGTGTTACTTTTAATGCCACATTCTAATGATTTCACTTTGTCCTTGCTATTATTCTGAGAATCAGTCAATGCAATTGCTACCATCAAGGAACGATATCAAGTGAAGAGAAGTTGGGCGGGTGATCCATGTGCTCCCAAAGGATATGCTTGGGATGGATTGAATTGTAGCTATGGTTCCAACCCATCAAGGATCACCTATGTGTGAGTTTTCAGCGATCAGATTAAATAGGATTGCAGCTATGCAACAACCTTGTTAAATTTTTAAGCACTGATCTAACAGATCAAAACGGTGTGCAGGAACTTATCATCAAGTTCACTGACTGGCACTATTTCTTCTTCTTTTGCCGAGCTCTCAGAAGTCAAGTCCATGTAAGTTATGATAGTTTTAATTTTATCTGTTCTCTGCCTTATTTTTCTCATACCCACCTACGAGCAGCACATCAATTTTTCTGCTTCCAGATAGACTCACGTGGATATGTGCCATTTTACGCTGATTAATCTAAGTGGATCTGTTTCTTTTGCTCCTTTTATTTTTTTCAGTTGGTTTCAGTGGAACTAGTAGTGACTTCTTTAATTTTCTACTCATTTTTTCAGTGACTTATCATACAACAACCTGACAGGATCAATACCTGATGTTCTAGGCAATTTGCTTGAACTGCGACTACTGTAAGACCTTCCAATCTTCACATTTATGCATAATCAAAAAACTGTTTCCAATAAGAAATCTTGCATTGTCATCTTTATGCAGAGATTTGACCGGCAACAATCTGAATGGATCAATTCCTGATTCCCTACTTGAAAAATCACAGCATGGGTTGGTGTTAAGGTCTGTTTCTTCTTATCTCTACATGTTTTTTAGGGTCCTCTTCATTTTCATATTTTCTCTCTTTTCTTTTTTTTTTTATTCCTTACACCTATCAGTGAGAAATATTTATATTAACCCATCTTTTGGGCGGCTATCCTTCAGTGGTTAGTGGTTTCAATGCCCACAGACGCCTTGACATAAGTTTTGTCCACATCAACTCCTCATATATAACAAAACCCTTAGCCTTATATGCTAATTGTCTAAATGTGCTAGTAAATTTAAGATAGCATTGTGCAGAGGTCAATGACTTGTTTTACAGAATGATGAATCCAATTATGTTGCGCCTGCCTGATAATTTACTTGCTAGAAAGGTTGGGTTCAGACTTGGTATTTAAGAAGTAAATTTTGTGATAATTTGTGTGGTCATACAAAGCATTACGAAGATGCGAGAACAAAGAATTGAACATGTAAGATTTCTTTATTTAATATTCTTCTTTCAAAAGTTCAAGAAATACCTTGGTAATTCATTTCATAGTGTGAAAGGAAGTACAAAGCAAAGAACATGAGGAGGTTAGGGAAAAAGAGATAAAAGAAAGAAACTAAAGGAGAAACAAAGCAAAACTTCACCAAGAATAAGCTATGTCCAGCCCACCCCATTGTAACAAAAATTGCTTAACCAGAAGCCACCATTTCAAAATATTCTAATATTCTTCTAAAAAAAATCATATCCATGTCATTACACCTTTATATTTCCCTTTGCTTGCCAGATTGTTTTTTCATAACTCTAATTTGAGGGAACCTATGGTGATTTGTCCTTTCACAAAGAATTCGATCCATCCCGCATTGGTGATGCCATAATTATAAATTAGGTAATCAAGCACTTCAGCACTCGAATGACAAAGGCACATGCATTCTGTAAATCCAATACAAAAATTTACTTGAACTTGAAGTGGAGTTTCTATTCCAAATTCAACAAGCATACTATTTCATCCCCTACTCCATCATGGAATTAGAGGAAAAACTTAACTAGAACATACCAACCATGCTTCTAATTTCTCAAATATAACCTTCCTCATTGCTTAAGGTATAATTTCCTATCATTTCAATTAATTGAAGTATGGTACCATGAATCAAAAATCATAAAGGAACATTCTAGTTTGATTCAACTATTGCATTAGGATTTATTGTGAAACCAATTTAGTTGGGAAAAAACAACCCTAGAGTGGTGCTTTCAAAGCATTTTCCAATTATACTAAATTTATTCTCCTTATAAACATGGAACATGCAAGAAGTGTGTCTTTTCCAACAAGCTTGATTTAGTTCCACACAAGAACAATTGTCATGGTATATAAGGTTTAATGAGTATACTATCATTAACCTAGTCTTAACAATTAAAATTGGGCCATGTAGCTTTAGGTTCTCCAAGTAAATAGTCAATTTTCTTATCAATTTAGTTGTAACAAATGGTATCAAGCAAATTTGATGGCATAGTGAGGAGTTAATAGAAAAAAATTACCATGAATGATGAAGCTACCTGATCATATGTGTTGTCAATCAGGAAAGGTTCTTAAATATGCAGTAGGTTTGGGATTGACAAAAATGTTAAGTTTGTCATGATACCTAAGTTTAGTCTCACACAAAATGGAAGAACAATTGCCATAATATATAAGTTCTAAGTAGCTTACTATCATTATTTTGGGATTAAGAATTTTAAATTGCACAACATTGTTTCAAGCTCACCAAATTAATGTGTTAGTTTTCTCATTAGATGAGTCCTAAAATTTAACAAATTTTAATATTCTATAATTGAGGATCTATTACACGTTTGTCTCTTGATAATTGCATAATGTTTGAGACTAAGGTTTAAGATACTGGTTTAGACCTGGTGCTGACACATATGTGTCGGTCTATGATCGGACTAATATATACTAGGGAACAAAATTTGATTCCTTGTTTGAGATGAATCTACGTAAACCTTTTGTCTCCTCTAAAGATGCAAACAATTTATTTTAGTTTAATTTAAGAAGAACAAGTAGATTATTTTTTCTTATAAATATCAAATCTTTAAATTCAATGCAGAGTTGGGGGGAATAACATTCTTTGTGCCAAAGGAAACTTGTGTGGGCTAACAAAAAAGAAGAAGATCTCAATAGCTGTGATAGTGGCTATTTGTCTTGCTTCATTGGTGCTGGTGCTTGCTGGCATATTTATCTTTTACAGAACGAGAAAGTCAAAAGGTAAGCACTTTTAGAAGCAAACCAATAATTTTAAATATATATCTAGTCAACCATAGTTTATTGAACAACCTATATCTAGTCAACCTTTTTGATCTTACCTACAAGCTATGTTTATCTTGTTTTACTCAAAAGGACCAAATACTTTCGCAAGTATGGAGAAAGATGATTTGTTTAGATTAGGAAGGGGACATTTTGATAAACCTTTGCAACTTGACAATCGACAATTCACATACAAGGAGTTGGAGAAAATAACTAACCAGTTCGAAAGAATCCTTGGCAAGGGTGGATTTGGTTCAGTATTCCATGGCTACTTAGAAGATGGTACTCAAGTTGCAGTCAAAACGCTATCTCAGTCATCATCACAGGGAACCAAAGAGTTTTTAGCTGAGGTAACTGACAAAACTCCAGCCAGTCTTAGACAATGGTTTTCAGTTAGCTGTAATGGCTCTTATTTTTTGAGAATCTGGAGATTCCAGATTAAATAGTGGTATATATATAAAGTTTGCTTTCCATTTTTAAATACAAGTAAAAAAAGATTCTCTATTTTAGTTCAATTTTCCATCGAAAACTTTCTCATCAATGATAATTTGTTTACCTGTTGACTAATGCTCCATCCCTGCATTTAATGCTGCTTTCTTGCCTTGCAGGTTCAACACTTGGTAAGAATTCACCACAGAAACCTAGTTTCAATGGTTGGCTACTGCATGGAAGGAGATTATATGGCAATTGTCTACGAGTATATGTCTCAGGGAACCTTACAAGATCACATATCAGGTACTGAATTATGCATCTTGTCATTCAATTTGATTCCTTGAACTGCAGCAATTTATATAACAAACCAAACTATTTCCTTTGATAACATTAGGCTGGTTATTTTTTTAGGGTATCTCTTTGAATAAAAGAGTTACTGTCTTACTATATTTGATGCACTTTTTCATTTCTCATTTCTTTTTGACGAAAATGAAATATTCTTTAATAGGTAACAAATTTGTCAAAATGAACATAAAATTCACGTGGTTGAAAATTCTAACCTAAGATAGATGTAGAATTTAATATGGATTAATGCGCTAGTCTAAAATCGAGCTATTTTCTATACCTTGATAAGCAAGTGCCCTCATTCTTTCTACATCGGAATACATCAATTTTTTACATTCTAATGACTTAATTAACTGTGAGCATAACTATCTACTGTCAATTTGACATCTTGATTAGGAAGTAACTACACTAAATTTTTTTACTAACCTTCCACTGGAGTGATTGATAAATTATTGTAATTATCTCCAACAGGCAAATCCAACAGTGCTAGTGATTTTAGTTGGGGAAAGCGTCTCCAGATTGCAATTGAAGCTGCAGAAGGTTTGCCCAGAACTTATAGAAATTATCTAGTGGTTTGTCTTGGTTCACACATTAGTTGTTAGTTTCTTTCTTTATTCTGTGTGCAGGACTCGAGTATTTGCACAAGGGATGTAAGCTTCCATTAATCCATAGAGATGTCAAGACAGCAAACATCCTCTTAAATGAAAAGTTGGAAGCTAAGATTGCCGATTTTGGGTTGTCAAAGGCTTTTCAAAATGATGTACATCACACTCATGTGTCCACCGCAGTGGTTGGAACTCCAGGATACCTTGATCCAGAGTATGCCATGAACTATCTTCCTATTTCTTTTCTTATTTTCTTACTCATATTAGTGAACTGAGAATTTAAGACACTAATATTGTCAAGCAGAAGGAACAGAAACTCTTATCTCCATACACTTGTCAGGATTAAGTGTAAAATGCATGTTGAACTTCTTAGTTCAATTTATTTGTTTAAATGGAACAACAAAGTCACTTAGTTTTGAGAATAACTGGAGCCACATTAGGAAGAATAATAACTCCAAATTCTCACTTTCCTACTGCCACATTATTAAAAAATAATGGCCAACAGTTTCCTGAAATGAGACTTAAAACCAACCTTGCTCAGGCAGACTCGAAAGTATAGAAGACTATCTTTTCAAAGTCTTTTACTGCGAAGGGTTGAAGGGCACTTTTGTATCTTAAATTACCCAGAGTACTGATTGATAATTGTGACATACATTGAGTGGGTTAATTATTTAGTTCTTGCTGTCCTAATGACCGCAATGCACAATCCTATTTATTTGCTTCTTAAGTAGGGGAATGTATCAATACAATTTGCCTACTGTATCCAATTTTGCTTGAGAAAAAAGACAAAAAATTGTGCATAATATTTTACAAACATTTGAAATGAAACTAATTGGGTGAACACTATCTGGTGATTGAACAGGTATTATTCGAACTTCCAACTCAGTGAAAAGAGTGATGTATATAGCTTTGGAGTAGTTCTCTTAGAGCTCATCGCGGCGGAACCTGCTATTCAAGTAGATCACAAACATGCACATATAGTTCAACGTGTGCGTCAAAGAATTGCCTCAGCTGATATTGAGGGTGTCGTTGATCCAAGACTGCAAAACCAGTACGATGTGAATTCTATTTGGAAAATTGCTGATTTAGCATTTAGATGTACAACATATGCCTCCTACCAGAGGCCAACCATGACTGATGTTGTAATGGAGCTGAAAGAGAGCTTAGCACTCGAGAAGAGCCGAGCAAGGACTCTCAATTTTAGCAGCGGTGCTGATCCCTACAATACAACAAATGATATGAGCCTTAATATTGGTATTGAATTACAACCATTTGGAAATTTTGCTCCATCTGCAAGATAAAACTAGTAGTTGCCCATACCCATTATTTGTCGGTGCTTCAGTCGCTTCTGTAGGCTAGTTGACATATATGTAAACTTGTATCCTTAGAATTTTTATCTTCTATTGTATCCTGCTTGATTTGGTGATTTGGTGATCGATGTTGTTCAATTAAACTGCATATTTTGAGCAGAGAAATTTTACTTACAAATAATTAATTGAATCATGCGGTTAGAGCGCAATTTTATACATATGCATGATAGGTTGTAATCTACAAAGTTACCTTATCAAAGCTCATGGTGCAAAATTCCAAGGCATAAAGGGAACTTGACACTCGAGGAAAAAAAATGTCACACTTGGTGTTGCATTTAGTTTTCTCCATTATAAAGTTCTATTTGGCTTATGAATGTCAAACGACATAGCCCTTTTGAGTTATGGGTTTTTTTTTTCTTCTCTTTATTAGCGGCTGTATCTTGTGGGTAAGGTTTTGTTTTGTTTTTTAGACAGGTATAATACAAAAATACGAAGAACATTAAAGGCGGATTTTAATCAACATAGAATTTTCAAATCAAGAAAAATAGAAAACGAGAGCAGGTGAATAAATAAATGAATGGATAAAGAAGAAATAATTTCTAATATACAATGAAGCAGAGATGCAAAAAGACATGCAATCACTAATTCCAAACTGAGAGGTTACAAAAGAATTGTGTCAAACTAGGGCAGAATGAGACGAGATCATCTCCACTATCTTGTTGTGTAATCTACCATTACACCCCCGGATGGGTATATGAATCTCCTCTCCGCTTCATCAGCCGCGAGGCCCAGTTGTGTTCCATTCCAATCCGTAACCTAATTAAATGTTTTTTACTCTTTAGTATCACATCAAAACTCACTAATACATGAGAACAAACTGCACACATAATCTATGCAACACTAGAACACATTTCTTTACAATTATAGCCTGCAAGATTGATTTGGAAACGCATGAAAGTACTGATTCATACCAAACCAAATCCGGGGACGGCACCTTATGTGGGTAAAAAACCCAAACTTTACACAATTTAGATCGACAACTAACCCAAATTTTTTGCTTTTCAGATTCAGATTTCGAGTTTTCAGTGTCTCAGAGTTTAGGTTTTGGCCAGGTTTCAAATTTAGTAATGAAAGCTTGAAAATCCATAACTACGGAGAAATGGTTTCAAATGAATTCAATGGGCACAATATCAGTGAAATTGATGGGGAAATTTTGCATATAGGTTTAAAAAAACATCTACGATAAACCAAAATGTAACTCGTAGAGAGAAGCATACCGTTCCTCCTGCTTCCTGTGTGCAGATAACTCCCACAGCATGATCCCAAACCTGTTTGAAAGAACAATAAAATTACTAAATCAAGCAAAAGTCCACAAGCAGTTATATGCTGACTGGTAGTTGACATCAAGTAACCTTAATGATGGTTTGAGCCCTTGCGCGCTTAATGAAAACACAAGCTATGACAAATTATCATTGTTGACAAAACATCTCGTAGCGTTGTAATTCAACTTTTTAAAAATTTAAATTTAAAATAAATTTATGGGCCCCCTTGCAAAATCTCTGTAATGTTGTTGAAAAGAAAGAATAAAAAAAATATTGTTTTGAAAAAAAAATATGGGGTGCAATAATGGATTTTAAGTGTAATAAATTAATATAAAATTGAAAGATTTCATAAAAATAACAGCATAAATGAATTCAAAAACAAAGAACTAAATAAACAATCAATATCTGTTGGATTTCTTTTTAAAAAAAGTAACATTAGCTCTTAATTGGAAACGTTACAACTATTTAAAGCTAGCAATTAAGTCCTAACAATGCCATTCAATTGAGCCTTTAAAAAGGTTCTAATTCCTAAGTGTAATATGGCTTTTGCCTCCGCTCTTTTTGATCCTTCTTCCATTTTTTATTTTCTTCGATTTATGACTTCGTTGCTCCTTGTCAAAAAGATGTCTAGATTAACATCTCTACGGTTATGCTCCCAAAACAACACTTAGTTGTATTCTTGAGTGTTTAATCTAGATTAAATTCGTATAAGAGCATGAATTTTTACTTAAGGACAAGCCATAACGTATCTCTGAATTCTATATTTTTAACTTTTTTTTTATTTATAATATATATAATTTATTATTTTATAATTTATATTTTAATTTCCTATTTTAATAAAGGTCTATATGAAATATTTTAGACCAACAATATCAACTTAAAAATGAAATTTTTTATCATTACTAAAAAGATCTTACATATCAACTAAATTATATTAATCTTCAATAATATTAATTAATTTACTTGTCTAAAGGGAATGATTAATTAATACAATATGAGAAAGTATTTATAATAGATATGTCATAATAGAGAATGACATTGATGCTAATTTAAATGTCATAAAGAGTGAATGATATTGTTTCGATTTAAATCTAACACATAGGCATGTTATTGTTTCATAAATATATTATATTATAATTATTATAAATATTTAGGTGCTAAAGTAGCTCATTTATGATTGATTACAATATATTTAAAATATATGATAATAATAGACTTTCTCAATCATATTAATTAATTTATCTATCCAAAAAGATAATATGAGATAATATTTATAATAGGCATGTCATTATTATTATACAAAGATATTTAATTATAATTATTATAAATATTTGGTTGCTATGGCTTATTTATAATTAATTATAACATATTTTATTATTTATGATAAAATAGATTTTATCTCAATTATATTAATTAATTTACCTACCCAAAGGATATTTAATTGATATAATATGAGATAAATCTAACTAGATTAAATCTCACATAAAGGCCTGAAGTAGGTGGTTAATGTTTGTCGTCAAAGTAGCTTATTTATAATTAATTATAGTATACTTTAATATTTATGATAATAAGGTTTTTTATTTCAATTATATTAATTAATTTACTTGTCCAAATGGAGTGGTTAATTGATATAATGTGAGATATTATACATAAAGATTGAGTTTTTAATATTGAGATAAATGTTTCACATTATATTTTTTTCCCAAAGGAAAATATATGATAATGGATTATGTTTTATTAAATTCTAAACTTTTAACCAATATTTTTATTATTGCTTATATATGTTGGCTTACGAATTATTGTTTCAATCAATTTCCTTCTCCATAATTAGCAATCAAGTTATTATTGAGATCCTAACTTGTTCAATTTTTAAAAGATTGGAAAAAAAAAAAGGATGTTTTAGTTGCACTTGGTAGGGCTAATATTGATCTTGTACTTAGAGAAAATGAATCACCTAAGCTTACTAGTGATAGTTCAATGAAACAGATGAATTATATGCAAAATGGGTGAGGTTCAATAGACTAAGTTTATATGCTATTAAATGACATATTTCTAAGCATATATTAACTGGTATGCCTTATATTCAAAATCCTAAAAATTCTTTGAAATGGCAGAGTAAAGATATTTAATATCTACTAAGCGTAAGGCCAGAAATCTTTTGAATTTCTTAACAAGCATAAAATGTGATAATGTGGGAGGAGTTAGAGACTTTTTTTTTATGAAAATTATTCACATTAAGAATAAACTCAAGACTCATAGCATTATATATCTTTTTGATAAATTATTATTTACTATGCTTCAAATGCTCTTCCTTCTCAGTTCAGACAAATCAAAATAACTTATAATGCTTTTGATAGGCATTGGACTATTAATGAGCTCATGCCCATGTGTGTACTCGAGGAAAACAAGCTCCAAAGAGCATCACGAGAATGCTCTTCTTGTTTCGCATTCTAAACTTTTAAGGTGTTAAGCAATATAGACAACAAACTAAAACTGTGATAAGTTCTACATCTTCTTTTGTGAGAAGAAAAACGATATAAAAAAGAATTATTTTAAATTTAAAATACGATTGGAAAAGAAAGAAGATCAAGATCATTCTCTTGGTTATGTTTGTCGTGAATCATGCGTAATTATTACCCCACCTAATACATAGTGGCTTGATAGAGGTCCAACTATTAATGTTGCAATAATCTTACAGGGATTCATTAACAAACATAAACCAAGCAAGAAAGAGAGCAAACTTAAATTAGAAAATGATGCAAATGTAAAAGTTTAATTTATTATAATTGTTAGTTTAACTTTAGATTATGGATTTAATCGTATGTTTAAGAAACACACTCGTTCAAATGAACTTGGTTATCAATTTAATATTAATAATAATGAAGTACATTTGATTTTAATTCTCTTGTTATTGGAAATTATTTAGTAGTAAATAATCTCTACAAATTGAGTTTAGATCCTACTATTGAGAATATTTGCAATCTTGTTATAAGTAATAATTTATCTATTTTGTGACATAAGTGATTGGGTCACATCTCTAAAGCATGAATTAAAGTACTTATAAGAGATAATATATTGTCTTGGTTAGTCCTTAAGTACCTTGATACATGTCTTGATTGCATTAGCAAAAAAAAAAAAAAAAGTAAGTCTAAATCCAAGAGTGCAAATCATAGTCATGAATCATTAGAGATTATTTACACTAATATTTTTGGACCCTTTTCTACTTGATATGGCTATAAATATTTTATCACCTTTATTAATGACTGTTCTTGTTATGATTATTTATACATTATAAAAGAGATCTATCATATCTAATGATTATATTGTATTTCTTGGAAAGCATGACTTTGATATTAGACACACAATTGATCATATCTATCATCATATTGAAGCAATCTCTTCTCCTTTTAAAGCAGATGTGAGAAATAGTTGATTCTATTTTTAACCCTCTTAAAGTTTTGTGTGATAATAGCTATATAGTATTTTTTTTACCAAGAATAATAAAAAGCCAAGTGCAAGAAAACATCTTGAGGTTAAATACCTTACAGTTAGAACTCTTATTAAGAAAGAAGACATAATGATTAAATATATTGATATTGATAATATGATTGCAAATTTATTTACTAAAGGCTTAACACCTCTTAGTTTTATGATACATGTTGTGGACATAGGTGTTTTATAGTCTTTTGATGTGCTTGATTAGTGAGAGTATTTAATTGATACATATAATATAATATTGAGTTCATGATCATACTTCTTATTTGTATATTTTTTTTTAATATTTACTGTGCACATGACATTTAAAATTGATACAAATATAAAGTTTTAAGCATAATATAACCTTAAATATGGCCACTTGCTAATAATTCATGTCTGCTTACCATAACTTATTATAAATCAAAGAAATTGTAAGACATAAAGATGCATTAGTGTATAAGGTTTTCTCATTCGGTTAAGAGAAATCATGAGGAGGGATCATATACGACACACAAAAGACATTAGTGTCTAATGATTTCTCATTGTGTTTATATAAATTATTATGTATATTTCTCATTTAGTTCTAGAAATAATGAGGGTTTATAAGAAAATAACATTAAGTTTACATCATTTTAGTACATAGTCACCTTGCAAATCATATTAATGTCAATACTAATATTTGTAACTATAGAAGGACTTGCATTGCATAATTATATAATTCTCCGCCAAAATTCAATGCTAATGGTTGTAGTAGGCCAGATTCAATGAGGTGTTATTAAAATTAACAAATACATATTTCTTTAAAGAGATTTTTTTTAAATATATAATATAAATAAATATTATTTTATAAAATTTTTAAAATAATAAAATTAATTAATGTTAACCTAGTAAGAGAATGTTAGAAATTTTGATCTAACATTAATTGATTTGGGGTGAGCATTAATTAATTAATTAATACATCCATAACATCTGATCAGTAATATGCCTATAGGTAGAGAGGAATCCTTATTGAATTTATATTACAGTTTTGTTATTATAAATATAAACTAAGTCCTCAATTACGTTCCTAACACCATTTTAGTCTCTTCTCATTAAAAGCCATCCTATGAGCGATAATAGTGGAAGCTCTAACCTAGTAAGTAAAATTTGATGGTGCAATTATATTTACTATCTTAAAATGTCATTCTAAATCCATGTGTGTGATCCTCTATCCATGATGAATAATTTTCCTACGGCAACTACTTCCCAGATCGCGTTAAACTCTGCCTCTTTGTTGGTGATTGGAAGCTGAAAATCAAAAAGACAGTAGAAGAAAGCTGTTAATTTGAACATCTGATGGGGATTCGAACCGAATCTGACGGTCCAAACGAATTTAAAGAAGATCAGCATGACTTTAGAATTAATCCAGCCGTCAGTACTAATGACAATATTGATCTTGCAAGTTTTACAATGGCGGCTGCTATTAATGACACAAATTACAAAGACGTCTACCATTACTAGACTGATGGCATAAGTTACGAGACTGATGGCACAAGTTACGATGTCACCTACCATTATGACATTAATGACATGAGTTACGATGACGCCTAACCCGATTGTATACACGTGTCACAATTTGATCTATCCAAACAATTTTAAATAGGCACCAGTTGTAATGTAATAGACACTATTAATGACACAAGTTACAAGGACGTCTACCATTACTAGATTGATGGCACAAGTTACTAGACTGATGGCATAAGTTACGAGATTGATGGCACAAGTTACGATGTCGCCTACCATTATGACATTAATGACACGAATTACGCTGATGCCTAAATATTTTATTGTTATTGAACCACCCGATTGTATACACGTGTCACAATCTGATCCATCCAAACAACTTTAAATAGGCATCAGTTGTAATGTAATAGGCACTTTTGAAATGAAATCTAGTTGAGTTGTGTCCTTGGTTTGTGAGTTCTCTGCTTCTCTCCCCCTCTACCTCCTCTCCACCTCTTCTGCATTCTTGTCCTTTCCTTGACGCCTCCTACAACGTCCTTCCCCGCCTGAGCATCTGCCCTAGCCAGCCGTCGACGCCAGCGTCTGCCTCGTGTGTGTCTTCCGCCACTCCCTCGAGGCGTCGTTCCTCTGCCACGCCCGCCATTCCTGAGCGCCCAACCCTTCCCCAGTTCCTCTACTCCTTCCGCCCGCCGTCACCTCCTCCATCAAATTGGTATCAAAGGGAGGTTAGTGGTCAACTCTTGTCTGCCCACATCGATCCCTAGCTTTATATCGCTGCACATCATGCGTGAGTTTCAACAATGGGAATTAATACCTAAAAGAGAACTAATACTTGATAGGGGTTATAAGATAATTACTCATAGGTCTAGTTGCTTCACAACCTATACATTGTGCAATGGTTACCATAGTAAAACCGTTATTGATCATCAAGTCAAGTTCAATGCCATATCTATTAGATCCCTTGAACAATTTGGCCTTACCATAGAGAAACATGATAACCCTTACATAATAACTTGGGATGATTTTACTATATCTATAGTTGATTTTCAATGCTTAGTTCCCATCATGTTAGGTAATATAAAAACTGAAATTTGGTATGATGTGATGAGTTTAAAAGGTTTTGATATCTTACTAGGGAAAGAATTTATGCATGATTTTTAAGGGTATTATTTTAGCAAACCTTGGAGTTATAGTTTTATTTATAAAGGTTTAGAACACATAATCTACCCTTTTGATGAGTTCAAGGAGCAAATGAAAGAGTTCAAGGAGCAAATGAAAAGGTTGCAACAAATGATAGAGGGATTAAGGGAGCCCCAACAAACCTTAGAGCTTACTTCAGAACCTAACCTATGTCTTGATGCGGCCATTGAATTTGAAAAGGCAAGTCATGAAGAGCCAAACCTTCATGAAGAACCATCACAATTACCTTCAATTTTAGGACCCATACCCACAGGATTACCTTCAATTTTAGGGCCCATACCCACAGGTCCTCAAATCGAGCTTAGCGCTACCACTAGAGAACCTAATGACTTGCATAAATGTCCAGATGAACCCAAACCCATAGATCTTTTTGAACCAGATTTTGAACCTAAGTTACCGCCTCTTGAGCTTGACCTGGATCCTAAGTGTCAACCTTTAGGGACACCCCAAGATTTAGAAAACTCCCCCCAGGACCCTATGATCCTTGAGTCTTTTCTCTTATCTCCTTCTATCCACATCTTTAAGGCATCCTTAGGGCCTATTCAAAATGAGTATCTTGATTTGGTAATGCCTAATTCTCTCGAGTCGATTGAGTTTGTAATCACCCTACCATGGACCATGACATGCCATACTTTGATTTTATGGGTATTAAGTTCACTCTAACATATCTCACATTGGATACATATGCTTTTGTTATTCCTTCCTCTCAAATTCTTGCCCTATCTATCCTCAAAGATGAATACATTGATAAGCCTCCACTTGAGCGTGACAAAACTATTAGTTTTCATTGTCACGTCCTCAATATTCTATCAATTACATCTCCGAGTCCGAACTCAACTCAACGTGGAACCCAACTCAAGTTCAAGAAATTATAGCACAAGTCAACCACAAATACCCGAGCGTCATTCACCGGAGGTGAATTTTCCCCAGCCCGGGGGAAATTGATGGGGATCCGAACCCAATCTGACGGTCCAAGCGAATTTGAAGAAGATCAGCATGACTTCAAAATTAATCCAGCCGTCGGTACTAATGACAATATTGATCTTGCATGTTTTACGATGGCGGTTACTATTAATGACACAAGTTACAAGGACATCTACCATTACTAGATTAATGACACAAGTTACTAGACTGATGGCACAAGTTACGAGACTAATGGCATAAATTATGATGTCGCCTACCATTATGACATTAATGACATGAGTTACGATGACGCCTAAATATTTTATTTATATTGAACCACTCGATTGTATACACGTGTCACAATCTGATCCGTCTGATAGGTCCCGCAAGTGTACTGTCTATCGAAGTAGTAAATAATATCGTTCCCACAGGGAGCAGGTGTCAAGTACCGACCTTTAGCGTCATTGAAAGCTAGATGGTTCAAACTCGGAATAAAAGAATTGCACTAAAACTAAATTATCTAAATTATCGAACCAAGAAGTCAACGACTTTAAGAAAAAATTACAGTTTAAGAAGTGTTCGGAACTTCAGGTTTTGCCACGTTGAATGCTTTATATGTAAATCAATGAATCAAGACGAATTAGAAAACGGATCTCCTTCTCTCGAAGCGCAATCCGACAGTAAACAACTTAAGGCAATATCTCCTAGGGTATGGATTACCTTCTCTCGAAGCGTAATCCGGTGTCTAGCATAAGCTAATCTCCTACTCTCGTAGCAAAATTAACCTAAGAGACCCATTAGGCTCTATGAAATAACGTAAATCCTCGAGTGACGTCGAACGACTCTCGTAATTCTAGTCACAAGTTTAAATGAGAATGACCGAGTGTTACGATTCACCTCTCGGTACTTCTCATAACACTTAACACATATAAATGTTTGGCCACAACACAAATACGCAATAAGTGCAAGTCATTTAAATAAGTTAAATTACTTAAAATAACACTGAGATTCATTAGAAAATTATTTTACATGTGGAAATATGTTTAATGGGCTACGCCCGAATTCCGAACTAGGGTTTACGCTAAGAAACACATAGTTACTCAATGAAAACCCAAGTAAATATATTTGAAAAGAAGGGATATATAATACAAGGGTAGGAGATGATAGATCCTTAGTCTTCTCTCGATAGCCCCAAAGAATCTGGATCAAACGAACCCTGGAATGCAAAAATTGCCCCACTTTCGCCCTAGTCCACGCCTCTAAAAAGTTTAACCCCCAAGACCGCTCCAAAAATCCTATTTTATAGTTTTATCTCTTCCTTAGGCAGTTAGGAAGTTTCCCTCCAAATTTCAGCAAATTCCGACTTCGGAATCACTCAAATCGGGTGAAAAACCGTCAAAAGGTCGAAACTGCGGGGAAGTCGACACGGGTGTGATGATAAGCACTGCCAGGCCGTGCTTGGCTCTGGAACTTGCAACGAAGTAAGCATGACCGTGATGGGAGGAACGGGTAGGCTGTGTCTGGCTCGCAGATTGCTGTAGAGTTCTGTCGAGATGATCATGGCCATGACGGTGAACATGGCCTGCCCGTGTTCTCTGCAGAAAGCTCCGATTTGCCTCAAATTTGACCTGTGACCTTCTAACACTGTGAGGAATCTTCTCATGACTTTAAATCTTCAAATTCTTCATAAAAACATGGGAAAAATATCCTACATTTCACAAACAATCGAAAATAGTGAAGATTCTATATTTTAAAGGAAACTAATCCAAAATAAGCTAGAAAACAAGAATTAAGTCTGAATAAGTCATAAGAATAAGACTTTAAATCCAATAAAAATAAGTCTCATCACTGTCCAAACAACTTTAAATAGGCACCAGTTGTAATGTAATATGCACTTTTGAAATGAAATCTAGTTGAGTTGTGTCCTTGGTTTGTGAGTTCTCTACTTCTCTCCCCCTCTACCTCCTCTCCACCTCTTCTGTATTCTTGTCCTTTCCTTGACGCCTCCTACAGTGTCCTTCCCCGCCTGAGCATCTGCCCTAGCTAGCCGTCGATGCCAGCGTCCGCCTCGTGTGTGTCTTCCGCCACTCCCTCGAGGCGTCGTTCCTCTACCACACCCGCCATTCCTGAGCGCCCAACCCTTCCCCAGTTCCTCTACTCCTTCCGCCCGCCGCCACCTCCTCCATCAACATCCCTCTCTCTCTCTCTCTCTCTCTCTCTCTCTCTCTCACTCAGCTAATAAGATCACTCAGTATTAGCAATGCCAATGGATATTGGAACGTGGCTTTGATACAGTAAGGAAGCGACGATGTAACTAATTCCTTTGCCTCGCTTGAATTGAATTGGTCTTCCCCTGGCAAGTAAAGTTGAAACTTGCAAGTTGTGCACTGCAGAATGGAAGAGAATTCAGATTTCAAAGTTGGTTCTTGCAACTGCATCAATTGCAGACATTGACCATAAGAGGAAAACTATCTCTATAGCTCATGTTTTGATGTCAATCATGTTATGGACAAATACTAGTAGAGCTAATACCACTAACCACCAATTAAGTAAATCACAGCAATATAAAGCAAGATAATGACACCAAAATTTACGTGAAAAACCCTTGAAAACAAAGGGAAAAACCACGGGAACAACACCGATCAAAACCTTCCCTTTCAAAGAGAGAGCACAAAGTTTTCTCTAGCCACACACTAGAGAGAATACATCAAAACATCAAGAACTACACGTCCTTGGATCAACAAACGAAATAGGCCATCACTCACAAGGAGGAAACCAAACACAAAGAGAAGATGGAGAGATCTCACCTAATGAAAAACTGCATAGTCTAGAGCTGAGAAATCGGCGACCTTAGAGACCTCCAATCCACGATCTGACCGTTCAGAATGTGGCAAATTGAGTTCTCTATACACCTGCAAAGTTTTCGCTCAATCCAATGGTGCAATACTCCGTGATCGTCATTTGATCAAAAGCTGGACAGATTTCTCTCTTCTCTCTTCTCTCAAGGTTTTGTTGCTCCTTTTTCTCTCAAGCCATGCGGCTGAGACTCTCCACCAAAGCCAGCCCTAAAGTCATCAATTAGTGACCAAAGAATACCCAAAGATGGCTAATATTTTAAGTATGCCATTAATTGGGTCTAACCAAACGTGAGCCATCCTCCATATAGGAGGGAAACTCACCAACAAATCTCCCCCTCACTCCTATATGGAGGGGAATCTTGCAACAAGTATTGTGCTTCTCTTTTGACAGAGACTTGGTCATCATATCAAAACCATTGTCATCGGTATGAATCTTCATCAACTCAAGCTGTTTTGAGTCTAACACATCATGTATCCAATGATACTTTACATCAATATGCTTTGACCTAGAGTGAAAAGTATGGTTCTTACTCAAATGAATTACACTTTGACTATCATAGTATAGAATGTGTCTCTCTTGCTGAAATCCAAGCTCCTTTAGCAACCTCTTTACCCATAGCACTTCTTTGCAAGCTTCAGTACTTGCAATAAATTCAGCTTCAGTTGTGGATAATGCAACATATTTTTGCAATCTTGATTGCCAAGCAACGGCACCACCTGCAAATGTAACTAGATAACTCGAGGTTGACCTCCTGCTATCAATATCTCCTACCATATCTGCATCTGTGTACCCAACCAACAAAGGCTTATCACTACCAAAACAAAGACATAATTTAGATGTACCTCGAAGATATCTGAAAATCCATTTCACAGCATCCCAGTGCTCTCTTCTAGGATTTGAGAGAAACCGGCTCACAACCCCAACTGCATGAGCTATGTCTGGTCTTGTGCATACCATAGCATACATTAAGCTTCCTACTGCAGATGTGTAAGGTACTGTCTTCATGTCTTCTTTATCTCTTTTACTTGATGGACTTTGCTTAGAACTCAATTTGAAGTGACTAGCAAATGGAGTATTAACTTCTTTGGCTTGACTCATGTGGAATCTTTCAAGCACCTTTTTCACATATTGTTCTTGTGATAACCATAGCTTCTTGGATTTCCTATCATGAGTAATAGTCATGCCAAGTATCTTCTTTGTCGATCCTAGATCCTTCATGGCAAAGGTTTTACTCAAGTCTTTCTTTAATCTGTCAATTTTAGAGATATCATGACCAATAATTAGGATATCATCTACATAGAGTAGCAAAATCAAAAAATCATAATCAGAGAAACTTTTAATAAAAACACAATGGTCTGAAGTTGTTTTCTGGTAGTTGTGCTCCCTCATAAATGACTCAAATTTTTTGTACCATTGCCTTGGTGCTTGTTTCAAATCATATAAGCTTTTTCTCAACCTACAAACAAGGTATTCTTTTCCTTTTGTCTCAAATCCCTCTAGTTGCTCCATGTAAATCTCTTCTTCTAAATCACCATGAAGAAAAGCTGTCTTTATATCCATTTGTTGAATCTCCAAATCCATGCTAGCAACAAGTTCTAGCACAACTCTAATAGAAGACATCTTTACCACAGGAGAAAAATTTTATTAAAATCAATACCCTCTTTTTGACTGAAACCCTTCACAACTAACCTTGCCTTGTATCTTGGTTGTGAACTCTTCTCTTCAGCCTTCAACTTAAAGACCCATTTGTTCTTTAATACTTTCTTGCCTTTAGGTAACTTGACCAAATCATATGTGTGATTGTTATGCAATGATTTTATCTCTTCCTTCATAGCCTTTAGACACTCTTCCTTTTGATTGTGTGCTAAAACCTCTTCAAAGCATTCAGGTTCTCCCTCATTTGTCAACATAACATATTCATTTGGGGAATATCTGCTTGAAGGTTGTCTAATCCTACTAGATCTTCTTGGAGGAATATCAATTGCATCTGTAGACTCTGACTCTATGGTCTCTTGCCCATCTAACTCAATTGTCTCAATGTCAGGACCATCCACATCACTCTTTCTTTGATTTGATTCAACAACTTGAGGGGCTAAGTCCACTACATCATGATTTTCTTGTGGCTTTGGCATATCTGTCACTTTGTCAAAGTTTTCAATTGTTTGGTCTTCAAAGAACACCACATCCCTACTTCTTATTACTTTCTTCCCAAAGCACACCGAGATGGAGCGATGATGGGACCCCTCGTCATCAGCCGTGTTGGACGACTCGGGTGTGCGATCGTGTCACTAAGGCTGACACAAGTTCACAGGGCGAGGGTCGAGTCAAACCACGGAGTGTGGGTTCACACGTGGATGTGGGCTTCTGACTCGACCCATGGACCCCGGACCCTCTCGCACGAGCTTGCGAGCATGTGCATCGAAGAGGGTCAACTGTGGGGCGATTCTGAGGTCTAATCGACCCCGAACCGGCACTGAACCATCCTTCCTGGCTGAACCGAACCGGTTCAGCCGGTTCAAACCGGTCTACAGTACACACGCGCGCGGAAGAGGGGAATTTCCCCTGTTCTTCTTCCAGCGCTGTGATCGGCGCCGTCCGCCGTCGATTCGACCAACTAGGGGCGTGCTCGCCGGATTTGGAAGGTGGCCGGAGGTGCGTGCTGGCGTGGCGACGAGGGCGACGGCGATTGAGGGCTAGGACTCCTACGTGGACGAGCCTAGGGCGGATTTTCGGATCCGCCCCGGTGGAAGCGAGATCTCCGGCGGAGATCGCGGTTGCGTGGCGACGAAGATGGAAATCCCTTCCTCGTCGAGGGGAGGTTGCTATCGAGCATTGAGGGAGCTCGGGCAAGGTCTGGCGACGACGTTTTCTGGATCTGAGAGTAGAGCAGTCGATTTTGGTTCGGCGATGAGGCTCCGGCCGTGGAATCGCCGGCGCGACGCTTCCAAATCGTTCACAGGTGCCCTAAGGTAAGGAGGAGATCATCTCCTCAGGCGCCGGCAGCTAGACGCGGGAGTGGGATCGAAATTTCTGATCCCCGGTCCCACGCAACCAACGTTTCCATTGGGTCCAAATACTCATTGGCGGCGGCTTCTCCGACGACAATACACCGGCGGCGAGTTCTCCTTCCGTCGGGGACGAGATCCTGATCGCCCGGCGTGATTCCGGTGACCGGACGGCGACGGACGAAGAAGGGGACGCCTCCCCTGTTTCGGCCGAACGTCGGCCTTGTTCCGGACACGGACCGTGAAGGAGAGAAAGGGAGCTGTTGCATGTGTTCATCTGTGCGACGCGTTTCGACTCCGACCGGACTTTCCGACACAGCTTTTGTGAGGATCTCGGTGGGCTCGGCTCGTGGAGTGGTGGCACGCTACAAAGGTAAACCCTCCCCGGATCTATCGCATGTAGTGGTAGTAGGACGGTTTTCTCGTGTGTAGTGGATAGGGACTTTACCGCCGTCCGGACTTCGTGTGGCTTTTTGTCCGGACGGTTCTCTTGCGTTATCTGCGCCCGCATATGTGTAGTGCGGGTTGTGCTTGTTTGTAAGTGCTGCTTGATTGCCTGCAAAGTCTTGGATGAGTGTGCCGGCACCCTTGAAGGTGTTCGCCACCGTCCCCTTGTGATTGATTGAGGCTGCGCCGGTGCCTATCTCGGCTGTGTAGAGAAAGGAGCGCGGGCTGAGGAAATTTCTATGAGTGCAAAGTGTTTGGAGAGTCTCCATCGCTTTGACACAGTTGAGAGATCTATATTCGTGTCCGAGGGGCGGTATTCATACCGAACCCTTCGCGCACGTGGTGTGAAGACTTGTAGAGTGCTGGGCCAGCTTTCGCAACGCGATCCTAACCGGTCGCGGGCCACTCTAGTATAGGGCTGAGATCTCCGCGAGGGAATCTGCCGGTTGTGATTAAGTTTATTATTAAAAAAATAAATTTGCCCATAACAATAAGCATATCAATGTATACATTGATACTACCAATAATTGACTACAAAAAGCAATTTTTCTTCTGTCTGAAGAATCACATTGGCACACATTATAATTCTCGTTAATCCTGGTGGAGGAAAAAAAATAAATTGATTTAGTTCATTTAATTGTTAATTTAAAAGATTTGCCAAATTACTTAGCAGCTGAGGAAAACGAGTACCATCTTCGTGCCATAGATAAATATTTGAAGAACAATTAAGCACGCAAGGGCAAATTACATATGCTTTACAAAGTGACAGGATCATAATTCGTACACGCAGTAACCTCACAAAAATGAAGTCACACCAGCGAGCGGAGATTACAGGGGCCAAGGCTGCACTAATTCATCATCGGAGATTTTAAGGCTTTAGGAGGAGGAGAAGGTGTCGAAGATGGTGGTGTGGAGAGGGTCGCTAAGGTGAGTGACCCAGTTGTTGAGGGGCCCCTTGCCGGTTGCGGCGGCCTGGACGGCGAAGCCGAGGAACCCGACCATGGCGAGGCGGGCGTGCTTGATCTCCGCCAGCTGCAGGGTGGCCTTCTTCTCCGGGTCGGCCGCGAGGCCCAGCGGGTCGAAGTACTTGCCGCCCGGGTACAGCCGCTTCTCCGGGTCCAGCTCCCCGTTGCGCTGGAACTCGATGTACCCGATCAGCAGCACCTCGATCCAGATCAGCGTCGTGATGTTGAACGGCAGCGGCAGGCCCAGGTACGACGACCCGTCCACCAGCTCCACCTGGAATGAATGAAACCATAAATTATTCAATTTTTGATAGCAACACAAAAGAACAAGATTGATTTTTTTTTTTTTGGAACAAAAAATGGAAGTACCTTGCCGGCATCCTGCCATGTGACGCCGGTGAGCCATTCGACGGACAGCGCGCCGAGCGTCGCGAGCATCGCCCACCTCCCGTGAATGAGCTCGCATTCCCTGAAGCGCTGCAGCCCGAACACCTCAGAGTAGGGCTGGAACGGCGTCGACTTCACGTCGGCCACTTCCGTCCGCGTGCCGATGATGTCGCCGGCGACGTTCTTCGCCAGGTTCTGGTCCAGAGAGTCCAACTCGTACTGCAGGTACTCCGCCGGTTTGCCTAGTCCGAAGGGGTCGAACCCGTAGTCGCCGACCAGCGAGCCGTCGAGCCATTCCGGCGCCTTCGCTCCCGGGAACCACAGCGGCCGGTCCGACGTCGGCCCGGGCCTCGCCTTCTTGGGCGCAGACTTCTTGGGCCTGAACCCGAACCGGGCCTGGAACCGGCCGGCCGCCGCCTTGGCAGCGCTGGGCTCGGGGAGGCGGGTACCCAAGAACGGGGAGGTGGCGGCAGCGGCGGAGGCCATTTTTTTTTTCCCTCAACACGGCGGTGTGAGCTGGGTGTGACAGATGGGGTCGGTTATAGGCTCAGTGGGAGTTATCTTGTGGTGTGGAAATGGACGGTGGATGGGGAGGTTGAGATCTATCTGACGGCTGAGAGGGGTGTGGCCTTATCCTGCCTTATCCGCATTGGTCCGAGATGTTTGAGGATTTTTGTCATTGGATGTTAGGGGACAAGGGTCTTGTGGCTGGAGAGGTTGCAGGGTGTGTGGTCTCTGAGCATTCAAGAGGTCGACAGAGGGAGAGTCAAGTAAATTGTTGAGAGAAATTTTTGTTACTACAGAAACGTTTCTGTAGGCAGTAATTCTGCCGATGTGAACTGCATTAGCTGCAGCAATTTAATTACTTGCATCCCTTGACTACTAAAAGGGATGAGTTAATTTTATTCTCTTCACGTGAACAAGTGTTTTCCCACATTACTGATCTAAACTATTTTGATAAAATTGTTCATCTAAACTTTTTACCAGTAGCATGCTACTCATTTCTATCAGTCATCTGAACTTTTTGATAGATAAACTTGCTCCACCGACAGATCAAATTGAAGATAAAGCTAGTTACAAACTGCTTTGGACATTGTAATATAGATCAAATGGCGAACAATAAATAAATGATTACAAATGCAAGTAAAGTGCTACAGAGAAAAGGTCTATACGAGTTGTTTGATAAATAATAAAAAAAGGGAACATTCAGATGGATAATGAGATAGCAGTTTAGTTCGGATAGACTGAAATTAACTTTAAATTTTACTATTTAGTCTGTCTTTCTGCATGTTTCATTTCCATAAAAACGACCACAAAGTTTGAAGCAATTATGGATAGCAGAAGCAGCAGTTTAATACAGATGCAAGATCAAATCCTTCAGTTCAAAAGAAAATACTCAGTGTAAATTGTAAAGAAATGGTATGGATGAATGGATGCTCGCTGGCATTGGCATCATTTTATTGAGGGTTGATTTTTGTTGAGGTCAATTTAACCAGCAGATATTTGTTTGCTCCCGTCTTTTTCTGTGGTGCAAGCTTCGGGGCTTGTAAGTGGATTTTTTTTTTTGTCGCAATTTTCTCTTTCGGCTCAATTTTGTTGATCTCATCACTCCTGTGCCTGGGAGTGTATCTCATGAATATAGGGAGAGCTAACTAATCAGCCGATTGACATGTAAACTTGGCTAGGACATCCGAGTCAAGACTTGTAAACTTTGCTAGCATATATACCTGTATTTCTTCTGCTTAAGTAATACATCTTTGGGGAAAAGTGTCATTACAAGTAGCTATTTCAGAATCAGTTGGATTAGTATTTCTAGGGAAGAAAATGAAGACAGCAATGTACTTGCTCTGTGTTTGCAAGACTTGAATTAAATTGGATCATGCGTAGCAAAGAGAAGGAGAAAAACAGAGTTGTCTTGAGATTTGCCTCAATGATATGCATTTGCCAAGCAGAGTCAATTCAACTTAACAAAATTGAAGTCAGCATTTCAGCACAACCTCGATTTATATGTGATAACTGACATTGTCTTTGTTATAAAATCCTGATTGAATATTGAATATAGAATACCAGTATGGCTCATTGTACAAGGAAATAAAAATGCAAGCTGAATACATTGTGTTAATATAAATACTCGTACTAAATTATTGTACATGTCAAACATGAAAGGTATCACAACAAACTCGAAGGTTTTTCCAACTTCGAGTAGGAAAAGAACTGACCAGGTTCAAGCTTTGCAAAAGAAGCATTAGTATGGCTCATCGCATGACCTTGTAACGTCAATGGTTCACAAAATAGTATATTCCTGTGAACTTCGTAATGGTCTCGTTAGCTTTCTGAGATCCAGCTCTTTCATCTCTCTTCTTCTTTTCTCTGCAGAAAGAAGATTCAATAGAATTACATTAGGATTAACGAATTATAAAACAATTGGCACCTCGATTCTGATATTAAATATTTGCAGGAAACACGCAAAGCCAGTGCTCTGCAGAAAAAACTTTAGATGTTGCCTGAATGCAAGGTCTTAGCTATCATCCGTGTACAAAAACAACGCCACAATAATGTATAATGTAATGCGTCTGCTGCAAATATCCAGAGAATAAAGGTAGATCTGAAATGTGAATCTAACTATACAAACTGCATGCACAGAGTTCTCATTAAAAATGTCTGATGTTCAATGGTAGTATTAATCAACTTCAGCTGTAATAAGGGGGAAAATAGAGGATACTTTAAGAAGTAATCATTTACCTGTCCACGTATTCTTTCAAAAGCTCCTTAGCTTGAACTAGTTTTGATAGAAGATTACGGTATACATCAAGATCTCTATCAACGCTGCGCTTATTAATATTTAGCGCGGCACAAAGCTGTAAAAACAACAAAGATCATCTCAAAGCTTGCCCAAGTACACACGTAGTAGATTACTGTGAAACAACTGAGAAATATACTAGTTTCGAGAATCACACTATTTACAGTCGTGAAATCTTACGGCCACGAATGAAGTTTATTGCAGAATGCAAGAATCAAAGATGTATTTTTTACCAAAGGGAAAGTATCATACTAAACAACATGGTTCTCTACGAGTTGCAGGGAGGAAAAAGCGAATCAATTTGAAATGTAAAAATGACTGGCTAGAAAAAAAAAAGGATATTTTGTGGTATACGTCAGAAGAATATGGCTAAAAACCTAAGTAAAACAGTAACAGATCCCTGGTAAACTCGTGCTCTTGGGACATTCACTGGTAATTATTCACTTAGCATCTCTTAATCACAAACCAGATATAATTTGGAAGCTTGATGTGTCATATAGGGAAAAACTGGCTATTTGTTTCCTGAAACAGACTTAATATGGACATCCATGTAATTACTTTCCAAGTTTGCAATACCATATCTCTACACTAAGAACCTTAGCCATTTTATTCACACAAAATAAGGAATGAAACACTAGTAAGAAAATCATATGAAAGATAACTACAACTTCAACTTCATGAGAATTACAAAGAACAGAAACAGATTTCAGAAATGGTATAACCTGCTTGAGTTCAGAACTGGTAGGACAGATAATATCGTACGTATTAGACACTGTAGCCTCCTATCACGTTGATATTTTTCATATAACAATAAGTATGCAACAATTTCAAAAATAGTATAATCTGCACAGATATTTTTCCCATGATAAATGGACTACCTGAAAGAGGATATGAAATATAATTGGTAAATGAATTGTCAATCCTTGCAATACAGATGATGAATATTCACCAAAGGCGCATAAATTTATGAATAACGTTGCCTCAAATCATTTTGGGAAAAGGATCAAAATTTAAGGTTTGCTAAATAAACTTATGATATGTTTATATAGTATTTAGTTCTTACATGAGCTCAAACAGAAATATGCTTTTTTGAAATTTTAAGTATTAATAATTTCATATTTCATATTTTATGTTTCTCTTCCCCCATCTTGGTCGTATCACCAATGTCAAATTTTGTGACGGATGGTTCTGATCCTCATTTTTCAATATATGGCAAATACCATCATTGCAGATGGATGCACAACACAAGGACACTTCTGGATTCAAATATTTCACAACTAGCAAAGAACATCAGAGTATGAAAAAAGGCATCTCTAGTGACATTCAGATAAACTCAAGTCTCAAACTACAATAGCACAAGGGAAAAAAGCAAAGGAGAAATCATGAAGTAAATGAGAAAAGCAGCCTATTAAGTTAAAAAGGATAAACCTTTTCTAAGACAGTTGGTTCAGTTGCATTTGCCAACTCAAGAAGACGAAACAGTCCAATTGCAAAGAATCGGCTGTAGCTGAAATTTCCCTTTCCCTGCGCGCGCTCAGAGATATCTTTCAAAATGCCTTCTATTTCTCCTTCTCTAGAGGCAAACTCCACTAATGAAGTAGAAGTCTGACCACGAGCCCATTCTTCCAGCTTTTTTGAGTCAGCTCTGCATCAATAAAATTCAACGAGGTAGTGAATCATAAATGAGAAGTCATTTGGGCCCTGAATATTTGGAAGATACTAGGATCGTATAATTGGTTTGGGAACCCAAATAGAATAGAAACAGGATTAGCATACTTTCTGACCTCATCACCATTCAGTAACTTTTATGATAAGAAACTTCTAGAAAGAATAAATTTGTTCATTGCAGAATTGATTCGATGGTAAAAGGGGTATTGGTTTTTTTATTTAGGGCTTAATCTTTAGATGAATGCTGCATCTATATTTTTTGTTAAATAAATTAACAGTGGATTGTATCATTGTTTAGATGCTGATTCCATTCAATTATCTTTATTGTTTTCATGCTTATGCTTTCGATTCTTCAAAAAATCTAATCTTATGTACTTTATTGGTGAATTGTATATGTAAAAATCCGAGTAAAAGTTTGTACAGATATGAAAGAATTGTGCACCATTGTTGTTATTAAACCAGAACGCTCATTACAAGCACTAGACACAACTTCTTTTGAATAAGGCATTAAATTACATCCAATATATTAGCGTGCAACTCAATTGACTATCACGTTAGAAGAAATTCAAATAGATTTTATGCTTCAACCTAACTAAAATATATGCACATTTTAACATTACAAATGGTTCCAGTGTCGGATAAGTAGAGTTACTAGACATAACAATGACAATTGAGTTCACTTGAGGTTGGTGTAACCACAATTAAGAGAATGATCATAACTGACCTGAATAAACGACAAATAAGATTCATGACAACAAGTTACCAGCAGAGAAAGATGAATATCATTCTACAGAGAATAAAGGAACAAGGATCTTTTTGCAAATAAAACAGTATTAAGATAACCATGCACAGAAATCATCAAGGCATATCTTGAAATATTTGCAGGAATAGTGAATGAAATGTCCTTCCAACAGACATCTCACATTTTGCTCTTATAGCTCCACTATGGTTACACAAAAATGTTAATTGTATGATCACCACAAATTTTTAGTATTGACAATAATCCTTATTTGCTGATAGCTCAAATTCCAGTGTCGTCAAAATGCATAGACCAATTTGTACATGAGTGTCCCATAGTTACAAAACAGTTAGCAGGTATTTTAGTAAATTATATTACCTGTACTGTTCAGGATCTTCCTTCAATGCCTGAATATAGGCCTTAAAAATGGCATCTCGATCCTCAATGCTAGGATACCCTTCCATCAGCTGGTCATAAACAGTAACAAAGCCAAGAGCAAACACGGGGTCATACTGGTAAGTCCTTTTGTATCTCATCAGATGTTGCTGCACAAGCAGCTCCTGTAATACAGTGTTGTATATGCTTGGGATAGGTCGCTTGTATGCCTTTAGGAAACTGTATTTTGTCTCTGATACAGTAGGTGGCACATCTAATAAGAAAAAGAAGAGATATTAGAAAACGTAGCATCCTAATAATCTATACCATTTTTCACAAAGAATCAAAAGTCAAAAAAAGTTAGAAAAAATGTGCGATTTTCATCTCTTCAACAGAAAACTATGCAAGAAGGCGAACCATGACATAGCTGATTTTGATCGTAACCATAAAAAAGAAAACATATGAAGCCAGATAAAAGCAGGTAAACGGGGCAACGTCATATATCATATGCTCTACGATGACGGTGCCGTCAAAAAAGAACATTATAAAGACCAAATATCAGATAGAGATAAATGTATATAGAATACAAAAGGGCAAGATACTCACTGTATAGACCAGCGCATGATCGGTACAGGAAGCAGCTTCCTAATTTTAATAAATTAAACATGACAGTCCCAAAAAAAAAACATAAAAATGATTATCAAGCAAATAAGTGTCAGACGCAAGTCTGAACATCCACTATCTCGCAAGGTAAAGCTAATCATGGTCGTTCAACCATATTTTAAATTTGCTAAACTCAAATTGAATTTGAAGGATATTATAGAGAAGTTTACTACATTAAAAATGCCAAATCCTCTGAAGACATTACTTCAGGGATAGATAGATGGAAAGTAAAATGAAAGGGGAAGTAGAACACCGATAATAAAAGAAAATGCCACAAATATAGAATCGATTTGAAGACGATTCAAGAACCTATGAGCAACAAAAAGAAAAGAAAATTCACAATGCAAAGACATGTATCAAAACTTAGGAAAGTGACTTTGCAGAGCGCACACGAGATTCAGGCCAAGAAGCCAAATTTCCATATCATCATCAAAACACAGACCAGTCAATGTAAATAAGGAAGAAAATCTAAGTAATCACAACCAAATAGTTATATAGATAGAGTTACTGGGTGGACACGATAGTAAACGCTCACAGCTTGCGGCCGCCACGCAGCGGACGACCATCCGGGAGCTGAGCTTGGTGGCTCCAAATGGAATGCCACCAACGGAGGCACAAGAGAAGATTCCAGCGGTGGCAAAAGATTTTCTCCTCTCAGCGGCTTGCTTACAAGGCGAGGCGAAGGATACCGGTGCAACGGAGGCCATTTTAGGGCTTTACACAGATCCTTCACCGGAGAGAACTCACGAGCGAATAAGGATAAGTAGAGGGCGAGAATAGACTATCTTAAAGTCCTACGGTGCGGTTGGTGGTGGTCGCCGGAAGAAAGCGCCGCCGCAGAAGTGGCACGAGGAGTCGTTCGAGGACGACGACAAGGAGCCTGTGAAGATATTCTTATCCGGCATCCAAAGTGAGAGGCCACAACATGGCGCCACATGGGAAAGATCGATTTCTGAGGTTCTAACTATCATCACTGTCAAGTGTGCGACTAATCACCCTGGAAATTTTAGCGGCTGAGATCACCATCAGAAAACGTGCGAACTGGACGTCTACACTCGACAACCGAAGTCACAGCAAATAGACCGGCTTCACTCGACCGAGAATTGTTATCGGACCGGCTCGATCTATTTTACAATTAAATCCAAAGTTTTATAATCCGACAGAGTGAACTGATTAATCATTTATCAGTATTTTAATTACGAATTTAATCCGGCCCCAAATTTTTGTTTTAATGTGTATATTTTAAATTTTAATTGTATTAACTCGTGACGCGCAGTCGTTGGCCAAGACACGATCCTCGTTCTCGCCATTGTCGCAGGCCATGAAGAGTCGGCTCTCCCTTAGCGGCCACCATCACGTCGGCGCCGCTGCCATCGACGATGGACCGCAGCGCAAGACGCCGGAAGCTACATTAGCACTAGATTCAGATGTCATATGCAATGCTATTATGCCACCAGAAACAGAAGTAAGGTCATCATAGTAATGAACATTAATCATGGCAATGAAAACTAAGAACAAAATTCAATCGCACACTCATTCCGCGCATTACTCTTCTAATCTGAGGCGAATGTCGGTTTCTTGCAAACAAAATTACCGAAGATAAGGCGGCGACGGCGGCGGTGATGGCGATGTCTGAAGATTGGCATGGACAAGTGGAGGAGGCGGTGGCGGCGCTTGCTTGCGCGCGTGCTAGAAGATGTCGAGGATCTCAAGAATGTAGCCGTTGCAAAGAGGGCAGTTACCGTGGCTCACCCAGAGCTCACGCGAGCAGAGCCGGCAGAAGGAGTGGCCGCAGGGCACGAAAGCCTCCCCCTTGTGCCGCACCATGCACACACAACACTCGTTCAGCATGCCATCGCCACCGCCCTTTGCTTTCGCTGCCGGCGCATCCTCCTCCTCCTCGTCTTCCTCGTCCCCCCCTCCCTCCTCGTCATCGTCCTCGTCGTCGTCCTCCTTCCCACTCCCACCCCAGTCCATGTCTGTCTGCTCCAGCAGCGCCATTAGGGACATCGTCGGAGCCTGATCGTTCTGATCCGACGCAGGCGAATCGGAGCCGCCGCTGCAGACTTCTTCGTTGACCGACGGGGATTCCTCCTGCCCGGGCGCGTGCGTCAGTTCCAGCTCGGAGTTGCGAACAGAGACCGAGAGGGAGATGGACCGGGAGCGCATTGGGGCCTTGGGCCGGCTTGAGACCAGCTCGGGGTCCGAGATCGGGTACGGGTTTCGCATGGTGGGCGTGCGGGAAATGGCGCGGGCGAGGACGGGGTTGCGGCGCGAGGGGACCTCAGGGTCGGAGATGGGGTACGAGTTGCCGGAGGACATCGCCGACCAGGCCGCGCCAGCGCGGCGGAAGCGGTTCCTTAGCGACCTCCACTTGGTCCCATTTCCGGAGCTCGCATCGGCAGCGGCGGCTCTGTTCGCGTGGTGCACCTGCTGGATGATGTCGAACAGTCTCCTTCCGCTGCGGGGGCTGTTGCACGCGGGAGCGGAGCTGTCTCTCTTGTCGATCTTGATGGTAGGCTTTGGACTCGCTGAATCGCCACCCCGGCGAGGGGAGGGGCTCGAGTCGCTGTCCTCCGGGGTTTTGGGACTATCACGAGGGCTGGAAGCGTCGACGGATCCCTGCTCCCTTCCTTCCATTCCAAAATCTGACATTTATCCCCCAAAAAGTTCACTTTTGAAATCGTTCGTCAAGCGATTTCCGCCTATGACATTGCGCAATCAATCAATCAATCTATGAAAACAGTTGAGCAACCAAGATCACGAAAAGGGATCGAGAGGCCGAGATTTAGAAGGATCGCGTCCTTGCAGCTCTAATCCAAGGGCGAAGACATCCAGCGTCCGTCGATAGGGCAAGCATGGAATTCTTTCGCTTTTGTCAAAGAAGAAGACGAGTCACCTCCAATTTGTTCATCCGGAACACAATTCTATAACCCAAACTTTTCGAATCAAAGTAGCAACTCACCGATCGAGTTAGAATTGAACAAGATGAAGGCAGAGAGATGATCAGATGAGATGAAATGATGACCAGTGGATCTTCTTCGCTGGCTGCATGCTGGAATCGTATGCTTTCTTCGTTGTTGTTCTTAGGGCGAGCGAATATAAAAGGAGGAAGAAAGGCTAAGAGAGGGAGACGCGCAGCTTGTGTCCTCCCGTCCGCGATGGCTGGTAGGGGAGGCCAGAGGAACGGGTCTTCGGCTTTTGTTAGCGTGGGTAATTTCTTTTCCTTTCCTCACGGAAGTCAACTCCTCACGTCAATGGTTGACACTTGACAAAAGTATATTTCTGTTGGATTCAACAGCATTTTCTTTTTATCTTTTTCAGCAATAATTCTGTTTTTTAATCTTTTTCTCTTTATATATATTTTTTAACTTTAACTTTACCATCATTAAATTATATGTACTGTAAAATCTAGGAAATTCATGTATAAAATTTACAACATATCTATTACTAGAATAAGCAAAAATTTTATTAGAGTTATATACATTATTATGGATTAATTTTATTATGGAATAATTAAAAGTAGTGTCTCAATTTGTAGTTTGTGCTCACGGTTCATATTTGACCTTTTAAATATTTATGCTTAACATGAACAGAAAATCAGTATAGCCTGGACACCATGCATTGACCACAATTCATACGGCTAGTTTTGAATTATGTTGTTCATCTCAAGTTACCCTTCGCATGGGTATGTTGTCCTCTGAGATGAAGTTGCCCCAGAACCAATGATCCTTCCAGACGAGGATCATCTCTTCGATTGGCACATTGCTAGTGTCTGGAAGGAAGAAGGCGATGAAGAAGGTCATGACCAATACCCATCCGCCGAAGAAATAGAAGAGACCAAACTTCATGCGGCACAGCATTGTCGGAAACGCTTGGGCGATGATGAAGGTGAAGAACATGTTGACGGAGACGTTGATGCTTTTCCCTGCAGACCTCACCTCCAGAGGGAAAATCTCGCTTGGAACTAGCCATCCCAGGGGACCCCATGACCATGCGAACCCAGCAATGTAGATACAGATGAAGAGCACCATGGTTGCAGCGTAGGCCTTGGAAATTTGCCCTTCACCACTTGTTCCAAATTTGATCGCAATTAAGGTTCCCACAACAATCTGTAACAGCAAATTGTGAAAAAAAAATAAGAAACTCTGAGCAGAAAGAAATGGAGGATGAGAAGAAGAAAAAGGAGGATTTTTGCTGAACCTGACAAACAAGCATCTGAGATCCGCCTTCCAAGAATAATTTCCGGCGGCCGAGCCTGTCGACGGTGAAGATGGAGACGATGGTGGCGAGGACGTTGACGAGGCCAGTGATAACAGCAGCCATGAGAGCTGCCTCGTCGCCGAAGCCGATGGTTTTGAAGTGGACCGGCGCATAGAACATGATGATGTTGATGCCAGTGAACTGCTGGAAGAAGGGGATGAGGATGGCCATGGTGAGCTGGGGGCGGTACCTGCGCTTCAAGATGTTGACCCAGGGTTGCTTCACGAGCTTCGACTCCTCGCTGGCGGCAACGAGGTCGTTGTATTCGTCGTAGATGTCGTCAGTGCCGCGGATGCGGCGAAGCATCTTCCTGGCCGCCACGGGGTGGCCGCGCTCGATGAGGGAGTTGGGGGTTTCGGGGAGGAAGAGAGCACCAAGGGTGATGATGGCGGCGGGGACGGCGGCGATTGCGAGGCTCACGCGCCACCCCCAGCCGCCCTTGATCTTGGCGGTACTGTAATTGATGAGGTTAGCAACCAAGATGCCAAATGTGACCATGAGCTGGAAGACGATGTTAAGCATGCCGCGGAGACGGGCCGGTGCCATCTCCGACAAGTAGAGAGGAATAGACTGGAGTCAAAATATTGCTAAAGTCAGCATGATTGATGAAGTCATAGTAAATTTCAAGTAAAGGTCACCTTAATATCATTTTAAAATTCACATATTGAGAAAATTTGTTAGCCAATGACCCACGTAGAAATAATAGTCGTCTGGGTCACATCAAGTTGCTTATTTCTTTCAAATTGTGACTTTTAAAATAAAAGTCACAGTAGTGTCAATTTAAAATTTACGTATTAGATAAGAGATTGACAGTTTTGATGTGACTCTATTTAGACTGAGTCACTGTCCGGAATTTTTGAGCAATCATAGATAAATTACGCTCTCCAAGAAATTAAAACAGGAAAAGAAAATCAAAATTCAGAAAGGAGCCGTTTTTCTTATCGCAGGGATTCCCACCTGATTGGCGAAGCCGATGCCGACGCCTAGGAGGAAGCGGCCGAGGATAAGCATGATCACGTTCTTGGCGGCGCCACAGAAGGCGGAGCCGACGAGGAAGGTGAGCCCTCCGCCGAGAATGGACCACTTACGCCCGAATGCCCTCGTCACTGCCGACGCGAATAAGGACGCGATGAGCGCCGCCAGGAACAGCGATGAAGTGAAGGTGGTCAGTAGCTGGCTGTCGAACTTGCAGTACTCGTTCGTGCTCTGATCCTTGTTCGCCTTCCAGTGCACGTCGGGAAAGAACTTATCAAGAAACGAGTCCATCGACGTCACCCCACCTACGCAATTGAAATCCGGAGAAATCAAATCCACGACCTCGAATAAAAGACCTAAAGACGCTGAGATTACCTGATATGCCGATATCGTAGCCGAAGTTTAGGCCGCCGGTGGCGGCGACGACGCAGGCCACAAATACGAAGAGAGTAAGCTTCCCTGGTTGTTCCTCCCGTCCACCGGTGTTGGCTATAGCCCCGCGCGGCATTGTTGCTTCCGATCTCCACAAATCACACCCCGAGAAAGGGAGAGCGAGAGAGAGAGCAAAGCGATGTGCCAGACTGACGACGGAGGTTGGTGTTCATATAAGCGAAGGAGGCGAAGGAAAAAAAAAAGTCGTAGGCTAATCTAGAGGTGGCCAACGGGCCGGGCCGTGCGGGCCGGAGGTTGGTGTTCATATAAGCGAAGGAGGCGAAGGAAAAAAAAAAGTCGTAGGCTAATCTAGAGGTGGCCAACGGGCCGGGCCGGCCCGCGGCCCGCACGGCCCGGCACAACGCGGGCTGGGCACGGCACGGCCCGTTGACCAAGTCAACGGGCCGCGGGCGGCCCGCGGCCCGTCACGGGTCGTGCTGGGCCGGGGGTTCGCAGCCCGCGGGCCGGGCCGGGCACGGCACGAACCCGGGCCGGGCACGGCACGCATGAAAATTGTATTTTTTACCTAAATGCCCTCATAATAATTATAAAAATTTTAAAAATTAGGGATATAATTGTCTTTATGGTATAAAATTACCATTTTAGCCTCTTTTAATAATTAAAAATAGGGTATAAATATGTAATTATACACCTAATTCATCCCTATAAATTGACCCCCCAACCCTCTCATTTCTTCACACAAGTTTCCAACTATCTTTGGAATAATTTCTCATTCTCTCTTAATTCTCTTAATCTCTTTTCTAAGTCTTGAGTTACAATTAGTTTCTTAATTGAACTCAAACTTAAGCTTCTTCTTAGCCATCAAGAATTCAATGCTCTCTCGGTCTACACTAGTCATTTTTTTCTATGCCTCGTGCTCACCACGTGACTAGACGTGGAGAAGATCAAGTAAGTATTAAATTAATTTACTTTTATAATATAATTATCACGTGGTGAGCACGAGCACGAGACATAGAGAAAAATGACAGATAATAGAAGAGTGAAGATAATTATCATTATGCCAAATTCTCAACGTTCAATTTTCTTTACTTCTACCTTAAATTTCTTCAATGCTGATCAATGGAGAATCACTATTTTAAGTATTATCGAACGTGTTAGTCAACTTATACGAATTGATGTATTAAGGTTTGAAGAATACTTTATCCACTTATCTGATCATGCAAGACAAGAATTTTTGGCTTCTCCCTCTCCTTCTGGGGTTGAGATTGAAATAGAGGCTGATGACTTTGAAATAAGTGATAGTGAGGAGGATAGTGATAATATCAACGATGAGCCGGAGCAATATATCGAAACAAACCAAGCACAAGAGTCACTTGAGTTTTTTATTATTGAAGAAGGAGATAGAGCTGAAAACATGGAGTGCGCAATATGCATAGAGAAGATGGAGCACGGAGCGCAAGTATGCTTAACACAATGCTCGCATATCTTCCATAGTAGCTGCTTGCGTAGTTGGCTACGGGTCAATTATGTATGCCCATTATGTCGACAATTGATTTAAGCATAAATGTATAATTTATGAATATGAAATTTAATCGAGTTGGTTTTAACTTTAGTCATGTGTTGTTAGTATTGTTAATAAATAAATTAATATTAATTTAATAAAATATATTAAAATTAAAATTATATATGTTTAAAATAAAATAATTAATTAAATAATAATTAAATATTTTTTTTAAAAAAATATGCAAAATACATAATTCGGGCCAAAGTCGGCCCGTGGGCCCAAGTCGGCCCGTGGGCCACATTCGGGCCGTGCCTGGCACGGCCCGCTGGGCCGACTATAGCCCACGGGCCGGTTTCAGCCCGCGTGCCGAATCTGGCCCGCGTGCCGGATTCGGCCCGCGGGCCGGATTCGGCCCGCGTGCCGGATCCGGGCCCGGCCAGAGGCTGAGCCGTGCCTGGGCCGGCACGGTTAAACGTGCCGCGGGCCGTGCCGGGCCCAGGCATTTTGCCGTCGTGCCGTGCCCGGCACGGCACGACTTCTGGCGGGCCGAGGCGGGCCCGGGCCCGGGCCGGCCCGGGCACGGCCCATGGCCACCTCTAGGCTAATCCATCTCGAAATGAATCGTCAAAATTTAACCGGTGCATAAATTTCCGGTTTTTTGACTTTATTGAGCGTTGACATCAAATCGTTGAGTTAAGCTAAGGTTGACGATGAGCTGACAGCATTCCTTCTCGACACTTGCCAAAATTAATTAAATAAAAATTTAAAAATAAAATATAAATAAATTAAAATTCAAAGACTTTAATTGCAACTGTTTTTAAATCTTAAATTTATTTTTAAATTTAAATAGGCAATAAGTAGGATGTCCAAAAAACGTTTTAACCGGATGAACAAAATTAAACCGAACTAAAATTTTCGATTTAGTTTAATTTAAAGTCAAATTCGGTTCAATTTGGTTTGGGTTGACTAAAAATATAAAATTTTAATATAATATTAATATTTTTAAACAAAATATAATATTATATATATATATATATGGTTTTTGATTTGGATTTTTTTAATTTAGTTTGAAATCGATTTGGTTCGAGTTGGTACCATTTGCACATTTGATATATATAGCCTTGATCGCATAAAATTTCAAGAATCTGCATGACAAAAAATGGTGAAGAAATTTAGCTTTATCATTTACAAATTGAGGAGAAAATTAGATAAAACACTTGAAATGGTAATAACTTTTGAAAGTTTCTCATTTTTTAATAAAAACATGGTCGCGATCTTTGTTCTAGAAATATTCACTTTCACACGCGTTTTGACCTTCCAGTTTTATTCAAAATAAGGGTTTGAGACTTGATTATTATATATTTATTTATTTTGTTTTGTTCTGGCTTTTGAGTCTAGGGTTGACTGGCACGAAGGATTGAGTCTAGGGTTTACTGGCCTACCCTTAGAGAGGGTGAAGACAACTTAGGCTGCATTTGGTAAGGCTGCCCCCCGGCTTTTACGTTTGTGGGCAGCCGGAAAAGGAGAAGCAGAGCTGTTTGGCTAGCAGAAACTGAGAAGCTTGCACTATAGAGGGAAAGCATCTTTAGGTAGCTTTTGGCTGGTTGTTGTGGCTGCATGTGTACAGTGATTTCTCTCCCGTCTCTCGCCCGATTCGAGCACTCTTGTGATTTCTCCCGCCGGCAGCAAGAGTCACCAGTGTCGCCCGTCGCAGCCTCCGGCCGTCGCCGCCGCCGATCTCACCGATCTCCTCGCCTCCAATCGCCGTCGCTGCTCCAGCTACCGATCTCGCCGATGTCCTCGTCTCCAGCCGCCATTGCTGCTCCAGCCGCCGATCTCGCCGATCTCCTTGCCTCTAGCAGCCGTCGTTGCTCTAGCCATCGCCAGCCTTCGTCGCCCTTTCTTCCAATTTCGCCGTCGTCGTCATCTCATTCGTCGTCGCCTTCGTCAGCTCCGACCATCGGCAAGGCGCCGGACAGCGGCGTTGGCATCGCCCAAATCCTTCACGTGGAGACGGCGAGGGATTTAGGAAGTTTTATTTACTTTTATTTTATTTTTTTTCTAGGTATTGGTAATTCTTAATAATACAAATTTTAAAATTAAAATTATAAAAAATATATATTAATTAATACAAATTTTAAATTTATATTTATGATATATTATGATTATTTTTTATAATTTTATATAATATGTATGTAAGATTATGCACATAGGGAATTATTGTATTAGATATTTTAAAAATTTACATATTAAAAAGGTTTATTTGTATTGTAATTATAAAATTTTATAATTACATAGAAATTTTTATAAAGTTTTCACTCAATAAAACCAAACAGCACAGCATTAAACAGTTGCTATTCATATTAGCTCTTTACCTAAATAGCTTCAGCTTTTCCAATCAACTCTAGTCAAACCAGCTCGGATCAAATCTGCCAAAAACCAAAAACTTCAACCTTACCAAACTGGCCCTTACAAGTTTAGATGCATGCTACAACATCATGTCCACCAGCTGCCCTTATCCACATAAAACTTCATCAAAAGCGACCATAAAAATCATCTTATTCAAGATATCCAGGGGTGCTTCTTTTGACCTCCAATGATTTTCTCATTCATACATGGGTTGTACAAGACTTTAAAAGGTGCATTCTTAAATGGTTTCTTAAGAAAGCATTTTAATGGTGTATTTTTTTTTCTTTTTATTTTAATGGTGCATAGGCTGTGGATTTCTGCCACTAGGTTTTGGGGTGAGTAAAAATCAAAATTTATTAATTTTACTAAACAGTAATTCAGAAAATCAATAAATTGTTTTAATAAGTTTTTTTCTTTATTTGATTTTCGACAATGTAAAAAAAAAAGATTTGTTCGATAGTGAACCAGATCTCACCAAACCCATTGTTGCCAGATGCCAACTGATAACCTGTGTCCACAGCAATAAATATGAACCAATTTTACTAATTGATAGATCAGTCTTTTTATATTTGTTTTAGTATTTAATGATAAAAATTTTAATTTAATAAATCAATAAATCGGTAATCATTAAATTTGTTTCTTCGGAATGCTAACTTCCAGCGGCGCCTAATTTCTGCATCTGCTTCAGTGTCCATCCTGCAAAGCAATAATTTTTTATACAATCGGATGGTCAATTCTTTAGAATAAACTGATATTTTCCTCCGTGTAAAAGAAATTGTTACATCCGTGGCATAAAAAAATTCAAATTAAAATACTGTACACGCGTGCAAGAGTGTAACGTAGAAAAAAAGAATTTTGATGGGACCGGTGTCGGAACTTACAGGAGTTCGCCGTAGTACACAGTCGGAGAGGGCACCACCGCTGAGTTTGCCGAGGTTGGGGGTGGCAACGGTCAGATATCCTCGTTGCCATCCAAAATTCAAAGCTGACTCGATTGGTAAAATTTACTATTTGAACTCGAATCGAACCCGCGTCAAGTACCTTATTATATAACCTAGGAGTGTCCATTATTCGATTTGACCCGACAAACCGAACAGACTAAGTCGGTTCGGTTTGGTTCAGGCTGAGGAGGTGAAAATTTTAATCGGTTCGATTTCGGTTTAGAAGAAAGAAAAACCGTATAAACCGAACCGAACCGAATAAGATATATATAATTAAAAAAATTTATTCATAAATCATATTCATAGTTAATAGCTAAACCCTAAAGTCCGACTGCCCGACTCGTCGCTTTCCCTAACTCGCTTTCGTTCGGTTTTCCCTAACTCTTTACTCTCGTCGCTGTCGCCGACTGCCCGACTCGTCCGTTCGAATTGCGATCGCCTCATCGCCTCACGCCCAGACGGCAAACGCCCTCCGCCCTCGCCACTCGCCAGAAGCCAGTCGCCTCTCGCCATCCTAAGCAACCGTGCGACCGTGAGTCCTCCCCTCTGCCCGACTGCCCCCGCTGCTCCGTGAGACTGTGACTCTGTCTCCCCTCTTAGCTCTTTGCTCAGTTGCTTCGCATCAGTGGTGAGCACGGCGACGCCGACGGCGAACTCCTCTTCCCCATTCTTCATCTCCTTTTTTTCATCTGTGCCGAACCCTAATCATCGGCTCATTGCCACCTGCAGTCCTGCGGCTCCTGCCTGAGCGCCTCTGCTCCTTGTCTTGGCTAGCTGGCTGCTTGACCTTCAACCCTAACTAACGCCGACGGCCTGACACATATTTAGTTAGACTTAAAACATCATATACAGCATTGAATAATTCATGTTGAAAGTTTGACATATTTCAGAAAAATCCAGCACCTGATCAATGGCAAAATGACAAATTGGCAAAATGGCAAATTGAATTTTCTTAATCAGTTTTAATCGGTTTGAACCGAACCGAACCGACCTGGTTCGATTCGGTTCAAATCGGTTTTTACATCAAATCGGTTCGGTTCGGTTTTTAAAAATTTAGAAAATCTTAATCGATTTTCGGTTTAATCGGTTCGGTTCGATTCGGTTTGAACCGATTGGACAGGCCTAACATAACCCGAACTCAAGTCGGGTATTTAAACGGGTACCCGCGGGTATCCAATTAAATAAAATATAAATAAAAAATTTTAAAAATAATAAATATATTTATATAATAATTATTTATTATTTTTATATTTTAATAGTAAAATACTTATATTTATATTTATTATTTAAATTGGGTATTGGGTACCGGGTACCCGCATCCCTAAATCCGAACTCATCCCATTTAGGTAAATGGGTACTCAAACCCAATGTAAACGTCTTGGGTTGAGTTGGGTACGTGACTTCGACGAGTCAAATTGCCAACCCTACCAAAGGTCATCGTCGACATCAGCTTGTCGGATGCGAGAGAGACGAGGGTGATTAGGGCTGAGAGATGGGAGCAATCATGCGTGAGTGAAGAAGACGAGGGTGATTAGGGCTGAGAGATGGGAGCAATCATGCGCGAGTGAAGAAGACGAGCGGCGAGGGGAAAAAATAAATAAGAGAGGGCATGGGGTTGGGTCACAAGCAAGGGAGAGAGAGGGAGGTCATAACAGTTATTATTAGGTATATTATAAACCGAGAGATACAAGTGACTAATACAGGATTTGCATCTTTCTTGGGGAAGTACGATATCCACAGAGCCTACTATGAGTGAATCACTAAAAGTGTATGACGATATCCAAGTGTTAACATAATTTAGTCATGACTACTTGATTAGGTTAAACAAAGTGTGACATACTTTGTCCAATCAAGATATCGGTTAGCAAAAGGATTATATTGCACAGATATTTTATTGTTGTTTAGGAGATACTGATGACAACAACTTTCCTATGACTTAGGTAGCATGGATGTATTACTAGACATCTCTTATTGCTCGTGATGATCTAATGATCATCACTGCTAATGTCAAATGGAACCTACAGGGTCACACAATCTCATATTAATCGGATAGCCTTGAATCGAATCATATTTATGATTTGAGTCCATTTGAGAGACAGATGCATTCAGATTGCATTTGATGAGTTTTAGCTCATCATGGTAGTATTCGAGAGTGGGAATAAAATGATACTTGCATTAGTGTCATTTTTTGGCATATTTTTTACTTGGACCATTGTTGACCACTAATGGACCATGCCTAGATCGAGGCTGACCATGCCACCATGGTGCGATATGCATCCCAGTCAACAAGTTCAAATCTGGGTCAAGGTGTGAAGATGACTTAGCGCCTAGTTGCAATGTCACAAGTAAATTAAAATAAGCAAAAGAATTAGCTTAGAGGCAATGAAACAAATTGGTTATTCTAATTAAATTAAACTTATTTTAATTTGAATTAGATACTCCTAAAATAATCTCATGGCTTATTATATATATGCAAGGAGTTATCTTTGGAGGTAAGCTTATTTGTCGATTTTTTTTTTACTCAAGCCCTAGCGGCCCAACTCTTCTCCTCTATATGTCATCAACCCCTCTCACCCCTCCTACTAGTTGGTGCAAACAAGAAGGGAACCTCCCAATGTGTGGATCTTCTTCCTCGGGCCAGCACAGGCATGGAGAAGAAGGGATCTCAAGGAGTCCGTGTGTGGATACATGTAGAGGGTGCATGCTTGGACACCTGCACCTTGTCATCGCCATCCACAGAGCACAGTGTAAGGTATTTTTCTATCACATCTATTTGATTTCCCTCGCTTGGATCCTCTGGGTTTTTTGGAAATTGGTTTTGAGCTTGTTTCCACTATTATAAATTTTTAAAAATATAGCCCATAATTTCCCAACAGTTCTAGCTTTCGGCAAGCCACTCGGCAGACTAGTGGGGAGTTTTGGTTCTAACGTTATTCTACTTGAGTGAGCTTCGTGGTAATAGAAAGATTCTAGTTCCAAAGCTTGCCGATGCTGGAGAAGAAGGCACTATTTTGGTGAACTTTCAACGTTGTTCATGCGATCCTGACACGTGTTGTGGATGAGGATAGAACCCGTCGTGTCGTGTATGTGTAGTAATTAATAAATCTGGTTATGTCTATAGTTTTAGACAAATGCTTACCTGGAATAAATAACTAGACCTACATAGCTACAAATGATAAGTAAATTACCCTCATGTATATTAATAATTAATTATGAAAGTAACCAAAGGATATATATATATACCATAGACTCGAATCGACGGGACTTGCTTGGATGGAGGATCGAGATAGATTAAATCTATAGTAATCAAATAGGGATCCTTCCTACATTTAATCATGTTGTCTACTGCTCACTTGCTTGGATGGAGGATCGAGATAGATTAAATCTATAGTAATCAAATAGGGATCCTTCCTACATTTAATCATGTTGTCTACTGCTCAATTAGGAGGCATCCTATGGTTTGGTGCTACTACTTGACTATGGAACCTTACTCATTGAGTATATTATATTGCTTTCTTTCCATTGGATTCTGTTCTTATTGTTGCATTATTGTGAATGATAAATATTTGTCTGCTACATAATATGAAAAACTTATCCTAGATTACTTGGATTTAGTATTTATTTACTATGTATTTGTGTTTGTTCAATATGATGTGTTAACTTCTGAGGGTCATACTTGTGATAGTGGAGAGCCGAGCCGGCCGATGTTCACTGGGCCATGTTTATAGTTCTATAGAGGGCAACCTCACAAGCTATGATATTACTCATCATCATCATAAAAAATGTGCTATCATAGCTCAAGTATAATAGAGTATTGGATGCTGTACTCACGGGCTATTGATGAGCGGTTATTCCCAGTATATTGAGCTAACACTAAGGAACACTCAGGTATGAGTGCATGTCCTTAGGATAAGTTAGCCCTAGCTCAGCGCCTGCATATGCATATTCGATATATGTTTTATATATAGCATGATTAATTAAAGTACTTGTACTACATCTAGTTGGAAGACATTGGATGATATGACATATTTTATTGGGGTATGCCCTTAAGGCTAATGTTTGAGGCCTTGGGATAGTAACAGTATCATGTATAAACTTTTTAGTTTATAAAGGCAATGGTTGTTATTCAGGTTGTTACCTTGTCTGCTGTAATAAGTGTACTTCTGAATAATGTCTCAAATGCTGTTCAGCTGGGCTGACATGCAGTAAAGTCCTTAGTCGATATATCTTGGTGAACATGAGACAGCCTTGATATGATTGAGACTAATATGTGTTCTAATCTTATAGGATGCTTCGAGCATGGAATAAGATGTAGACTCATGGGTACATTGGATGTACTGGACAACCCTACTAGGATATTCAATTGCTTGTCACAATGTGAATAATCCTTGTATGTGTACAAGTGGCACATTTCCTTTGACTTGAGATCACTTGTGTTTCTAAATGATGATTGTCATTGTTTTGAGGTAGTTCAATATCATTTGAAACATAATGATTATAGACTATCTTGGATGGTGAGCTTGAGTCATGTTAGGGCACTAGTGATAGATATAGGAATGCCGTCTCCTTAATTGGAGTGTGATGTTCTAAAGGGGCCCCCTGGATGAGATGATTGAGAAAGTGTATGGCCATACCCAGATGACTGTGTTCATCTGATCTAATCATGCTCATCATATTGGAGTTACGAGCTTGACAGGCTTGTCCAATAAAGAACATCCAGTGGCAGAGGAAGCATGTATGCCTTGTGAGTTGGATTCACACTTGTGCTGTGTTTTGGGTATAGTCTTGGAAGACTCTTTTCTTTATATCGGGAGACAGTGATGTGTTGCTAGATACCCCTCACTGATCGTGATAACGTAAGTTATCGTTACCGACATTTAAAGAAAACCCTTAGGGTCGCACAATTTGATGATATGGCTTACTTAAGTCAGATCGTGTGGACTGAATTGTTTGGATTCAGTTTTAAAGGGATTTCATCTCTGATTGAAAGTGAGATCTGGTCTGATCATGTTTGATTGATTAGGGCTTGAGATCGGTAAGCTTCGATTGAGAGAATTGATGCTAGATTGGTGAGATCAAGAGCATCAAGAGATCAACGGTCAGATCTTAAGCCTTAGGGGTTTAATTTGATCTGGACTAAAGGCTTGGGCTGGTTTGATTTGGTCTTTGAACCAAATGCAATTGAACCATGGCTCGGTTCAAAGAGGAGCGATTGGTTCACTTGAAGTGAACGCATGATCGCATGAGAGTATGAGGCGAGTTTTTGGCTTGCTATTTTTAGAAGCCACGCTCCCACGTTCAACGAGAACGTTGCACTCGTCGCCTCTTTATGGCTCTCGCTCTCGTGTGGTGAAAAGACTACACGAAAAGAGGGGTGAAAGAGCTTCATCGACCTAGCCGCAAGAGATCTCATCTCCTCCATACGAACGACTCCTTGAAGATTTGCTAGCACAAAGTCGCCAAGGAAGTAGTCGCCTTCTCATTGTGTGCGTCATCTTTGGAGAAAAGGCATTTGCGTTTTTGCTTCCAAGGCGCCATCTAGAAATGGCTATGGTATGAATTCTTATCATGAATACATGTTGTTAAAAGTTAATCATGTGACATGTTTTCGATCCTATGAAACCCTAGCATCCGCTGCCCATATTATGTTTGCGCCACTTTAGGGTTTCGCCCCCCTTAGATTTAGGGGACTTTCAATTGGTATCAGAGCCATGTTTGATACATGATTCATATGATTGCTTTATGTTATGTATTGTGATCCATGTGTGCGCAAGCTGAATAGACCTAGGGTTATCTTCATGCGAAAATTTTACATGCTTGTCTTGTCGCATGTTTAGTCATTTGTGGCGCATGAATGATGTCTCTTTGGTTGCGCTTATGGGTTAGATCTATAGTTTATGCGAAAGTTTACATGATACTTTCTGCATGTCAAAACTCAATATTTGTTTCCTTTAGTTGGCGCATGCTTTGGTTTTTCTGAAAAAAAAACAAAACTCTTGCGCGACTCACATTAGATCTAACTAGCGCCTGCTTTAAACCCTTAGACGGGTTATTAGGGTTGAAGTCATCTTCTAAAAAGATCCAAACTGTCTGATCAGACTATCTGACAGCCTAGATGGGTCGACCAGATAGCACCTTGGCGCAAGCCTGAGGTGGCTATAGGTCGACTGCAGACGGCGTGTAGCGATGTCTGGTTGAGACACCCTATGAACGCACATGAGTTAGGCCCGGGGTCACACCCGCCTGCCAGACCTCATTGTGGTCGTTCAGCCCTAGGCGCATGCATGGTTGACCATTTGGTCGACTCAAGTCAGTTAGGACTTGGTGCATGCAAGGGCAATGGATCTGACTAGATTGATGAGTGGATCCCTATTAATGGACCATTGTAAGGCAGCAGGGCAAATAAGGAAATTAAAATTGATGCCAATGGGGTTTTTCAAAATTTTATTTTCCTAATTGGATCACATGATATTTGATGCCATTTGCTTGTTTATTTCATCTTATGTGGGCTGCCCGTTTAATTGTGTGCTGTGCTGGGGCCTGCGTGCCTGGAACTTAAATGTAAATTAATAGTTATTGTGATCTGCGCATCACATATTATTTAATTTATAAAATGTAATTGACCTGCGTGTCAATCTTGTCTAGATAGATTAATTTGTAAGTTAAGCAGACAAGAGCATAGAGCACACTTGGCAGAGGCGCTTGCAGCAGTGGCTAGACCAGGAAGGAGGTCCAGGGTTCGATTCTGGGACCAGGCGCATTTTCCCTGGTAGGCGCACCTGAGCTGCAGATGGCGCTTGGGCCCTGGTTTGGGCCAGATGAGCAGCAAAAGACCCATGAAGAAAAGCAAGTGAAGACTTAAGTTAATTAAGGTCTTACTTAGGCTATGGGCTTTTACCACATAAGATCCATGCTTTCTTTTATTGTTGTTTAAATAAGTAGAACAGCATGATTTATTTATCTTCTGCTATCACCATAGGAATTGCATGATAGTGAACAAGATAAAAGACCGTTAAAATCCAACACTAAAAATATCAAGCTCCTAAGCCTTCTGACGCGAAACCTCACTGTTCTGATTATCGTTGGAGCCGTGTTGTACCCACTCAGTGGGCACATCCATCTATCTTCAGACGGTGCGTGATTACACCTGCGTGTTACAGAGAAGGGATTTATCGCTTCTCGTTGCTCAGCATAGCACGTGGTGGTCCAGGGAGTAGGTCGGGTAAGCTTGACCATGTAGGCTACATATGTGGCGCATATGGTAGCACATGGAGGCAGCCATCTGTGGGGTCAGAGACTGTGTTGTACCAACTCAGTTGGCACAGTCTGCTGGATTGCCCAGATGAAGGGGAATCGCACGGGTTGGCGATTGGCTAGGACAGCCTACCAGAGATTAGTGCTTGTACTCTCTGTGCATCTTATCTCGCCTAAGCGGGACGCGGAGACCAAGTATGAAATCTGGATCCCATCTCACTAAAAGGGTTCTACTCTTTCGGGCTGTTTTGCTGGATTTTTCAGCCAGATAAAATAGTGAGAAAAGAATCTTCCTTAAGTCCTGGATTGATTCTTACATTGATACTGACCTTGCTGTTCTTGCATTGTTGTAGATACCTGCAGCAACGAACACCACGAATTTCAATGTGCGATCCCTACTGGAACGCGAGAAGTTTGCTGGGCCGAACTTCTCAGACTGGTACGGACACCTTAAGATCGTTCTTAAGGCAGAGAGGAAACTGTATGTCCTCGAGACGGCGATACCGCCTCAACCCGCTCCGAACGCCGCAAGGGCGGTTCGTGAAGCTTATGAAAAGCATGTCAATGATAGCATTGATGTCGCTTGCCTGATGCTTGCGTCGATGACGCCACAGCTGCAGCGTCAGCATGAGGATATGTCCGCTATTGATATTATAGCGAACCTCAAGCTGTTGTATGCTGCACAGGCGAGGACTGAACGCTATAATATGACAAAACTTTTCTTTCAGAGCAAACTGGCTGAAGGGAGTCCAGTGGGAGCTCATGTGCTCAAGATGATTGGGTACAAGGAGTCTCTAGAGAAACTGGGACATACCATCAATCAGGAGCTTGCTGTAGACTTTATTCTGCAGTCTCTCCCGGCCTCTTTCGATGCGTTCATCATTAACTTTAATATGAACAAAATCGACTGTACTCCGGCAGAGCTGCTGAACATGCTCTTGACTACTGAGGAGACTCTGAAGGGAAAGCCTTCAACCTTTGTCTTGATGTTTCCTTCAAGGAACAAGAAGAAGGGGAAGAAGGGCAAAGCCCCAGTCAAGAACTACAACAAGGCTCTGAAGCAAAAGCTGAAGCGGTCAAAGGAATACAGATGTTTCCATTGTGGCCAACCAGGTCACTGGAAAAAGGACTGTAAAGCGCTCCAAGGAGTCAACAGGGGAAGCATTCCTTCTGGCTCAGGTATTTACGTGACGGAAGTCATGATATCTTCTTCTTCTGTATCATGGGTGTTGGACACTGCATGTGGAGTTCACATTTGTTCAAATGTACAGGAACTCAAGAGAAGAAGACAGGTGGGACAGCATGAGGTGGACCTACGAGTTGGAAACGGGGCACGGGTTGCTGCTGTTGCTGTAGGAGACTATTTCATCTCTTTGCCATCTGGACTTGTATTGGAACTAAACAATTGTTACTTTGTTCCCAGTATTACTAAAAATATTATCTCTATTCCTGCTCTTGTCAGGAAAGGGTTTTCCTTTGAATGCAATATTTCAAAGTGTGTTTTATCTCATGATAATATTGTTTATGCTACTGGTTCAATTAACAATGGGTTATTCATGTTGGACATGGAATGTTCTATACATCAAATTGATAATAAGAAAGCCAAAAATGCTGATGAAAGCACCTTGCTATGGCATAGTCGTTTAGGCCATATTAACAAGAAGCGCATTAAGCGGTTGCATGATCATGGACTGCTGGGATCATTCTCCTATGAGGAGATTGATACATGCAAAGCTTGTTTAATGGGTAAAATGACGAAGTCACCTTTTCCTAACAAAGGTCAAAGGGCTTCAGGTTTACTTGACCTTATACACAGTGATGTGTGTGGGCCATTTAGTAAACATGCCAGAGGTGGCTATCAGTACTTCATTACCTTTACTGATGATTTCAGTAGATATGGGTATGTCTATCTTATGAGACATAAAAGTGAATCTTTTGACAAGTTCAAAGAGTTCAAAAATGAAGTACAGAATCAGCTAGGCCGAAATATCAAGGCACTTCGTACTGATCGAGGTGGAGAATACCTAAGTCGAGAGTTTACTGTCTATATGAAGGAGTGTGAGATTATCTCACAGCTCACTCCGCCAGGAACACCGCAATGGAATGGTGTGTCCGAGAGGAGGAATAGAACGTTACTTGATATGGTTCGTTCTATGATGAGTCAGGCTACTCTTCCTTACTCCTTTTGGGGTTTTGCACTGGAAACAGCTGCAAAAGTACTAAACCGAGTGCCATCCAAGGCAGTTTCAAAGACTCCATATGAGTTATGGTTTGGAAAACAGCCAAGCTTGACATTTATAAAGATCTGGGGATGTGAGGCTTATGTCAAAAAGCTCGCCTCTGGGAAACTGGAGAGCAGATCTGAGAAATGCATCTTTGTCGGATACCGTAAGGAAACTAAGGGTTATTATTTCTACGATCCCAGAGAGAACAAGGTATTTGTTGCTCGGACGGCCATATTTCTTGAGAAGGAGTTTCTTCTGCAAGAGGCCAGTGGGAGAGAAATAAAGCTGGATGAGAATCCAGAGGAAGGACAAAGTGGTCAAGTACAGTTGGATGAGCCTGAGCCGGTAGAACAGGTTACCGAACAACCTGAGGCTCAGATATCACGGGAACCACGAAGATCGGGAAGGATTCGTCGACAGCCTGAGCGCTATGACGGAGTCTACATCATTGATAATGATGAACCCCTTACCTATGCGGATGCGGTCAGTGGACCGGACTCAGCGAGATGGCTTGAGGCTATGCGCGCCGAGATGGACTCCATGTCAGATAACCAAGTCTGGGATTTGGTTGATCTGCCTCCGGGAGTTATCCCTATAGGCTGTAAATGGATCTTCAAGAAGAAGATTGACATGGATGGTAACGTGGTTACCTATAAAGGCAGGCTAGTTGCGAAAGGTTTCAAACAAATCTACGGGATAGATTATGATGAAACTTTCTCACCTGTAGCTATGTTCAAGTCTATTCGGATTCTTTTCGCGATAGCAGCATATTACGATTATGAGATCTGGCAGATGGATGTGAAGACGGCTTTCCTTAATGGAAATCTGGATGAGGATGTGTATATGACACAACCAGAAGGTTTCACTAATCCATCAGATCGTCATAAAATATGCAAGTTAAAGAAGTCCATTTATGGACTTAAACAAGCATCTAGAAGCTGGAATATTCGTTTTGATGAATCAATTAGTGAGTTTGGTTTCATCAAGAACGAGGATGACCCGTGTGTATATAAGAGGTTTAGTGGGAGCGTGATTACTTTCCTAGTCCTCTACGTCGATGATATCTTGATCATTGGAAACGATATTCTTGAAATGCATGCGGTTAAGGCATGGTTAAGGAAATGTTTTCAGATGAAAGATCTTGGAGAAGCAGCCTATGTATTAGGTGTGAAGATCTACAGGGATAGATCTAAGAGGCTTCTCGGGCTGTGCCAGAGTACTTACATCGATAAAGTCCTGGAGAGATTTCATTTAGAGAATTCTAAAAGAGGATATCTTCCAGTCAGACATGGTCTGAATCTTTCGAAGAGTCAGTGTCCACAAACACAGACTGAGAAAGATGAAATGGACAAAACGCCTTATGCTTCGGCTATTGGGTCCATTATGTATGCGATGTTGTGTACTCGCCCAGACGTCGCTTACGGGTTAAGCGTGACCAGTCGGTTCCAAAGTAATCCAGGTATGGCGCACTGGATTGCGGTCAAGAACATTTTAAAATATCTGCGGAGGACCAAAGATATGTTCTTGGTGTATGGTGGTCAGGAAGAACTCAGTATAGAAGGATATACTGACGCTTCGTTCCAGTCTGACCAGGATGATTTCCGATCGCAATCAGGCTATATTTTTAGCTTGAATGGAGGTGCAGTGGTGTGGAAAAGTTTCAAACAGTCAATCGTTGCTGATTCCACAACAGAAGCCGAGTATGTTGCAGCCTCGGAAGCATCCAAGGAGGCAGTGTGGATTCGTAAGTTCGTTCAAGAACTTGGTGTTGTTCCTTCGAGTGCAGATCCTTTGGTTATCTTCTGTGATAACACTGGAGCAATTGCACAAGCAAAGGAACCACGGTCGCACCAGAAGTCCAAGCACATACAGAGACGGTTTCACTTGATCAGGGAGATCATAGATCGTGGCGAGATCAAAGTCTGCAAGGTTCATACAGATGACAATCTAGCAAACCCGCTTACCAAGCCTCTGGCGCAGCAGAAGCATGAGAAGCACTGTAATAATATGGGTTTGAGATTTCTCAACCATTAGATTAAGTGCAAGTGGGAGATTGTTGGGGTATGCCCTTAAGGCTAATGTTTGAGGCCTTGGGATAGTAACAGTATCATGTATAAACTTTTTAGTTTATAAAGGCAATGGTTGTTATTCAGGTTGTTACCTTGTCTGCTGTAATAAGTGTACTTCTGAATAATGTCTCAAATGCTGTTCAGCTGGGCTGACATGCAGTAAAGTCCTTAGTCGATATATCTTGGTGAACATGAGACAGCCTTGATATGATTGAGACTAATATGTGTTCTAATCTTATAGGATGCTTCGAGCATGGAATAAGATGTAGACTCATGGGTACATTGGATGTACTGGACAGACCCTACTAGGATATTCAATTGCTTGTCACAATGTGAATAATCCTTGTATGTGTACAAGTGGCACATTTCCTTTGACTTGAGATCACTTGTGTTTCTAAATGATGATTGTCATTGTTTTGAGGTAGTTCAATATCATTTGAAACATAATGATTATAGACTATCTTGGATGGTGAGCTTGAGTCATGTTAGGGCACTAGTGATAGATATAGGAATGCCGTCTCCTTAATTGGAGTGTGATGTTCTAAAGGGGCCCCCTGGATGAGATGATTGAGAAAGTGTATGGCCATACCCAGATGACTGTGTTCATCTGATCTAATCATGCTCATCATATTGGAGTTACGAGCTTGACAGGCTTGTCCAATAAAGAACATCCAGTGGCAGAGGAAGCATGTATGCCTTGTGAGTTGGATTCACACTTGTGCTGTGTTTTGGGTATAGTCTTGGAAGACTCTTTTCTTTATATCGGGAGACAGTGATGTGTTGCTAGATACCCCTCACTGATCGTGATAACGTAAGTTATCGTTACCGACATTTAAAGAAAACCCTTAGGGTCGCACAATTTGATGATATGGCTTACTTAAGTCAGATCGTGTGGACTGAATTGTTTGGATTCAGTTTTAAAGGGATTTCATCTCTGATTGAAAGTGAGATCTGGTCTGATCATGTTTGATTGATTAGGGCTTGAGATCGGTAAGCTTCGATTGAGAGAATTGATGCTAGATTGGTGAGATCAAGAGCATCAAGAGATCAACGGTCAGATCTTAAGCCTTAGGGGTTTAATTTGATCTGGACTAAAGGCTTGGGCTGGTTTGATTTGGTCTTTGAACCAAATGCAATTGAACCATGGCTCGGTTCAAAGAGGAGCGATTGGTTCACTTGAAGTGAACGCATGATCGCATGAGAGTATGAGGCGAGTTTTTGGCTTGCTATTTTTAGAAGCCACGCTCCCACGTTCAACGAGAACGTTGCACTCGTCGCCTCTTTATGGCTCTCGCTCTCGTGTGGTGAAAAGACTACATGAAAAGAGGGGTGAAAGAGCTTCATCGACCTAGCCGCAAGAGATCTCATCTCCTCCATACGAACGACTCCTTGAAGATTTACTAGCACAAAGTCGCCAAGGAAGTAGTCGCCTTCTCATTGTGTGCGTCATCTTTGGAGAAAAGGCATTTGCGTTTTTGCTTCCAAGGCGCCATCTAGAAATGGCTATGGTATGAATTCTTATCATGAATACATGTTGTTAAAAGTTAATCATGTGACATGTTTTCGATCCTATGAAACCCTAGCATCTGCTGCCCATATTATGTTTGCGCCACTTTAGGGTTTCGCCCCCCTTAGATTTAGGGGACTTTCATATTTTTCATCTTGTAGATCATACATCATATGTTTATTCCCTATTTAGCCTTTCTCGCTAATACCTTTTGTATTTATTATTTTTGTTTTTAGGTCGTGCAAGTTCGTCATAGGCAAATCAATAAGTAGATAGATAATTATAGATAACTTTCTAGTATTAATTATATTTACATTTTTGTATATTGTTTTAGTCAGTATTATTGTATGTTGATGTTTTGACCATGTGACTGGATTATTGCACCGTCGTTATTGACAGAGATTGTTGTAATGTTATATATATTTTTGAGCTTTTATTGTTAGTTTGATATTATCAACTGTTGGGCTGGACAGAATTAGTAGACTCAATTGTCATGATTCCAAGGTATGCCATTAGCCATGGCCCAATACCTATAGGGCATGACAAAAATGATAATTGTGTTAGTGATACTTAGCTTAATAGTTAGATGTAGACTTGTGTCTACTTGTTTAAGCCCATCCGACTCAATTATTGTGTTTGAACTCATCTCTAATGTGAATAATTTGGGATCTAAGCCCACATGTGTCTTCAATCTCAATGACTGTAATTGGTGGGATCAGTAGGTGGGATAGTTGGTGTGCTAATATTATTCATCAAAAATTCTGCAGCATTGCATGCCGACTTGAGTTCACTATGAAAATTTCCTCATGTTTCCTCGGCATAACCAGTATCGCAAAAGGAAATTTCTTGGAGATTTAATTGCTCGTGGAATAATTCTGCACAATTACCTACACTACCTTCGGCAATTTGTATCCATCAAGGATAAGTTGAAATCATACATTTGACAACATTTAGAATTCTACTTCTAGGTGTCCATACATATTATACAAGTAATTAGGAGGCAAGGTTGGCTTTAGAGATTACTGCTTTAGACACATCACGCCAAAAAAGTACTGCCAAACAATATAGTAAAGATTTCTTGTAACAAAGTACTCGGAGAAGGCCTGACCATTTTCTTCATGTTCTCGAAATGATGTAACCCCTCGTATTTAGATGTTTAATTTTCTTGATGATATACACAACAGCTCTATCTCACATCTCGAACCTACTGCTGACCTATGAATTTGTATATTCCCATTGAACAGGCCTCTTCTGCTACATATGGCTTAACCATACTGTAACATTGACTTTTACAACTGTAGGCCCAAACATGAAACTTTCAATAAATTCCGGTATTTGTGGTCTCCCATGTAAAAATCCTTTAGACATCATTTCTGATATAACACACCAGAACAGAAATGATCATTATATAAAATGACCAACATCATTTTGTGTTTATCATGCTCCACCATTTTTTGGATATTTTTTCTTCAGAGTTACCATACTTTTGAACGGTTGTTGTTAGACTAATTATTTTATAAAAAAAATCAAAATTAATAAAGTCAAAATTAATTTTAACATAATTAATTAAAAAATAAAATAAAAATAAAACAAAAAAAATCACCATCAATTGTGTATAAAAAAAATCAAATTTGGCAAGATTAGCTGCGGATACAAAATAAATAAATAAATAAATAAAATAATAAAAAATAAAAAAGGGAAAGCAAAAAAAAAGAATTCGATTTTGTACAGAAAAAAAGAAAAATGAAGGGAGAGAATGAGCAAAACCAAAAACTTAAAAAAGAATAAAATTCAGTCTATGGCTAAAAAAATATAAATAAAGACAAAATATAATAAAAATAACAATAAAATTTTTAGTCATCTCCTATATAAGAATGGCTAGGCACCTAGAAAAAGAAAAAAAAAGGAGAAGAGAAGACTCCCACAGCTAGAAGAGAAGATTTTGCGCAAGAAATTTTAGCAGGTGAGCTTTGCAGGGATCTTTATATTCCCTATAAATCCTGCTGGGATCTTTATATCCCATAAAAATCTTGCTGGGAACTTTATATTCTCTTAAAATCTTGCTGGTATCTTTATATTCCTTGATCGATGATACCACTATTCTGATTTTAAGAACCATGCAAGATTGCACTATTATTTGGACAAGAAAAAGATTTTATTGTCATCATTAGAAATGCCAACAACTGAGGCCCGCATACGAAGCTGTCAACGCCGAAGCCCTTTTCGTCTGCCGACGCCTCTACGACTAGAACTTGACATCCGGTTGTTGGATTTCACTCAAATCATGCCTACATGCTCTCCTCATGCCTGCTAACTTACAAGCTAAGGGATCCATCCATCAGACCATCAGTTCGCTAGAATTGAAGGATTTATTTCGATGGCCACTATTTTGATCGAAAGCTTCAATTCGTCGTCGATTCTCCACCGGACGGCACCAAACTCCAGCCATAAATCCTTCTAGACATAGAGATGGTACCCTCGAAGTTCATTGAACGGAGGGGCAACAAACGACCGACGGCGGCAAACCCAAGTTTTCGAACGCCATCGTCTCCGTCGCGGGTGACAAGAGAAAGGACGGAAGGCTAAGTTTCGTCTAATTAAAATCAACAGTCCATATCTGAATGTAAAATAAAAATCCAGATTACTTCAAGAAACATCAAAAGACAGAGATCAATCTAATCTAATAAAATGAATCCAACGGTTCAGATTTATTCAAATCAAATCGACGGTCTAGATCTACATCAAATCGGACAATCCAAATCCCTTCAAGCAAAATTGAACGACAGAGATCAATCTGATCTAATAAATTGAATCCAATGGTTCAGATTTATTTAAATCAAATTGACGGTCAAGATTTGCATCAGATCAAACGATCCAGATTAATTCAAGAATATCGGATGGTAGAGATCAACCCGATTTAATGAATTGAATCCACCAGTAGAGATCCGTTTGTTTGAAATCAAACAGATCAAATTAAACAAACATTGATTGAACGGTCCAAATTTTTACTTTGATCGCATGGGCAGGATTAATTAAATCTGATCGAACGGTTTAGATCTAAATTTTAAATCAACGGATGTCATTGATCTGAGCATATCTAAATCAATCATATGATTTTTAATATGATCAAGGAGTTGATCCCTATTAACTTGAAACTGATCTTTCCAAATATGATATTGGATTTTTGATTTGAGATATGAATTGAAGCAAATTTGCAAATTTAAAAGAACGATCATGATGAGTTTGATCTAAATTTCAAGTCAACAGCTGCAAATGATCTAAGCATATCTATGTCAATCGGTTGACTTTTGACATGATCAAGGAGTTGATCCTTATTAAATTGAACTTAATCCTTCCAAATATGATATCAAATTTTTGATCCGAGATTTGAATTGAAGCAAATCTATAAATTTAAATGAACGGTCATGATGAGTTGATCTAAATATAAACTAAAGAATAATGCTGAGTACGGAAAAGATAACTCACTAATAAAAAATAAACTTCTAAAATATAATCACTCACTAAAAATTTCCACCTCATGTCACAAAAGATTCTAGAGAAATAAACTATCTTTAGAATTTAATCCTTAAGATTTACAATCCAAAATAAATAGAATTTGCAACTTGTATAATAATTTGAATCTCAATCTCATGAGTTCACCTTATATTTAGTTCAACACTATAATATTTTTGTTTACAGGAAAAGGACCTCCAAAATCTTTTTCTGTATTTATTTGTTTGACATTCTCTAAATCGATTACCACCTTTTTTCTAGTGATGAATTTAGAGTACACCGACCACATAGCCAATATAATAGAACTCATATCTTTAAGCTAGTAGAGTTGCGACTCATAGTCAAAGATAGCGGAGTTAATGTCAAATGACTTTTCTTTAGCATGTACCCACATAGATACATACTTTTATTTCCTTTTTTTTAGACTTCAACTCATGTCTTCGGTACGACTGCCAATTTTTCACAGTGCCAAGTAGAGGAGTCTTTTTTTTCTTTTTTTTTTATTTTTAGATTTTGGATTCTTTCTTCCCAACAAAAAACACAATAGATCGATCATATACAATGCTAATCATTCAACATCAATTCAAAAAAAAATATACTCATATACTAACCTTATTTGAAAAGGAAGTTTCATTCTCGAATCATAGTCCTCAAACAATCTACTTACCAGAATTATATGATCAATAAACGGAAGATCAAATATGAGGATATATATCAAGGAAATAAATTCAACACATTGAGCAATTAATCCATTCACATGCATTGGTATAAGATCATCCACAACACAAATATTCAATAGTATAAAACCACACATCAACATGCATCCAAAAATACATAATATCTTAGTACATCCAGAGCATAAGAGCATAGCGTCCACATACGACGCTAATCAAAATACATCAAAACATCATAACATGCCTAACACATGGCACCAGACCACAAATCAAATAGTAAAGTCAAAGTTATACAATAACCACCACGAAACAAACAAAACATATCCTTCCCTATATAAAGAGTGCATCGTCCTCGATGCAATTAAGCAAATAGTAAGAGAGTAGGAGAAAGGATACTCATAGAACACTAATCGTCCGTGTCGTTATCTGAACCACTCTCCTCCTCAGAGCTGGCCTCTTCCTGGTAAAAGTATCACAAAGCTCCTATACATAGTATAGATAAAGTTCAAAAGGGGAAACTATTCTAAAAGCATCATATAAGATTCAAAACGTAACTCCCGAAACCAAATAACTAACCTATACTACCAAGAAGTAAAATAACAGAAAATAAAAACAAAGAATGGAAAAGAGAGATAATGCTTGGATTCCCTCCCAAGAAGTGCTAATTTTAATGTCACTAGCTCGGCCAGAATCAGACATTATGGTGTCGACGGTGAATCAGTGCCAAAGTATAGAGCATGTAATTTCTTGCGTTTTTGTCGTTTTAAAAGTGCGCCCACCAAAGTAAACATCCAAAGTATTAAGTAGGACATTGTCATTCTGAACAATCTGTGTAAGCAAAAATAAAAGTTAATCCCACAGTATCATCAAAAGAATACCCTATAGCCTTTCTAAACTTATCTATTATTGAACTTGTTTGTTTTTCATGTTCCTCTACATCATTAATTATAGAAAAAGTAAAGTCTATGCCCAGAAATTCATACCTCGCATTATTTGGAAGAGTTCTGATTTCAATTTTTGGATTTTTACTTACCTCAATAGCAGCATGGTATGAATTCTCTAGATTTACCATATGTACGTCAATGGCAGGAATTGAATCAAGTGGTTGAGAGTAAACCTTGACACTATTTGCAGTCACCTTATCATCATCATCATCTATTATGCAAATTTCCAAAAGGCTTTCACCAGTTTGGGTGACATTAGTTTCCTCATCCATTTTATCCAAGATGTCTACACTATTACATGACCCAAATTGCTTATCAACTGATACCTTCACCAACCTTTGGGGAAAAGGAATCGGTAGCTTATATGGTGGAGGTGGAATGTACACCGGTTCTTGTTCCCTACTTTGTGGAGTTGAATCCTCTTCTTTACTTTGTTGCTCAATGGGTTCTGAATTTTGAATCTCCTCACCTGGAGTGATGTTACTTGCTTGAACTCCTCATTGTGCTTAGTCTATGTAGCTATAAAGTTCTCAAGTAGAGTCTCAAGGTTGGATTTCTCAGGTTGATCGAACTGCCTAAATTTTTGCCTGAACTCTTTGTTTTCCTTGGTTTGGGAAACTATGAAGTTCTCAAGTAGAGTCTCAATGTTGGATTTCTCATGTTGATAGAACTACCATTCTTCAAATTTAAGAGGTGGTCCAAAGTTCAGTTAAGAGGTGGTCCAAAGTTCAGTTAAGAGATATAATTAGGATCGTTCTCGTAAAAGAAGTTTGATTGATTCCTCCAATCTGGCTCATAGGTATTAGAGTATAGATCATTCTGGGGCCATAAATTGAAGTTATCATTTGTGTATATATGCCCTGAGGGATCTCGGATTGATTATCAGCAGAATAGTTATTGTGACATCCATAATCCTTATAAAAATCTAAATTTATCCTAGCATGATTCAATCAAGCATCTATAGAATCCTGCACAAAAACCAAGTAAGATTAAAGCTGAGATAACACAAAATTTTCAATTAATACCAAAGAAATAAAAATCTAATCTAAAAAAGATAAAGTATTTACAAAAATTAAAATTCTAAAAAAATCACAAAGAAAATAAAACAAAAATACAGTAAAATATCTAGTCTAGCAATCATTCGAATGAGTCAATATTGACAAAATTGGTTCTGAGCAATGGCGCTAAAAACTTGATGTATTTTGCAAGTGCACAGAAAAATCAAAGTAATAAAAATATCGATCTCACTGGCACTAATGACCAAGTACTGACTTTAAAATAGAATGGTTTTTATTTTAACTAAATTAAAGAAACAGTAAAATAGACTTTGGTTGTAGTTGAAAATGATCTAAGCATATCTAGGCCAATCGGTTGACTTTTGACATGATCAAGGAGATGATCCCTATTAAATATGATATCGGATTTTTGATCCAAGACCTGGATTAAAGTAGATATATGAATTTAAATTAACGATCATGAGAAAATCGAATATTTGACGGCTGAAGATAATTTGAGACAATTGGAATTGAAATATCCAACAAGCCATCATGACCAGATATTTTCTCAAATTAAATATCCAATAAGTCATCAAGGCCGGATAAAGAATCTCCGAAAACTTTAATATATCATAATAAAATATTATTTGGAAGGTGCGTACATCAATGTTTATCATCGGGGCGTTAAGTCTGGATAATTTTAATTCAAATTAAAATGCCAATAAGCCGTTGAAGCCGGATATTTTTCTTTGAAATTGAATATCCAGCAGCCCGGTGAGGCCGGATAATTTACAAATTAAAATATCCAAAAAGCCATTGACGTCAGATATTTTCTCAAATTGTATATACAATAAGCTGTCAAGGCCGGATAATTCACAAATTAAAATATCCAATAAGCCATTGAGGTCGAATATTTTTCAAATTGAATATCCAACAAGCCAATGTGGCCGGATATTTTTTTTCTTTCAAATCAAAAAATCAAATAAGTCATTAAGCCTAGGTATTATTTAAATTAAATATCCAACAAGTTGTTGAAGCCAGATCTCTCCTAAATACAAAGTATGCAATAAACCATTGCAAGACTGAGTATTTGACAAATGCAATTCATCCAAGTTGGTGAAAACTTTTCTCTTCTGTCATTTCTTTCTAAACTCAATTATGTATATTTGTTATATTGTTAAATGAATCATTTTATTCAACCTTTATTTTATTTTATTTCATAACATAGAGATCTCAATCAAAGGTGCCCTAATTCGGGTGCGGCGATCGAGAAGGGCCGCTCGGCCGCAGGAGAGCGCATGATGGAGGAAGAGTTTGCAGTGCCCCATGCACTCCCCCTTCAACTCCCACCACCACAAGTAATCCCTTCAGCCCTCCTCGCTGCCTCTTCGTCCAGTCACCGTCACTTCTTCAATTAATATTTGTGTTGTTTCAAAGAGGTGAGTAAATAGAAAATTGCCTCTATAAAACATAAGGAGACGAGAAGCAAATGGAGGGCATTTAGAACGAAGAGGGGAAGCAAAGTAAAGTGGGGATTTGCTTGGATTTTTGCATCGCTTCTTTTCCATTTGGTTTTAATCGGTTTGAGCTGAATCAAACTTGACATTTTTGCTTTGGTTCAATTTGATTTTTACACAATTTGGTTCGAATTTTGGTTTGAAAAAGTTTTAAAAAAATCGGGTTGGATTTAGTCGGTTCAGTTCGCTTGAGTTGAACTGATTGGACAGACCTAGTCTACAACACAAAATATTTCTCAAACACAAATCATCCACAAGCGAATAGCAAAAGTGCTAGAAATCAACAATGGAAGACTTCCCTTAAACAAGGAGATAACGATAATGCTCAATTGGGGTAGGGGAAGATCCTTACGATCGAAAAAAGGCCTCTAGTGTTGTTGTTCGCTGAACCTTTCTTCCAGCCGCCCCAAGTTTTTTTGGTTCTCCCCCTCACCCTACACGATGCAATCCTCCAAAATCCTCCTTCTCCAGCCTATTTTATCCACTCCCTTTGGTCCGCTGGTCTCTTTCATGTCCGCCGCAAATCTCCTCCCTATTTCTAAATTTCTGTCGTTCCAACTTCTCTTGCATGTTACGTAACTTCCCCCTTAATCATCAATTTTTTCCCTTCAAAAACACCTTTGTGGGTTTGCTAATCAAAGGAGAGAAGTTACTAAGCTACCCTCTCCATGCTCTTCATTTCCTTCAAAGAAAACCAAAGCCAAATCAGAGTTTTCGAAACAGGCGAAATCACAATCACGGGTGTAATTCTTATCATGACCTAGTCATGATCTGCTCGATACTAGACTTTAGGCACAGTAGTGATATATCATGGTCATGAATCCAATCATGACCCGGTCGTGATTCTTACTAGAGGCTCCGAATACTATTAAAATCTTTGAGTAGACCCTTCTTAATGTCGGGAGACCTTCTATAATCATGAAGTTCTATAATTCGCCCGATTTTTGATTGTTTTGTCTTGAAATGCCATAAATTCATAGAAAGATGTAGATTTTGAAGATATAGTGAAAATAAGGCAATTATATTGCAGAAGTAATGGAGTAAAGATGATTTCGATAATAAAATTGCATAGAAAATGCAATATAAATAAGTGACATCAGGCCCACCTTAGGAACCATGAGTCTCTTTCTGCATCTTATCTCACCTCATGAGACGTGAAGCCTCAAGTGAAATAAAGATTCTATCTCACTAGGAAATCTCTAATTTCCCAAAATGACTTTATGGGATGTCAATTCGATTAAAATATTGGGAGCTGATAGGACCCGTAAGTGTACAGTTTCTATCGAAGTAGTAAAATATCGTCCCAAGGGAGTAGGGTGTCAAGTACCGACTTTAAGTGTCATCGATAGCTAGACAGTCCAAAGTAAGAATTAAAAAAATCTAAACTAAGCTAGAAGTATCGACTCAAGAAATCATCGACTAGTAGGGAAAGTTACGGTTTTAGAAATGTTCGGAACTTTAGGTTTTACCACATTGAATGCTTTAAATGTCAAACATTGATCAAAATGAATTAGAAAATGGATCTCTTTCTCTCGAAGCACAATCCGACAGTAAACAACTTAAGGCGATCATCTACTTGTACGGATTACCTTCTCTCAAAGCGTAATCTGGTGCCTACTTAAGCTAATTTCCTACTCTCGTAGCAAAACTAACTTACAGACCCAATGGGCTCTATGACAATCGTAAACCCTTGAGTGACGTTGAATGACTCTCATAATCCAAGTCACAAGTTTAAATGAGAGAGTTCGAGTATTACGATTCACCTCTCGGTTCATCTCGTAACACTTAACACATACAAAAGTTTGGCCAAAACAATTATACGCAATAAGCACAACTCATTTAAATAAGTCAATTTACTAAAAATAGTACTGAGATTCAATAAAGATGTTTTATATGTGTAGAATTGTTCAACGGGTTACGCCCGAGTCCTGAACTAGGGTTTTACACTACGAAATACATCATTTTGAAATGAAAACCCATGAAAATATATTCAAAAAGAAGGGAATTTATAATACAAGGGTAGGAGACGATAGAACCTTGGTCTTCTCTCGATAGCCCCAAAGAATCTGGATCAAATGAACCCTGGAGTGCAAAAATTGCCCCTCTTTCGCCCCTAGTCACGTTCTTCCAAAATTTGCCCTTGTAACCACCCAAAATCCAAACTTTTATTCCTCAATCGAAACCTTGGGCGGTTAGGAAGATTAATTAGGAGTTTGCCCCAATTTCTAGGCATCTGGAGCATTGGATTTGATGAAAAACGGGTGGAAGGTCGGGATCTGCGGATGCGAACACGGGTGTGACGGCGAACACGGGCTGGCCGTGTTCAATTCGGTGAACTGCAAATTAGTAAGCACGACCGTCCGTTTGGACACGGGTAGGCCGTGTTTAGTGCGTAAAAATTCTAGAAACTCCCTCACAGCCATGCACACGCCCGTGTAGAGTTCAGCTGATTTTGTTGAAACTCATCATGCCCATGATGGCCATCACCGGCAGATCGTGACGAGTTCGCTGAACAATAATCCTGGAATGCCACTCTGATCATGGCCGTGATGGCAAGCACGGGCAGGCCGTGATCAGCATAAAATACTCCAAAAAATCTAAATTTTTTCCCATGTGATGCTTTTAATGTGCTGAACCTTTCCATAATTTCAAATCATGAAAATCTTCACAAAAATTATGGATAATGACCTGCATTTCACAAATAAATGAAAAATAGTGAAGATTCCATACTTTACGGGAAAAGGTATCAAATTGTGATATAAAATAGAACTTAAGCCTAAAATGATGGTATAAATAAGACTCTAAATCCTATAAAAATAACACCTATCAAAATATCACAGACTTAAAATTTTGCTTGTCCTCAAGCAATTACACTATAATTAGATAACAGGAAAATAACATGTTCAAAAGCCAAAATATGAAGCTCATATGAAAACAATTACACTCAATCCTAGGTTGAAGAATGCAAATTGAGATATAATATAAACTGTGAGCAAGAATAATATTCAAGGTCAAACCACAAATCTGAAATAGGAAAAACACTTCATCATGTCAAAACTATTCATAAGCATCAATTCCTTTTGAAAACAACGAGTCAAGTCAAATTGCACAATTATTTCGATAAGGGCATCATAAAGTTTTAATCGGTTGGTTCAAGCTACTTCTCTGAATTAACTTGACACCTTGTGACGCGAAAGACAAACATTTGTGATGAATGCACCCCCGGTACTTAGTTAACAAGTAAACTCAAAGTGTATACATCACATAACGTACACAAACTCATTTCTTCACCCTAAAGTAGAAGAAAGCGGAGTTGTTCACTTTTCCCAACCCCTTCTTTTCATCTTTTTTTTTCTTTTTTGTTTTCATGTCGACAGTGCCAAGTTAGATGAAACCTTTGGATTCATCTTCGCTTCAGTACCACTGCCCCCTTTTTGTTGCCCTTGTTTTTGAATGCAATAGTTCAACTTGAAAAGCTGTCAACAAGGAGTAGATACACATGAATTGTCAAAAACATAATGTCGTGTAAGAAGTATTTCAGAAGATGGGGATCAATCACTAAAACATCATATAAACCACAGTAAAGCATAATAACATTCTAGAACCTCGAACCATAAGTATGAAAGTAGTTATAATAAGAACTCCATTCATTGAGCTCAAGACACACATATCATTCATATTATCATTATGATTCAGAGCAGTGTAAGAACAGAGGACAAGTAGAAGGGATACCATCACAGACTTAGGTTCCATCACAGACTTAGTTTTTTTTTTTTTTTTTTTTTTTGAAGTCATCACAAGACAAATGCACATGCATGAATAAGCATCATAGAATCTCAGTGCATAAAGAGACAAAACACAACAAACTGTAATAACGACTGTAGCAAGTAAAGACTAACATGAACAAAAGAGGGCAAACCCTCTACCCATGGCAGAAAACTGCATAGTCTCCTATGTAGTCAAAAGTACACAAAGAGCATAGCAACTTACTAAAGAGAAAGTAAGATAACCATCGACGAGTATTCATCTGCCGCAGCATCTCCTGGATATCCTGATGGTCCTCGACCTGCAGCCAGCCTAGGCGGGCCTGCTCCTCCTCAATATCTTTCAGGCGCCGAAGAACATCATGAATCTCAAGGCACGTCTCCTGCTGGTCCTCGCGAATCGCCTTAAGATAACCCTCGATGTTGGCATAGGCATTCGCGGTGGAAGCAGAGGCAGATGGCTCAACGTGCCTGAAGGTCCGAAAGGAAGGAGAGGATAATGCAGTGTCTATGGGGACATCATCATCAGGCACTAGTAGCATATGCCAATTCCGCCGCTCGCGGATGGTGGTGCATGCGGGGTTCGGTAGCAGCAATGTGAAGTCACTGTCGCGAAAGAGGAGGCTGAAGGCGTCACCCTCGCGGGTGATCATCTTCATCGCCTGGCACAACTCCAAGTCAATACGCGAGCTACCCCTGGCCTACTCCACCCCGTAAGGCTCAACGCCCAAGGCTAGAGCAATCGGTGTGATGAGTCCTCCAAAAGAAACGACCCCTTTCTGTGCACTGGCCAACTTCTGTAATTGTTTGATTAGATAAAAAGCTGTATTTAACTTACAGGAATGTACCATCGACTAGAGGAAAAGCAGCTCGGTGGCTTGTACAAGTCCATCGCTCTCGCCACGCACAAATATAGTGTGCACCAACATGTGATGCATGTAGCAGAAACAAGGGTTGCTGACGTGGCTGGCTCGCGCCGTCCGTGAGACATAAGGTTGCTAGCCCGAGATAGCAGCCTAGAAATCTTGATCGCTATACTCCCGCGGAGTTAAGCGAGTGCCATCCTCCAGAAAACCAAATATCTGGTTAATCTGCGGCAATGTGAGGATATAGTCCTGGTTCGCCAATTGGAAGGAGACAGTGCCATTGTCGTTGTCGTCACGTATGTTCACGTCAACCTCTAGGGACGACATGAACTCCAACGGGATCGGCGCATAAGTCGGCCACGCCAGCTGAAAGAACTGCTCCCAACCGATCTGCTGGAACATCCAATACACATCGTAAAGCCCCAGCGTCGTGAGAGTGCTGCGATCCAAGTAGCGGGTGTTGACAACCCGTCATGAGAGTCACTAGGAAATCTCTGATTTCCCAAAATGACTTTATGAGATGTCAATTCGATTAAAATATTGGGAGCTGATAGGACCCGCAAGTGTACAGTTTCTATTGAAGTAGTAAAATATCGTCCCAAGGGAGTAGGGTGTCAAGTACCGACTTTAAGTGTCATCGATAGCTAGACAGTCCAAAGTAAGAATTAAAAAATATAAACTAAGCTAGAAGTATCGACTCAAGAAATCAACGACTAGTAGGGAAAGTTACAGTTTTAGAAATGTTCGAAACTTTAGGTTTTACCACGTTGAATGCTTTAAATGTAAAACATTGAATCAAAACGAATTAGAAAATGGATCTCCTTCTCTTGAAGTGTAATCCGACAGTAAACAACTTAAGGCGATCATCTACTTGTACGGATTACCTTCTCTCAAAGCGTAATCCGGTGCCTACTTAAGCTAATTTCCTACTCTCGTAGCAAAACTAACTTAAAGACCCAATGGGCTCTATGACAATCGTAAACCCTCGAGTGACATTGAATGACTCTCGTAATCCAAGTCACAAGTTTAAATGAGAGAGTTCGAGTGTTACGATTCACCTCTCGGTTCATCTCGTAACACTTAATACATACAAAAGTTTGGCCAAAACAATTATACGTAATAAGCACAACTCATTTAAATAAGTCAATTTATTAAAAATAGTACTGAGATTCAATAAAGATGTTTTACATGTGCAGAATTGTTCAACGGGTTACGCCCGAGTCCCGAACTAGGGTTTTACACTACGAAATACATCGTTTTGAAATGAAAACCCATGAAAATATATTAAAAAAGAAGGGAATTTACAATGCAAGGGTAGGAGACTATAGATCCTTGGTCTTCACTCGATAGCCACAAAGAATTTGAATCAAATGAACCATGGAGTGCAAAAATCGCCCCGCTTTCGCCCCTAGTCGCGTTCTTCCAAAATTCGCCCTTGTAACCGCCCAAAATCCAAACTTTTATACCTCAATCGAAGCCTTGGGCGGTTAGGAAGATTAATTGAGAGTTTCCCCCAATTTCTAGGGATCCGGAGCGTCGGATTTGATGAAAAATGGGTGGAAGGTCAAGATCTGCGGACGCGAACATGGGTGTGACGGCGAACACGGGCTGGCCATGTTCAATTCAGTGAACTGCAAATTAGTAAGCACGATCGTGCGTCTAGACATGGGCAGGCCGTGTTTAGTGCATAAAAATTCTGGAAACTCCCTCACGGCCATGCACACGCCTGTGTAGAGTTCAACTGATTTTGTTGAAACTCATCATGCCCATGATGGCCATTACGGGCAGGCCACGATAAGTTCGCTGAACAATAATCCTAGAACGCTGATCTGATCACGGCCGTGATCAACATAAAATACTCCAAAAAATCTAAAATTTTTCCTGTGTGATGCTTTTAATGTGCTGAACCTTTCCATAATTTTAAATCTCAAAAATCTTCACGAAAATTAAGGATAATGACATGCATTTCACAAATAAACGAAAAATAGTGAAGATTCCATACTTTACAAGAAAATGTATCAAATTGTGACATAAAATAGAACTTAAGCCTAAAATGATAGTATAAATAAGACTCTAAATCCTATTAAAATAACAACTATCAGGAGCCATGATCGTTTAATATAAGTCTAGATTAAATGATTTGAATGTAGTACTAATCTGCTTGTCTTGTTGTTGTAGATCAAATGTCAACGAACAATTGTGGGTTATCGTTGCGATCCATTCTTGAAATGGATAAGTTGGTGGGAACCAACTTCATGGATTGGTATGAGAATTTGAAAATTGTCTTCAAGCTTGAGAAGAAGTTGTATATCCTTGAGCTCTTCCGGCATCTCCTTCAAGAGATCGAGACACCTAATAAAACAAGACTTAGCCACGGATCTTATTATGTAGTCCCTGCCTTTCAGCTTTAGTCCATTTATTATAAATTTCAATATGAACTAGATTGAATGCACTAAGGAGGAACTGTTGAATATGCTACAGACGACCGAGTGGGAAATGGACAAGACCAAGCCCTATTTTGTTCTTATGGTCCCTGCAAATAATGCGAATAAGAAGAAGGGTAAGGCACGTGCCAAGGGTAATGCTAAGGGTCCAACCAAAGTACTGAAAAAGAAGATGGAGAAGGTGAAGGGACACAAGTTCTTTCACCATGGTGAGCAGGGCCACTAGTGGAAAGGCTACAAGTAACTTGAGAATGAGAAAAAGAGAGGCAAAACTTCATCTTCTAGCTCAAAAATTTATATTACCGAAGTCAACCTTTCTTGATTTTGACTGCAAACAATTCTTATTTTTAATCTTTTTCTCTTTATATATATTTTTTAACTTTAAATTTACAAATATTAAATTTATCATGGATTTTTTATCCGTATTTATTAAATTATATGTGCTGTAATATTTAGAAAAATTGTGTATAAAATTTACAACATATCTATTACTAGGTTAAACAAAAAATTTATTAGTTGCATACATTATTATAGATTACTTTTATTATGGAATGATGTAGTGTCTCAATTCGCAATTTTTATTTATATTTATGCTTAAACGAGCACGACGTACTTATATATACACAATTAATATATACACTTGAAACTAAAGTTTCAGTAGATAAGACATTCTTAGGAGAAAAAAAAATGGAAAATCAAGGTGCTTCAATCTGTACCCTAGATGCCATGCATTGACCACAATTCATACGGCTAGTTTTGAATTGTTAATGTTGTTCATCTCAAGTTACCCTTCGCATGGGTATGTTGTCCTCTGAGATGAAGTTGCCCCAGAACCAGTGACCCTTCCAGACGAGGATCATCTCTTCGATTGGCACATTGCTGGTGTCTGGAAGGAAGAAAGCGATGAAGAACCAATACCCATCCGCCGAAGAAATAGAAGAGACCAAACTTCATGCGGCACAGCATTGTCGGAAACGCTTGGGCGATGATGAAGGTGAAGAACATGTTGACAGAGATGTTGATGCTTTTCCCTGCAGACCTCACCTCCAGAGGGAAAATCTCGCTTGGAACTAGCCATCCCAGGGGACCCCATGACCAATGGAACCCAGCAATGTAGATACAGATGAAGAGCACCATGGTTGCAGCGTAGGCCTTGGAGATTTGCCCTTCACCACTTATTCCAAATTTGCTCGCAATTAAGGTTCCCACAACAATCTGTAACAGCAAATTGTGAAAAAAATGAGAAACTCTAAGCAGAAAGAAATGGAGGATGAGAAGAAGAAAAAGGAGGATTTTTGCTGAACCTGAGAAACAAGCATCTCAGATCCGCCTTCCAAGAACAATTTCCGGCGGCCGAGCCTATCGACGGTGAAGATTGAGACGATGGTGGCGAAGACGTTGACGAGGCCAGTGATAACAACAGCCATGAGAGCTGCCTCGTCGCCGAAGCCGATGGTTTTGAAGTGGACTGGAGCATAGAACATGATGATGTTGATGCCAATGAACTGCTGGAAGGATGAGGATGGCCATGGTGAGCTGGGGGCTGTACTTGCGCTTCAAGATGTTGGCCCAGGGTTGCTTCACGAGCTTCGACTCCTCGCTGGCGGCAACGAGGTCGTTGTACTCGTCGTAGATGTCGTTGGTGCCGCGGATGCGGCGAAGCATCTTCTTGGCCGCCTCGGGATGGCCGCGCTCGATTAGGGAGTTGGGGGTTTCGAGGAGGAGGAGAGCACCAAGGGTGATGATGAAAAAATTTTGGCAGCAGAGTGGGGGTGCTGTGCTGAGCGCGTGTACTTGACATAGGGTTGTGAAATTTCATGAAACATTTTGTGAAATTTTACGATAATTTTTTATGCGATTTTACGAAATGTTTCTTGAAATTTCATGATCCTGTGTCAGGTACACGCGCTCAGCGCAGCAGAGTACATTTCGTGAAATTTCACGAAATTAAAATTTCATGATAATTTTTTATGCAATTTCACGAAATGTTTCGTGAAATTTCACGATCCTGTGTCAGGTACACGCGCTCAGCGTAGCAGGGTACCCCGCTGCTAAAATTTCATTTAGTTTCAATTTGTTTGAACCAAACCGAACCTGACATTTTTGGTTTGGTTCAATTCATTTCGATTTTTGGTTTGAAAAAGTTTTAAAAAAATTGAGTTGGGTTCAATCAGTTCGGTTCGATTTAACCGATTGGACAGGCCTAGTCTACAACACAAAATGTTTCTCAAACACAAATCATCCACAAGCGAACTGCAAAAGCGCTAAAAATCAACAATGGAAGACTTCCCTTAAACAAGGAGATAAGGATAATGCTCTCTTGGGGTGGGGGAAGATCCTTGCGATCGAAACAAGGCCTCTAGCGTCGTTGTCCGCTGAAGGAGGAAGTTGTCACTCCTCCTTCCCTTAAAAGAGGAGATAACGATAATGCTCTCTTGGGGTGGGGGATGATCCTTGCGATCAAAACAAGGCCTCTAGCATCGTTGTCCGCTGAAGGAGGAGCAACTAGTAGGAAGGCGGGTCCTTAGTGTCGTACTCTAAGGTATTACACAATGCATGCGAAAACGAGAGAGGGTCTTTAGACGAGAGAAGTGAAAAGCGCTTCGAAAGTGCAGGGAAATACGATGAAATCAGCGTCGAGTTCGATCGGGGCAACACAAACACAAAAAGAGCTCAACAACACTCAACTACTGAATGTAACGCACTAACCTCGTAGCAATTTAACAAGCTCACATAGCAGATTTTAAACTCAGCACGCACTTTGGGGGATTGAGGAATTTATAGGGCACAACTTGCACGCTTATGCACCTGAAACAAACCAAAGACAAGAAATGCCCACACCTCCGACGTACGGATGCCCGTGGGGAGGGATAGAAATCACAGTGGAAATGTACGCAACGAAATGAAAAGACAAGCGGACCTAACCCACCACAACGGTGGGATTTACTTCTTTGAAATGCAGGAAATCAGGAAATAACTTCAGAGTCGAGGCGACGACCACGACCCGTATAAACTCTGAAGGCGAAGCACTAACTTCGACTTCTACACGCACTGGAGGCTCTCAGCTCACCAGGAAAACTCTACTACCAAGAGAACTAAGGAACACAACACCCAGCCCCCTCTTTTATAGAACAAGAGAGGAGGGAACAAGACAAAGCAAAAAAGACAAGCTACTCTAACAACTATCTACTCCTGTAAGCCACAAAGGTGGTCAAGCTGCTACTACAAGACAAAGCAAAACAAACCTCTACTTAATATTGTATGAAGCTGGCACATGGTCTTCTGGTCTTTGTACGGAAGCGGTTGGGTGGTCAGACCAAGTTACCCTTCGCATGGGTATGTTGTCCTCTGAGATGAAGTTGCCCCAGAACCAATGATCCTTCCAGACGAGGATCATCTCTTCGATTGGCACATTGCTAGTGTCTGGAAGGAAGAAGGCGATGAAGAAGGTCATGACCAATACCCATCCGCCGAAGAAATAGAAGAGACCAAACTTCATGCGGCACAGCATTGTCGGAAACGCTTGGGCGATGATGAAGGTGAAGAACATGTTGACGGAGACGTTGATGCTTTTCCCTGCAGACCTCACCTCCAGAGGGAAAATCTCGCTTGGAACTAGCCATCCCAGGGGACCCCATGACCATGCGAACCCAGCAATGTAGATACAGATGAAGAGCACCATGGTTGCAGCGTAGGCCTTGGAAATTTGCCCTTCACCACTTGTTCCAAATTTGATCGCAATTAAGGTTCCCACAACAATCTGTAATAGCAAATTGTGAAAAAAAATAAGAAACTCTGAGCAGAAAGAAATGGAGGATGAGAAGAAGAAAAAGGAGGATTTTTGCTGAACCTGACAAACAAGCATCTGAGATCCGCCTTCCAAGAATAATTTCCGGCGGCCGAGCCTGTCGACGGTGAAGATGGAGACGATGGTGGCGAAGACGTTGACGAGGCCAGTGATAACAGCAGCCATGAGAGCTGCCTCGTCGCCGAAGCCGATGGTTTTGAAGTGGACCGGAGCATAGAACATGATGATGTTGATGCCAGTGAACTGCTGGAAGAAGGGGATGAGGATGGCCATGGTGAGCTGGGGGCGGTACCTGCGCTTCAAGATGTTGACCCAGGGTTGCTTCACGAGCTTCGACTCCTCGCTGGCGGCAACGAGGTCGTTGTACTCGTCGTAGATGTCGTCGGTGCCGCGGATGCGGCGAAGCATCTTCCTGGCCGCCACGGGGTGGCCGCGCTCGATGAGGGAGTTGGGGGTTTCGGGGAGGAAGAGAACACCAAGGGTGATGATGGCGGCGGGGACGGCGGCGATTGCGAGGCTCACGCGCCACCCCCAGCCGCCCTTGATCTTGGCGGTACTGTAATTGATGAGGTTAGCAACCAAGATGCCAAATGTGACCATGAGCTGGAAGACGATGTTAAGCATGCCGCGGAGACGCGCCGGTGCCATCTCCGACAAGTAGAGAGGAATAGACTGGAGTCAAAATATTGCTAAAGTCAGCATGATTAATGAAGTCACAGTACACGTAATACAGAAAAATTATCTTTAGAAATTAAAATTCTATTTAAAATTTTATCAATAAGATTTCACGTTACGGGCTGATTACTAAAGTAAAATTATTTCTTTTTCCCATTGTTTTCGGCTTTAAAAAAGCAACTTGGTTTGGTTTATCTATGACTTAATTTTCCCATCTCCGACAAGTAGAGAGGAATATATATATTACTTTTTCCCATTGTTTTCTAGGTAATCATATATATAAATATATATATAATTTTTTAATTAGTCATAATTAAAATTATTATTTATAAACTTATTAATTTATAAAACTATTAGTTTATAAACTTATTTATTTATATATTGCAATCGTAGTGTAATCATATAGAAATAATGTTAAAAGAAGAGTAATATTTGAATCTGTTAATATCTTTTACAATATAATTGGTTTGATCAGTTAACTAATAGTTCTACTTAAAGTAGAATTGATTCTGAACTAAACCTCAATTATTCTTTTATAAAACCGCTTGATGATCGTTAGTTGTTTTTTTTTATTTTTTTAAACACCTACAAATTTAGCAATTAAACATATTAAATTCTAAGAATACTTAGGATTGAGAAAAATTCTTACGGATTGACAGGTTAAAAATAGTAGTTAGGGTTAGTTATTTCTCTTAAACTAGTAAATTTAAAGTAAAAGTCGCGTAAATATCATTTTAAAATTCACATATTGAGAAACTTTCTTAGCCAATGACCCACGTAGAAACAGTCGTCGGTGTTAGTTATTTCTCTTAATAATAGCCACGTGGAAATAGTCGTCCGGGTCACATCCAAGTCACATTAGTGTCAATTTAAAATTGACGTATTAGATAAGGATTGACAGTTTTGATGTGACTTTACTTACACAAAGTCACGAGTTATGTTCTCACCTAGGAAATTTTCTCCAGAGTCATGTCCGGAATTTCTCCGGCAATGAAGCTAAACAATATAAATTAGCCCAAAAAAGAAAAAGAAAATCAAAATTCAGAAAGGAGTCGTTTTTCTAATTGCAGGGATTCCTACCTGATTGGCGAAGCCGATGCCGACGCCTATGAGGATGCGGCCGAGGATGAGCATGAGCACGTTCTTGGCGGCGCCACCGAGGGCGGAGCCGACGAGGAAGGTGAGCCCTCCGCCGAGCATGGACCACTTACGCCCGAATGCCCTCGTCACGGCCGACGCGAAAAAGGACGCGATGAGCGCCGCCAGGAACAGCGATGAAGTGAAGGTGGTCAGTAGCTGGCTGTCGAATTTGCAGTACTCGTTCGTGCTCTGATCCTTGTTCGCCTTCCAGTGCACGTCGGGAAAGAACTTATCAAGAAACGAGTCCATCGACGTCACCCCACCTACGCAATTGAAATCCGGAGAAATCAAATCCACGACCTCGAATAAGAGACCTAGAGACGCTGAGATTACCTGATATGCCGATATCGTAGCCGAAGTTTAGGCCGCCGGTGGCGGCGACGATGCAGGCCATAAATACGAAGAGAGTGAGCTTCCCGGGGTGTTCCTCCCGTCCACCGGAGTTGACTATAGCCCCGCGCTCCATTGTTGCTTCCGACCTCCACAAATCACACCCGGAGAAAGGGAGAGCGAGAGAGAGAGAGAGAGAGAGCAAATCGATGTGCGAGACTAACAGAAATTGGCGTTCATATAGCGAATCCGTGCTTATAACATTTGCTTGGCGACGAAGGGAAGAAAAGTCTTAGACGAAGGAGCGAGCGGAAGCTGGTGGTCCCACCGTCGGACATCAAGATTGAGGGTTTAATAAAAAAATTTAACGAGTGCACAAATTTCCGATATTTTGGATTTATCAAGATTGAGGGTGGAATCAAATCCATTGACCAAACAGTCTATCCTTGAATCACAAACCGCACGTAAAAGGATAAGGTTGACGATGAGCTGGCAGTATTCCTTGTCAACACTAGCCAAATTTAATTAAATAAAAAGTAAAAAAATATATATATATTAAATTGAAATTCTTAGACTACAATCGCAACTGTTTTTAAATCTTAAATTTATTTTAAATTTAAATAGGCACTAATAGAAGATTGTTTAGTTGCAAAACTAAGTTAAAGAGTACCAATCAGGCAACAAGTATGCTTAAGTCAGAGTTTGATTTTTTTTTAAGTGAAACATTTGATATTTATTGTCTTGATCGCATAAAATTTCATGAATCTGCATGATAAAAAATGGTCAAGAAATTTAGCTTTATCATTTATAAATCGGGGGTAAAATTAAATAAAACATTTGAAATGGTAATAGGTTTTGAAAGTTCCAATATGGTCGCCATCCATGTGTTATATGTGGGTCCATGGATTTTTTTTTTTAATTGAACAGAGAGCAATTGGGGAATAGAAACTGATTTTTTCGACGACAGCAGCCGTAGAAGAGAGAGAACAAAAGAAATTTTGGCTGACAACTTTCAGATATTCTCACCAGAGTTATGGATACGGTGAAAAATTTTGGGATAATTTTTTTCTCATATAATTTTTGATTTTATTATTGATGAAATTGTTATTATAAAAAGATATTATATTATTGGATATATATATATATTACTATGATTGCAGAAATAAAATTTAGAAATTTTATTATTATCGAGGTAAAAATCCTAATAGTGGTATCGGAGCCAGATTAAATATTTACTTGTGTTAATCATGAAAGTTGGGAATATGATGGTTGTCGAGAACAAAATCCAAAAATCTATCTTTAGGCAGATTTCTATCCCTTGTGCGGGATTGAACCGGTATAAAGCCTCAAAGATTCAAGCAGGTAGTCTGCTACTGCCAGTGCGTCGGTGTAGTAGTTATCACAGGAATGCTTTCGGCGGCTGACAACAAAAGAGAGATAGAGCAAGAAGTCATATATATAAATGTCAACCGATTGTGCACAACTCTATATGTGTATATAGAGAAGTCATCGGCGGCTATCCTTAGTAGGGCCACATGTGCGCCTGCAGTCGCACCAGCATTAATTAAGACGTACGTCTTAATAACAACTAAAAATAAAATTAAATAAATAAATGGGCAAATATAATAATAAGTAAATTAATGCCTAGTAAAATTAAATTAAAAAAATAATGCGTTCGGGATTTTTGGTTTTTCTCCTAAAGCACCAATAATCCCCACAAAACGCAAAAAGTCCAAATAAAGAAATAAATATTGTCAAATACCTATATCATGCAGTCAGGGAAAAGTCATGCTTAATACACTTAGTACACAGAACTCCATTGGAAGAAATATAGTGAACCAGGTCTTAAATTATATTCTTTTGACCCAATGTTGAATGGTGTACACATGATACAGTAGCCCTGTGATGCGGGATTGCGTATTTTTAGCCGTGTAGAGGCACTTATTAGGATATATCTTTGGGTTTCTTTAAGAGTAATATACTCAACTTCACATTTACATAGGAGTACAAAATCATCTTAGGAATAGGGCACTAGAGTTTTATAATAACTCCAACAAAGACAAAAAATATTTTTATGAATTTTTAGTTGTACTCCTTGGCCAACCAGTCTGCTTGTTGTTACTCATTGAACCTCTTTCCAAGATCTACCTATCACGGAGGTTGGGTTGTCACTGTAGGAGGGTCTATTATGGATAAACCCTTATTCCCATGAAGCCACTACTTTGGTTTGAGATAAACCTTTAGTGGGGCAATCAGTAAGGTTATCATATGTTTTAACAAAAGACAAGAAAATCACATTATGAGTTGGCAATTATCTAATTAATTTTTATTTTATCTTAACATATCTACTTAGTTTTATATTAACCAGCATCTCCGATAAGTAGAGAGAAATAGACTGGAGTCAAAATATTGCTAAAGTCAGCATGATTAATGAAGTCACAGTACACGTAACACAGAAAAATTATCTTTAGAAATTAAAATTCAATTTAAAATTTTATCAATAAGATCTCACGTTATTGGCTTATTACTAAAAAGTAAAATCATTTCTTTTTCCCAAAGTTTTCGGCTTTAAAAAAGCAGCTTGGTTTGGTTTCTCTAACTATGACTTAATTTTTCATTACAAATCAAACTTATTGAAACAAAATATTTGGTTAACCAATAATTTTCCCAGTAATCATATATATATATATATATATATATATATATATATATATATATATATATATATATATAATTTTAATTAGTTATACTTAAAATTATTATTTATAAACTTATTAATCTATAAAACTATTAGTTTATAAATGTATTTATTTATTTATATATTGTAATCGTAGTGTATTCATAGAGAAATAATCTAAGAAAAAGTAATATTTGTATCTGTTAATATCTTTTACAATATAATTGGTTTGGGCAGTTGATTGTACTTAAAATTAGAATTGATTTTGCATTAAACCTTAATTATTCTTTTAAAAAACCGGTTGTTGATCATTCGTTTGGGTAGAAAAATTTCTTTGTTTGAGTAATCACCTATTCAATTTGATTTGATAGATTAACTTTGGCTCAGTAGTTTTTTTATTTTTTTTAAAACACCTACAAACTAGTTATTTCTCTTAAACTAGTAAATTTAAAGTAAAAGTCACGTTAATATAATTTTAAAATTCACATATTAGAAATTTCCTTAGCCAATGACCCACCCATGCAGAAATAGTCGTCTGGGTTAGTAATTTCTCTTAAATAATGAAAGAATAGCCACGTTGAAAAGTCGTCCGCGTCACATCAAGTCACATTAGTGTCAATTTAAAATTTACGAATTAGATAAGAGATTGACAGTTTTGATGTGACTCTACCTAGACAGAGACACTGTCCGGAATTTCTCAGCACCTAAGCCAAATGTTTGTTTTTTAAGAGTAAAGTGGACTTTGCAAAAAAAAATAATAATAATAAAGTGGAAGGAAAAAAAAATTTTAGATTTGTTGCATAGACTAATTTAGAATAAAAAAATTTTAGATTTGTTGCATAGACTAATTTAGAATTTTCTTTAGATTAATTAGAAAGACTAATTTAGAAGGAAAAAAAAAGTTGATAAGTTTCTCTCATTTTTCTTTTTTTCCAAATCGGAGAGAAAACCAACAAAGAAAGTGTCCAGCGTGTTGTCTAAAAAAAAAACAGAGCGTGGAAAATGGAGCGTCGACCTCGCTCTGCCCCTCACCCCGCCTATCCGTGACCTCGCCCTGCCCCTCGCCCTGAGCGTGCCGTCGCCAGCTGCGTTGTCGCCGGTCACTTCCGTCGCCCCTGCTGCCTGCGAGCTCCGCCATTGCTAGTGAGATAGCTGCCTACTGCCTTTGAGCTTCTTGTCCACTACTTGCAAGCTCGCCCCCACTGCCTGCGAGCTCTTCGTCCGCTGCCTGGGAGCTCACCCCCACTGCCCGCACCTCGTCCTTCCCCCACTGTTCGCTGCCTCCGAGCTCGCCATCCGCGCCCTCCTCGTCTCGTTGTCACTCTCCTCGACTTCCCATCTCTCGTCTAGTCACCCTCCTCGCCTCACCATCGCCTTTTGAACCTTCTTTGTCGCCAATTCGAAGCTCTCCTGCCACCAGTTTGAAGCTCCCTCGGCCACCCGATCTCCCTCTCGCTCGTCATCGTTCGAACCTTCTACAAGCTCTCCCCGCTTGCTGCGTCGCATCCAGCGGCTTCGCCGCCTGTTCCCACCTCGCTGCCTACTACTTCCCTACCACCGCCTGCCGCCCTACCGCCTGACGTCGTAGGCCAGCCACAACCCATCTTCCCTGCTGCTGCCCCGCCACCCCATTTCTCACATTTTTTCGTGTGTCACGTGATTATCACGTGATATAATTTCTCCTCTCTTATTTTTCCTCCCTCTCTTTTTTTTCTCCCCTCCTAGTTTTCTTCCCCTCTAATAAAACACAGCCTAAAGAATTTTTAATAAATTAGCCCAAAAAAAAAAGAAAATCAAAATTGAGAAAGGAGTCGTTTTTCTAATTGCAGGGATTCCTACCTTATTGGCGAAGCCGGTGCCGATGAGGATGCGGCCAAGGATGAGCATGATCACGTTCTTGGCGGCACCACCGAGGGCGGAGCCGACGAAGAAGGTGAGCCCTCCGCCGAGGATGGACCACTTACACAGAAGTTACAGAGGCAACCGATGCGTATTATGTATATTTTTTTAATAAAAGATTTCATAAAATAATGTGATATATGTATTAATCTTAATTGGGTTTTTTTTATATTTTGAATATTCTGTAATTCCAGTAATAAAAATTACGATTAACTTTATCACATTGATATGGAATGAATTATATTGCAGAATTATACCGATCCAACCTATCTCATGAAGACAGCGTGACCAATTAACCAACCATAACAAAAAGTGACGGCAGCCAGGGTTTGTTGGCGGTGGGGCCACTAATCGTCGTCATCAGACGTGGACGAGAAAGCAGCAGCCAATCTTCTTACATCACAAAACTCGCGTAAAAGGATAAGGTTGATGATAGTGCTGACACTATTCCTTCTCAAACACTTGCAAAAATTAATTAAATAAAAAATTAAAAATAAAATATAAATAATTGAAATTCAAACACTTTAACCGCAACTGTTTTTAAATCTTAAATTTAAATAGGAAACAAGTATGCTTAAGTCAGAGTTTGGATTTTTTTTTTAAGTGAAACATTTGATATTTATAGCCTTGATCGCATAAAATTTCATGAATCTGCATGATAAAAAATGGTGAAGAAATTTAGCTTTATCATTTACATATCAAGGAGAAAATTAAATAAAACACTTGAAATGGTAATAGCTTTTGAAAGTTTTCTCATTTTTTAATAAAAACATGGTCGCGATCCATGTTCTAAAAATATTCACTTTAACACGCATTTTGACCTTGCAGATTTATTCAAATGAAGACTTGATTTATAGATATACTTATTTATTTATTTTGTTTTGCTTTGACTTTTGAGTCTAGCATTGACTGGCAAGTAGGTCCTACCCTTAGGATTGACTTTAGAGAAGGCGAAGACACGCTGCACAAAGCTTAATAGTGTTTAGATTGTTGGAAACATCAAGTCCAACTGCTGTTCTTATCCACGTATAACTTCATCAAAAGCGACCCCAAAAGTCATCTTATTCCAGAAAACCAGGGAAGCTTCTTTTGACCTGCAATGATTTTCTCATTCATACATGGTTGTACAAGACTTTAAAAGGTGCATTCTTAAATGGTTTTTTAGTAAGCATTCTTAAATTGATTTCTGCCATTAGGTGTTAGGGGTGAGTAAAAATCAATATTTATTAATTTTACTAAACAGTAATTCAGAAAATCAATAGATTGGTTTAATAATTTTTTTTTTATTTTTTCAATTATAATAATCAATTTAGTAAAAAAAAATTTGTTCGGTAGTTTACCGATATGCATATATATTATGGACTAGAGCGCGCCAAACCCACTGTTGCCAGATGCCAACTGCTAACCGTATGAATGGATAGATCAATCATTTTTTTTATTTGGTTTGATATCGATAATAAAATTTGCCAACTGCTAACCGTATGAATGGATAGATCAATCATTTTTTTTATTTGGTTTGATATCGATAATAAAATTTTTAATTTAATAAATCAATAAATCGGTAATCATTAAATTTGTTCCTTCCAAAGGCTAATTTCCAGTGGGATCCCTGACACATATATATTTTTTATTCTCTTTGTTTTTTTCTCCAACTCTCCTCTATTCATCGAGCTGTCACATCTCCTCACTTCTCCCTACTCTTCTCCTTTCCTCTTCTTCTCTCACCTGTAGAACTCAGACAATGCATCCTCTTCAAGTCTCTCCTCCATTCCCTTCTCCTCTCAGTCACGAAGTTGGCTCCCCTTTTCACCTCTTGTTCTTTCTCTTTTCCTCCGCCAAAGTTTTTCGTTCTCAGTTTTTATTCTCTTGGCGGTAGAAGAGTGTCAACACCCGCTTCACGCTAAGGCAGAACCTCTTCGGATTAAGATACAATCTTACTATATTAAGATAGAACCTCTCCGGTTTAAGATAAAATCTCTCTTGAATAAAGTAGACCCTCCCCGGATTAAAATAGCACCTCTCCGGAATGAGATAGAACCTCTCTAGATTGAGGTAGAACCTCTTCCACTTAAGATAGAACCTCTGTTGAATAAGGTAAAATCTCACCAGAAAAATATAGAACATCTCCGGAATAAGATAGAACCTTTTCGGATTAAGATAAAACCTTTCTAAAATAAGGTAGAACCTCTGTAAAATAAGGCAGAACCTCATCAGAATAAGCTAGAACCGCACTAGAACGAGGTAGAACCTTTTCGGATTAAGGTATAACCTCTCCCACTTAAGGTAGAATCTCTCCAGAATAAGGTGGAACCTCTCTATTTACCACAATTACCATGACAAAGACAAATTACAACATACACTTCACTAGATAAATATCAACTATTTACCACAAGTACCATGTCAACAATATCACATAAAAAAAGGTTGTCAACAATTACGATTGAACCAATGTCACAATTGTACCAGTATCACAATAATATAAATTACAAGATACATATCAATTGTTCTAACAAGTAGTGAATATACATAAAAGAATGTCAACAACTGACCATTGTTCACATACAACCAGTTAAATTACAGTGATTTAAGAAATTGTCATTTCTATAATGAGCTCTATAACCGTAATTGCTCGAAGCTGATTCACGTCATCTTATTAAAAAAAAAAATAAAGTCTTCATTTCTTAAAAGGTAGTCTATGAATTTCATACAAAAAATACCACAATCAACATTAGGGATGGCAACGGGGCGGGTCGGGGACGGGTTTTGCCATCCCCGACCCCGCACGGAAACCCGACCCAACCTTTATAAAGAATAAGTATTTGGTTAATTTTTTAAAAAATATATTTAAAATAAATTTTTATCACATATTCATAAAAATATTCCACAACGATCCTATATAAATTACTTATAGATATTTAGTTTATGAGGGTAAATATATAATTTTAATGATCGGGGCGGGTTTGGGGTCAGGTTCTGGGCGGGTACTTGAATTCTCATACCCGACCCCGACCCAATCTTACCTCCATCGGGTTTTACCCGAACCCGACCCGAGACCTAGTCAACTCGGGTTTTCCCCGTTGACTTCGGGTCAGGCCGGGGATGGGTTTTATTGCCATCTCTAATCAACATTGCATGGATAAAGATTAAAGTTTAGTACTATAACAAGAGTTGTTTAAAAATAGCAAAATAAAACAGTCGTATGTCTAATCTATCTCTTACTTGCTAATGTCAATATCAGAAATCACATTCAGATGACTCTCAACCAAGGACAACTACATAAAGAAAACTTCAAATATGCATGGTAATTTCTACCAAAGTTATATCTTAATATTTAAAAGTTGTACCTTATTTCTAACGAGATTCAACCTTAAATATGCATGTTCTACCTTAATCTACAAACGTTCTACCTTAATATTTAAAAGTTCTACCTTATTTTTACCAAGATTCGACCTTAATATTTAAAAGTTCAACCTTATTTCTATCAAGGTTCTACCTTAAATATGCATGTTCTATCTTAATATATAAAAGTTCTACCTTAATATTTAAAAGTTCTACCTTATTTCTACCAAGGTTCTACCTTAAATATGTAGGTTCTACCTTAATGTAAACAAGTTCTACCTTATTTCTACCGAGGTTCTACATTAAATATGCATGTTCAACCTTAATGTAAACAAGTTCTACCTTAATATTTAATAGTTCTACCATATTTTTATCGGGGTTCTACATTAATATCCTTGTTCTACCTTAAATAAATAATTTATACCTTAATATTTCAAAGTTCTACCTTATTTCTATCAAGGTTCTACCTTAATATTTAAAAGTTATACATTATTTTTTACTGAGATTCTACTTTAAATATGTGTGTTCTATGTTAAAAGAACAAGCGGGTTCTACCTTAAAGAGGTTCAATGTTAAGAGAAAAAAATCACCTAGATGGAGCAATCGGAGAGAAAAGTCTAGTGGGTGTTCACAGCAAGCAGAGCCAGCAAGCGCAGACAACAAGCGATGCTACGAGCGAAGACATCAACGCCGGCAAAAATGTAAGGTAGGGGAGCGGCGGCAGAGAGACACGGTGAGCAGGGGCTGCAAAGCAAGACACTGGTGAGCAGGGGCTGTAAAGCAAGACACCGGTAACCAAGACCTGCAAAGCGACACTTTGCTGAGTAGGGGAGCAAAGTCATACTCCAGCGAGAAGGAAAGGTCCTACCTCAGTAGGAAGGTCAATGCCGACAACAATGTCGGGGAGCACTAGGAGAGAAGCCTCAGTAGTGGGGAGAGGGAAGTGGTAGGGAGTGGAGCAGATGCTGGTTTTTTCTCTTAAGCTAGGTAGGCAGCGGGATCCACACAAAAATTGGGCGAGTGGGCAGGGTAGGGCGGATGGGAAAAAGGGATTTAGAATTTTATGTTTCTTTGAGATTCGTGTAAAGAATCTCAATGGAGACCTGCTGAAACGAGTTAAGCAGGGACCCCTCGCTTAAGAGCTTTTTTCCCCTTTTGCATGCCTAATTTCTACATCTACTTCAGTGTCCATGTTCCAAAGTAAAAACTTTTTGTACAATCGGATGGTCAATTCTTTAGAACAAACTAATATTTTGCTCACTATAAAAGAAATTGTTATATCCGTGACATAAAAAAATCAAATTAAAATATTGTACACGCATGAGAGTCAAGTGTAAAGTAATAAAAAAAATTGATGGGATCTGTGTCGGAACTTGCAGGAGTTCACTGGAGTTCAATGACGAGTGTAGGACTCGCTGGGAGAGGGCAGCACCGCCGAAGTTTGGGGTTCGATGTGACCCTTCGTTCAACCACATCTCGTTGGAGAGGAGGAAGCAAGGTTGGAGCTCGCTCGATCTTGCCGAAGGTCGTCATCTGCGTCAGCTTGCCGGACATGAGAGAGACGAGGGCGACTAGGGTTGAGTGATGGGAGCAATCGTACACGATTGAAAAAGACGAGTGGCAAGGGGAAAAATAATGGAGAGAGGGAACGGGGGTTGGGACACAAGCAAGGGAGAGAGAGCAATATTATAATGGTTATCATTAGGTATATTATAAACCGAGAGATGCAAGTGACCAATAGAGGATTTGCTTCTTTTTTGGGGAAATACGATATCCACAGGCCATATTATAAAGGAATCACTAAAAGTATATGACCAAACCCAAGTGTTAACATGATTTAGTTATGACTATTAGATTGGGTTAAACAAAGTGTGACACTTTGTCCAATCAAAATATTAGTTGGCAGAAGGATTATATATCATAAATACTTTATTGTTGTTTAGGAGATGTTGATGACAATAACCTTCCTATGACATGGGTTGCAATAATATATTGCTAGACATCTCTCATTGATTGTGACAAACCCAAGTGTTAACCTGATCTAGTGATCATCACTAGCAACAGCAAATGGAACCTACAGGGTCGCGCACCTTAATATTTGAGATCTCATATTAATCGGATAACCTTGAATCAAATTATATTATGATTCAAGTCCATTTGGTAGACATATGCATTCAGATTGCATTTGATGAGTTTTAACTCATCATGGTTGTATTTGAGAGGGAGGATAAAATGATACTTACATAAGTGTCATTTTCGGGCATGTTTTTACTTGAACCATTATTGACCACTAGTGGACCATGCTTAGACCAAGCTTGACCATGGTGCAATATGCATTCTAGTCAACAAATTCAAATATGGGCGTGAAGATGACTTGGTGCCTAGTTAACATGTCGCAAGTAAATTAAAATAAGCAAGAGAATGTTGGTGTTTATGCCCAAGGACTAGTTGTTGGTCGATCTATTGTACTATTTGATATTGATATTTTACATATATTATTCTGGCATTGTCGTTATTATATTATATTTAATCTGTCTTTTGTACATTTGCATCATAATATCCATGAAGACAGATTTCATCTGGTCTCGAACTTTTGTCCATAGTCAAGTACCTGAGTGGATAAGGGATAGCTTTAGTACATGTGAGACTGGTATATGGGCTGGTTAGACACGTGGTGCTAACGCAGACATATGTGTATATAAGTGGTGGATATACTGGATCGACCCACTATAAGGCTCTAACTTGGTGTCACAAGTTAACCTCACAAGTGAAAAGAGTTGCATTGATCCTTTGACTTGAAGTCATTGACTCTTTTGTATGGTTGGGGATATACTTTGATACAACCTAACACCTCACTGTAGTTGGGAGGTCATAACAGTTGTCATTGGGTATGTCACGACCCATATTAGAAGATCAATTGACAAACATAGTATTTGCCCCTTCCTAAGGGAAGCTTGATATCCATGAGCCTATATGGATGCATGACTGAAAGTGTATGGCCATACCCAAGTGAAAGCCTGATTTAGTCATGACCATGTGATTGGGTATAAACAAAGTCGTGACACACTTTGTCTAATCGGGATGTCAGTTTGACAAAGGGACTGTAATATATAGATACCTTATTGAGATGATGGGAATGTCGATGTAGACAATCATTCCAAAGACTTGGGTAGCAGCGATGTACTGCTAGGTGCCACTCACTACTTGTGATAACATGAGTTCATTACTACCAACGTTGGAGGAACCTGCAGGGTTGCACACATTGATACTCGAGTTCTCATCTGAATCGAGTGGTTATATGAGTTATTTCATAACTTGGATCAATTTAGAAGATTCTATCAGTGTGGATGTGCCTGATGAGATGGATGAGACTTATTAGAGCTAAGCTTTATTTTTGGTAGGTTGACCCCAATTAATCATGCTTAGCCAAATTTGACTGGGGTTGCATCGAATTGAGTCTGATGGCATAATCAACTTGTTTAATGAAGTCTAGCATGGCTTATTGTGTAATAGGACCTACCAATAAGTGAGGTATACATAGATAATGCGCATAAGGGTATAATGGGGATAATTTTCACCCCATAGGCATATGGACTCCTAATTGGATTAGGAGTGGCGTCTTTGACACATTAGGCATCCCTCTTGGTGCCTTTGACATGGTCAAAGAACAAGAAAGGAAGGATTGCCTATTTGGCAGGTATTGGGGCACATATGGCTGATATGGCTTGCATGGCAAGACCTTAACGCATATGGTAGATGGCTAGAAAAACAAGGAAAAAGCTTGGAAACTTACCTTGTCTCTAGCCCTAACCACCCACCCTTCCTTATCACCTTAGCTGCATGCCGCCTCCTCCCTTGCCCATATATGTGATGCCTTGCCGCCCCCTTGATGTACATCAGATCCTAGGCGTGAGCAAGGCTCTCTTGGTGCCAGGCTTCTCCTCCAAGGCCGCAAGCATCCTTCTCATCTTTCCTTGGCA